>CM059437.1:70479028-71137600 GCA_030390025.1 Squalus acanthias
AGTAAAGCTTTTGTTTTATGTTGTTATAATGTTTTAAAAAAAAATCATACTTTGTCGTTTTTAGCATGTTCAAAGTTAATAGTTTGCCCTGAAACAAGTGGAAAGAACATTTTTTTTAAATTAAAGAAAAACTTAAGATAACCTTGAGCCAAGGCTCAGTGGGAAATGGACGAGCATGTCTGGATAGCAACTTACCACATGTAAATGAATCAGCAATAAATTTTTATTCATTTAAAGATCAATTACACGACACGTTTATGTTGGTGTGAAGCTGAAACTACTTCACGTTAATAAATCTGTGTTGTTGTGGAATTTAGTAAGATTCATGATTTGGCACAAACGCAGCCTAGTGTAAGTCTCAGTGTCATTATTTAAAATTAAGTAAATCTCATCATCAGTCAAACCCCGCTCTCCATTTTATTTCCAGACCCTAACGATTCTGCAAGTGCAGCGACCGGGCTGCTCATATAAAGTCAGTTAATGCATTCACACCGGGGAAATCCTCTTGATCGCAACGATATTGCTGCAATCAGTCTTGAAAGTTCCTTTGAGGAAAACTGTATAAAAGTTTTTAAAAGGTGCAGTTCAGCAGTTTATTTAACTTCTCTCGGGACAAACACTAAATAAACACACCTATAATTGTGACTCTCTGAAGCCAACAGCTCATATTCTTGTAAAATTGACCGTATTTACGTTAGTCATTTCTCTCCCTGATTTGTTCAGAAATCTGGATTTTGCTAGATTGCAAGACGGTTTTTACCTTGAAACGTTCCCCTTCTATAGTTAGTTTCTTGATGAAATTGTATGAGAAAGGTAAAAAAAGAGTCTTTAGGTTCATGGACTTATTTTAAAATTGGAATAATGCAGGATCTGGCATTTAGTGGTTTGACTTGTGTAAATACCTGTTCTGTTGTTTGATCTTGAGTTTGTTTGGGAGTCCGATTCTACAGTATTGTATAAGAATTCACAGATAGTGATATGAGGGCCGATTTATCCCTTCTGGACTTCTGCTGGGAGCCCGACAAGTACAGCCTGGGTGTACAAGTACTACAGGCCTGCCTCCTGATGGGGCCTATACTTGCCATAGAGGGAGTGCAGCGAAGGTTCACCAGACTGATTCCTGGGATGGCAGGACTGTCGTATGAGGAGAGATTGGGTCGACTAGGCCTGTATTCACTAGAGTTTAGAAGAATGAGAGGGGATCTCATTGAAACGTATAAAATTCTGACAGGGTTAGACAGACTGGATGCAGGGAGGATGTTTCCCCTGGCTGGGAGGGGTCTAGAATGAGGGGTCATAGTCTCAGGATACGGGGTAGGACATTTAGGACTGAGATGAGGAGAAATTTCTTCACTCAGAGGGTGGTGAACCTGTGGAATTCTCTACCACAGAAGGCTGAGGAGGCCAAGTCAATGAATATATTTAAGAAGGAGATAGATAGATTTCTAGACACAAAAGGCATCAAGAGGTATGGGGAGAGAGCGGGAATATGGTATTAAGATAGAGGATCAGCCATGATCATATTGAATGGCGGAGCAGGTTCGAAGGGCCGAATGGCCTACTCCTGCTCCTATTTTTCTATGTTTCTAGTGCTGGGATGGGAGCCGTGGGCGGGGGAAGGGGGGGCGGTGCGGCGGGTGGGGTTGGGGTGGAAACCGGAGTGTAGCTCCTGGCTGATGGTATCGGGGCATGAAGATCCTCCAGGGATGATGCACCTCATTTGGTGAAGGTCCTGTCAGAGTAGGACTCCGCTGAGTGCACGGCGACATGCCTTGGGACAGATGGCTTTGGCAAATTGAATTTGATATTTCCACCAATCGGCTCTGAGCCAACCTGCATCAGAGGTGGGGTTCTCCCAGTGTCGGGAAGTAGAAGTTCATTTTAGTGGTGCAGCTGCTGCTTTGGAACAAAATCAGATCGCCAACTGTAAATATTATTGAGCTAATGGCTGTAAAATGTTCTATTTCCCAACCTAACCCTGCCAGATACCAGAGGACCTCTAACAAAAATCCCCGCATTATTTCTTACTGCAAAATCCTGAGGGTTCCATTAGCAGTAATGTTGAACTATTTCATGTTTGCACCTGATTCTACCCTCGGCAGTAAATTCTAAATCTTACAGGTCATTGTAAAGCATCTCAAATTCGTAGCTTTTCTGTGCATCTTCAGTACTATAACGTTGGTCTTTGAGAAAAAATATACGGCAGATTCACAAGTATGCTGCAACCTAACAGTGTCACGAGCAGTTGTATCTGACCCTTGATCAGATAACTGCTCTAATCTTGTATTTCTAAGATTTTTCGATCATGTTGGTAGACAGCTTATCCTTGAAAAGTTGACAAATGAGCCCGCGGAAGGGAAGGAACTGATGTCCAGAACAGTGTATGAGAAATCTTCTCCTATAAGTAACTGGAAGCTTTCACGCTATGGTATTAAGGTTTTGTAGAGGCATTGAAACCTTCTTAGGTTTGGTTCAGTGGTGCGATAATCTGCTAGACACCAGCTAAATCACGAAGGCTAGATACTGTTAAAGATGGCATGTAAGCAGCCTGGGGACTTTCTTTCCCAATAAGACCTAGTCACCTGATTCATTTAATTTAGAAAAATAACAGGCGGGCGTTGACTAATTTGCAACTATCTGATCGTTTAGAGCACAGTAAAAATTTTTGATATCACCCTTTCCATCGCTAGGTTTATTATACCACTGGGGATAGTTTCCTCTATTCACTCATGTTAACAAATAAGCTGAAGTGAGTGTAAAGTTTGGAGTCCTTTTCACACTCATGCTGACTTGCTCACTGACATTAGTGTTCAGTGTACACTCCTGTGTAAGCCACATAATATATCGTCGGAAATACTGTTCGAGAATACTGATATTCAAACTCTGTCCCAGCCAGATCATTGAGGAGTTTTAATTATCTTTTAATAGGAATTGGCTTAACGAGAAGCAGAATTAGGCTGTAGGTTGAAATGTGATATTTGCAAAATGTTAGTGGTTTTTTTTAAATATGAAAATGTTTTTCCCTTATTTGCATTGGACTTCGGCCATCTCCAATGTGACAGAACAGAATTCACACAAATTGTGGTTCTGGAAACGTTTTGTAAATCACCGAATGAGGAGCATTTCTGCAAAACTGCTCTTTCTGTCCTGTGTGTCTTGCAGGCGCCACCATGTAATCCTGTAATAGTGTGAAATTACCTTTTTGAAATAGTTTGCAAATATAGAAAAAAGTTGTGGCTGATGTTCCTGTACTGGTGTCGGTCAGTCCTATCGGGTGGTCTCCTGGACTGCTTTCGATTGCCTGAGGGGATCGGAGAGGGATTTCCAAGAGTACATTTTTCCCTTATTGGCCCTGAGATTTTCTGCTTCTTTGTCTCTCCCAGGAGATCTGATGGCTGCGGGATGGGCGGGGGATGTCTCGTCATGTTGCTCCATCCACCATGAGGTGGGGGCAAGCCTGATGGTCTTTGCTGCCCGTCAATTTCAAATCAAAAAGAACTGCTGCAAATCCCACCAGGATGGCAGTGTTTTCCGGGGTCAGCGATCTGCATAATTATTCACAGTTTCAACTGCAGATTTGCTTGAGTGCAGGGAGGTAGCTGAGTGGTGGGACTGCCATCTGTGGTGGGGGCGGGGGGAGGGGGGCGTCACGGGTCGGACATCGTGGGGGGGCTGGACATTGTGTGTGTGTTGGGCTAAATTGGACATTGGGGTATTGTGGCAAATCGGACATGGCGAGGGGATTCAGACATCATGTGGGGGGTTGGCCGATCGTGGCGTACGAGCGCGCGGAGGTAAACTTGTTGGGCTGGGGGGGAAGCACTCCTGCTCCTCCTGGCCCACAAGCAGTGCAATAAAGCCTCCTTGAAAAATGTAACATCCCCACTGACACCTGGGAATCCCTGGCCCAAGACTGCACAAAGTGGAGGAGAAGCATCCGGGAAGGCGCCGAACACCTCGAATCTCTTCGGGAGCAAGCGGAAGCCAAGTGCAGGCAGCGCAAGGAGCGCACGTCAACCCAAGCACCCCACCCACCCGCCCCTTCAACCACCGTCTGCCCCACCTGTGACAGAGACTGTAGGTCCCGCATTGGACTCATCAGTCACCTGAGAACTCATTTTTAATGTGGAAGTAAGTCATCCTCGGTTCCGAGGGGCTGCCTAAGAAGAAGAAGAATAAAGGCATTTACCTCATGGAGGCGGCCCTTCTTGCCTCTTTTACTTGCCGAGATTCCCAGCTTCCGTGTGTTAAAAATAAAAATGGAGGCACGTAGCCTCCTTAAAAGATTTTAGTGACTGACCTGCTTCCTGAGAGTGGATTGGTCACTTGCCCCTCCAACCCATCTCTGTTAAAACCAGAAGTAGGCAGGTTGGGACTAAGTTTGAAATTCCCCGCCCCCCCCCCCCCCCCCCCCCCCCCCCCACATTCTGTTAATGGATTGATTGCGTTATGCAAGAAAGGTTAAAGAAATAATCTTGAAAAGGCAATGTGCAGCTTTCCTGCTTGCAGATAAATGATCAGATCTGTGGTATTTGCTTCTTTTAGATAGGCTGGCACAGCCATGTGCCATAAGATAATTCTCTTACCTACATTCCTTTGTACTGTGCCCTCTCCGCCCCACTCTGATCTACTCCTATTCCACACAGCAATTCATTTTTAATAGCCTACTATGCTGTAGGAGTATATGAATTGAGCATTTCTGAACTTGATAGATTTGCTTAGAAACAAAATTGCGTTAAAGAAATAAAGGAGTTCTTGTAACTTCTATTTCTTGAAATTCCGTGTTTGTACCTGTACTTTCACTGGAGCAGTTCCAGTAAGTGCACTTTGGATATCTATATAGGGTATTCAGCATTTACACTCTGACCTTCTATTCTCATCACACACAGGGACTGGAAAAACAGTGGTGTTGACGTGGTGGCTACAGTGGTGTTGACGTGGTGGCTACCCTGTCTGTTGCCTGGAGACATGAAAGGCAGCTCAAAGACTGAGATAGGGATGAAAACAAACGCCCATTTACACCTCGCTATTGCTGATATCTTATGCTAGCAGTGCCAAGTTCACAGTGGAGTGGGATTTCATTAGCAGACGTGACACTGAAAATAGAGTCGTATTGTACATTGTTCTGCAGACTAGCTCTTAATGTAGAAATAAAAAGCAAAAAACTGCAAATTTTGGAAATCTGAAACAGAGGGAAAATGTTGGTAATGCACAGCAGGTGAATCAGCATCTGTGGAGAGAGCAGATCAGTTGACGTTTAAGCTGTAACCCTTCATCAGAACTAGAAAAAAATGGAAAATCGGCAACATTTAAACAGGAACAGAACAAAGAGGGAGGAAACGAGAAGGGAAAGCACACACACGAGAGAGGATGCATGGGTAGAATGACCAGTGATGTGCTTAAAAGAAACACAGGGGATGGTTAAAATTGCTGAAATGGTATTAACACAAAACTTTAGGAAGAAGCATAATAACATAAATTGAAGAGATAAGAGAGACAAAGAACATGTGAGTAGTTGAGGCAATGGAATGGGTGGGAGGAAGGTAGGCAGGATCCAGTGGTCTGAGGAGAAGGAACAAGCTGGCTGTCACCGACTTGACTCCCACCACTTCAACTAATCGCACCTTCATACATGTTTAATTTTTTTATTATGCTTCTTCCTGTCGTTTTATGTTAAAATCGTTTCAGTCATTTAACCATCTCTTTTGAGTACGTTACCTCATTTGACTCATACCTCCTCTTGGGGTGTGGTTTTGTTTTGCCATCCCCTTTCCTTTAGTCTGGTTCTGTTTAAATGCCAATCCTGATGAAGGGTTACACGTGACATGTTAACTTGTCTATTCCATCCACAGATTCTGATTGACCTGCTGAGCATTTCAAGCAATTTTATGTGTTTCGAGCTCTCAATGTCCTGGCTTTAAGCATCATGTATATTTAAACATCGTTATTTGGCTGCCAATAGTTTTAAGACAAGCTCAGTGTAACCTAGCCTTTTGAGTTAGCTGGCAGTCTTGATTTAATTATCAGTGTGGTAGAGCTCTTTTTGTTCAGCTGGGCAGGTGCAGTTACCGTACGGCATTTTATTAGACTTTTCTGCCACAGTTTATTAGCTGTTCATTAGTGCCTATCCTTAGCTGTCACTGCAAGTGTCTTATCTTGGGGGCAGATTGATGACATGCAGTGCATATTAACTATTAACAGTTCTGGATGAGGAAGCAAGCTTGGGCATTAACTGATGACCATGTCTCTTGCTGCTCAGCAGGTGCAGAGAGATAATGATGGATTGATAGTGGTGCAGTTGTTTGAAGGAAGGAAGGAGGTTGTTGAACTTGTGTATCAGCTGAGGGGCAGACATCTGGAAGATTAACTGGATTGGCACCTACTGCAATTTTGCAGGTCATCTGGAGGGCACATCAGCGGATTAGGATTCCAGTGCCAGCTGTAGCCAAGGTTCTTATTGAAAAGCGAATAAGTTATAACAGTTTCTCAAATAGTCTTGGAGGTACAATCTCAGCAGAAAGTTTGGGATGTTTGTACCAGAGGTAATGCAATTCATAGGGGGAGAAATTCAGTATCGCCCCATTTGGGGCGCAATTATCGGCCGGGTGCAAAGATTAGCGCCTGGCGCTAATTATCGCCTCCGACTGCAAACTTGGCTTTTATCGCCCCTGGAGGTGATTGGCGTGCTAAATCAGGCGCTTCACACCTGTCTTAAGGCGCAAAGGCCGAGGAGCGAGGCGCTACCTCAGAGCGCTGGCGAAGCTCATGTGATGTCAGTCAGCAATTGAACACACACACAATGGCGCCGGCCAGTTCTTAAAGGGGAGGGTTGATCTTGCTTTCCATCCACATCCTGCTCATTGCAGCCTTGAATCTCGGCCTGGAGAGACCTGTACATCAAATCTGCAGGAAAGAACAATGGAGAGGCTCAGGGAAAGAGCTCAGAGTGCAGCCCCCACAATCTCTTCTAAATCAATACAAGGAAGGGCAAATCAAAATGAACCTGCAAAGTGCTGCTCAGTACCCCAAACTCCTTCACACAGCATTGAATCTCTCCAGAAGTCTCTCTCTCTCTCTCTCTCTCAGACTGCGTGGTTCAAAAATGTCACCAACAATAAAAGGCAGGAAGCGGTCGCCTTTAAATAGCGCTCCCCCAGTCCCTTCCTGACTGCAAAACGCTCCCCTCAACCTGTCGTTGCTAGCGGCAGGCGGTAAGGCAGGGGGCGCCACTCAATATCCACTCCGGGGCGCTACCGGGGCGTTGCGCACTCGACTGACGTCACAGTCTGCCGGCGCAGGAGATCGTGGCGGTAGTGTTTAGCGCCGCCGCAAAATGTCTAGCTAATTTTGCGAGCGGCGTAAACATCGCCGCACCCGGGCGCTAGTTGCTTTGCGCCTCATTAGCGCCCTCTTAAGGCGCTAATGGGAGGCGCAACCAACTGAATTTTTCCCCCATAGAGCACAGAAAGAGGCCCTTCGGCCCATTGTGTCCGTGCCGGCCATCAAGCCCTGTCTATTCTAATCCCATTTTCCAGCACTTGGTCCGTAGCCTTGTATGCTATGGCGTTTCAAGTGCTCATCTAAATGCTTCTTGAATGTTGTGAGGGTTCCTGCCTCTACCACCCTTTCAGGCAGTGAGTTCCAGATTCCAACCACCCTCTGGGTGAAAACGTTTTTCCTCAAATCCCCTCTAACCCTCCTGCCCCTTACCCTGAAACTATGCCCCCTGGTTATTGACCCCTCTACTACAATAAAGTACAAAACGCATTTGATGCTTGTTCACAAGCTGTCTTCTCTTTCGGGTTAATGGGCCTACTATTTCTCTTCCACTAAAAACATGAGAAAAGCATGTTTTTCTTCAATATTAACTCACTCTTCGTCCAACCGTACTCACTCTTTTTCTAATGATCCCACTATATTTTCATCAACTTCCTTTAGATTGCATGCTTCAGTGCCCATACCATTGTGCTCACACCACCATGCTCACACCTCCAGTCTTCGCACAGTGCAGTGGCTGAATCACTGCACCTTGATCTCCTCCACACTCTTACATTTGACAGTGACAATCTTGTTTCTTCCATTTGTGTATATAAATACAAGTTGTTGTTGTGTGTACGGTTAGATGATGAATGGAGGAGGTCACTGAAAGAAAGAAAGAAGAAAGAAAAGCTTGCATTTATATAGCGCCTTTCACGACCACCGGACGTCCCAAAGCGCTTTACAGCCAATGAAGTTCTTTTTGAAGTGTAATCACTGTTGTAATGTAGGAAATGCAGCAACTAATTTGCACATAGCAAGCTTCCACAAACAGCAATGTGATAATGACCAGATAATCTGTTTTAGAGATGTTGGTTGAGGGATAAAGATTGGCCAGGACACCGGGGAGAACTCCCCTGCTCTTCTTCGAAATAGTGCCATGGGATCTTTTACGTCCACCTGAGAAAGCAGACAGGGCCTCAGTTTAACGTCTCATCCAAAAGACGGCACCTCCGACAGTGCAGCACTCCCTCAGTCCTGCACTGGAGTGTCTGCCTAGATTTTTGTGCTCAAGTCTCTGTATGAAAAAAGGTCGGAGTTTGAGAGAGAGGGAGAACAGAGCCCAGGGTGACCCCTGCAATGGGAATGGGTCAGAGGATAAGCCGTCAATTACATCACTAAAGAGCGATTGGAGAGGAAACTAGATGATGGTGAACATAGCTTTGTTGAAAGGCCATAGGATGTTAGCTTGTTTAACAGTGCACAGAACCAGTTCCTGTCAAAGGCAAGGAGATGTTCCAAGACAATGGCTGATGATTCACCAAAGTATTTAAGAGCAGAGTTAGAGAGATGAGCATCATAAGCAACAGAATCACCAATGGAGCAGCCATGCAGGAAGGCATATTGGCAAACATGGGTTAGGCCAGAAATTTCAATGGATAATTTCAGAGCTGGTTCTGTAACTTTAGAAAGTAACATTGTAAGGGCAATATGACTGTAGTTTGAAGGGTTAGAGAGTTTAGCTTTCAGAAGGAGAAGGTGAACATGAGATGGAGAGATGAACAGGAAGTTAGAAGTTATGGAGGCAGCATGAGTCAGGATCAAGTCCAGGTGCAGATATGTTACGGAATCCAGGAGCGATGCCATTATAGAATTTTACTGCATAGACAGAGGCCATTTGGCCTATTGCACCTGTGCCAGCTGTCTGATAAGCTATTTAGTTCCATTCCTCCCCTTTCTCCGTACCCACTTAAATTTTTCTTCTTCAAATATTTATCCGCTTCACTTTTTAGATCTACTCCAGATTCTGCTTGCACAGTTGTTTCTGGAAGGATATTCTTAACATAGAGACATTTCTCCTAACCTTTCCCTTTGTTCTTTTGGTAATGCTCTTAAATTTATGCCCTTTAGTTCTGACTCACCGACCAGTGGAAATATTTTTCCATTATGACCAGATTATTGGAATCCAGAAACCGGAGGAACCAACAGACCTTATGGGGATAAAACTTGACATTGGTCATAATGGTCATAAAGAATGGAGTAATGGAGGGAGATTCTTCATCAAAATCATTGGAGATTAGAGTTGGAGGAGGGAAATGAGCCATAACGGTCAGCTTTCTCTTTAGGAGAGCTAGCAACAGTACCATCAGGATGGAAGAGGGGTGGGGAGGAGGGATCACAGAAGTTATGAGATAGCTTTGCCAAAGGACCAGAATGGCCGACAGAGAGATAGGAAGACAAAAATTGACGATGACTTTCAACAAAATTGCATCCACTGCTCCAATAGTAGACTTCTCCAGGTTAACAGTTTCAGGTTACATGCACCAGTTGCGAGAGAAAGTAGAATGACAGGCATGATTGACCCATGTTGTAGTACTAGACCTCACCAAGGGGATAAGTGAAGACTCATCCCATAAGTGAATGGTCAGTAATAACCCAATTACTTTTCTTTTCCGCCTTAGCCAATTGACAACCACTCGGGTTTCTTGTTCCAGTGTGCATCATCTTCCATTTGCACATATTGAAATGCCTCTTCTGTTCCGCAGTGCATCGTCTGAATTGGTCCATCACTGGTCGTTTTGAATGTCATCAATCTCTCTAGCATTGGATTTATCTCATAAACAATGACATAATTGTCCTGTTAGGAATAACATGGTAGAAATATACAGTGAAGAACAGCATCTATAGTTTCCTACATTACAACAGTGACTACACTTCAAAAGTACTTCATTGGCTATGAAACGCTTTAGGGTGTCCTGAGGTTGTGAAAGGCACTATCTAAATGCAAGTTCTTTCTTTCCTTTATAGTGATAAAAGTTGTCTTTCCATTGATTCACCTTGGAAATTAACCATGTTCCATCTTGTAACTCCTTTCAGTGTGCAATTGATTTATTACCTGGTCTGAAAGGGATTGGATTTATGGGGAAAGATACTGTGTGTACACCGTTCTGGTCGCTATATTATAAAAAGGATATAGAGGCACTGGAGAGGGTGCAAAAATGATTTACAAAGATGATACTAGAACTGCGAGGTTATACCTATCAGGAAAGGATGAACAGGCTGGGTCTCTTTTCGCTTGAAAAAAGAAGGCTGAGGGGTGACCTAATAGATGTCTTTAAAATTATGAAGGGTTTTGATAGAGTGGATACAGAGAGAATGTTTCCACTTGTGGGGAAGAGCATAACTCGAGGCCATCAATATAAGATAGTCACCAAAAATCGAATAGGGAATTCAGAAAAAACCTCTTTACCCAGAGAGTGGAGGGAATGTGGAACTCGCTACCACAGGGAGTAGTTGAGGCGAATAATATAGATGCATTTAAGGGGAGGCTAGATAAGCATATGAGGGAGAAGGGAATAGAGGGTTATGCTGATAGATTTAGATGAGGAAAGACGGGAGGAGGCTCGAGTGGAGCATAAATGCCGGCATGGACTGGTTGGGCCGAATGGCCTGTTTCTGTGTCATATATCCTATGTAATCCTATGTAAATTATAAATATAGATTTTTCAACTACTTACTGGAACAATGTAACTGATATTTTCCATTTTAGAGCTCCAGGCAAATGGCAGGTACATATTTCAGGGAATTATGCAGCCTCAGATGGTAGTTTCAGGTTATTTATTCCAATACAAGGAAAATCACCAGCTGGGAGTGTGCAATTTCCCAATGTGTGGTTTTTACATGTGCCAAGAAACTGAAGTGGAAAATCACGCTCGTGGGGCCTATTTCTGTTGGGAAAGGGGGCAGTGTCATCCTACAGCATGCACCTGATCAGGGCTGAATCATGTCGTTGTAATATTAGATTGATAACATGGGATTTTTAACTTGATCAACTTTAGGAATAAAGAAGCTTCTTGGAAGTTTTACTTGTGACTTGTAGCTCCCTCAGAAGATTCAGTAAACTGGGGTTGGCCAGTGACTGTGCAAATTATACATGGGCTGAACAATCTGTTTTATTCCATACTTTACTATCCTTACGTTCTGTTGATCTAATTTTCAGCAAAGAATGGAATTCCAATGAGCTGATGGGACAGTTCTGAATTTAATTTGTGATCTGTCCTCTCTGGAAACTTCCATTCCCATCCATCACAATTCTTTTGCCTGTCCCTCATTTTGTTTCATATATTTCATTTTCAGCTTCTCCTTTTATCTTTTTGGTAGATGAGACTCCACTTTTCAGTTACTTGTATGTTCCTCCCTTCCCTGTTCTAATGGCCTCCCTGCAATGTGCACCATCCACGGCCAAGAGGCTCACTGACTTGCTCCCAGGTCTCCACCAATGCTGCTATGAGTTTGCAACAGCAGCCACTGGTGATTCAATTTCCATCTTCCCTCTCTGTATCTCTCATAGAAGCAGCTAGCCACCTCGCCTCAATTATACTGCTCAAATTGATATGTATTGCATGAAAATCATAATGACAAAACTTAATTTCATCACCGTGGCACAGCACATTAATCCTCCAATGAGCTACAGCACAGAACAACCCTTGGCCCTCTTTACACCTTTTCTTTGTTCATCTCCCCTATGTGTGAGTTATTTTTCCTCTTTTTTGATATCCACTCTTTATTCCCCAGGTGAGTGGATATGGAGCCAATCTGTTCACAGGCTCCTAGGATATTTCAGTGAGGAGCCCAGGGGGACCTTTCATGCAGAGAATCCCTCCCTTCTGTTTGCCTCCCCCCCCTCCCCACCACCCCCCCCACCACCCAATCCCCACCACCCACAGATGGCTAATCCAAGATTGAAAATGTA
Organism: Squalus acanthias; assembly: GCA_030390025.1. Classification (NCBI taxonomy): domain Eukaryota; kingdom Metazoa; phylum Chordata; class Chondrichthyes; order Squaliformes; family Squalidae; genus Squalus; species Squalus acanthias. The sequence continues at coordinate 70,491,258 of CM059437.1, forward strand.
TCACATGGAGAATCTTGGGTATGAACTACAAATCTTTGGGACAGTCCTTTGCCAATTAAAGACATTGGAGCCATTGAGCTACCTTTATCTGCACTTCTAATGAGGCAGAATTTCTGTTGGAACTCCAATGGACTTAGGCTCAGCCCTGTGATTTGCCACTTGATGAAATCAAGCTCTGAACTGTTTACAAGAGTGGAAGCCAGGGTGTCCCCGAGAAGAAGAGAAAATCAGTGGGCTAATCAGTCACAATTCTTCACTTCAAAATACCTGACTATACAGTGGTGTTAGCAGAGATCAGATAGCAGGTCATAGAAGGTGCATGGCACAGGTAGACTATGACAGGTGAAAGAAAAGAAAGGTAATAGCAAGACTTATGTCATGTTCGTATAGTGAGAAGCTGTCCCTTGCTGGATAAAAGCACTAGTTCTTACATTGGAGCTGGTGGAAACAGCAAATCAGCTGATGTTTTCATGCACTAGTGCCAGAGATAATCTTATCCAATAGAGTTATTACTGTTTGTCCTAAAAACATACATTGAAACAATGCAGTAGGGTGATCATGCCAGTCTGGTTTTACACAGAATTACATAGGATATATGGCACAGAAACAAGCCATTCGGCCCAACCAGTCCACGTCAGCGTTTATGCTCCACACGAGCCTACTTCCATCTTTCCTCATCTAAATCTATCAGCATAACCCTCTATTCCCTTCTCCTGCATATGATTGTCTAGCCTCCCCTTAAATGCATCTATACTATTCGCTTCAATCATTCCCTGTCATAGTGAGTTCCACATTCTCACCACTCTCTGGGTAAAGAAGTTTCTTCTGAATTCCCTATTGGATTTCTTGGTGACTATCTTATATTGATGGCCTCTAGTTATGCTCTTCCCCACAAGTGGAAACATTCTCTCTGTATCCACTCTATCAAAACCTTTCATAATTTTAAAGACCTCTATTAGGTCATCGCTCAGCCTTCTGTTTACAAGAGAAAAGAGACCCAGCCTGTTCATCCTTTCCTGATATGTATACCCTCACATTTCTGGTCTCATCCTTGTAAATCCTCTCTGCACCCTCTCCAGTGCCTCTATATCGATTTTTATAACATGGCAACCAGAACTGTACGCAGTACTCTAAGTGTGGTCTAACCAAGGTTCGATACAGGTTTAGCATAACTTCCCTACTTTTTCAATTCTATCCCTCTAGAAATCAACCCTAGTGCTTGGTTTGCTTTTTTATGGCCTTGTTAACCTGTGTCGCAACTTTTAGTGATTTGTGTATTTGTACTCTGAGATCCCTTTGTTCCTCTACCCCACCTAGACTCACACCCTTCCAAGTAATAAGTGACCTCCCCATTCTTCCTACCAAAATGTAATACCTCTCTTCCACTATTAGGTGGTCTGTAGACCTCTTCCTGTCTTTTATTGTTGGTGGCATTTTTGAACTACGCATTCTGAGAGAGAGAGGGAGAGACTTCTGGAGAGATTCAACGTTGTGTGAAGGAGTTTTGGGTACTGAGCAGCACTTTGCAGGTTCATTTTGATTTGCCATTCCTTGTATCGATTTAGCAGAGACTGTGGGAGCTGCACTCTGAGCTCTTTGCCTGGTACTCTCCATTGTTCTTTCCAGCACATTTGATGTGCAAGTCTCTCCAGGCCGAGATTCAAGGCTGCAATGAACAGGATGTGGATGGAAAGCAAGATTAACCATCCCCTTTAAGAACTGGCCCGTGCCATTGTGTGTGTGTTCCATTGCTGACTGACATTACATGAGCTTCGCCAGCGCTCTGAGGTGGCGCCTCACTCCTCGGCCTTTGCGCCTTAAGACAGGTGTGCAGCGCCTGCTTTAGCGCTCCACTCACCTCCCGGGGCGGTAAAAGTGAAGTTTCCAGTCAGTGCCGATAATTAGCGCCAGGCGCTAATATTTGCGTCCAGACGATATTTGCGCCCCAAATGGGGCGCGACCTAATTTCTACCCCTACATCTATTAATGTGTTTGATTCTTTATTATCTTTTATCTCTATCCATATGGATTCTATTTTTGTCTTGCTGATAGCTGCGTCACTTTTTTTCTACTATCATTATGTTATCCCTAATAAGTACAGCTACTCCACCTCCCCTTTTTCCCTCTCTATCTTTTCTAAATATGTTATACCCTGCAATGTTTAACTCCCAGTCCTGATTTTTCTGTAGCCATGTCTCAATAATCCATACTATGTCTGGTTCCCCGCAACGCATGATTGCCTCCAGCTCCCTTGTTTTATTATGGACACTGTGTGCATTGCTGTACAGACAGTTTAACTCATTTTTAATAGGATTTCCTCTCATTTTATGTTTAATCATCTTTTTAGACTCTTGTTCTATAACTCTATTTATTCCCTTGCCATCAATGTCCTCCTTTACTTTATTCTTTCCTCTGCTCTCTTTTCCTGTTTTGTTTATATTTAGGCTGGTTACGTTTCTTGTAGCTCACTCCCCCCATCTTACTAGTTTAAAGCCTTTGCCACCTCCCTATTTACCCTTTCCGCTAGGACACAGGTCCCATCCCGGTTCAGGTGCAGTTCGCCCCATCAGTACAGCTCATTCCTGTCCCAGAACTGGTGCCAGTGCCCCATGAAAAGGAACCCCTCTTTCCCACACCAGCCCTTCAGGAGTTAATTCTTCTGATCTGTCTGCTTCTATGCCAATTTGCACGTGGCTTGGGCAATAATCCAGAGATTATTACCCTCGAGGTCCTGCTTTTTAATTTAGAGCCTAACTCCTGATACTCTTTCAGGAGGACCTCCTCCCTGTTCCCACCTATGTCGTTTGTTCCAACATGGACCACGACAACTGGATTTACCCCCTCCCTTTCCTAGTTCCTCTCCAGCTGCCATGAGTTTGGACGCCTACTTAAATTCAACCAAAATTGTACCAATCCATGTGGAAACATGGCTGTGTTATGAGTTTTTTGTCAGCTCTAATTTCTATTTCTTGTAGTATTCAATCATTTCACAAGAAATCAAAGATGGAATCTGACCTGTTTGAACTTTTCGAATTCAGGTGGAATGGATTTGTGTTCATTCCTGCTGTGTGTTAAAGTGTAGAGATTTCTTCTTAACACTGAGGAAATAAACCCTGATAATTGTTCAAATGTAGCATAAAAGCTCCCCAGGGTGAATACTGCACTTGCCGTTTCAATTTATCTTATCACAAAACTGTCAAATCAATAACTAGGAAGACAGTAAAGCGATAAAACCACAGGAGTGTTGCAGTGACTGTTTCCTTGGAATATCTTCGAAATGTTATAGCGCTTGGGATTGAGAAAACCATATATTGGTACTGCTGTGGTTACCTGCTTAACCTGGAGAAAGTGTTGCCACAGCTGATGATAAGTGAGATGCAGAAATGTGTGGTACTAATGGCAACGGAGTTTAAGTTGCTGTTTACTGTTCACGTGGTAATTTAGCTACCGTCATATTACCACTCACAGGAACGGTCCCAGATTGGTGATCACTAATGGAAGAGGACTCAGGAAAAGTGGTGGCCAGTAGACCAGGAGCAACCACCACCTGCCTCCCCTCCCTTTTTTTTGTATTGTTACTACAAGCCCAATTAAGGCAAGATTGAGGATGATCCTATCTCTGCCATTACCCAAATATCTTGTCTATAATATCCTTCCAACATCACTTTTATACACTAGCAGATTTTGCGGTGTTTCTCATGAGTCAGATGATATGCTGTTTTGTAATAGCAAGGGTATTGAAACAGCAAGGGCAGTATTCACCCTGGGGAGCTTTTACGCTACATTTGAACAATTATCAGGGTTTATTTCCTCAGTATATGACTGTGTTGGTATGGTGCAGCTGTGTTTAATTAGGATGCATATGTCTAATTGCTGTAAAGAGGACATCCTAGGATCCATTGCAGACTAATTGCTGTTGGTGAGGGAAGTCTGCAAATTGGGAGATGATAAATTCCTGGTTCGAGGTTAGAAAAAAATCATGAAATTACTGTGTTTTCTTTTTTTCCTTTTTTTTTACATACTTTTGATACTTTGAAGTGACGAGCTCAAAACGTTTTTATATAAATAAAAATGAAGAAGTAACATGTAGATGTAGAAAAATAAGGCTAGCTCTGCAATTACGTGTCAAGATTTCCCCAGGGAACAACAACAACTTGTATTTATATAGCGCCTTTAATATAATAAGTCCCAAGGCACTTCACAGGAGTGTTATAAAACAAAATTTGACACTGAGCTATATAAGGAGCTATTAGGGCAGATTGGTCAAAAGGGTAGGTTTTAAGGAGCGTCTTAAAGGAGGAAAGAGAAGTAGAGAGGTGGAGAGGTTTAGGGAAGGAATTCCAGAGCTTAGGGCCTTGGCAGCTGAAGGCACAGCCACCAATGGTGGAACGATTAAAATCGAGGCTGCTCAAGAGGCCAGAATTAGCGGAGCGCAGATATCTCAGAGGGTTGTGGGGCTGGAAGAGATTAAAGAGATAGGGAGGGGCGAGGCTATGGAGGGATTTGAAAACAAGGATGAGAATTTTAAAATCAAGGCATTGTTTGACTGGGAGCCAGTGTAGGTCAGTGAGCACAGGGGTGAACGGGACATGGTGCAAGTTAGGACACGGGCAGCAGAGTTTTGGATGACCTCAAGTTTATGTAGGGTAGAATGTGGGAGGCCGGCCAAGAGTGCGTTGGAATAGTCAAGTCTAGAGGTTACAAAGGCATGGATGAGGGTTTCAGCAGCAGATGAGCTGAGTCAGGGGTGGAGTCGGGCGATGTTCCGGAGCTGAAAATAGGCGGTCTTAGTGATGGCGCAGATATGTGGTCGGAAGCTCATCTCAGGGTCAAATATGACACCAAGGTTGCGAGCAATCTGGTTCAGCCTCAGATAGTTGCCAGAGAGAGGGATGGAGTCAGTGGCTAGGTAACGGTGTTTGTGGTGGGGACTGAAGACAACGGCTTTGATCTTCCCAATATTTAGTTGGAGGAAATTTCTGCTCATCCAATACTGGATGTCGGACAAGCAGTCTGACAAGTTAGATACAGTGGAGGGGTTGAGAGAAATGGTGGTGAGGTAGAGCCGGGTGTCGTCAGCATACTTGTGGAAACTGATGCTGTGTTTTCGGATGATGTTGCCGAGGGTAGCATGTAGATGAGAAATAGGAGGGGGGCCAAGGATAGATCCTTGGGGAACACCAGAGGTAACGATGCAGGAGCAGGAAGAGAAGCCATTGCAGGTGATTCTTTGGCTATGGTTAGATAAGTGATCAGATGGAGTGACTTAGTGCTTAATGGTTGAAAGTGCAGTTAATCATACTGCACACTGCTATGGAGAGATTGTGACTGTGCAACATAACTAGATCTTAATTTCACAGATTTAAAAAATAAATGTTTATTTAAAAAAATGAAAAAAATTGTTTTACAACTGGTCTACTGAAATTAACCGCACTATGGCTTATTTTTAATTCAAATTGAAATTTTATAATAATCGTTTCCTAACTGACTACTTGGAACACTGCAGTTATATTCTAGCTCCCCAGTGAAGTTGAACAATCTGCCTCCCCATACAACTCGGTTGTGCTAGTGCATACCAGTTTCACTAAAGCTGTAGGCTCCCAAAAGCATGAAAACTTATTCTCCAATCACAGGGAGACAATCAAGAAGTGACAGCCATTGGAACAATAATTAGCAGTGCTCCTGATGTAGCGAGATGATTGTGTAATACTGAGAGATATTGCTTGCTACTCCCATAATCAAGTAAATAGAAATCCACCGTGCATGGGCGTTTGTTGCATCACATCCTGCAATTATATTGTTATATAATCCATCATCCCCTCTCATGTGAATAGAGCACAAGTGGCTCCATCTTGAATTGAAGATTTTACGTGTGGCATGCCCATTTACAGCATTCAGGCAGTTTCCTATTTTGGCAATTCTCTTGCATATGTACAATTTGTGTGTCAGCATTCCAGATTTGGCATGCTTGAATGGAAACAACTATATTCTGGAAGTTGAGCATTTTCTGCAGTCATGTTTTAATTTTCGGGTGACCTGACAAAAACAATCTCCTAGTTGATGTAATACCGGAGTGTTGTGCTATCACACACAAAACCTTTCAAATTGAGCAACTTGGTAGTGAAGTGTTCTAGCGGTGGTTGCAGAATGGCTAAAATATACACACATATATTTTTACGTTGCTACTCTGGCAAGTCAACATTTTCATACTTATAGGCGATGGAGATTTACCAGTCAAGTCTCTTCAAGAAGAGGACCATGATGCACTCTGTTTCTATTTCTTAGCGATCAGTCACAAAGATTGCTTGTTGAATGCAGATTTGTAAGATGGCCTGTATCTTTTTTGGAACATTTTACACTGAAAATCCTTGGTCCAAAAGCTTACTGAACAATTCAAAATAGTATCTAATCAATAACTCTTCAAGGTAGCATTTACCTACAGGCTGGGCCCTCTTTCTCCCCACAGCTTCGCAAGTGGCTGAAGCCAGCCTTGTTAGATGAGCTGTGCAGGTAGTCATTGCAAGACAAAAATATTTACAATCTGTGCACGGAGAGACTGATCCGCTTAAACATTGCAGAGCGTTTTTCAAATTGAGCATTGTAAAACTGAACTTATCAAAATTGTGCCCGGAGCAAAGCCCCGAGTCGATCTTTCAACTGTGCTGCGATAGAACTGCTCCTAATCCACTGCCGGAACTTTGCCGTAAGTGCAGCAGAAACCCCACGTAGCTCCGAGGAAGTTCCCAACCTTGGTTTCAAACAGTGGGGGCACTGAAATTGGCCTGAGTAGCTCTAAACTACAGAGGGCAAATCAGCCAAGGTTCCTGCTCATGATCGCTATCCAGCTGGAAGTTTGATATCAGTAGTTGGGAAAATGCTGGAATCTATTATAAAGGATGCAATAACTGGGCACTTAGAAACTAATAGTAAGATTGGGCAGAGTCAACATGGATTTATGAAAGGGAAATCCTGTTTGACAAACCTATTGGAGTTCCTTGAGGATGTAACTAGTGGAGTAGACAAAGGGGAACCGGTAGATGTGGTGTATCTGGATTTTCAGAAGGCCTTCGATAAGAACCCACACAAGAGGTTGGTGAACAAAATTAGGGCACATGGAATTGGGGGTAATATACTAGCATGGATTGAGAATTGGTTAACAGACAGAAAACAAAGAGTAGGTATAAACGGGTCTTTTTCAGGATGGCAGGCTGTGACTAGTGGGGTACCACAAGGATCGGTGCTTGGGCCCCAGCTATTCACAATCTATATCAATGATTTGGATGAGGGGACTAAATGTAACATTTCCAAATTTGCTGATGATACAAAGCTAGGTGGCAGTGTCAGTTGCGAAGAGGATGTGAAAAGGCTTCAAGGGGATCTCGACAGGCTCAGTGAGTGGGCAAGAACATGGCAGATGGAATATAATGTGGATAAATGTGAAGTTATCTACTTTGGTAGAAAAAACAGAAAGTCAGAGTATTTCCTAAATGGTGAAAGATTGGGGAATGCAGATGCTCAAAGGGACTTGGGTGTCCTTGTAAATGAGTCACTAAAAGTGAATGTGCAGGTGCAGCAAGCCATTAGGAAGGTCAATGGTATGCTGGCCTTCATTACAAGAGGATTTGAGTATAGGAGTAAAGAAGTCTTACTCCAATTATATAGGGCCTTGGTGAGACCACACCTGGAGTACTGTGTACAATTTTGGTCTCCTTACCTAAGGAAGGATATACTTGCCATAGAGGGAGTGCAACGAAGGTTCATGAGATTGATTCCTGGGATGGCGGGACTGTAGTATGAGAAGAGATTGAGTAAACTAGGCCTGTATTCTCTTGAATTCAGAAGAATGAGAGGGGTTCTCATTGAAGCATACAAAATTATTACAGGGCTTGATAGGATGGATGCTGGGAGAATGTTTCCCTTGGCTGGGGAGTCTAGAACCAGGGGCCACAGCCTCAGGATAAAGGGTAGGCATTCAAGACTGAGATGAGAAGAAATTTCTTCACACAGAGGGTGGTGAATCTTTTGAATTCTCTACCCCAGAGGGCTGTGGAGGCTCAGTTATTGGGTATATTCAAAACAGAAGTCGATGGATTTCTGACTAGTAAAGGCATCAAGGGATATGGCGATAGGGCCGGTGAATGGAGTTGAGGCAGAAGATCAGCCATGATCTCATTGAATGGCGGAGCAGGCTCGAAGGGCTGAATGGCCTACTCCTGCTCCTATTTCTTATGTTCTTGTATCTTAAGAGGATTAATCCCTTGATTTGACACTCATTGGGCAGGATTTCACAAGAAGAATGACCATTTAGGTGAGTTACTTGAGGACCACTGCCGGCTGTGGAATCATAGCCCAGAACGAATCACCACCTTTAGGATAGCAAGAAAGAAATTGGGGAAAAAAAACCCCACAAAATCCTGTAATAATACAGGAAACTCTTTGGTATCCGGCACTGACGGGACCGGGGTGGTGCCGGTTGATTAAAAATTCCGGATGAGAGAGAGGGTTATCTACCGAGGCTATTTTTAACAAACAAAAATAAAAAAATCAAGAAATGTGCAGTATACAGCAATTGGACTTCCGACAGCGCCAAGAAGCCGAGTAGTGGCAGTTTGGAGAACTACCCCCTCTGACTAACTCGGCCACCGCGGGAGACTCGGACTCGGCAACATTTCCGGTTATTGAGGTGTTGTTTTCGGAGTATGAATTTTGCCGGTTAATAGAGAATTCCGGATATTTAGGTGCCGTTTAAATGAGAGTTTCCTGTACAATGTAATTCTAACAGGTTTGTTCAATATTGCAGATAGCAGTATTGGACAAAAACACCCTGTAATACTTAATGATGCATTTTAATGCTGGGGAAAGTTTTAAACACTTTTTATATTGAAAATGTTGCCACATACTTATAATAATAATATTACCCTCACTCTTTCAGGCATGGCTGAGCTTGTTTTAACTGTGGTGCAGTGCCATTGTCATAAAGGCTTTCAAATATTTGACGACGGCAGCTAACTGGATCCTCGCCTCATAATTGGCTAAATTCGTACATTGAGTTCACTGGTGGTAAACATTTAATACTGTATTAAAACCAGAGTGGAAGAGGCGAGATGCGATAAAAGTGCTGAACGGGCCTTTACTGCTTAGAGTGCATTTTTCTGTTTGGCAGTAATTGGACAATAAAATTACTGACAATCTGAATATGTGCTGCCGACTGCCTAATAAACTAATTGGTATATAGAGTTTCACATTGAGAGTACCTATTATTGAAGTGTGGGAAGAGGAGAGTGTTTAAAATGCACTATGATAGGGCTGTTTATAGGTAGCTGTAGGACAAATGGCGATTCAGCAGTATTTGCAGTGGTCCCAGATCTAAGGTGATTCCCATATGTAATGGAAAAGTTCATTCTCAGCACAGATTTGGACATCAAACAGCGATATCACTATCCTAGCGGTTTTGAGATCTGCCCTCTTCAAATGGTCACCTGCAATTTTAGTTTCTTATCTGTTTGTCGACATAGCTTGGTTGCTGTCATTCTGTTGAGAGAGGTCTGAGTGTTTGAACTCTGAGTCCTCGTGTTTCTTGTTGCTGTCCCTCAGGGCGCGTTTTTGCCAGCCCTGGGGAGGCGGGTTTGGAGGCGGGACTGCTGGGAAAATGGCAGAATCTGGGGGCGGGTGCCCATCCCGCCACCCAACCCGCCTCCGTGCCATCTTCCCAGGAGGCGGGTACCCGACCCGCGCCGGGTCCTGTCTCCTGGAGGCGGGAAGGGGATTACAGCCGCTTAACTGCCTGTTAATAGGTAGTTAACCAGCAGTTAAGAGGATTATCCCCATTTTTCCATCAGAGGTGCAGGCTTCCCGACGTCAGGAAACCCTGCCAGGGTCACCGAGGCGAGCAGTGGGTCTGCGGGGGTCGGAGGGGTCCAAAAGTGCGCTGTGGAGGTGAGTGATGGGCGCAAGTGTGGAGCGGTAAGTATGGGAGGTGAGTGAAAAGTGTTAGAAAAAGTTTCCTTACCTTTGGTTCTTCCTGCAGGCTTCAACCCTTGGGGATCCAGAGGCTCCTCATCTTCACGGCAGAGATGACAGAATGGCTCCTGCATTCTCCGATGCAACAGGCATCTGATTTCTGCTCAGGAAATAGGTTTGGTGAGCCTGGAGTACAAGGACTCACCAAAGAACAGAGAATGTCAGTGTTTGACAGCTTCTCAAAGCTGTCAAACGATGACAATTCATCTGTCAAAAATTTTTGACAGATGAAACGTCATACGCTGACGTTCTCTGTAACCGTCTTCCCCTTAATTGACTTGCTTAGCCCACTGGGCAGGCTTAACAAGGTCAATCAAGGGAAAATAGCATGGGTTGGCCACAAGTCGATGGAGGCGGGACTAAAACCCGACAAGCAGCAGTCCCGCCTCCAACGCGCCCCCATTGACAAAATCACCCCCTCAGTCTCTGTATATTTACGTGATTCTTTGGGCTGAGCATTCTGGCAAGCAAATTGAGATGCAGGGATAGGAACAGAGAGAGACGCAGAGAAAGACAGAACAAGAAACAGAGACCTGGAAAAGCAGGATATAGAGAGAAAGAATTGAAAGAAGCAAAGAATTGACACCCAAGTAGGGAACTGAAACACAAAAACCTAGAAATGAATGTTGGTGATATTAGCGAGCAAACACTTAACATATTTTTTTGACGTTGCTCTGCCGATGACATCAGGGGAAGCAGGAATGTAATGCAAGTGTGTTCATCCAATGCATGAAATATCACCAACGGTAATCTCTAAGCTGAAAAAAAGAGTTAAAACAGAGGGCCAGAATTTGTGGTGGGTAATAATGGCAAACTAACAGCATTCGCCGTTATGACCCATTTGAAACTGACTGCAACTTCAGGATGTAGCACATGTGCACCTAAACGCCGAAATCCTGAAGTTGCGGTCAGTCATTCACTGCTCCGACACAGACTGCGCTGTGTGCCCGCCTCCCCAGAGCTGGCAATCAGTGTAATCAGGGAAATCTGTGAAACTGACAAAAACGTATGCTTTTCCACACTAATATTGCTGTTAGACCTTGATGGATTAGGTGTAACTGGGATTTTAACAGCGTGTTGAGTGCTAAATAAATGTTATAGCCCTGAAAAACTAATTTAAATTTTGTGGAGTGTTAAATTTCTCCATTATGATAAAAATTACAATTTTTAAGACACTTTTAAAATAAATTATATATTTTTTAAAGTTTGTTCATGATTATTTTAGGTTCTACCTTATCCCCATGTGAGAGCCCCAATCTTTGTTTTGCTCTCTCGAACATTTTTAAAAAGTCAGGATAAAAGCAGGTTCTCATTTTCTACTTCCCTGTCTGTGAGAATTCTGCATTGTGATTGGCTGCTTAAACAGCTTTTTGACGTCACAGCAGATCGCATTAGGGGATCCCCACTATAGAGCGTTGCAATCTCTTACGCGCTGGAAAAGACAAACTTTTCACCACAGAGGCGATCTCTGTGGGCAGCATTCCTCGGGGACAGCGGCGAACGCCTTTGTTTTGCCGCTGACCGCAAATTCCGGGCTCTAGTCTTGAGGCAAAGGCCTGGGAAAGGTGTAAAGGGCAGTATTTAGGGCACACTTGGACTGTTTTACTTTATTACTTAGCAAGATGTCTGCATAATTTCAATGGGCCGTATTTTCCGATCGGAGGCTTCCCGCGTGCGGAGGCCTCCGATCTGGAAAAAATCTACGGACTTACCTGAGGGCTCCCGAGGTCCAGACACTTCCGATGCTGGGCCTCGCCAACTTGAAATGCGCAGGGCCCACGTATCCCAGAGGCGCATGCGGTTCGCAAGTGTCCCTGGGATCACGTGGGCCATGGGGAGCCAATAGGAGAAGGGAATCTCCCTTCATACACTTGACAGATAGACCTGTCAAATGGAGATCACCCCAAAAACACTGTAAAACATTAAATACATTTTTTTTTAAATCACATTTTTAAAATTAGTTGAAAATACAATAAATTAAATATTTTAAACAAAAATTTAATTTTTTGAAAAAAAAATAATAAAAGTTTTTTACGGGGCTAAAAATAAACTTACCTTTTTTTAAAGTATTTTTAAATGATAAATGAGTGAAAATAAAAAAATTTTAAAAACTTTTTTTCAAATCTTATGCTGGTAAAAGCAGGCGTAAGATTTCTAAGGGTTTTCTGCGGGCGGAGGTTCTCCAGAAAGCGAAACTATCCGCCCGCAGAGGCCCTTTTCTAGGGCAGGCATGCTCTTGAAAGATTGGAAATGCCGGTTTTAAGCGCATGCGCTTCGCATGCCTGAAACCGGCATTTCCGATGTCCCTACGGTTGTGTACACAGCTCGTACACACCCGTAGGCATCGAAATATACGGGCCAATGTTTCTAGAGTGTTGGCGCTTTTAGTTAGTATATAGGAAGCATAGAGGAAAATGACAAGGGTTTACAGAATCGGTTTGGGTGGAGATAAAAAATAATAAAGGGAAAAAGTCTCTGGTGGGTGTAGTCTACAGGCCTCCGAACAGTAGCAATACTGTTGGACAGAGTATAAATCAACAAATAATGGAGGCCTGTAAAAAAGGTATGGTAATAATCATGGGTGATTTTAATCTCCATATTGTTTGGGCAAATCAAATTGGTCATGGCAGCCTTGAGGGGAAGTTCATAGAGTGCATCCGGGATGGTTTCCTAGAACAGTATGTAATGGAACCAACTAGGGAGCAGGCTATCTTGGATCTGGTACTGTGTAATGAGACAGAATTAATAAATGATCTCCTGGTAAAGCATCCTCTAGGAAAGAGTGATCATAGCATGGTTGAATTTCAAATTCAGTTGGAGGGAGAGAAAGTTGTATCTCAAACCAGTGTCCTGATCTTAAACAAAGGCAATTACAATGGCATGAGGGCAAATTCCCAGACCTCTTTGCCGTCAAGACGACACTTCTCCACTGGACTAGTGATCTAGTGACTAGTGGATCGCGAGTGGAGCTCGGGGCCAGGGATTGCGAGAATATCAGTGCTAATTTGATCCTGTGAGAGACAACATCATTCATGTCTGAGGCTGGGACCCAGGAGTGAGGACAAGGCCCAGGAGTGCCGCAGCGTGGACCAGCAGCAGGGTCGGGCCCAGGAAAGGTGCGGCACGGGCCAACAGCGAGGTTGGGAGGACCACAAGGCATCCTACAAAACCCAGGCAGAGAGGACCTGCGGGAAGGAGGAAGGAGGACAGTAGGAGTATGTTTGTGTGTGTGTGTGCTAGGCCGATGTAGCAGAGCCTGGTCTCCAATCGTCTTGGATCCCCTTGCTATTGGACCAAGACCTTGCTCTGTCAAGCCCGTGTGGTAGCTGGTGTGCAACGGCCACCCCACGTTCGCAAGAATCCTCCTCAATCGCCTTCTCCCAGTGGCTGAAGAGCTCCTCCCAGAGTCGCAATGTGGATTCCGCCCACTAAGGGGCACAATGGACATGATCTTCACCGCACGTCAATTACAAGAGAAATGCAGGGAACAGCACCAACCGCTGTACATGGCCTTCTTTGATCTCACAAAGGCCTTTGACACTGTCAACCATGGGGGATTATGGAGTGTCCTCCTCAAATTTCGCTGCCCTCAAAAGTTTGTCACCATCCTCCGCCTGCTTCATGACGACATGCAAGCCGTGATCCTGACCAATGGTTCCACCACAGACCCAATTCACGTACGGACCGGGGTCAAGCAAGGCTGTATCATCGCACCAACGCTCTTCTCGATCTTCCTTGCTGTAATGCTCCATCTCACCCTCAGTAAGCTCCCCGCTGGAGTGGAGCTAATTTACAGAACAAACGGGAAACTGTTCAACCTCCGTCGCCTCCAGTCCAGATCCAAGGTCGTCCCATCCTCTGTCATCGAATTACAGTATGCATACGGCGCTTGCATCTGCGCTCACTCAGAGGTCGAACTCCAAACCATCATCAACACCTTCACCGAAGCATACGAGAGCATGGGCCTTAAACATCCGTAAGACAAAGGTCATCTACCAATCTGCCCCCACCACACAGTACTGCCCCCCAATTATCAAAATCCACGACAAGGCCTTGGACAACGTGGACCACTTTCCAGACCTTAGGAGCCCACTGTCAACAAGGGCAGACGTCGATGACGAAGTCCAACACCGCCTTCAGTGTGCCAGTGCAGCCTTCGGTCGCCTGAGGAAGAGAGTGTTTGAAGACCAGGACCTCAAACCCGGCACTAAGCTCATGGTCTACAGAGCAGCAGTGATATCCGCCCTGCTGTGTGTCTCAGAGACATGGACCATGTACAGCAGGCACCTCAAAGCACTGGAGAGGTACCACCAACGCTGCCTCCGCAAGATCCTGCAAATCCATTGGCAGGATAGGCGCACCAATGCCAGTGTTCTCGCTCAGGCCAACATCCCCAGCATCGAAGCTTTGACCACGCTCGATCAGCTCCGATGGATGGGTCACATCATCCGCATGCCCGATACAAGACTCCCAAAACAAGCGCTCTACATGGAGCTCCGACACGGCAAGAGAATCCCCAGGTGGGCAGAGGAAACGCTTCAAGGACACCCTCAAAGCCTCCTTGAAAAAGTGCAACATCCCCACTGATACCTGGGAATCACTGGCCCAAGACCGCACAAAGTGGAGGAGAATCATTCGGGAAGGCGCCGAACAGCTCGAGTCTCTTTGCCCGCAGCAAGCGGAAGCCAAGCGCAAGAAGCGCACGTCAACCCAAGCACCCCACCCACCTGCCCCTTCAACCACCGTCTGCCCCACCTGTGGCAGAGACTGTAGGTCTCGCATTGGACTGAGTCACCTGTGAACTCATTTTTAACGTGGAAGCAAGTCATCCTCAGTGCCGAGGGACTGCCTAAGAAGACAGATGAGGGCAGAACTGGCTAAAGTGGACTGGAAAAGTAAATTAAAGGGTAAGACAGTTGAAATGCAGTGGCAGACATTTAAGGAGATATTTCATAACTCTCAACAAAAATATATTCCAGTGAGAAAGAAAGATTTTAAGAGAAGGGAGCACCATCCATGGCTAACTAAGGAAGTAAAGGATGGTATCAAATTGAAAATGAAGGCATACAATATTGCCAAGATTGGTGGGAGACCAGAGGATTGGGAAATTTTTAAAAACCAGGAAAGGATGACTAAAAAAATAATAGAGAAGATGAATTATGAGAGTAAACTGGCAAGAAACATTAAAACAGATAGTAAGAGCTTCTACAGGTATATAAAAAGGAAGAGGGTAGCTAAAGTAAATGTTGGTCCCTTAGAGGATGAGACTGGGGAATTAATAATGGGGAATGTGGAAATGGCAGAGACTCTGAACAAATATTTTGTATCTGTCTTCACTGTAGAAGACACTAACAACATCCCAATAATGATAACCAAGGGGCCACAGGGAGGGGGGAACTAAAGACAATCACTATCACTAAGGAAATAGTACTTGGTAAAATAATGGGAGTAAAAGATGACAAGTCCCCTGGACCAGATGGCTTGCATCCCAGGGTCTTAAAAGAAGTGGCTGCAGAGATAGTGGATGCATTGGTTCCAATATACCAAAATTCTCTGGACTCTGGAGAGGTCCCAGCGGATTGGAAAACTGCAAATGTAACACCCCTATTTAAGAAAGGAGGGAGACAGAAAGCAGGAAACTATACAAAAGCAAAATACTGCGGATGCTGGAAATCTGAAATAAAAAAAGAAAATGCTGGATATACTCAGCAGGTCAGGCAGCACCTCTCTCCATAGATGCTGCCGGACCTGCTGAGTATTTCCAGCATTTTCTTTTTTTATAGCAGGAAACTATAGACCAGTTAGCCTAACATCTGTCTTTGGGAAAATGCTGGAGTCCTTCATTAAGGAAGCAGTAGCAGGGCATTTGGAAAATCATAATGCAGTCAAGCAGAGTCAGCATGGTTTTATGAAAGGGAAATCATGTTTAACAAATTTGCTGGAGTTCTTTGAGGAGCTAACGAGCAGGGTGGACAAAGGTGAACCAGTGGATGTGGTGTATTTGGATATCCAGAAGGCATTCGATAAAGTGCCATATAAAAGGTTACTGCATAAGATAAGAGCTCACGAAATTGGGGGTAATATATTAGCATGGATGGAGAATTGGCTAACTAACAGAAAGCAGAGAGTCGGGATAAATGGGTCATTTTCCGGTTGACAAACGGTAACTAGTGGGGGTGCCACAGGGATCAGTGCTGGGGCCCCAACTATTTACAATCTACATTAATGACTTGGATGAAGGGACCGAGTGTAATGTAGCCAAGTTTGCGGATGATACAAAGATGGGTGGGAAAGCAAGTTGTGCAGTGGACTCAAAGAACCTGCAAATGGATATAGACAGGCTAAGTGAGTGGGCAAACATTTGGCAGATGGAGTATAATGTGGGAAAGTGCGAGGTTATACACTTTGGCAGGAAAAATAAAAAAGCAAATTATTATTTAAATGGAGAGAGATTACAAAATGCTACAGTTCAGAGGGACCTGGGGGTCCTTGTGCATGAAACACAAAAGTTAGCATGCAGGTACAGCAAGTAATCAAAAAGGCAAATGGAATGTTGGCCTTTATTTCAAAGGGGTTGGAGTATAAAAGCAGGGAAGTCATGCTACAACTGTACAGGGTATTGGTGAGACCACACCTTGAGTACTGCGTACAGTTTTGGTCTCCTTATTTAAGGAAGGATATACTTGCATTGGAGGCAGTTCAGAGACGATTCACTAGGTTAATTCCAGAGATGAGGGGGTTGCTTATGAGAAAGGTTGAGCAGGTTGGGCCTATACTCATTGGAATTTAGAAGAATGAGGTGTGATCTTATTGAAACATGTAAGATACTGAGGGGGCTCGACAAGGTAGATGCAGAGAGGATGTTTCCCCTCGTGGGGAAATCTAGAACGCGGGGGCACAGTTTTAGAATAAAGGGTTGCCCATTTAGAACTGAGATGAGGAGGAATTTCTTCTCTCAGAGGGTCGTAAATCTGTGGAATTCTCTGCCCCAGAGAGCTGTGGAGGCTGGGTCATTAAATACATTTAAGGTGGCGATAGACAAATTTTTGCAAGATAAGGGAGTGAAGGGTTATGGAGAGTGGGCGGGGAAGTGGCTTTGAGCCCAAGATCAGCCATGATCTTATTGAATGGCGGAGCAGGCTCGAGGGGCCAAGTGGTCTATTCCTGCTCCTATTTCTTATGTTCTTATGTACAGAATGAAAATACTGTATTGACATCGACTATGAATCAATACTTGTAACTGCTTTCCTTTAATTAGATTAAATTGACAGAATTTGCTGAGTGATGGTTACATAATACTTGGGATAGAAATTAGACTCCGTATTGTGGCAATTTGTGTTCTTTCTATGAGTAGAAGTTCACACCAGGATTTGAGTGCGTAAGCTGGGTTGATATTCTGGTACAGCGCGGAAGTGTTCAAGGTGTCATAATTTAGATGAGATGTTAAATTGAGTTCCCACCTACCTGTTGAAACATACCCTGATGGTTATTCAAAGAAGAGAGGTCGCACAACACCAGGTTATAGTCCAACAGTTTTATTTGAAATCACAAGCTTTCGGAGTTATCGATTGTTACTTCACCTGAGGAAGGAGCAATCGATAGCTCCGAAAGCTTGTGATTTCAAATAAAACTGTTGGACTATAACCTGGTGTTGTGCGACCTCTCAATTTTGTCCACCCCAGTCCAACACCGGCATCTCCGCATCATATTCAAAGAAGACCAGGGAGTTCTCCCAGTGTCCAGGCCAACACTTCTTCCGCAACAACAAAAAAACAGATGAACGTGCCATTCGTCTCATTGCTGTTTGTGAGGTGTTGCTAGCTGAACGGCTGCTGCAGATGCCTACAAAACAGACAGCTTTACTCCAGGAATAATAAATGGTGTGAGCTTCTTCGAACCATTTCAGTGTGATAAGATGTTATTATGAACGCAAGCATTATTTCTATTTAGCAAAGATTTGCCTGTGCTGTAAACAAGGCTGGTTCCAGGATCAGTTTTCAAGGAAAGCGCTGAACCTCTCAATTATCTCCTGAAAGCAATTAACGTTTATGTACCACTATTGTGGAAATTAAGTAATTTGCTAATTCAGGATTTAATTGGGAACAATTAACACTGAGCGCCAAGGTGAAAACAATTCCTAACTCCATTTTTTCATTGTTGTCAGCAAAATATAATTCAAAATTGCAGTTCTGGAGTGTCCTCCATTGCTAAATCTGAACTGACGAAGGAGCGATAGCTCCGAAAGCTTGTAAAATTAAATAAATCTGTTGGACTATAACCTGGTGTTGTGCGACTTCTCATTTTTGTCCACCCCAGTCCAACGCCGGCATCTCCACAATCTGAACAGGGGCAGGGATGGGACAAAATTCGAGTCACGCTGGACCACTCTGCCCATCATTATGACTCTAGGCTTTACTTCAAAGAAATTCAGTGTCATGAACTAAATAATTTGCAACATATCTTATGGAAGTTGCAAAACTTAACTATTTACATTGTCTGCAGTTTAGAAGAGTGAACCTATATTCAGCCTTTTGTATATACAGCTGCTTATGCATGTGCATTGCACCCATGTTGTGAAGCCCTCTGGTCAACTACTCAGTTCTATTTCAACCTCAGGCTTAAGGTCCCAGTTTAGCGCCTTATATTCAACTGGCAGCTTAAACGAGCTTTTTCAAGCTTTAAATCAATATACTTTTAATAATAAATGGGAATTGGATGCTGACTTGTATTTCTATGGTAGGGTAGGAGTAAATTGATAGTAAACTTGCGTGCTGCAGCATTAAAGATTTTGAAAAATGCTACTGCGCTCTTCTTTTACACCCCAATGTTTATCCATATGTCAAAACATATGCGCAGCTCCTTGGCCTTCCTGCAATGCTCTCTCTCAGTTGTTACTGCCTGCGCTGTACATTGAACAACATCTGTCTGTCTTGCACCTTAAATGCTAAGCTTTAGTCAACTAGTCCCACCTGCTGAGAGCATCTGCCAGCTTTGATGATCTCCTGCACAGAAGCCAGTTTTTTGTGTGTGTTTATTTGTGGTGTTCGGGGTTTTTTCTCCCTGTAAGATAAGTGGCTGTCTAGGAAACTTGCAGGCTGGCGGTCGAGGGGAAGTATTTTGGGATGTTTCTGACAAGAACTCCCATTCATCCAATCATTCTTATTTTTGTTGTTTTCTTTCCATTCCACCTTGGCAATTCGTTTATAGGATATTCCAAGTTTTTTTTTTCAGTGACCAGAAAATGAAACAATTTGAAGAGGTGCTGCCAGGTCTGCGCAATGAAAATGAAAGACAGATGGTGGGTTAGAGTGCAGCTGACAAGTTCTGAAGAGCCTTGTTTACAGGTGCTGCTCATGCCATCCATCACACTTTCAGCTAATGGGTGGAGATGTCAAATCGCAGTCCGTAGATCTTTAAGCCATTCGTTAAACTGGATCAAACAGAAACCAGGGCACAGGTGGGGGAGGAAGGAGGTTTGATTGCAAGATGAATTGTGATAGGTGAGACACATTGTGCAGTCATTTCAGGGTAATATGGTCTGTATCTCCCACTTGATGTGGCATGTGTGCCTTCCTTTGAAATCTGAGAAAGTCCATTTAAACCTGATTGTGTTCAAATTTTCCTAATACCAGTCATCTCATGTACTTGAATGAAATGTGGTCTTTTAGGGAATGTTCTTTGATCTGTTACACTAGAGTTGGGGGATGCTTGTTTGCTGTGAGTTGAGTAACCAACTACTTCTACTTTGCAATCAATCTGTCGAATATTGTCGACTCTGTCGAATATTGTCGACTCTGTCAGGGGTTAAAAAAGAATCTTTTGTTACGAATCTCAAGTGTACAATTGGTGCTGATTATAGTAGACAAAGTAATCAAATGATGCATCATAAACAAATCAGAAATATAATTTGATTGATACTTCAATTATTACAATAAAGTAGTTGAACATGAAGTCAGGTCCAGATATATAGGGGGAAAAATTCAGTATCGCCCCGTTTGGGGCGCAATTATCGGCCGGGCGCAAAGATTAGCGCCTGGCGCTAATAATCGCTTCTGACTGCAAACTTGACTTTTATCGCCCCTGGAGGTGATTGGAGCACTAAATCAGGCACTACACATCTGTCTTAAGGCGCAAAGGCCGAGGGGCGAGGCGCTAACTCAGAGCGCTGGCGAAGCCCATGTGATGTCAGTCAGCAATGGAACACAGACACAATGGCGCCAGCCAGTTCTTAAAGGGGTGGTTTGATCTTGCTTTCCATCCACATCCTGCTCATTGCAGCCTTGAATCTCGGCCTGGAGAGACCTGTACATCAAATCTGCTGGAAAGAACAATGGAGTGAACCAGGGAAAGAGCTCAGAGTGCAACCCCCACAGTCTCTTCTAAATCGATACAAGAAAGGGCAAGTCAAAATGAACCTGCAAGGTGCTGCTCAGTACCCAAAACTCCTTCACACAGCGTTGAATCTCTCCAGAAGTCTGTCTCTCTCTCTCTCTCTCTCTCTCTCTCAGAATGCGTGGTTCAAAAATGTCATCAACAAAAAAAGGCAGGAAGCGGTCACCTTTAAATAGCACTTCCCCAGTCCCTTCCTGACTGCAAAACGCTCCCCTCAACCTGTCGTTCCTAGCAGCAGGCGGTAAGGCAGGGGGCACCACTCAATATCCACTCCGGGGTGCTACCGGGGCGTTGCGCACTCGACTGACGTCACGATCTGCCGGCGTAGGAGACCGTGGTGGTAGTGTTTAGCGCCACCGCAAAATGTCTAGTTAATTTCGCGAGCGGCGCAAACATCGCCGCACCCGGGCGCTAGTTGCTTTGCGCCCCATTAGCGCCCTCTTAAGGCGCTAACGGGAGGCGCAACCAACTGAATTTTTCCCCCATGGAGTTTAAAAAAACCAAAAACAAACAGCCTTGAAGGTGCAGGGTCCAAATCTTTCAGAAACTACAGAGCGGTTGATTTTCGAGGCACCAGACTGCTATACCTTCCTGTACAGTTCTTCGTTCCTCCACTGATTGCTGACTCTTCTATGCTGTAGCTGTCTGTAAGCTCAGGTCTATCTGGTGCTGCCTGCACTCAGTGATTACCTCTCTTTTGTTCCAGTCACTTTACTATATGGCTGCTAGTTAAAACTGATAGTTGATATCAGCCATTTCAAATATCATTTAATGCTGTGAAATGAATGATGCTTTTTGACAGCCAGTACACAAAATAGTGAACTTGCAAAATCCAAAGATCTCTCTGAAGGTTTTAACACTAAATTACAACAGTGATTCCCACATTACAACAGTGACTCCATTTCAAAAAAAGTACTTCATTGACTGTAAAGCGCTTTGAGACGTCCGGTGGTCGTGAAAGGCGCTATATAAATGCAAGTCTTTCTTTCTTTCTTAAATCTTTGCCATTGATATTTTATTCCTCCTTTTTCTGATATCTTATTTTACCCTAATTTTCTTTCTCTCTCCCCCCCCACCCCCCCCCCCCCCGCCGCCCTCTGCTAAAGGCACTGTCAAATGTTGTGGTACAGTTCCGTGGTTCTCATACGTCATCCAAATAGCCCTTAAGGTGTTTGCCCTTATAGTAAATAGTGTCACAGTACGTAATGAAAACACAAACTTTCACTTTGTGCAAGTTTCAAGCAGCCAAAGGCCGCTAGCATACAAGATTGCACTCCCAACGGTCCAGTCTTCGATCTTGGCTCTTTGTCACAATATTCATAGTAAGCGTAGCAGAATTCATTTCTGATCTGACTCGGTAAATGCAGAGGGCTTTTCCCCAGGGATCGGGGAGAAACAAAACCACCAGTCTTGCCATGGAAGTGCACCTTCCGTCAACTAATTATAGATGTTATTCATTGTAGTGGTGAAACCTATGGCACGGTTTTGCCAATGATTTTGGATGAATTAATAATAACGGGGGTGAACAAAAGGCGAGGAGGGAGCAAGAATATGAATGAAAAAAATAGATAGTCATCATAAAATAATCTGCTTGGAGTTTAGAAGAATGAGAGGGGATCTTACTGAAACATAAGATTCTGAAGGGGCTTGACAGGGTAGATGTAGAGAGGATGTTTCCCCTCGTGGGGGAATCTAGAACTAGGGGGCATAATTTCAGAATAAGGGGGCACCCTTTTAAATCGGAAATGAGGAGGAATTTCTTCTCTCAGAGGGTCGTGAATCTTTGGAATTCTCTTCCCCAGAGAGCTGTGGAGGCTGGGTCATTGAATATATTTAAGGTGGAGATAGACAGATTTTTGAAAGGTAACTGAGTCAAGGGTCATGGGGAGCGGGCAGGGAAGTGGAGTTGAGGCCAAGATCAGATCAACCATGTTCTTATTGAATGGCGGAGCAGGCTCGAGGGGCCAAATGACCTACTCCTGCTCCTACGTCTTGTGTTCTTATGTAATAATCATTGTTACTGTCTTTGACTCTGTTAGTAGAGACAAAAACAGTAACAACGCTTAAAATGCAATGGGATGCTTGGCTGAAATAGTTACAGATGAGCTTTGATGGACTGAATGGCCTTTTCTCATTGTTATGTTCTCACATGAAGTAGAAAGAAGACTGCGTGGCACTAGGTTGGAGCAGTGTCCTTTCACCTCTGATCCAAATCCAACTCGCACTGATGTTTTGAAGTCTCCTTTTATGTGACAGCTGTTGAGAGTTCGAATTGAAATTAGTTTGGAAAGTCTGAATAAAAATCCCAGTGAAGATTGATTTAATGCACAGAACTGACTGTAACTCAGTGCTACTGGAAAGTAATTCAGTAGTCCCACTCAGAGAGGCCATAACTGAGATAGATGGTACAAAGAATGGAAGACGCACAGTGGCACTGTAAGGTGAGCTCTTTTGCTCTTGGGGCGTGGGTCCATTATTTAATTAACACAAAGAGAGCTTTCTATTATTTGATCTGTACGTGATATGGAAAATATTGATGCTGTTGCTGAATGCCGAGGAAATAAACTGGTACTATTTCCCAGTATTGTTGACGCATACATTTAAAAAAAAAGTTATTAAATGGATATAATGCTGTGATACTGCATGCTCAACCTGGAGACTTGAGTTGGCATGCTCATCTCAACTGATATTCACAGGCAAGGTTTTTCCATCAATTGGGGTTTTTCCAATCAATAAAACAAAAAGAAGGCAATGCACGTGGAATGACAGACAGTTTGGCTAATTGAGCCAGTTCCTTCCACAGATCATGCACAATCAACTCCATTATGGACTCAATCCAACACATTCAACCACCTGAAGAAAATGTCTGTTTTCGTCTCTCCAGCAACTGTCAACTAAAATCATTCTCAGCTCAGTGGCAGTGCTCTGCAAAACGTTCTGTCTCCTCAGTCAGCCATCAGCAATTTTATATCATTACAAGAAGTCCCCTATGAATATCAGTTATGAATAGTTAAAATAGCAAGTGACCCAGAACAGATCCCTGTGGAACTCCACTCATCACTGTCCCCTGACCAGAGCTTTTCCCATCTATCATCACCGGCTGTTCTCTATTGCTAAGCCAATTTCAAACCCAGTTAGCTAATTTGTCATTAATTCCATGACCCTGAATCTTCTTTGTGAGTCTTACAAGTAGACATCAAACATCTCCTAAAAATCCAAGTAGACTGTTACTCAGACTGGCGAAAGGTGGGAAGTGGTGTTCCACAAGGATCGGTGCTGGGACCACTGTTGTTTACCATTTACATAAATGATTTGGACTCAGGAATCGGAAGTACAATTTCAAAATTTGCGGATAACACCAAATTCGGGGGGCGGGGGTGGGTGGGTGTAGTTAATACAGAAGAGAACTGAGACAAAATACAGGAAGAAATGAATAAACTTGTGTGTAATTGGCAAATTAACTTCAGTATAGACAAGTATGAGGTAGTGCATTTTGGTAGGAAGAATAAGGAGGCCACATACTCCTTTGACAATAGGTGTATAACTGGGGTAGAGGAACAAAGAGATCTGGGGGTACAGATACACAAATCACTTAAAGTAGCGATGCAGGTTAATGAGGCCATAATAAAGCAAACAATGCACTGTGGTTCATTTCTAGAAGGATAGAATTGAAAAGCAGAGAAGTGATGTTAAACTTGTACAGAACCTTGGTTACACCACGCTTGGAGTACTATGAACCATTCTGATTTCCATATTATAAAAAGGATTTATAGGCACTGGAGAAGGTGCGTAAAAGATTTACCAGAATGATACCAAAACTAAGACGTTATACCTATCAGTAAAGATCGAACAGGCTGGAGCTCTTTTCTTTAGAAAAGAGAAGACTGTGGGGTGACCTGATAGAGGTCTTTAAGATTATGATGGAGTAGTCGTACAGAAGGCATTTCCACTTGCGGAGGAGACCAGAACTAGGGGCCATAAATATAAGATAGTAACTAATAAATCCAATAGGGAAAGTATAGATGGATATGTTGATGGGGTTGGATGAAGAGGGGTGGGAGGAGGCTGAAGCATAAACACCAGCATAGGCCTGTTGGGCCAAATGGCTGCACCCTTTAGCTTGAAAAAATTGTGGGGGTAAAATTGGGTATCGCCCATTTTGGGGCGCTAATATTGGCCGGGCGCAAAGTTTAGCGGCTGGCGCTAATTATCGCCTCCAACCACAAAATTCGACTCTATCGCCCCTGGAGGTGATTTGAGCACTAAATCAAGCGCTACACATCTCTCTTAAGTCGCTAATGCGGGGAGCGCTACCTCAGAACGCTACCGAAGCTCAGGCGATGTCAGTTACCATGGAAGCCATCTTGCTGGCCAGCCACACCCTGCTCATTGCAGCCTTGAACCTCGACCTGGAGAGACCTCTAAAGCAATTGTGTTGGAAGCACTAATGGATAGGCCCAGGGAAAGAGCTTGGTGCATATGAACCTCAAAAGTGGTGCTGAGGGCCAAAACTCCTTCGGACAGCGTTAAATCTCTCCAGACATCTCTCTCCCTCTCAACCTGCGTGTACCAAAAATTGTGCTGACAAGAAAAAGCAGGAAGCGCCCGCCTTTAAATAGCGCTCCCCCAGCCCCTTCCCGACTTGAAAACATTCCCCTCTACCTGCCGTTCCTAGCGGCAGGCGCTAAGGCAGGGGGCGCGACTCAATTTCCGGTCCAGGGTGCTACTGGGGCATTGCACACTTGCATGACGTCATGATCTGCAGGCGCAGGAGATCGTGATGGTAGTGTTTAGCGCCAACGTAAAAAGACAGGTCAATTTCGCGAGTGGTGCTAAAATCGCCGTGCTCGGGCGCTAAGTCGCTAGCGCCCCATTACCGTCCCCCGGAGGCGCTAACGGGAGGCGCTAACCAAGTGAATTTTTCCCTGTGTCCCGTAAGTTGCTGTAAGTGTGAGCTTGGCGAAGGCAACAGGGTATCTGGGACCTCGGTGAATGATGGGACCAATAGTTTATCTCCTTAACCAATGAGATTTAAGGATTGAGAAAGAAACAGAGGAACGAGGGAGAAGGAGGGTGAATTAAGAGTCAAATCAGGTACAGAAAGAGAAATAAAAAGAGGGAAAGAAAGATTGGATTAAAATAGAGAGAGAAAAAAAGAGACAGAAAGGAAAAGTAAGAAAAATATTTCAAACTTTTAAAAATCTCTAAGCAGAATTTATTACATGTAGGAATGAGATTCAAAGGTTTAAAGTGTTCCCTTTCTGGGCTGGAGAAGTTGATTGGCATTGCATTAACAATTATCACGTTATAAGGATACTTGAGCTGTTAAGTATGAGCCCTAACTTTCAGTGGTAGTTTAATGGGCAATTAATGTGCAAATCTAGCAAGTTCTTAAAAATAACTGGGAGATTGAGGGTGAGCTGCCGTTTTTGTGAGCTAACAGCGGAGCAGTGTAAATCGCCCAGCAACTTGTGGTGACTCATGATTCACAGCGTATCTCTTCCTCGCCACAAGTTGCTGGGCGATTTACACATTAATAACAGTGCGTGCCATTAAACTCGCTGTTATTTTGTCAGCAAATTCTAGGCCATTCTTTAATGACCTAGGGAGCACGCCTTTCCTGAAACATTCACGGGCGTGTATTGGTTGGTTATAGTGTTAGTGTGAGTCTCCATGGGCTAAGTACGAAGGGTAGAAAGGATGCCGGGAATGGTGAAGGGTGGAAGTGGGAATGTTTGTGAAAAATAACTTGTAAAGTTAAAAATATAAAACAATGATAATGTAAACTCTTACAATCATAGTATTCTAAGCAGAGGAAGAGACCATTGTTGTGCCTGTAACAGTGCTACCTCCACATTGGAGCTAACTGCTCTGATCCCAGCTTCTTACTCTTGTTCTGTACCCTTGAATATTTTTCTTCAAGTGTTAATCTAATTCCTTCTTATATTTTGATTTGACTTGACTTCAATTACCACTTGTAATGTTTTATATTCTAATAAGCATTTTTTTCATTTTTTTTATTTGTTCATGGGATCTGGGCGTCGCTGGCAAGGCCAGCATTTATTGCCCATCCCTAATTGCCCTTGAGAAGGTGGTGGTGAGACACCTTCTTGAACCGCTGCAGTCCGTGTGGTGAAGGTACTCACACAGTGCTGTTAGGTAGGGAGTTCCAGGATTTTGACCCAGCGACGATGAAGGATCAGCGATATACTTCTAAGTCAGGATGGTGTGTGACTTGGAGGGGAACTTGGAGGTGGTGGTGTTCCCATGCACCTGCTGCCCTTGTCCTTCTAGGTGGAAGAGGTCGCAGGTTTGGGAGGTGCTGCCGAAGAAGCCTTGGCGAGTTGCTGCAGTGCATCTTGTAGATGGTACACACTGCAGCCACGGTATGCCGGTGGTGGAGGGAGTAAATGTTTAAGGTGGTGGACGGGGTGCCAATCAAGCGGGTTGCTTTGTCCTGGATGGTGTCGAGCTTCTTGAGTGTTGTTGGAGCTGCACTCATCCAGGCAAGTGGAGAGTATTCCATCACACTCCTTACTTGTGTCTTGTAGATGGTGGAAAGGCTTTGGGGAGTCAGAGGTGAGACACTCACCGCAGAATACCTAGCCTCTGACCTGCTCTTGTTGCCACAGTATTTATGTGGCTGGTCCAGTTAAGTTTCTGGTTAATGGTGACCACCAGGATGTTGATGGTGGGGGATTCGGCGATGGTAATGCCATTGAATGTCAAGGGGAGGTGGTTAGACTCTCGCTTGTTGGAAATAGTCATTGCCTGGCACTTCTGTTACCTGCCACTTATCAGCCCAAGCCTGAACGTCGTCCAGGTCTTGTTGCATGTGGGCATGGACTGTTTCATTATCTCAGGAGTTGCGAATGGTGCTGAACATTGTGCAGTCATCAGCGAGCATCCCCATTGCGTTCCCGGTTAATACATCTGGTACTAATTCTAAATTAAATTCCTTTGGTACTGATTCACTGACCAGTGGAAATCATCTTTCACTATTTTACCCACTCAAGACTTTTCAAAATTTTGAACACTTCTGTGTTAATATTTTCTGCTCTCGTGAAAAGAGGCCTAGTTTTGAAAGTCGCTGATCACAACATATCCTCTCTGGAAAAGATAGTGGGCAGAATTTTCATTGACCCGTGGAGGCGGGTTTGGAGGCGTGTGGGGGGATAAAATTGCAGATTCGGGGGTCCCGAACCCATCCCGCCTCCATGCCAGTTTCGCTGGAGGCGGGTACCCGACCTGTGCTGGGACCTGCCTCCCCGAGGCGGGAAGGGGATTAGTGGCAATAAACTGCCTGTTAACAGGTAGTTAACAGGCAGTTTTTTGCCTAATCCCTATTTTTATGCCTGAAATGTGGGCTCTCCGACAGGTCCCAACCACGCCGTTTCAGCGAGGCGGACCGTGGGTCTGCAGGGGTTGGAGGGGTCGATATGTCCAGTGGGCAGGTGAGTGATGGGTGCATGTGTGCAGAGGTAAGTGTGTAAGGTAAGTGTAAAGTGTGGGAAAAAGTTTTACTTACCTTAACTTCCTCCTGCAGGTGTCAGCCCTTCAGGTCTCGGGAGTCAGAAATCTCACCGGCACAGAAAGCAGAATGGCCGTTGAGCTGTCAAAAGCTGCAGCCTCTGCTTTTTGTTCTGCAGAGATCTCTAAATCAGCCTGAGAGGAAGGAATTAACTTAGAGGACAGATTGTCAGTGTTTGACAGCTTCAAGGAGCTGTCAAACGCTGATATTTCATCTGTCAAAAGCTCTTGACAGATGAAATGTCAATCTGTGACGTCACCTGTTGCCGGGTGGCCCTTAATTGGCCTGCTGAGCTCGCTGGGCGGGCTCAACAAGGTCAATCAAGTGAAAATACAGTGGGTTGGCCACAAGTCGATGGAGGCGGGACTGCAACCCAAAAAGTGGGAGTCCCGCCTCCATCACGTCCCCAGTATCAAAATCCAGCCTAGTATCTTTATATAGATACACTGGTGACAGGTAGATAATATTACAAAAATTAGTTTAAGTTTTCTTGAATCTACCAAAAAGACAAATGTAACGGTCTGGAGTTTCTGCTCGGTTGTGATGTTTTTTAAGCGCAATTCGCCAGATATCGACCAAACCAGCGCAAAAGATCACGGAATGTGTAAGGGCAAATTCCGCTCAGCGTAAATCAAGTTTCCACCATCTTTTGCGCTAGTTTAAAAAAACATCGCACTAGAAGCTTTGCAGCCCCAATTCTCCCTGCTGGGAAAGAGTGGATCATGGAAATGCTCCGTGTAACTTAACAAGCAGTCAAAGCCTTTATGAGAGAAGAAGAGGAGAGAAAACAATGAGGAAAAAGCTCAGATGAAAGTATAAGCGTTTAATTTTCTCAGGCTTGCAGATCTAGTATCCTGATTCATAGAACGTTAATGGGGGTAATTTTAACTCCCAAAAACAGGTGGGTTTAGGTCGGGTGAGATGTGAAAATTAAAAAAAATCTCAAACCTGAACCCAACCTGTAAATGGCAACAGCAGAATCATTACCAGCAACTGCTGTCCCAGAAAATGGGAACAGTGGTTCTGACCTGAATTTGTTGATCTCAGTGTTGAGGCCGGAAGTTTGTAAAGTGCCTAATCGAAAGATAAGGTGCTGTTCCTCGAGCTTGCGTTGACTTCTTCGACCTGCCAAACTCTTCCCCCGACAGTGTACTTCCCTGGATTTCTTACTTGTATGCAGATTTTAAATGGATTCGCTATCACTTACTGAATCAGAATTGCTGGACCATACAGTAACTAATGGGGAATGAGTTACCTGCCCATTCGTAACCCAGTGTTACGTCCCCAAGTCTTTCTGTGCTCCCAACAATCATCTAATTGAATTCATGAGATGTCTCATCTGTTTACTGTTGTCTCCGGCTGTATCCTGCTGTTAGCTCATGTGAACACACAGACGGAAATATCTTTTACTTCATGACTCCACATGCAATAGTCACATTGCTGGAAACACATTTCCTTACCTCCAGTGTTGAATAAAATCTTATGTAGCATTGCAATTAAACGAAGTTAAATGAAATCAGTAAAAAGAAAATGAAAACAACAGTTTGTCATTTTATAGCATTCAAGGTTATGGGAAAAAAGGAGAAGAAAAATACACTAAGTTAACCAAAAAGGCCTGAAATGTTTTAAGCAAGTATATTATTCAAGTGCGATGACCTTGCTGAGAGAAATTGCATTCTTTATTGCATCTGTTTAATGTGGATGACGGTTATATTTTATCTTGATCTTCTAGTCAATTCAAACCTTTCTCTCTGATAGAGTCGACACTGATTCTCATAAAGCAGAATCAGGGCAATGTACAAAACTGCAAAATATTTGGGAGGGAAAAAAAACAAACATGAAAGTTATTCCTATTTGACTTTCACAATAGTGAGTGCTAAGCAGCACTTTAATTGGATAAAATTACACCTATCTTCGCCCCCACTCCTTCCTTCCGGTTCCACCACCCATGCCAGTAATCTGCTCCACATACTTACCACCCTTTTAGTGCAGTTCCTCGTTTCTTTTGTCGTCCTGAATTTGTAAATTTGACCCATTGTGCTTAAATTCTGGACATGGCAGAAAAGCTTACTTGGATCCAATTTGTCCAAGCCTTTCATAATTTTAAAAACTTCGATCATATCTTCTCTCTTTTCAAGAGAGAAAAGACCTGGGTAGTGAATCTTACTTCATTGGTTATTCCCTTAAGTTCTGAGGTCAACCATGAAGCTCTTCTCTGTACACCCTCCAATAACAGAATATCCTTTTTGAAATAGGGAGACCAAAACTGGACACAGTACTCCAGATGTGGTCACATTTATACATTATATCCCTTGCTAGGTTTCCTTTTTATTTAACAGCCGAGGAGCATTGTGTTGTTGGTTTCAGTGACCTGTCTACGAAAAGCCCAAGATCTCTCCCCTGCTCTGATACTTTGCTGGAGAAACCTTTCTTCTTGTCCCCAGTGCACTTCTCTCAATAACACATCACTTTTTGTCGGCCGCATGCTTTAAAATGCCTGTGTTCTGCCCCTCTCGGCCTGCCTAACATTGGAGGAAGTTTCCAGCTGGTTCTAGTAACAGCTGGCAGTATTATTGGCAAGTGCTCAGCTCACCGGCAATGTTTAAGAGTATTTTGGATTAAATTGCCAGGCTAGCCAAACATGTACAGACTGTGTGGCGGCTGTTGTAATAAACTCTTCACTCTGAAGGAGGTTGAGAGAGGAAGACCACGAGCATTTTAAAACAGCATGGATTAATATTAAAACACTGATTAGTAGAGCAACTGATTTGCATTCTGAGGTGAGCTTTGCAGGATATTGTACCTCACAAATTGCTTTGCCCTAACCTTATTAATACATTCTGTGTTTTATGGTACAATGCCTCTGTCATTAAAAAAAGCAGTGTAACCTCTGACTTTTCTTGTGAGCTTTGCCATCAGTGAGATCCACTCATACACCTTTGTATGTAATAATGCTCATGATGTGGAGATGCCGGCGTTGGACTGGGGTGGACAAAAATGAGAAGTCGCACAACACCAGGTTATAGTCCAACAGATTTATTTAATTTATTTTCTGAGCCAGTGGCTCAGAAAGAGAGTGACAAAAAAATCACCTGCTGGAGCTACACCCTCAGTGGGTGATGCTGCCTGAGCCACTCAATTGTGCAATTGATTGGTAACCTAGTCACAGTTGTGTATTGTACCATTTATAATGAATTGACAGCAAGCACAAGGATTGTGCCAGCCAAAAAGATCATGCAGGGAGAATAAATAATAAGTGAAGTGTTGCTTTCTATCTCAGAAATAAGACTGGACTGTCACACTACATAATGGTCTGGAGGTCATAGTGCAGGGTTAGCACGCATGCTTTTCCACATTAATAGCAATATTTTAATAACGTTAGCAGATCTCCTGTGCTCATGTTGAGTCGGAGGTTATGCTGTTTCTAGTAGGAATGTTTGTGGAACTGGGAGAGAGATGTACACATCTACACTGAAAGAATATGGAAACAACTTTGTGAGTGATCTCCTCCAAAGCAGTGCAATTTTTTTTTTGGTTTGGTTCCTGGCAGAAAATCGCATTTTCCTTTTCTACTCTTGGTCAATGAATACATTGAGAGACAACTTTTTACCTTTACTGTTCCGGTCTTTAGCATGTGAGCTTTTATAGTGAACACTAAGGAATATATAACATTGAAAACAAGATTAAACTAATTTACGTATTTGTTTCTTTACCAAATATCTCTGCTGGAGTACTTTGTCTTACCTGAAGGTTTCTCAACATTTATATCGCACCTTTAATGCAGAGAAAAAAAAATGTACCAAGGCGTTTGGTGGAAGTGTGAAGAAAAAAAACTTAAATAAACGCACTAACATTAGCACTTTTATTCAGAACCTCCCTCAACACTGTAATAATGATGCCGTATTTCCAGAACTTGTTACTGTTTATATGAAATCTGTTATTTCAAAAGAAAACATAGATAAAGGAAATGCAGTGGGTGTAACCATTTTGAAGACATTAAAAACATTTTAAAAGGGGCTGAATTTCCATGGCCGCTCTGCCAAATTTATACTGTGAGTCTGATAGAATGGCTTGGAACAGATAC
This sequence comes from Squalus acanthias, assembly GCA_030390025.1. Taxonomy (NCBI): domain Eukaryota; kingdom Metazoa; phylum Chordata; class Chondrichthyes; order Squaliformes; family Squalidae; genus Squalus; species Squalus acanthias. The sequence continues at coordinate 70,523,285 of CM059437.1, forward strand.
GTTGGGTCCCAACCTGATTTGGGAACTTTCCACTTAGCCTTGTGGGAGCTGAACAGCTACCTGCCCTTTACAAGGCCAGCCATGTCAGAGGGGGTGGATCTATCGACAACAACTCCTACACTGGACTTTCAGGTTCATATGCGACCCAGTGCAAGACTGCAGACCAAGTCGGGTGAGCGTATTGGCCTTCAGAAGGAGGCAAATGGGCCACAGTAGGGATGTCCAGTCCAAGGAAGTGGCCTGAACCCTGCAGATGGCATTTTTAAAAAAAAGTTTAAGCTTTTATAGTTGGCCCCTTTACAAAGCAACAACAGCAACTTGTATTTATATAGCGCCTTTAACGTTGTAAAACGTCCCAAGGAAGTCCTTGGGACGTTTTACTACATTAAAGGCACTATATAAACACAAGTTGTTGTTGTTGTTGTAAGTTCGAACATGTCCCGTGAATGAGCATTCTTTGGAATTGTAGTCTGCCACCTGGTGAGTCTCTCCAGCTGAGAATGATGGCCTTTTGGACCTCCAAGATGGGCCTAAACATATCAAGTCCAAGTCTAGGCTTTTAGGAGACCTTAAAACAAAAGCATTAATGAACTGGTACACAAGGCAACTTAATAGCTAAAGTTAATTATGTTATTTTAAGCATTTTACTGTGAAATATGTAATTTTTAATGTCACCAACTTTGTTTTTGGACATTAGAAATTTCAGTTACTGGGTGGGGGGGTGGTGGAAATGTCGTAATTTATTTTTCAACTTGTGTTTTAAGGGATTGATGGTTTGATCTGCTCCTTTCTTTCATTGGTATGTTCTCCTGTCTGATCATTCAGGATTGCAATTGCTCATTGGCAGTTTTTAGCCACTTCCCTCACTTTTGATTTGTATGTTCCTATCTACATAGAATTACATCGAATCTATAGCACGGAAACAGGCCATTCGACCCAAATGGTCTATGCCAGTGCTTATACTCCACACTAGCCTCCTCCCACTCTAACTACTTCTTCCCACTCTGCCCTGTATCCCTCCACCCCTGTTTCCCTCATGCATGCATCAAGCCTCCTCTTAAAGGTATTGATGCTATCTAATTCACCCATGCCATGTGGCCGCTAGTTCCACATTCTCGCCACTCTATGTAAAGAAATTCCTTTTAAATTATTTGACCAGTTTGTGTCTATCTTATATTTGTGACCCTCTGATTTGCTGCTGTTTTATTTTAAGCCATTCACCAAAGTGTGAAGGCGAGAGTGTGGTGGCAATAGTGTCATGTTACAGTTCAAGGTTGTTTGTCATCCCAATACATTGGTGTTTCAGAGTGGAAGAGAGGTGTATATCTCCACTGAATGAATTTGAAGTTTGTAGGAGGTCACCTCAGAGAGAGGGAAGTAAGCATTTTTCGTTTAGTTCTTGGAAAATAGAGATAAGTAAATACCACAACTACTTAAATACATCTCTGCATTTAAAATGGAGCACAGGTCTTTATTGCCCATCTGTTTAGGGTGCTGCTATTTGTACTTAAAGCTAATAAATATAGAAAAGTTTAGATTAGCAATTCTACTTTGCTGAGCCATTCGCGAGCTTTGACTCTGCAACGAGTTGTCAACTAGGGTCATTGTCTTTCTTCGCTTGTCGTCTTCTCATCTTAGCATATCTAACCTTGCTTCTGTGTGATACCTCTGTGCAATGATTGTACTTTGCCCACTGTGCCTTGCAGTTTTTACTTGTGTTCAATTAAAAATATAACTTTCCTCAAACTTCCGGTTTCTACTCCTAACTTCTATTCTTCACAACTTCCTTTAACCTCCTAACCTTCAAAGAGCATTTTCATAAAACTGGACTCAAATATAATGATGAAGGTGATTGACTTAGTTAATGGATCTTAAACCATGGTGGAATTCAACTAGTGAGACATGTGCCAGAAACTATAGCTGTTCTATTTTAATTAGTTTGGCATTGAACAGGTCGCCAATTATGTGTTATAGTTTTCTTCTCTTTGCTAGTGCTTAAAGCATGATATGGAAGACTGATTTTCAATATCAGTAGCTTTTCAAAGTTCTTCTTGGGTTGTTTACCTTATCTGTCCAAGGACTGTAGCATATTATTCAGTGTACTGCTCTGCAGTATTGGGTCGGGTTTTATTCAATCTGGCACCAGTTTTAATTGGAAGCATCTGGTGATACTAAATCACAGAATCCCCACAGTGCAGATAGAGGCCATTTCGGCCCATCGAGCCTGCACCGACACATATCCCACCCTATCCCCGTAACCCCACGTATTTAATCCCCCCTAACATATCCCAGCCTATCCCCGTAACCCCACGTATTTAATCCCCCCTAACACTAAGGGTCAATTTATCATAGCCAAATCAACCTAACCCGCACATCTTTGGACTGTGGGAGGAAACCGGAGCACCCGGAGGAAACCCACGCAGACACGGGGAGAATGTGCAAACTCCACACAGACAGTCACCCGGGGCCGGATTTGAACCCGGGTTCCTGGCGCTGTGAGGCAACAGTGCTAACCACTATGCCACCGTGTTGCCCTAAGATGCATGAATCCTTCGTCTGTGGCTAGGATTTTCCAGTATGCAAGGATGAATCCCATTAGCTTTCCCAGAAGGCCACCAGTGTGTCCAGATTGCCTGTAGATTTCCTACACCTTGAATATAGCAACCTAAATTGTGTATTTTCAAGAACATTACATTAGAAAAAGTTGATGAGCTCATAGTTGATTCAAAAGCAAATTCCAGTTACTTTCAAAGTCTGAGAAATGGTTTCCCCAGGGATATTTTGTTTTCAGTTGTTTTCCAGTGGAGGGGCTGGGCTTCTAAACAAAACATTCTGGTCAGTTGTAAAAACACATAGAAATTGCATTGCAGGTGCAGGTTTGAGACTGTACCCCACTAACTTGAACTTACTTTCTCATGGCAATGGTTCTGGATGGTGTGTGACTTGGAGGACAACTTGGAGGTGATGGTGTTCCCATGTGCCTTCTGCCTTTGTACTTCTAAGTGGTAGAGGTTGCGGGTTTGGGAGGTGCTGTCGAAGAAGCCTTGGCGAGTTGCTGCAGTGCATCTTGTGGCTGGTACACACTGCAGCCACGGTACGCCGGAGGTGGGGGGAGTAAATGTTTAAAGTGGTGGATGGGGTGCCAATCAAGCGGGCTGCTTGGTCCTGGATGGTGTTGAGCTTCTTGAGTGTTGTTGGAGCTGCACTCATCCAGGCAAGTGGAGAGTATTCCATCACACTCCTTACTTGTGTCTTGTAGATAGTAGAAAGGCTTTGGGAGTCAGGAGATGAGACACTCACTGCAGAATACCCAGCCTCTGACCCGCTTTTGTAGCCACAGTATTTTTATATATATACTTTTTTTTTTAATTCATTTTTTATGGGATGTGGGCGTCGTTGACAAGGCCAGTATTTATTGCCCATCCCTAATTGCCCTTGAGAAGGTGGTGGTGAGCCGTCTTCTTGAACCGCTGCAGTTCGTGTGGTGAAGGTACTCCCACAGTGCTGTTAGGTAGGGAGTTCCAGGATTTTGACCCAACGACGATGAAGGATCGGTGATATACTTCTAAGTCAGGATGGTGTGTGACTTGGAGGGGAACTTGGAGGTCCCATGCGTCTGCTGCCCTTGTCCTTCTAGGTGGAAGAGGTCTCAGGTTTGGGAGGTGCTGCCGAAGAAGCCTTGGCGAGTTGCTGCAGTGCATCTTGTAGATGGTACACACTGCAGCCACGGTGCGCCGGTAGTGGAGGGAGTGAATGTTTGAGATGGTAGATGGGGTGCCAATCAAGCGGGCTGCTTTGTCCTGGATGGTGTCGAGCTTCTTGAGTGTTGTTGGAGCTGCACTCATCCAGGCAAGTGGAGAATATTCCATCACACTCCTTACTTGTGCCTTGTAGATGGTGGAAAGGCTTTGGGGAGTCAGGAGGTGAGACACTCGCCATAGAATACCTAGCCTCTGACCTGCTCTTGTTGCCACAGTATTTATCTGGCTGGTCCAGTTAAGTTTCTGGTCAATGGTGATCCCCAGGATGTTGATGGTGGGGGATTCGGCGATGGTAATGCCATTGAATGTCAAGGGGTGGTGGAGATAGTCATTGCCTGGCACTTCTGTGGTGTGAATATTACCTGACACTTATCAGCCCAAGCCTGAACGTCGTCCAGGTCTTGTTGCATGCGGGCATGGACTGCTTCATTATCTGAGGAGTTATGAATGGCACTGAACACTGTGCAGTCATCAGCGAACATCCCCATTTCTGACCTTATGTTGGAGGGATGGTCATTGATGAAGCAGCTGAAGATGATTGGGCCTAGGACACTGCCCTGAGGAACTCCTGCAGCGATATCCTGGGGCTGTGTTGATTGACCTTCAATTACCACAACCATCTTCCTTTGTGCTAGGTATGACTCCAGCCAGTGGAGAGTGTTCCCCCTGATTCCCATTGTCTTCAATTTTACTAGGGCTCCTTGATGCCACACTTGGTCAAATGCTGCCTTGATGTCAAGGGCAGTGACTCTCACCTCACCTCTGGAATTCAGCTCTTTTTTGTCCATGTTTGAACCAAGGCTGTAATGGGGTCTGGAGCCGAGTGGTTCTGGCATCGGTGAGCAGGTTATTGGTGAGTAAGTGCCGCTTGATAGCACTGTCGGTGACTCCTTCCATCACTTTGCTGATGATTGAGAGTAGGCTGATGGGGCGGTAATAGGCCAGATTGGATTTGTCCTGCTTGTTGTGGACAGGACCTACCTGGGCTATTTTCTACTTTGTCGGGTAGATGCCAGTGTTGTAGCTGTACTGGAACAGCTTGGCTAGAGGCGCAGCTAGATCTGAAGCACAAGTCTTCAGTACTACAGCCGGGATGTTGTCGGGGCCCATTGCCTTTGCTGTATCCATTGCGTTTCTTGATATCACGTGGAGTGAATCAAATTGGCTGAAGTTCAGTGAGGAATGTAGAAGAGCAGTACCAGGCGTACCTAAAAATGAGCTGCCAACCTAGTGACGTTACAACACAGGATTACATGCATCTGTGATGGTGGGGACCTCAGGAGGGGACCGGAATGGATCATCCTCTTGGCACTTCTGGCTGAAGATGATTGCGAACGCTTCAGCCTTGTCTTTTGCACTGAGGTGCTTGGCTCTGCTATCATTGAGGATGTGGATGTTCATGAAGTCACCTCCTCCCGTTACTTGTTCAATTCTCCACCACCATTCACGACTGGATATACCGGACTGCAGAGCTTTAATCTGATCTGTTGGTTATGGGATTGCTTAACTCTGTCTACAGCAAGCCGCTTCCGCTGTTTATCATGCATGTAGTCCTGTGTTGTAGCCTCACCAGGTTTGCACCTCATTTTTAGGTATATCTGGTGATGCTACTGGCATGCTCTTATACACTCCTCAATGAACCAGTGTTGATTGCCTGGTTTGATGGTGATAGTAAAGTGAAGGATATGCCGGGCCATGAGGTTACAGATTGTGTTGGAACACAATTCTGCTGCTGCTGATGGCCCACAGCGCCACATGGACGCCCCGTTTTGAGCTGCTAGATCTGTTCTGAATCTATCTCATTTAGCACGGTGGTAGTGCCACACAACACGATGGAGGGTGTCCTCAGTGTGAAGACGGGACTTCGTTTCCACAAGGACTGTTCGGTGGTCACTCCTACATATACTGTCACAGACAGATGGATCTGAGACAAGTTTGGGCAAGTTTGATTACTTTCTGGTATATTTTGCAATTTTGTTGCGTACAAACCTTATTTTCAGCCATAGGTGCTCTACCTCGTGGAGAAAGCAAATCGCAGCTGAAAGGAATTTCAAAAACTATTTTGAGCGATTAGATTGGCCCAGTTTCTTCCTTCTTTCATTAGTAGATTTTTGCTGACTGCTCGTACTTGATTGGTAGTTTTCATTTTTCCTTGGTAGATCCTCATTCGAGGTTTATTTACCTGTTTTCCTTGCGTTTGATTCATATGTGCGATATCTGTTCAGCTGTGATTTGTTGCTGTTCTCTGAAAATTTGAGCCATGAAATAAATGCCTTTTAAGCGTGACACAGAAATCTGCATGTAAAGACGGAAGACCCCTAGAGTGTGGTGCCACAGACACAGTTGTATGTACATGACTTCTGTGGCAGTACTCAGAAATCAGATGATATCCTGTTTTAAAGAACAGGAGTGTTCTGCCATGAAATGTTAAATGTATTATTGTGCTAATAAGATGAAGTGGTTTGCCTTTAAGTCCACAAAGTCTCACTGCTATTAAGAAAACACTGGGTGATCTCCTTCACATTTTATTTGCTCTTCAGGCTGCAAGTCTGAGTCCTGGCCTCGTTTCTCTTCTTTCAGGTATGATTGGCTAGATTAATTTAAGAGGCTGCAGACATTCATGGAAAGTTTCTGTGTATATGGGGGAAAAATTGGGTTGCTTTGTGTCTCCCGTTAGCCACCCAGGGGGGGACGCTAACAGGGTGCAAAGCCCCTAGCGCCCGGGCGCGGCGCCGCTGACACCTCCCACGAAATTCAGTGGGAGGTTAGCGGCGGCAGTAGCCGGTAGTGCCCCGCGGCGCCGCGCGCCGGCAATGACATCATCGTCGTGCGCAGCGCCCCAGCCGCAAACTTCGGTTGCGCCCCCCTGACCTACCACCTGCCCCCTTTCCGCTTTTTTATTCGGGGTCCGGCCGCCATCACTCAGCCCGGCATTCCTGCTTTCCCGGCACCCCGCTCCCCGGTGGTCCAGCAGGGCCCCGGTGCGTGCAGTGCTAGGCCCCTCCCCTTTAATTAGGGGAGGGAGGCCTGTAATACTGCGGCGCTACATGCCGATGCGCGTGGGGCTGTTGCACGTAGCGCCGTGATATTCAGTTGTAGCGCCCCAAGAAGGAGGTGGAGGTGGAGCTCATCCAGTAGCACCCCGCCTCCTGCTTGGGGCGCTACCACTGAATTTACGGCATAGGAGTGCTAATCTTTTTGGGGCGCGAAAAGTAGCGACCCGGCGAAATTATCACCCCAAAGGGGGCACGACCGAATTTCTCCCCCTACGTGTCAAATGATTACCTTTCTTTCTTCATACTTTTTTCATTAAGTATCATACAAAAATTTGAGTTTAACACTTGAAATGTGACCGAGGTGTTTGATGGACAGGAAATAGAGAAGGGGCTCACAAGAAATGTGTGCAGGGCATTTTAGGGGTTATGTTAACCTTGACCGCTCGGTGGAAACAGGGCAGACGGGCAATTAAAATCGCCCATGGGACTCAGCCACTGACGTCCCACACCGATCCCGCAGGATCCGATTTTAACCTGCTTTTCTGAGCAGGAGAGAGGGATAACCGCCAGAACCTCATAAAGTCCTTTTTTAAATATGCAGATCGGGCTGCAATGATGTCATCAGGGCCCGACTGCTATTTTAACTGTGGGCATAAACTGGGTAGGTCCACCTAGTGGGATGAGGAGTTGGGACTTTCCTTGTGGGGCCAAGAGGAGCAGGTATGCTTCTCTGGTCCCCACAAAGAAAGTTTAGGCCTCCCCTACCCCAGTCTCTTCCCCCTCCCAATCAACTTGCCCGAGTGCCCCCGCAGCATCCTCCTTCTACTCAACATTGGCGTACAGCGCATATTCAGCAGAATGATACCAGGGCTTAGAGGGATAAGAACATAAGAAATAGGTGCAGGAGTAGGCCATTTGGCCCTTCGAGCCTGCTCCGTCATTCAATAAGATCATGGTTAAATTCTGAGGACAGGTTGCATAAACTTGACTTGTATTCCCTTGGGTTGAGGGGTGATCCAATTGAAGTGTTTAAAATGATAAAGGGATGCAGAGCAAATATTTGCTCTGGTGGGGGAATCCAGAACAAGAGTGAAACATGTTAAAATTAGAGCTAGGCCTTTTAGGAGTGAAATCTGGTAGCACTTTTTCACACAAAGGGTGGTGGAAATGTGGATCTCGTTTTCCCTAAAAAGCTGTGGATGTTGGGTCAATTGAAATTTTCAATACTGAGGTCGATAGATTTTTGTTCGGTAAAGATATCAAAGGATATGGAACAAAGGTGGGTAAATGGAGCTAAGTAACAGGCTCAAGGTGCTTAATGGCCTACATCCTGTTGCTAAATCCTTCTTTAGATGCATTCTCCTACTTGCCCTTATTGCTTACCAATGATATGTATAGGGATGTGTTATGTATTTATTTTTAGTATGCCAGCAAAAGGTATAAATAGTACAGTGGCATTAAAGACTAAGTACTTCAGAACCAATTTATTTGATTTATGTAAACATTCCTGGGGTCAACATGTGGAATCTATGTACAATATTTCTCCCTGTCTCGCACAGAACTGGATTCTGGAATGAAAATATAGCAACAAGAGAAACATTTTCATTGCTGCCCAGCAAATGCTAAATGGAAAACAGATGTAGTGCATTCTAAGTTTTAAATTACCGTGTTAAACCATATTCCCATCAGTGACTAACCATCAATGTCACCACTTTAATCACAATTTGGGAATAGTTGACATCTCCGATGAAGCAAGAGGGCACGATGATTCACTGAAGTCTCTATGCTAACATGTCTCTTGTGAGAACACTTAGACTTATGAACAATGGAATAGAATTACAGATGAATAAAGACTTTGTTCCTCACAGTGCATTTGACTCATTTTAAGCAGCACTGTATTTTAGGTGACCTTGAAGCACGTATCATTTGCCAACTAAAAGTAGATTTCTCAGAAATGTTTTGTTTAAGGAGTTTGATTCACTCCAAATGATATCACGAAACGTCTGAGCGCACTGGATACAGCAAAAGCTATGGCCCCCCGACAACATCCCGACTGTATTACTAAAGACTTGTGCGCCAGATCTAGCTGTGCCTCTAGCCAAGCTGTTCCAGTACAGCTACAACACTGGCATCTACCCGACAATGTGGAAAACTGCCCAGGTATGTCCTGTCCACAAAAAGCAGGACAAATCCAATCTGGCCAGTTACCGCCCCATCAGCCTACTCTCAATCATTAGCAAAGTGATGGAAGGAGTCGTCGACAGTGCTATCAAGCAACACTTACTTACCAATAACGTGCTCACCGATGCTCAGTTTGGGTTCTGCCAGGTCCACTCGGCGCCAGACCTCATTACAGCCTTGGTCCAAACGTGGACAGAAGAGCTGAATTCCAGAGGTGAGGTAAGGTGAGAGTGACTGCCCTCACCTTGGCATCAAGGCAGCATTTAACCGAGTGTGGCATCAAGGAGCCCTAGTAAAATTGAAGACAATGGGAATCGGGGGGAAAACTCTCCACTGGCTGAAGTCATACCTAGCACAAAGAAAGATGGTTGTGGTTCTTGGAGACCAATCATCTCGGCCCCAGGAAAATGCTGCAATTGTCCCTCAGGGCAGTGTCCTTGGCCCAACCATCTTCAGCTGCTTTATCAATAACCTTCCCTCCAACATAAGGTCAGAAATGGGGATGTTCGCTGATGACTGCACAGTGTTCAGTGCCATTCACAACTCATCAGATAATGAAGCAGTCCATGCCCGCATGCAGCAAGACCTGGACGACATTCAGGCTTGGGCTGATAAGTGGCAGGTAACATTCGCGCCACAGAAGTGACCATCTCCAACAAGAGAGTCTAACCACCTCCCCTGACAGGATTACCATTGTTGAATCCCCCACCAGCAACATCCTGGGGGGTCACGATTGACCAGAAACTTAACTGGACCAGCCACACAAATACTGTGGCTGCAAGAGCAGGTTAGAGGCTGGGTATTTTGCGGCAAGTGACTCACCTCCTGATTCCACAAAGACTTTCCACCATCTCCAAGCACAAGTCAGGAGTGTGATGGAATACTCTCCACTTGCCTGGATGAGTGTAGCTCCAACAGTACTCAAGAAGCTTGACACCATCCCAGATAAAGCAGCTTGCTTGATTGGCAGCCCATCCACCACCTTAAACATTCACTCCCTCCACCACCGGCGTACCGTGGCTGCAGTGTGTACCATCTACAAGATGCACTGCAGCAACTCACCAAGGGTTCTTAAACAGCACCTCCCAAACCCGCGACCTCTTCCACCTAGAAGGACAAGGGCAGCAGGCGCAGGGAACACCACCACCTCCAAATTCCCCTCCAAATCACACACCTTCCTGACTTGGAAGTATATCTCCGTTCCTTCATCGTCACTGGGTCAAAATCCTGGAACCCCCTCCCTAACAGCAGTTCAAGAAGGCAGCTCACCACCACCTTCTCAAGGGCAATTAGGGATGGGCAATAAATGCTGGCCTTGCCAGTGATGCCCACATTCTGTGATTGAATTTTTAAAAAAAGTCAGAATCACTTTTTATTAACATAATTAAGTTGCAGCATAACATTGTGATAAAGTTATGTATTGGGAGTATGTTGGTTGTGGTAAGAGGGCTTTGGGAATCATCAAGGCTTTGATCATCGTGTGCTGGCATTTGTAATCGGTGAAAATTGTGATATCTTATGACACAGCATATATATACAACAGCATAACATGGCTTCTGGTAAGAACTGTACTGCATATGGCTTTGTTATTATATACATCAGTAGTCCACCAGGTGGCTCTATTACACTTCTCCCTCCTTATTGAAGAATTTAATCATAGCAAATAATCATTGTACATGACTTGCATGGTATACACAACTCTTGGTATACATTTCCCAAATGGAACCCATTTTATGTTTCCAAATTCTACTCTAGAATTCTGTAACACAAACAAAAGATATGAACTTATTTTCCATATTTACAGATTAAATTTAACCACTGGTTTTCTGTTTCGAAGAGGATAACTTCTTTCTTGAACAGAACTTTCAGATCTTGTTGTAGGACTGTGACTCATTCTAGGCTGAGCCTGCGGAGAATTTTTCTCCAAGGGCTGACCTTGATCTACATTTGGACTCTTTACATTTTCAGACTGTTTGTCTGTCTGACTCGGGCTCAGACTTAAATTCTGACTTTGTCTTGGACTTGTTTCTGGTAAGTCTGATGTAGGATTTGCTACTGGTACTCTACTTATAACAAGACTATCTGACTCATCAGTATAAATTGAATCATCCCAGCTTTCAACTTCTTCCACATCTGTAGGTAAGATATGATCAATGTGAACAAACCTAACCTTTCCATGATCAAACATCTTGACCAAGTATGTGTGAGGGCCACATATCTTCACTACTCTTCCTGGTAACCACTTTAACCATTTATGGTGATGGTTCTTCACTCTAACCTTCTGGTTCAACTTCACACTTCTCTCTCTAACTCTATCTTTATCATGACTCTCTTTCTGCCTTGATTGTTTCTCTTCTACGGACTGTGCCAAGTTTGAGAACTTGGTTCCTGGCTGTAGTTTGAGAAACAACTCTGCTGGTTTTCTACCAGTAGTGGTATGAGGTAATCAGAAAATTTGCCAGTTTGTGGTCCAAAGACAACTGACGTTTCTTTGGATTTGGATCCAACATTTGCTTGATGAGGGCACGTTTGACAATTTGTACTGTGTGCTCTGCTGCACCATTTGAAGCAGGGTGGTACAGTGGAACCTAAGAAGAAGGTATGTTTCACACCGTTTCTGCTCATGAACTGTGTGAACTCTTCTGAACAAAATTGCAGCCCATTATCAGACACAATTTCTTCTGGGAGGCCGTATGAAGAAAACAATCTTCGCAAATTGTCTAATGTTTTGCTTGTTGTTATTATTCGCATCGGAAACACCTCTACCCACTTCGAGTGACTATCTATCACAATGAACAATTGCTGTCCTTCTAGCTCAGCAAAAGCTACATGTAACCTTTGCCACACTCTGGGAGGCCATTTCCATGGCTGTAATGGTACTGATGGTGGTTTCTTGCTCACCGATTGACATGTTGTACACTGACTGACTATGTACTCTATCTCTTTATCTAAACCTGGCCACCATAAGTAACTGCGTGCAAAGCTCTTGGTCAAGCACATTCCCAGGTGCTGGTCATGAAGATCTCCTAACAATTTAGACCTGAACCTATTTGGGATAACCACTCTTGCTCCCCACATGATACAATCTTTATCCACTGACAATTCATTCCAATGAACGAAGTATGGATGGCTATCTTCCTCTGATACCTGGTTTGGCCATCCATTTGCTATGTAATCATACACCTTTCACATATTGGGTCACATTTGGTTGCCCTACCAATCTCTTCAGCTGTGACTGGCAGCTCATCAATGTATGAGAAATAGAACACTTCATCCTTATTGGGTGTAACTTGTGATGGGGATGGCAACCTGGACATAGCATCAACATTACTGTGATCAGCTGATCGTCTGTACTCAATGTCATACGTATACGCTGACAAAATCAAAGCCCATCTCTGCATTCGGGCTGTGGCTAAGGTTGGAACTGGGGACTTTGGATGGAGGATTGCTGTCAGGGGCTTATGGTCAGTAACTATGGTAAACTTATGACCAAACAAGTATTTGTTAAATTTCTTGACCCCAAAAATCAATGACAAAGCTTCCCTTTCGATCTGCACATAATTCCGCTCACTGGCACTGAGAGTGCGTGAAGCAAAAGCAATTGATCTCTCCTCCCCACTATCTAGTACATGAGAAATCACTGCCCCAACTCCGTACGGAGAGGCGTCACACGCTAGTTTGATCTCCTTAGATACATCATAGTGAACTAACATGGTACTCTCTACTGACTGGCTTTTACATTATTTGAATGCTGTGTCGCATTCTTTTGACCACTTCCAAGGGACCAGTTTTCTCAACAGCTCATTCAGTGGCTGCAACAATGTAGCCAAGTTTGGGAGGAACTTTCCATAATAATTCAAAAGACAATGATCGAAGTTCAGAGACATTCTTGGGAGTGGGTGCATTTCTGATTGGCATCCACTTTCCCTTGGTTGGCTGTAAACCATCTTTGTCTACTCTGTGCCCTAAGTACTCCACTGAGTTTTGAAACAACTCACACTGGTGAGCTGTCACTCGTACTCCGTGCTTCTCTAGCCGTTTGAGCACTTCATTCAACACCTCATCATGGATTTGCCTGTTTGGTGCTGAAATGAGTATGTCATTCAAATAACACACTACCCCTTCAATCCCTTGCAAAATCTGGTTCATCACCCCCTGGAATATGTTGGGGGCAGAAGACACTCCAAATGGTAGCCTATTGAACTGATATAGGCCTCGGTGAGTATTTATAGTCAAGCATGACTTGGACTCTTCATCTAAGTCAAGTTGTAGGTAGACGTTTGTTAGATCTAACTTCGAAAAGATCTGGCCACCTGTCAGCGTTGTGAACAAATCTTCCACATTTGGCAATGTATTGTGTAGATTACACTCCAGAACCTGGTTTATGATTACCTTATAATCACCAAACAACCTTACCTTACCATCTGACTTAGGTACAACAACAATGGGTGTAGCCCAATTACTCAGATCTACCTTAGAGATAACGGTCACGAAATTTGGTTCCTTTGTGCCAGCCATTAGCGCCTCTGGGGACGCTAACGGGGCGCAAAGGGCTAATTGCCCGGGCGGAGGCACTAATAGGGCCTCCCGAGAAATTCGGTGGGGCGCTACTGAGGTGCTAGCTGAAAGCGCTGTGCCCCTGCCGGTAGCGCCCCGGGCCACTGCGCTGCCGGCAATGACATCATCGCCGTGCACTGTGACCACTTAATGCCCCGCTGCGCCCCTTACCACTCCACGGCAGACATTCGGCTGTGCCCCGCGAGGCTGCCGCAGGCGGTGTCAGCACTAGCCTCGCAGTTTGCACGCTGGGCTGACCTCTGCTCGCGGGGCAATAATTAAAGTGAGGTGCGGCTGTGACCCGCGCCGTCATTTTATCTTTTTTGGCCGACCTCCAGGTTGGCCCTCCATGGCGGCCCTTGGCGTGGACCGTGGCCGCCATCGTGCATCCCGGCACTGCGTCTTTTTAAAAGGTGAGAAACTTTCAAATGTTGGTGTGCAGAGAGATTTGGGTGTCCTTGTGCAAGAAACACAAAAAGCTAGCATGCAGGTACAGCAATCAATAAGGAAGGCAAATGGCATATTGGCCTTTATTGCAAGGGGGTTGGAGTATAAGAGTAAGGAAGTCTTGCGACAATTGTACAGGACCTTGGTGAGACCACACCTGGAGTACTGTGTACAATCTAAGGAAGGATATACTTGCCTTGGAGGCAGTGCAACGAAGGTTCACGAGATTGATTCCTGGGATGACAGGGTTGTCCTATGAAGAGAGATTGAGTAGATTTGGCCTATACTCTCTGGAGTTTAGAAGAATGAGAGGTGATCTCATTGAAACATACAAGATCCTGAAGGGGATTGACAGGGTAGATGCTGAGAAGTTGTTTCCCCTGGCTGAAGTGTCTAGAACTAGGGGGCATAGTCTCAGGATAAGGGGTTGGCCATTTAAGACTGAGATGAGGAGGAATTTCTTCACTCAGAGGGTTGTGAATCTTTGGAATTCTCTGCCCCAGAGAGCTGTGAATGCTGAGTCTTTGAGTATATTCAAGGCTGAGATAGATAGATTTTTGGACTCTAGGCGAATCAAGAGATATGGAGATCAGGCGGGAAAGTGGAGTTGAGGTCGATGATCAGCCATGATCTTACTGAATGGTGGAGCAGCCTCGAGGGGCCGTAAGGCCTACTCCTGCTCTTATTTCTTATGTTCTTATGTCTCGGTGCCGTGCTGCAGCCATGGCACCACGCCACCCTGGTGGGCTAGTGTGGGCCATAGGAAGCCTTGCAGAGTGCACAGCGGCCCTCCCCTTTAACGGAAGGGGAGGGGCGCTGAAATGCGGCTCCAGCGCTAGTGCGCCCCTGGCACTGCCCCGAGAGGAAGTGGAGCGCCCGAGATAGCGCTCCGCTTCCTTGCTGGGGCGGTAAGCCGAATTTAGCGGCCGAGGTGGTACCTTTGCGCTGGGTGCTAAATCTCCAGCAATAATTCGGTTACGCCCTGAATTTCACCCCTAATGTTCTCAGTTTCTAGTCTTTTGAGTTGTTGCTCAATTTTCTCCTTGAGTGCCTATGGTACGGGACGTGGCTTGCAGTAAACTGGTCTTGTGTCCTTCTACACTCTGACACTCACCTTGAAGTTTTGGATCAGACTGCCCGTTTCGCTGAACACCTTCCGATACTGCTTGATGACATCATCTTTTGATGCAAATTTCGCTTCCGCACGAAAAATCTCATTCCAATCCAGCTTCAGTGATCCCAACCAATTTCTACCTATCAAGGCAGGCTTGTCGCCTGCCACTACTATGAGAGGCAAGCTCTGACACTGATCCTTGTATTTCACTGGTATGGTGACACTACAGGGATTTGCTCTCCTGAGTTGCCTCCCAGCTCTACCTTCGATTTCTCTGGTCGATAATTACGCAACTTGTCGTGATATAGTGATTCCGGTACTATGCTCACGGATGCCAGTGTCGATTTCCATGGGTATCCTGGTTCCTGCGACATCTACTTGGATGACGATACCTCGCAAATTGCTATTAGATAACTTCGTGCTCCTGATGACGTGAATCTCCAGAAACTCCTCATCCTGCTGCTTCTCTTCAATGGTATGTAGTGTCCGGCGATTTCTACTTCTCGCATTGCCAGTCGGTTTACTCTTCTGTTGGCACGCCTTCGCAAGATGCCCAGTTTTCTTGCAGTAGAAACACTCTGCCTTCACATGGACAGCTTTGAGCGATGTGTTGGTCCCAGGCACCGATAGCACGACTTCAATGCACTGTTACCATGGCCAGTTGCTGAGGCCTTGGGGCCCAACTGTCTTTTACTTTTAGCCTGCAGCCGATTCACCTCGGTTGTCTGATGACTGGAAATGGTGCGGAACTCTCGGGAGTATCGGTCGGCCATATCCATCGACATAGCTGTCTGACAAGCTAAGTCAAAAGTCAAGTTAGGGGTCGTCAACAATTTACTTCTGATACGTTCATTCTTCAACCCACAAACAAAGCGGTCACGCAAAGCTCAGCCCTGAAAGTTTCAGAAATGACAGTGAATGGATAGCTTTTTTAAAGCGTCATTTAGTTGATCGCCTGTTCCAAAACGATAACTTTCAGCAATTTCCAGGGGCACAGGACTGTAGTGCTGTTCTAACTTGGTTCGGATCTCCTTCAGTGGGGTGTCCTTTGGCTTGGGAATCTGCAATCACATTCTCATCTCCAATTCTGTGATATCTTGAGATACAGCATATATATACACAACAGCACAACATGGCTTCCGGTAAGAACTGGACTGCACATGGCTTTATTATTATATGCATCAGTAGTCCACCAGGTGGCTCTATTACACAAACATGCACCCCTAGCTAGGGCTCTGTGCGGGCAGCTCATTAACCTGGCTTCTGACATGAGAAAAGTGATGATGCTAAAACATAAAGGGGTTAAAATTGTATTGTGCAATATCAGTAACAAACATGCTAATATGTTCATATGAAATTCCTCTGTCTGCTAGTTTAACAAAAGTGGTGACCCATTTATTTTAAATTGCTTAATGCCTTGGTTAAAATAGCAGGCAAAGGAATTTCTTACAAATACATTAACATGTACATTACTAATATTTAGTGCGATTGCAACCCTAAAGCATGAAACAAAATAAACATACGCTGTGTTAATTCCACAAGCGAAGGAAAACATTATAACTCAGAAACAAGGTCCTAAGTGGGTTAAACAAGTCACCTTCATGAGTCGAAAAACTTGGTATTCAACAACTTCATTTGCACTATTTTATTTAAAGGTGATACACAAAATATGACTTTTGTGTGGTATAGTTAAAAACATTATTTTTAAACATTCGTGCACGTTCCAAGTGGATATTTGGTCTGGCTTGCTTTTCTTTAATTGTGCGGAATAGTATGCACAGCAATTCAAACTGATTAAAGGCGATCATTGTGATGTAATTAGTTGGTGTCTGGCCATCGGTGATGGGAGTGTATGTGCGCACTGGTTTTTAGAATGTAGCTTAGATGACGTTCTTTCTTTTGGTTCTTTTTCACTTGGTTGTCATTCAGATATTGTTGATTCTGTAATTTTTTTTTTATGGACCAATTGTGTAGCACCAGGGAGTAATTCTTTTTGTAATGCTGGTGTTCCAGGAAGCTTGAAGCAGCTATGGTGAAGGAGTTGCCATAGTTACAACTGTGCTTGGCTGATGCCGAAAGTGAGTGCACTGTTTAACTTATTTTTTTAATTGCTGCTGACTCACTAAAAAGTAGTTCTGGTCAGCTTGTTACCTCATGCCAACAGAATACAAATCTGCCAAGTGTCACTCATTAGCAAGGATACTTCGACAGCACCTCCCTCCCCGTGACCTCTACCACCAAGTAGAATAAGCGCAGCAATGTTCTGGGAACATCAATGCCTCAAGTTCCCCTCCAAGTGACACGCCATCCTGACTTGGACATACTTCACCATTCCTTCATTGTAGCTGGGTCTGAATGCTGAAATTCACAACCGAATACCATTAACCCGGCTCCTTCCGATGGAACAGGTTCATTCCAGAAAGAAAGAAGGACTTGCATTTATATAGCGCCTTTCACGACCACCGGATGTCTCAAAGCGCTTTACAGCCAATGAAGTACTTTTTGAAGTGTAGTCACTGTTGTAATGTGGGAAACGCGGCAGCCAATTTGTGCACAGCAAGCTCCCGCAAACAGCAATGTGATAATGACCAGATAATCTGTTTCAGTGATGTTGATTGAGGGATAAATATTGGCCAGGACACCGGGGATAACTCCCCTGCTCTTCTTCAAAATAGTGCCATGGGGTCTTTTATGTCCACCTGAGAGAGCAGACGGGACCTCGGTTTAACGTCTCATCCGAAAGACGGCACCTCCGACAGTGCAGCACTCCCTCAGTACTGCACTGCCTAGATTTTTTTTAATATCCTGGATTATAGACAGTGACCAGCCTGTCCGATTGATATCATTCTTCATCAAGTTGAAACCTTAGGGAGAGGAGAAAGGAAATCATCCAATCTGGGATTTTAGGGATCCACATATGGTTTTAGTCTTCCTCCTATAATTGTTACTTTATACTAAGCCATGCTAATTTATGTGGACCTGTTGGAATCTTGAATTTGTTGCTCAGAATGCTTGCTTCCAATAATTAGCCAAGTCAGTGCAGTCGATACAAAGTCCATTGGGGAAAATTAGATATTCTCCTTTTTAGTCAGGCTAGTTAGTGGTTCTTGCTTTTAATCAATAGGTAGCACTCCAGGGTTTTATTTTTTAGAAGTTTCTTATTTAATGTAGTTAGTGGTTACTGTTGATAAGTAATTATTCCATTATAACTTGGATTTTGAACACCTATTTCTTGGGCTTTATTTAAGGAGACGGGAACAGGAATGTAATAGAAATTTGACAAAACATTCAATGACTTCTATTGCACTGAGTGATGTTACTGTACAGTTCTAATGAGGTTATTAATATGCTGCATGCTACAAGCACCTGAAAACAACTGGTGAAGCTCATGCTGATCTTACATTCTTGTAGTACATACCAGTGCAGATTCCAGGATAAAAAGCAGTGTATTTTAAGGCCATTACACATCTTGGGTTGATAGGATGTTCATCACTCTTGTGATTTACAACATTATCCCATAGATGTGCTGCAATGTTGCAATATCCTCTATGTATGTTTATTCTACATGCTGAATGGCATATTCATGGTGGTGTTTGCAATATTGCAACAATGTGTAGTTTGCCAGATTTACAGAGTGATTACTGTAATGTATTATCACATGGTTTATCACATTATTTGTCACATGCTCAGTTCGCTCTGGCCTAGTAAACAAATGATGCGGAGATGCTGGTGTAAACCTAGTAAACAAACACATGGACTAGCAACTCATCGGGCCATATATTCCGATCCCTACGGGTGTGTACGGGCTGTGTACACACCCGTAGGGACATCGGAAATGCCGGTTTCAGGCATGCCAAGCGCATGCGCTGAAAACCGGCATTTCCGATCTGTCAAGAATGCTCTTGACAGATCGAACGCCTGCCCTGGAGAAGGGCCTCTGCGGGGGCGGGGGGAGTTCCGCTTTCTGCAGAACCTCCGCCCGCAGAAAACCCTTAGAAATCTTACGCCTGGTAAAAGCAGGCGTAAGGCTTGCTTTTACCAGCATAAGAGTTGAAAAAAAGTTAAAAAAAAACATTTTTTCACTCATTTATCATTTAAAAATACTTTAAAAAAGGTAAGTTTAATTTTAGCCCCATAAAAAACTTTAATAATTTTTTTTCCAAAAATTTAATTTTTGTTTAAAATATTTAATTTATTGTAATTTCAACTCATTTGAAAAATGTGTTTTTTTTTATTTATTTAATGTTTTACAGTGTTTTTGGGGTGATCTCCATTCATATATTTGACAGGTCTATCTGTCAAGTGTATGAAGGGAGATTCCCTTCTCCTATTGGCTCCCCATGGCCCTCGTGATCCCAGGGACACTTGCGAACCGCATGCGCCTCTGGGATACGTGGGCCCTGCACATTTCGAGTTGGAGAGGCCCAGGAGCGGAAGTGTCCGGACCTCGGGAGCCCTCAGGTAAGTCCGTAGATTTTTTCCAGATCGGAGGCCTCGCCTATGGGATTCATCAGAAGCCTCGGCATGTATGACCAAGCTCGCGAACCATTCGGTTCTTACATTGAGCGGATGGAGATGTTTTTCAGGGCCAGTAATATTATTGAGACCGAAGGTGCAGATGAGAATGTTCAAGCTCAAAATAAAGTAATTCGTGAAGGGAAGAATGCAATTTTTCTAATGGAGATCGGGCCAGATGTCTACGGAACGTTGACAAACCTACTCACGCCAGGGAAAGTGATGGATGCGTCGTTTGAAGACATTGTCAAGAAACTCGAGGAACATTTCGACCCAAAGCCATTAGAAATAGCAGAGAGCTATAAGTTTGGTACCAGAAGCCAAAAACAAAGTGAAACCATCAGTGAGTACATTGTAGCTCTTAAGAACCTTTCCTTGCATTGTAACTTCGGCACATTTTTGGATTGTGCGTTGCGAGATAAATTTGTGTGTGGACTGGTGGATGAGTGCACACAGTCCAAGTTACTGAACACTCTGAACCTAACGTTTGACATCGCATGCAAAATTGCCCTATCTATGGAGATGGCGTCTAAGAATGCGAGGGAGCTCCGTCCAACTCAACTGATTAGTGCAGCTGACGTCTACAGTCACAAAGCCACCGCCAAACCTAAAGTTGTAAGACCAAGTCAAAAGCATGTTGGTGAGATCAGTTCAGTGAATTGTTATCGCTGCAATGGAAATCACTCACCACAGTCCTGCCAATACAGAAATGCAAAGTATTTTCACTGCCAGAAGCAAGGCCATATTTCAACAGCTTGCAGAGCTAGATCTAAAGCAGGAAGTAAGAACCATTCTAGTGGCAATGCAAAGCAGCGACAACAAAAGGGAGGAATTCACAATATTGAAGTGAGCACACCTGATGTTGAAGATAAGGCATCTACAGTATCTATGCCACTAGCGGTAACGCTAGCAGTTGTGAGAAAGACTTCCATACAAAACTTTTGATCAACGACCAATATATTGATATGTATATCGACTGCTCTATCACGAGTAAGGACACATATGAGAGTAATTTTAATCAAATACCACTTACAAAGAGTGCCGCAGAGTTGAAAACCTACTCCGGAGAAATCCTAGAGACATGTGTACAAATGGAATGTACAGTTCAACACAATGGCCAGTCAGTAAAGCTGCCCATTATTGTAGCGAGCTACAACAACAGGCCAACCCTCATGGGCAAAGACTGGTTGAGAAAGTTAAAACATCTTCAGCATAGATGCTTCAAAGAAGTGACTCGACACAATGTTGAACAAGTACAAAACCATGTTCACAGACAGTTATGAGGGCATCACTGGCTATGACGCACATATCCGCATCAAGTCCAACACGAAGCCTGTCTATTGTAAGGCAAGGCCGGTCCCCTATGCATTGAAAATTCCGATTCAGGAAGAGCTAGCGAAGCTCAGAGAGAAGGGAATGCTGGTAAAAATTGACAAAAGTGCATGGGCTACCCCGATTGTAGTAGTGCCCAAAGCAGACAAAACTGTACGCTTGTGCGGTGACTACAAAGTTAATATCAACCAAGCAGTTGACGATGAGCAGTACCCGCTACCTACATCACAGGATTTGTATGCAGCACTCTCTGGGTCAAAGGTTTTCTCCAAGCTTGACCTGTCGCATGCTTACGCTCAGCTGAATGTTGACAAAGAGAGTCAACAGTATCTCACTATCAACACACACAAGGGACTGCACTCATACACCAAGCTGCCGTATGATGTAAAGTCCTCCCCCAAAATCTTCCAGGCTACGATCTATAAGATTTTGCAAGGAGTTCCAAATTGCTTATGCAATCAAAATGATGGGCTGATTGCAATAAGCAGCGAGGAATAAAATCTAGAATGATTTAATGATTCAAAGGTTGAATTCCCACAATGTCAAATTGAAAAGGAGCAAATGTGCTTTTGTGCAGCCCGAGGTTGTGTACCTTGGTCTGAAAGTTGATGCAATTGGCTTGCAACCAGTTAGGGAAAAGGTTGATGCTGTCATCAATTCTCCAAAGCCACAGAACATGTCTGAATTAAGATCTTTCCTTGGAATGGTCCAGTACTATGCATGTTTCTTACCTGAGTTAGTGACCATGTTAGCTCCATTGCATGAGGTGCTCAAGATGGATGTCCAGTGGAAGTGGATGAAAGCACAACAGGAAGCTTATGACGCTTGTAAGAGAAGTCTCTTTAGCGATGCTCTACTTGTGCACTACGACACAGAGCGTGAGCTTAAGTTAGTGTGTGATGCTTCTAGCTATGGTGTTGGAGCTGTCATAAGCGACGTAATGGATGATGGCCAAGAGAAACCAATCGCGTTTACATCACAAACCCTCACAAAGCGCGAAAGAAACTACACGCAAATTGAAAAGGAAGCACTCGCCATACTGTTTTGAATCAAGAAATTCCAACAGTTCCTGATGGGCAGAAAGTTTACCCTGATAACCGATCACAAACCGCTCCTAGCAATATTGGGGCCTAAATCTGCCATCCCCACAATGCCCGCATCAAGAATGCAATGTTGGGCAGTGTTGTTGTCACAATATGACTACACGATTGAATATCGCACTTCAAATCAAAACGCAATCACAGATGCCTTGTCGAGGTTGCCACATGAGGACTCGTGTTGGGAGTGAAGGTGAGATTTTCACGCTAGGTGCAGTTGACAAAGACTTTCCCGTGAATACAACTGAGATTGCAAATGAAACTCAAAAGGACTCAGTACTGAAAAGAGTGTATGAAAACACCTTGAATGGATGGACTGATCAGTGTCTGGACACAGAGTTGAAACCATTCCATAACCATCGCACTGAATTGTCTTGTGAGCAAGGTTGTATCAAGTGGGGAAACAGAGTGGTGGTACCTACGTCTTTGAGAGATAGAATTCTGGCCGAACTTCATACCGAACATCCAGGGATCGTCAGTATGAAATCAATCACAAGAAGCTTTGTTTACTGGCCTGGATTGGACAGTGACCTTGAATCACTTGTCAGCAAATGCAACGTTTGCCAAAATTGCAGAAACAAGCCACCCAAAACTCCACTACAACCCTGGTCATGGCCAAGTAGACCTTTTCAGAGAGTACATGTAGACTTCTGTGAGAAACCAAATGATTAATTCCTGGTACTTGTAGGTAGTCACTCAAAGTGGATTGAAGTGAAACACATGGGTTCAAATACTACAATTGAACGTACCATAGATGAGTTGAGGTCTTTCTTCACATGTCATGGCTTACCTGAAGAGCTTGTTTCTCTCAATGACCCTCAGTTCCGTTCTGCTCTATTCCAAGAGTTCATGAAATGGAACGTTATCAAACACACTCTCGTTCCACCATATCATCCAGCTTCAAACAGAGCAGCTGAAAGATCAGTCAGAATAGTAAATGAAGCTCTCAAAAAGCAAGTGTTGCAGGGTTGTTCGTGACTCAGCATAAACTACTCCGCACACTACAACTGGATATACCCCAGCAGAACTCTTGAAGAGGAGATTGAGAACATGATTGAGTCTTGTTCAACCAAATTTGGCCTCAAGCGTTGAACAGAAACAATTGTGTCAGAAACGTTATTGTGACGGCAATCAGAAAGAACGCAGTTTCAAACAAAACGAGTGTGTTCGTGTTCTCAGTCACCCATGAAAGTTGAATTCACACAAGTGGGATGTAGGAACCGTAGTAGAGGTTGTTGGAACCAAGAGATATTTGCTTATACGTACATACGAACATACAAATTAGGAGCAGGAGTAGGCCACTCGGCCCTTCGAGCCTGCTCCACCATTCAATAAGATCATGGCTGATCCAATTACTCCACATTCCCGCCTACCCCCGATAACTTTTCACCCCCTTGCTTACCAAGAATCTATCTACCTCTGCCTTAAAAATATTCAAAGACTCTGCTTCCACCGCCCTCTGAGGAAGAGAGTTCCAAAGACTCACGACCCTCTGTGAGAAAAAATTTCTCCTCATCTCTGTCTTAAATGGGCGACCCCTTATTTTTAAACAGTGACCCCTAGTTCTAGATTCTCCCATAAGAGGAAACATCCTCTCCACATCCACCCTGTCCAGACCCCTCAGGATCTTATATCTTGAAATTGGTGACAACATCCGAAGTGTACATGTAGATCAAATGATCTCTGCTAGAGATGAACCAAGGCGTGATCTTGAACCCCTTGAACTCATACATGAGTTTGACTCAGTTCAGACTTCAGTAACTGAAATACCAGGTCCAAACAAGTCTGAGATAGAAACAGGATCATCTTTGAGTTTGGAACCAAAACAAGACAGCCCAAAAATTGGTTCAACACCTAAACCTTCTGTAAGGAGATCAGGAAGGCACCGCAAACCTGTTCTTAAACTGGATTTGCAGTTCATTTGCAGGCTTTGTAGTTCATTTAAAAGAAAAAAAAGCCAGGAGTTTTTGTTATGTGGTACATGTAATGCTGGGAAAGGTGGGACCATAGTTTTGTTGTATTTGAGAGGGGACTACTTTTTAAGGGGCAAGCAGTGTAATGTATTATCACATGGTTTGTCACATGGTTTAGTATGAGCATGCTCAGTTTGCTCTAGCCTAGTAAACAAGCACCTTGACTGGCAACTCATCGTGTCTCTGTCCTTCATTTGATCTACCCACATTTATTACAATTACATTATTGTTTATGTCCCCTGGGAAAAGTGTCCATCCTCCAGCATAGTGTTTATTCTTTTACAGCAATTAGTTAATAAGATCAGGTTTTCCTTCTGATTTTCCATTAAAGGCCATAGCCCAAAAATTCCTTGGGATGTGATTCCCCTGCAGTTATACTGGGATCGTGCCCACAGGGTCTGGAGTTTTCAGGGTCAGTGGGAGGGCATCCACATTGCAAGGGGCGCTACAGGAACATTGTTGACACCTGCCTGTCCCTGTCCTGACAATCCAGCATCTGCCTGCCATTAGGAGTGGGATTGCTCAGTTCCCCAATCAGGAATACTTTCCAAAATTAAAAAAAAGGTCCCCTTTCTTCAGTGGTCTGGACCACTTCCCTGGCCTGCACTGGTGGGGCCCACCTTTGCCCATCTGGAGGCCGATACATCAGGTCCCTACTGAGCCAGACTAGCAGGAATTCCCAGCGTAGGGTGTCACTGGCCCTGGCTTTATCCCTGACAACATTTGCCTTGTAAGGGTAGGCAAAGGTTCGTCCCCTTGTAAGGCATGTCGGAAACTCCCAGAAATGGTGGAGACCAATGTTTCTTGTGAGTTGCGTTTTGTTCTGCGCGGCCTGTTTCACTGCTTCTTTGTCAGTTTGACATTATGCAACAGTTTAATTCAGTCATTTAAAGGTTGTTTAGTATCAGGAGTGTTGTGGCTACTAACAATTAGTTACATTTATTCTCACAACATATCGAAGTGCTACACTTGGTTACATTAATGGGGGCTATACTGGCAGTCGACCTCGCCCTCCAGGACCTATGGCGGAGTGAGCGGAGGCAGCGACAAAGATTGGAACATGTGGCCAGAGGGAGGTAGAGTGCCATGAGGGCTCTCAACAGGAGGCTTTACCCTCCAAGGGTATTCCGACAACACTTCTCCTACCTCCAATTAAGCGAGGAGCAGTGCATTAGAAGGCTCCACTTCAGCAAGGAGGTGGTCATAGAACTCTGCCACCTCCTGCAACCAGACTTCGAGCCTCAGGTCAGGGCGACCACGGCTCTCTCAGTGGCAGTCAAGGTCACCGTCCACCCTCAATTTCTTCACCAGCGGATCCTTCCAGTCTGCAACAGGAGATATAGGTAGCATCTCACAGTTCACCGTCCATCGCTGCATCCGGGACGTCACAGAGGCTCTCTACAATAGGAGAAGGGACTACATTTCCTTCCTCATCACCAGAGAGAAGCAGGACAAGCGTATATGTGGCTTTGCCAGGATAGCGGGCTTCCCCATGGTGCAGGGCGCCGGTGACTGCACCCACATGGCTTTGCATGCACCGCATAACAATCCTGAGATCTTCCGTAACTGCAAAGGCTACCACTCACTTAATGTGCAGTTGGTGTGCGACCACACACTGTGAATCCTCACCTTCAATACCCGCTATCCTTGCAGCAGCCACAATGCCTTCATCCTGCACCAGACCGGTGTGCCAGCACTCTTCCAGCCACTCCATCAAGCTTACGGCTAGCTGATCGGAGACAAGGGCTATCCGCTCTCCACCTGTTTCATGACTCCCCTCCACTCCTGTCCAGCACTCATATAATGAGAGCCATGCCGCCACCAGGAACATCATTGAGCAGACCATCAGGGTGTTCAAGCAACGGTTCCGCTGCCTTGACCGCTCGGGAGGAGCCCTCCAGTACTCGCTGGGGCGGGTGTCCCATTTCATGGTGGTCTGCTGCATGCTCCACAACTTGGCCATCATGAGGGCCCAGCCCTTGCCACCAATGATTGCGGGACCACCTCAGGAGGAGGAAGAGGGAGAGGAGGAGGAGGAGGAGGAGGACGAGGAGGAAGAGGAAGATGAGGAGTACGATGAGGAGGAAGAGGAACAGAAGTGAGGGAGGAGGCAGCCACTCAATCGGCCTTCTGGAAGGTCGGTCCGTGACTGGCTCATCAGACTGCGGTTCGAATAAATTAAACTGCAGATCCCCGTTGCTCACCACATATCCATCATTCCATCCCTGTCGCAGGCCATATCACAGCGCTAGCTGAAATGAGAGAGACCACAAAATAATCCAAACTGAATTAATAAATTTATCAATAATCAGTGAACACATCTTTACAACAACAATATTAACTATTCACCCTTGTGCAATCCCTTATTGCCTGTCGTTACTGTGCCTTTGCCTACTCTAGTGCTCCTACAAAGTGTTGGCCCAGTGGCTGCAGCACGGCTGGTGGAAGGCTGCTGAGTGTCCGTGCGGGAGACTTCAGATGGCCTTGCAGGATGCCCTCGACCAGCTCTGGGCCTGGAAGGCCCGGCTGTAGACTGCACCACCTCAGCATGGGCGGCAACAGTCTGGGCTGGCTGGATGACAGGCAGTGACAAGGGCAATAGCGGAGTGGCAGTGGTGGGAGCAGGAATGCTGTCATCCTGAGAGAAGACAGCATGTTCCTGCTCCACTGATCCACTGCCACTCTCCTGGAACAGCACCTCAGCATCCCCAGCAATCTGTTGGAGCACAGATTGCTGGCCTGCTGTGACACCGTGAAAGCCCCGGTCGACGGTGGTAGACCCAGCCATGATGGCAGCAGTCAGAGCTTGCGTGGCATCAAGCTGAGACTGCATGAGAGCAGTCTGAGATTGGATGCCACCAAGCATAGACTGCATTACAGCACTAAGATGTTGCGTCGCTTCTGCCTGTGCTGCAATGGAAGCTGCCAGATCGGCCATCACACGCGGCATCAGGTCTGGGTTGCCATGGTCTCTCTGGGAGTCTACCATCCTTTGCAGACTGTAAATGATGGGCTCCATGGTCTGCGCAGAGCTCTGTGCAGTGTTGGAGGCGGACTCCTCCACGCTCTTTACCATTGCCGAGTGACTCTCGGGCACCCTTGCCATTGCACCTATGATCTCCGTGTGCATGCCCATCACCCATCTTCTAAATGCCTCCCCACCGAGGTCCTCATCTGAGTCCTGTGCAGCAGAACTCACGCGTGAACTCGCCCTGCGGGGAGCTGGCCCCCGAGCTACCCTTTCCCCCTGGCCCTGCTGCAGCCCGCTCGTCCCCAGTGCCTCACCCTGTGCAGATCCCGCTACTATACTAGCCTCTAAAGAACGCACAGTGCCAGTATCTGAGCTGGTGCCTGCGGGTGAGACATGCAGCGATGCGGTGCGTTCTTCCTCCTCTTCTCCCGCCTCACTCTTTGCGGTGCCCTCAGGGACAGGCTCCTCAGGTGCTTGCTGATTATCTGAAAGCATAAAGGCGCAAGAATCGGGTTAAGGCGAGTGGAGGGGGGCAGGAAGGGAGAAAAGCATGGAGACAGCATGATTAGCTGGAAAGCGCGAAATGCTTGTGGGGTGAGGGGGAAGTGGGATGTGAGAAGAAGTAGGGATGAACATACCATTGTTGTCCCCAAGGGGGTCAACGTTGCCAGTGGCCACGGCGCCCACCACCTGGCACCCAATAATCTGCGACACTCCAGTCTCCAGCTCAGACAGTGATTGGGTGTTGGCTTGTCCCCCGCCTGTGCGCTCCTGCTCCTCCTGTTGTGAGCCACCTTTGCCTGCAAGTGAAAGGAAAGTGTGTGAGTGAGTGTGGAGTAATGTGTTTGGGTGATGTGCCTGCCATAATTGAATAGCTGTCATTGTGTGCAAGGTGTGAGATGTGGGTGTGAGTGTTGGTAGGTAGAGATTGTTGGTGGGTGAGTGCTGGGGGTGTGGTGCTTTGGGCAGTGTGTGAAGATTGTGGTACAGCTGGTGGTATGTAACATTTGTTGAAGGATTGACTCACCCTGGCCACCCGAGTAAGGTTGTTAAATTTCTTCCTGCACTGTGTGGGTCCCGGGGACCACAGTGCTGTCCGAGATATGCTGGGCTACCTCCTTCCACATGGTGCGGAAGACTTGCGGCGAGGGCCTCCTGCCACTTGTTGGGTACAGCACTGCCCTCTGTCTCTCCACAGCAAAGACCAACGCCTCCAATGCCTCATCGCTGAATCTGCAGGCTCTCTCCCTGGGGCGTGGATGTGCCATCAGTGCAGCTTCTTGAGTCATCCGGCTCCTTCGACTTGGCCTGCTTCTGCTTGCTGAGGCAGCTGCACAGCCAACAATGCTGAGAATGAGGTTCTGTAGCATCAATGAACCTCCCCTTTAAGAACTGGAAAGAGCCTGTGGCAATGATGACTTCTGATTAGACTGCACCTGATATTGATCAGCGCTTCGAGTTTAATGCCACTGAACTAGGCCATTAGCGCTTGATTTAGCGCACTAATTCTTTCTTTGTGCAATGAGACTGAATTTTGCATGCAGTCTGAATCATTTGTGCCTGGCGCTAATTCTCAAACTTTTCTAAAGTTAGCGCCCATTCCTGGGCTATAATGAATTTCTCCCCCTATGTCTTTAATTAAAGTTGAGCTGCTAGTTCCTCACTTTTTCAGTCTGAAGACTGTTATTAAGAGTCAGGTCTTATGATGTTGCTCAGGCAACACGACTGAAATTAACCCACAAAGATATTGGCCCAGAAATTTGACTCGGAGGCTTGCCGCGGGGGTAAGGATCACACGCGATATCACATACCGCGTCTGCCGTCCTTGTTTGCCCCCGCAGGAACTTCGGGTCCTGGGCCTCTCCCTAGTGCCGGCGCGCAGTGTGTACGTGTCCCAGGGGCGCAGTTAGTGCGATGCGACCCCTGGGATCACGTGGGCCATGGAGAGCCAATGGCAGCAGACCATCTTTCATTCATAGATTTGACAGGAGACCTGTCAAATCTGTGAATTGAAAGAGGCCCCAAAAGAACAGCTAAACCTCAAATAAATAAAAAAAAAACCATCACATTAATAAAATAACTATAGTTAAATAAATTAACCACTTTAAACAAAAATGTAAATTTTTGAAAAAATATATTTTTTTTTTAAATGTTATAAAAATAAACTTACCTTTCTTTAAAGTCTCTAAAAAAGATAAACCTGTTGAAAAAAATTAAAAATTATACTTAATTAACTACTTACCTTGTTCAAAAGGAGTCTTACGCCTCCTTTTTAATTGTGTAGAATCTTCCATACTTACCCTCGCGTTGAAACCTGAAAAAAAACCTAAGTGTGCTGCGTGCGCGCAGCCTGTAGTGCGCACGCGGTTCACCTAGGAACCGCCCCCTTCGCCATACCGGAAGTGCCGGTTTCCCGCGCATGCGCAGTGCATGCAGGAAACCGGCACTTCGGGAACGAATTTTTGGGCCAATAAGCAATACTGATGTATCTGGTTGATTCCTAAACGGATTAAGACACATATTTAGGAATTGTTTTTTTTCGCATTCAATGGCACAATCTAACAATGGGGTTCTTAGAATAATTACATCTAAATCAATTCTTTATGGTTTGTTTGACTAATTTCTCTCTGAGTAGTAAAGACTACGGATCACTTTTGCTTTCCTTTTTCACAAAGCACTTAACTCATTGATGCTCTTGGATGTCAAGTCTAGGTCTGTGCTTATATTTCAGCAGACATATGAAAATAACTTTCCAGTGTGTAGGCACTTGCCTGTACACTTGGAATAATGTGAAGATGGATGACCAGGTGACTCACTGGCTCGGAATTTGCTGTTATAATGACCGTGAAACTGTCAGCGCTCGCCAGTCATTACTCTGTAAAACTGACCGCAACCTCTGGCGTCCGCACATGTGCAGTTAAATGCGGAAATCTGGAAGTTGCTGTCAGTGATAGATATCCTGCTCCTCCACAGGGCATGCTGTTGCAGTCCTCGCAGATGTAATCAATTATAAATCACTGAATTGACGTGAACTTCAACTTTTTACGCACTATTCTCGCTGTAGAAATTCTTGAAAAAGTTAAGCCTTGTTGAATGAGGTGTAACTGAGTTTTTAACGGTGTACTAAGTCAGAATTACTACTGAAAAACCTCTCTGGCCCTGAAAAACTAATTTTATATTTTTACTTTATTTAAAAATTTTTTAATGATATTTCAGCTTCTACCTTAATCCCATTTGTAAGTCCCAATCTTTATTTTACTTTCTGTAAAATTATTAAAAAGTGAATGATAAAACCTACTTTTTGCTTCCTGGTTTGCTGTCTGTGAGAATTCTTCAATGTGATTGGCTGCTCAGCATGCTTGATGACATCACTGTTGCTGGACGCCACAGATCCCCTACAGATGACGCCAGATGGAAAATGATGTCGGGAAAGGGGAAATCAACGACACAGAGCTCGCTAAAACTTTGTGGGCAGCTTTCTTCGAGGTCAGCGGCGACACCATCACTTCGCTGCTGACCGCAAAATCTGGGCCATTGGGTTGAACACTGTCCTTGCACCCGTACCTGCAGGATTTGAATCTAGTGCAGGCTGATGGAATGAAATCTTACACGCACACATGCACGCACTCACTCACGCACGCACATACACAAACGTCTCTCTCACACACACAGCCTCTCGCACACACATACAAACACACAATTTTTCGCTCTCTCTAATACATCCTGGCTGTAAAGTCAATTTTTAGCGCTAGTTTTAAAACCTGTATTATTCAGTTTTTATTTCTAGCATCAAAACCCGGAGAGGCCAGTGGTAAATTTAGAGCCCAGAAAACCAGATACATTCGGAGAAAACAAAT
This sequence comes from Squalus acanthias, assembly GCA_030390025.1. Classification (NCBI taxonomy): domain Eukaryota; kingdom Metazoa; phylum Chordata; class Chondrichthyes; order Squaliformes; family Squalidae; genus Squalus; species Squalus acanthias. The sequence continues at coordinate 70,554,086 of CM059437.1, forward strand.
AAAAATTAGTTTTTATTTTGAACATTGCTAGACCTCAAGAGAACAAGCAAGAGACTAACAATGCACAGTTAAACTAAATGACAACCTACAATTACTCAAACAGTGCATAGACGCCACTTTAATGGGCCTCAGTGACAGTTCCAAAAGTTCTGGCAAGCTTCTGCTTGCAGCAGTTATGTTAAATTATGTTCGCCTTGGTTTTCTCGCCTGGAATGTTGGATGTAGTCAAACCTGGAAAATATTCTCAGCATCAGCTGTACCAGGTGGGAAATTGAGGATGCAAGAAGCAGCATTGCTCAAATTCAGAAGTGCATTTTCCAAAACTCCATAGGTGTCATAGAAACTAGGAGCAGGAGTAGGCCATTCGGCCCGTCGAGCCTGCTCCACCATTCAATACGATCATGGCTGATCATCCAAATCCAGTACCCTGTCCCTGCTTTCTCACACAGAATCCCCATCGAGCCTGCACCGACACATATCCCACCCTATCCCCGTAACCCCACGTATTTAATTCCCCCTAACATATCCCATCCTATCCCCGTAACCCCACATATTTAATCCCCCCCTAACACTAAGGGTCAATTTATCATAACCAAATCAACCTAACCCGCACATTTTTGGACTGTGGGAGGAAACCCACGCAGACACGGGGAGAATGTGCAAACTCCACACAGACAGTCACCCGAGGCCAGATTCGAACCCGGGTCCCTGGCGCTGTGAGGCACCAGTGCTAACCACTATGCCACCGTGTTGCCCTACGTGTCATGCCTTCAGTTTCTCAAGCAGGCAACGCGAGGTAGGTGTGGAATTCTCTTTCTAGTTTTGCTTTGTCTTCGCCACGAGCCACAAATGGGGGTGAATACTTCTTGAATTTTGCAGATGAGGCAAAATTTTACTGGGGATTCAACGTCACCATCACTTTTCAGATTGAGGCTTTGCTGTTGAATCTTTCGGGGGACACATTATGAGCCATCGTGCTATTCCACTTTTCTGACAGGTTCTGAGAGGAAAAAAAAAAGTGGAACTCTCTAGTCAGTCTCGCCTGCACAAATCATGACAAAATTGTCAGGAAGAGCATTGTTGATTCTGAAGTTTGTACAATACTCCTCTGGCGTCGAAGTTTGGCCGAGACTTTGACAGCAGTGTGACTGGTGGTCATTAACGTGACATGCTTGCATCTCTCAAGCCAGTAGGAGCAGGGAGAATTCTTATTTTTGCGTGTCAGAATTGGACAAAATCTCCATCAGTCCACCACCAACCTATAGTGATTCCTAAATGCAATGGTGGAAATCAGTAAAACTGATTTAAGGGTCTCTAAATCATGATTAGAAGACTTAATGCCAGTTCTAATCAGTTGTCATTGGCAGACTCACCAAAGATATTGAGGAATGAAAAGCTTGCGACCCCCAAATATCCACCGGCCACTTGCGTACACTCCTGGTGTAAGTCACTGAGCCAGTGCCTTCAGGACAAGAACAGAAGGTTGTGGGTTCAAGCCCCACTCCAGAGACTTGAGCACAAAATCTAGGCTGACACTCCAGTGCAGTACTGAGGGAGTGCTGCACTGTCAGAGGTGCCGTCTTTCGGATAAGACATTAACCGAGGCCCCGCCTGCCCTCTCAGGTGGATGTAAAAGCTCCCATGGCACTATTCGAAGAAGAGCAGGGGAGTTCTGCCCGGTGTCCTGGCTAATGTTTATCGCTCAACCAACATCACAAAAACAGATTATCTGGTCATTATCTCATTACTGATTGTGGGAGTTTGCTATGTGCAAATTGGCTGCTGAATTTCCTACATTACAGCACTGACTACACTTCAAATGTACTTCATTGGCTGTAAAGCACTTTGGGACGTCCTGAGGAAATGCAAGACTTTCTTTTTTTTGAAAAAAGGTGAAATAGTATACTTCAGAAAAATTCTTTTGGAAAATTGGCCTCAATTTTGGTGTGCTTATTTCACTTTGCCATTGCTTGATATAACATCTATTTCCACTCTGAGTTTCCTATGCAAATGAGTTTTCAATCTCAATAAAACCATCACCAAATGGAGACGAGACTGCCTCCATAATGAGGAGAGAAAGTGTTAACCTAAACCACACCCCTCTGGGTTCAATTGTGTGAACTATGAACAAGCTGCAAGGACACTTAAACAACAACAACTTGTATTTATATAGCGCCTTTAACATAGTAAAACGTCCCAAGGCACTGCACAGGAGTGTTATAAGGAGAAATTAGGACAGCTTGGTCAAAGAGATAGGTTTTAAGGATCGTCTTAAAGGAGGAGAGAGAGGTTTAGGCAGGGAATTCCAGAGCTTAGGATCTAGGCAACAGAAGGCACAGCCACCAATGGTTGAGCGATTATAATCAGGGATGCTCAAGAGGGCAGAATTAGAGGAGCGCAGATATCTCGGGGGGGGGGGGGGGGGGGGTTGTGGAGATTACAGAGATAGGAAGGGGCGAGGCCACGGAGGGATTTGAAAACAAAGATGAGAATTTTGAAATCGAGGTGCTGCTTAACCGGGAGCCAATGTAGGTCAGCGAGCACAGGGGTGATGGGTGAACGGGACTTGGTGCGAGTTAGGACACGGGCAGTCGAGTTTTAGATGACCTCAAATTTATGTAAAAAGACAATAAACATTTTAAATTAATTGGCATCAGTATGCTTTAGTGTTCAGATACATTATGTCAGTGGGGAATAAAACAGTGTGTGCTTGATGAAGTCATAAAGGTGAAATGATTTCCGGCTTTAAAAATAAACTTAATTAAGGAAGACTTATTTTCTTAAATTTGCTTCAAACTTAAACACAAATGACAAATAACTGCTTTTATATTGTGCAGCTGGCAAAGTGCTTTGACATAACGGGCATGTTAATCACTAACTTGGCAATTAGTTGAATATCCTCCCGCCAATACTGTATCCAGTGCCAAGCAGAACCCAAAAACTCCTTGAAAGTTGCCATCCAGCCTGTTTCTCCAGCACAGTGCAACTGTTTAACTGATCAATCTGGAGAACAGGATGGACTGTTGGAGGGAAAAGCCTCCCTTTAACAGTTTCCCAGGAAGACCGTGGCAATCCTTTATAGCCTCTCACTCGAGGAAGGGGGCTGAAGCCTCCAGCTTCCCCCCAAAATCTGCTCTTTTTCTCAGGCAAGCCATTGGACGTCCAAAATGGTAAGTGCAGCAGGACCCGAAGTCACCATTTCTGCTGTGTTATAGCGATTTATTTCTTGAATTTCTCCTTATTGAGAGCTGCACTGTATTTTCTATATATTTGAATACTTTGTTTTATGGCATCAGGATCTGGTTTATTACAAAGCGAAAAGCTTCCACGATTGCATTTATTAAACATGCAGCATGTGCTTATTGTGCATAAATAATGGTTTGATGGCTTGCAACTTTAAGTTTCATAATGGTATAAAGAGGGACTTAAAGAAATAAAGAACTTGTATTTATATAGCGCCTTTCACAACCTCAGGACGCCCCAAAGTGCTTTACAGACAGTGAAGTACTTTTGAAGTGTAGTCACTGATGTAATGTAGGAAACTCGGCAGCCAAGTTGCGCACAGCAAGCTGCCACAAACAGCAATGTGATAATGACCAGATGATCTGTTTTTTAATAATGTAGAATGAGGGATAAATATTGGCCAGGACGCCGGGGATAACTCCCCTGCTCTTCATTGAAATAGTGTCATGGGATCTTTTACGTCCACCTGAGAGAGCAGACGGGGCCTCGGTTTAACGTCTCATCCGAAAGGCGGCACTTCCGACAGTGCAGCACTCCCTCAGCACTGCACTGGAGTGTTAGCCTGGATTTTTGTGCTCAGGTCTCTGGAGTTGGACTTGAACCCACAACAATAGCTAGCTTAAGTTCCACACTTGCCTCGAGCTACAAACTGTTTACACTGACTTCCGCTCATTTTGTGTTTGTTTTTAACATTTGGGCATTTGCTGATGAAATTCTCAAGAAATGTTGGCGTAAGTTGGTGTCAGCAACTGGTCGAAACCAGCATACAGTTCGGTGTAAGTAGGATCAAGGAACTATCCGGCTCATTATGTATGGAGAGTGCACGTTTCAATGCATTAAGTGGACACAGAATTGTTCGATTATTAGAACTCCTCAAATGATTTCCAGCAATCAACTGGAGCTGACTTTCCTGCTGTTCCGATTTCTATCTGCAGATAAAGCCCTGCATGGATTGAGGCTGTGTGTTCTTTTGTCAAGCACACTTGTGGATGTCACCATTTAATCTTTGAAAAGTAAGTTGTTAGTTGATAGTGGAAATTAAAAGTTGGCATTCTGCCATGCACAACACTGCGAGCTACATCCCAGACTGCTAATCATTGTCGGACAGAATTCAGATGGGATTTGGAGATAAACTAGAAATCAGACAGAAATACTGTTACAGGATTTTGTAAAAAAAAATCTGCTTTGTATAGAAAAGCGAGAGGTCATAGCTAAGAATACAAATCTACAGCGTGAGGCAGTTCAGAATTAATTAGTTTCGTAAAGTAGTAAGACCTTGGGACTTGAGCAAGACTACAGCAATTTCAATGCAAGCAAAGTGTATAAAACCTGAGATGTACAGCTACCTGGTGAGTAAAAACTTAAATTAATACAAGAGTTTACAGTAAGCCAAGATAATGTATCAAGCAAACATGAATTACAGCAGAATCTTGGTGTCCGGCCTTCATTATTGCAGACACTTACAGGTATTTTTTTTGAATGCTTGAAGCAACAGAACCAGAGTACTGTGCACTCACCAAACGCACACAGGGACGTTACCTGATATTCCAACGCCAGCCCAATTAAATATTCATAGCAAGTTCCCAAGCCAGATTGAGCCTGCAGGCATGAGCTCGTTGTCAACAGGGGATTCAGGAAATGATGTGTTGCTGCAGCGTTTAAAGGGCTGCTATTTAAATCGCTGGCCAGAAATGTTTTCTTTTTTAAAATAAACACAATTAGCTGGAGAATGTCACAGAGCTGTCAGAGTACCTTTCCAGATACTGCCTTGGAGGTACCTCTTCAGGAATTTCAAAAAAGGAGGGTTGTCCTGTTTAGGTCTCGAGGCCACTTCCATACAGGAGAGGTCTGCACTCCGCTTGGAGGCAACCAACAGCCAAAGGACAAGGGACCAGATGAGTAAATGGTTTAATAGCTTCATGAAGTCTGATGAGCTAAGGCTACCCAGTCTTTCCCTATTTCAAGTGGGTAGACAAAGTATGCCTGTCACAAGGAGTTCTGTCTCAACTTGTAACACGTCCGCTAAGCTCTCGGAAAACATTACAGTTCTTTGGAAGCTTCGCACACATGGTCGCTGACCACTTGCGTGTTGATGGATTGGAACTCCTTGTAGTTAATGAAGGGCACAGAATTGTGTGTAAAGGCCCAGATGACCACATGGGTATCACCAATAACATCCTGGATTTAGGCGATCCTGTGGTGGAGGTTACTTGCAGGTTAACTTTCTGTGAATAGTACAACTCTGTCCCTGCCTCCCTGGTGAAGGAGGGAATCAAAAATGTTGCTAATCAAATTCGTGGGGGGGGGGGAAAGGCAAGAAGCGAGATAGGTATCTTATAAAAATACAAACACACAGAAATCCAGCTCTCGGAATTCCACTTTTAGAAGTGACTGTTGGCAGGGAAACAAATCCCTTTAAGCAGTAACTGCCCATTTCATCTTCTTCTTCTTAGACCGTCCCTCGGAACCAAGGATGACTTGCTTCCACACTAAAAATGAGTTCTCAGGTGACTGATGAGTCCAATGCAGGGACCTAGAGTCTCTGTCGCAGGTGGGGCAGACGGTGGTTGAAGGGGCAGGTGGGTGGGGTGCTTGGGTTGACGTGCGCTCCTTCTGCTGTTTGCGCTAGACTTCCGCTTGCTCCCGGCGAAGAGACTCGAGGTGTTCGGCACCTTCCCGGATGCTTCTCCTCCACTTTGTGCGGTCTTGGGCCAGGGATTTCCAGGTGTCGGTGGGGATGTTGCACTTTTGCAAGGAGGCTTTGAGGGTGGCCTTGAAGCGTTTTCTCTGCCCACCTGGGCCTCTCTTGCCGTGTGGAGCTCCGAGTAGAGCGCTTGTTTTGGGAGTCTCATATTGGGCATGCAGACGATGTTGCTCGTCCATCGGAGCTGATCGAGCGTGGTCAAAGCTTCAATGCTGGGGATATTGGCCTGAGCGAGAACACTGACATTGGTGCGCCTATCCTGCCAATGGATTTGCAGGATCTTGCGGAGGCAGCTTTGGTGGTACCTCTCCAGTGCTTTGAGGTGCCTGCTGTATATGGTCCATCTCTCTGAAGCATACAGGAGGGCGGGTATCACTACTACTCTGTAGACCATGAGCTTGGTGCTGGGTTTGAGGTCCTGGTCTTCAAACACTCTCTTCCTCAGGTGACCGAAGGCTGCACTGGCACACTGAAGGCGGTGTTGGACTTAGTCATCGACATCTGCCCTTGTTGACATTTGGCTCCCAAGGTATGGAAAGTGGTCCACGTTGTCCAAGGCCTCGTCATGATTTCATACAGGTGATCTGAGTGCACAGAGGTTTTCCTCACAAGAAACTTGAGGACTTGTACTTGTGCTCATTATACTGCCATCACCACTGATTTTGGCATTCAAACAAAGCTCTTGTGCGTTTTGTGTGAGGGCACTTTAGGCCCGGAAAATCACCCGCTGTGCAAAATGGGCAGAGATCTGCTGCTTATGGATTCCCACAATTTCTAGGGGCTTACTGTACATTCTATACTGGCTTCACTGGTCAGGCAAAATGGAACCTGCAGCCTTTTGTTGTTTTGGACACCCTGTGAGAATAAAAAGTAGTGATCTTCTGATATTTGGCATTCGTGATTTGAACATTCCCCTTTTTCCAATTTTGCAGGTTAACTATTAAAACAAAGGATGGGCTCTCGCAACACTGTGTTCCATGTAACACTGAAAGAGATCAGTGAAACAGTTCTTAGTCGGCAGTAGACCATGAGTCTCTGTAATTTATAAAACATTCTCCATTCTCAAAATGCCTATCTTCGAGGCTCTACTGTGGACTAGTTCCTGAGGAGATAGATGTTCTCACAAAGAGAACGCTCCTTTAAGCACCTAGTATTGATATTTCTGCCCTGTGTTTATGATAACTTTGTGCAGTTTACAAAGGTATTGATTATTCAGTCTACTTTCTCGTAGATGGGATTTAAAAATCCATGTTAACCTGACATGCTGTAGATCAAGTGACCTCAGGATTAAAATTCTAAGAAACTCTATTGTCGGGAATTCATCCATTACTTTAACGACAGAACTTTTTTTTGCTGAAAAATGATCATGTCATATGGTAGCGTTTATGGATCTAAAAAATCTGTACATCTGTTAGCATGGGAGAAATAATGTTAATGCCCAATTGGTACCCTGTCCAAAAAGAATTCTAAGTCATAAAGAATGATCCTCCAAATCCTTCTGCTTGCATCTGTCATTCATTAGTGTTAGTCATTTTGTTTGAACAATGCCTACAGCTTATAATATCATTAGGGAAGTGGCTTGATTACTGAGCCTAACCACGTGAGGGAGCTGAATTGACATGCATAGTTGAATCTGAGGCACTCGAGGTTAACGAGTGTGTCGCCAGTGATGTGAATTCAGTTTGTTAACTGACAGCATCACTGACTCCTCCCAACTAGTTCCCCTGTAAGTACTCGCTGTTTAAACAAAAACATTTCAAATACAAACAAAAATACGGATGTGTTTCAACTGATTAATTCTTTGTCATTGTTGCATTTGTAAACAAAGTTATTAAGCGTAGCACAGCAGTTTATCTTTTAATGTAACTCGTTGCGTTTTTGCTGTGATACTGAAAATAAAAGCAGAAGAAAATTCTGGTCCACAGTCTGTGGCCCAGTATTTGCTGGAGTGGGGCATCTCGCGGTGTGCTCCGTTAGTTAGACTTCTTCCCTCACCTTTCAGCTCGAAAAATTTTGCACTGCTAATTGCTGGAAGTGTGAGCTGATAACGGCTCGGCAAGGGCAACGGGGCATCTGGGACCTAGGTTACCGACGGGACCAACAGTCTATCTCCTTAACCAATGAGATTTAAGGATTGAGAAAGAAACAGAGGAACGAGGGAGAAGGAAACAGGGTGAATTCGAGTCAAATCAGGTGCAGAAAGAGAAATTAAGAGAGAGAAAGAAAGATTTGATTAGGCGAGAAAGAAAAAAATAGAGACAGGAAGGAATAGTTAGAAAAACATTAAAAAATTTAACATTTAAAAAATCTCTAACAACAATTTACTACCTGTAGGAATGAGACTCAGTAGTTTCTGTTGTTCCCTTTCTGGGCTGGAGAGGTTTAGTGGCATTGCAGGAACATAAATCTCCTCATTAAAAATGTACTTATGCTAAAGTACCAGCCCCAGCTTTTTGCGGCGAGTTTAATTGGTAATTAATGTGCAAATGCAGCAATTTCCTGAAACTCACAGGGAGGTTGAGGGCGAGCTGCCGTTTTTGCTAATGGCGGAGCAGCGCAAATCATCCAGAAACTTGTGGCGATTTGCAATTCACGGGGTATTTCTTCCTCGGCACAAGTTGCTGGACGATTTACACATTAATAACAGTGAGCGCTATTAATCTCTTAATTTTCCCAGCAAATTCCAGCCCACTCTGTTTTCTGTCAGAAGATGTCACTAGTTCACTTGGCAAATACTGTAATATTAAACATTTTAGAAATGCCATAAGGACACTTACTGGCAACTGAAGAGTACTGCACAAAGTCCTTATGTAAATATTGTTACTGAGAGTCAGATATAACTATCATCAGGCAAATCAATAATCACCAGTTGTTTTTGGGTTGTCTTGAAAATGTAAACTAAGTGGACATCTGAAAGACTCGAGGGTTCATTTTCAAAGCCCTTGATGGCCTCCAGCCAGCTTTGTGATCTTCTCCAGCTTTGGCTCCTAGCTCACACCCTCTGCTCTTCTGACTCTGGCATATTATACACCGTCCTGCCCTCCTTGTGCTTCACCATCTGCACGTACTGCATTCTGGAATTCTCTTCCTAAACTTCTTTGCAATGCTACCCCTCTCCCCAGCTCTATAAACTCTACCTTTTTAACCATGCCTTCACTTATCTCTTCTTGTATAACTTCTACTTCCTTCGTGGTGTCCACTGCTCCCTTGGTAAAGTGCCTGAAAGGTGCTGCATCGGTGTGAGTTGTTAAATTTAATTTGTGTGCTGTCCATGGTTGGTGGGAATGCTAAGGTCAATTGTTGGTGCCTAGCATCAAGAATGGAGTGGATGTATATCAAGTTGGATAAATATTTAAACTGCTGATACGAAACTCCTGGAAACGCTGAGAGAGCGTGGTCATAAAGCAATATTAATGTTAAAGAGACTATTCACCCCACATCCTTCACAAAGAGAGAAAAGGTAGAGGGAAACATCACAGATGCCATTTGTAACCACCATCCCATTTGGGTCAGAAATCTGAGAGTTTATATTCATATTGTTCCAACCACTGAATTAAGAGTAATGGCATAACATTGTACTAGCAACATGTCCCTTTTATGATCACTAACACTAGGTTGAAAAGCTGCTGTTTAAACCATAACATTTTGTGGTGAATTTTGGTCTCCCAGCAAGAAAGCGGTGGGAGGTGAGTGGGGTGGGAGCAACACCTGCCTGAAGGAGTCGGAGGGGAAACTGTCCCAGGGTCTGGGCCATCTCTCATTTGCATGCGGTAGGCGAACTGCCAACATGAACCTTGCTTCCCAACGGCAGCTTGCCAATTATGAGGTAGGAAATTGGGAACTGTTGTGGGTTCTTCAGGACCTGCAGCAGCTTAAAGGAAAATTTCCTTTTTTGACCAAACCAGAGCATCAACAATGTGGAGTTACTGGAAGATATCTGGGGACAAGAAGAGTTCCAGCAGTGCCCCGAGGCTTTCGGATACAGTGGTGGAGATGCCTGTGGAGCAAGGTGGTGAGAGGAGGAAGGTCCTCTTTCCTCAGATGGTCAGTAGGTACCAAGACAAGTTGTTGAACAGGCATGGCGAGGGGTGGCACAGCATGTGACTGTGAGCAGCATTTTCTCCAGGAATTGGCTGCAGTCCAGCAAGAAATTTAATTATCTCACCAGGAGCAAGACCTTTCCAGCCCACCTCGCCTTTGGTTGTCCATAAGTCAGCAGGGAAGACTTCACTGCACTTCCTGTCTTCTTTCACTCACACCCTCAAAAGCTGCCACTACCCTCACTATTTCTCTCTCTTAGCTATGCTTGCTGTCTCTTCGTGTCATCATGCAGCCTATGGTATGCTGGCTCATACAGGGCAAGTGTTGATAGCCCTTGCCTAGGGCACGTACTTACCCACGTCCACTCTTCTAGCAGGAGAATTTTGCATTCAATAGGAAGGCGACAACCAGCACAGGAGGAGATGCTGCAGCTCTATAAGCACTCACTCCTATGGAAGAGCCTGCCATTGATATAAAGGGAGGAAACACTGTAGTCAGTATTGAAGAGGGTGAAGCTGGAGACTTGCCATAGCAGGGTTAGTTGGCATCTTCCCTACTTAACTCTTTCAGTCACACACTCACTAACCTCCTGGTCAGGACACCCTGGTGTGACATAGTGCTACCAATGATCTGGCATTGATGCTACTACATCCTAATCCTTTTCCTTCTCTCCTTTTTCTAACAATAACTTGCATTTATATAGCACCTTTAACATAGACTTAGAAAAAGGTTAAAGGCTATCAGAAGACACAGACACTAGTGCCAGATAGAGAGATGATGAAAAGCTTGATAAGAAAAAAAGATGCACCGTTAAGCTCTCTTATTGTGCCGAGCACCAGCAAAAGAATCGGTATTCCACATGACTTAGTGAGTCTGAGGGAACTGCACAGGGGGAATTCACTGAGCACAGGTGAGCAGGACCAGGTGGAGGTGACCAGTAAGAGCTAACCAGAGGGCCAGCCCATGTCCTAGCTCTGATGAAAAGACCCGAATTCAAGGGCCTGCCATTTAAAAAAAGGTAGGATTTCTGCGCACCATTAATTGCTGAAGGCATTCAACTGCCTGTCAGGGTGCTTCCAAACATCATGAATAGTATGGTAGAATTTATTACCTGCTTGTGTGGGGTTCTCACACGTGGCATCGACATTCTGCAGTAAACCATGGTCACTGTGGCTATAGCAGTTAAGCCCCCTCCCCACAGGAGTCTGCGATTCCAATAATAGCATTGCTCAGCGATGATCATACTTCAGTCATGCAGGCTATGGACTCCGTTATCTCCTCTGCCTTGGACGATCAAATGGATAGGCTTGGATCAGTGATCTCCTAGAGTCTGCTCTCCAGCAGATCAGCAGGTGTGCAGAACTACAGTACAGTAGCAGCATTAATCATGCAATTGGAGTGGAACATGATGCCATTGCTCATGACGATGTCACTTCTGTACAAGCTTTTGGTCATCTGTCCTGATATCTCCTTCTGGCTCGGTGTCAAATTTTGATTGATAACGTGCTTGTGAAGTGCCTTGGGATGTTTTGCTACGTTAGAGGTGCTATATAAATGCAAGTTGTTGTTGCAATCCCTTGAACCAGTGCCCCTCTTTGTGCTAGAATGCAAGCTGGGCAGCCTGCCCAACAGATGCCGAATTGTTGCATTCTGCAGCTGGGTCCTCTCAGGCTCGAACTCCTTGAGGTTGTCGACCATGAGAATCTCATTAGCCCTTGAATGAGCCACAGCATTCTCCCTCCTCCCATGTTGGAGCCATTGGAGTTGCACCTTGCAGAACATAGGAACAGGAGTAGGCCATTCAGCCCCTGGAGCCTGTTTCGCCAATGAGATCATGGCTGATCTGTATCTTAACTCCATCCGCCCGTCTAGGCTTCATATTCCTTAATACCCTTGGCAAGCAAACATCTATCAATCTCAGATTTAAAATTATTAATTGAGCTAGCATCTACTGCTTTTTGTGGGAGAGAGATCCACACTTCTACCACCCTTTGCGTGAAGAAGTGTTTCCTAACTTCTCTCTTGAATGGCCTGGCTCTGATTTTAAGGTTATGTCCCCTGTCCTAGACTCCTGCACCAGCGGAAAAGATTTCTCTCTATCTACCCTATCAATTCCTTTCAAAATCCTAAAAACCACAATCAAATCACCTCTTAACCTTCTATATTCCAGGGAATACAATCCTAGTTTATTTAATCTAACCCTGGAGCCCTGGTAACATTCTGGTGAATCTGCGCTGCACTCCTTCCAAGGCCAATATATTCTTTCTCAGGTGCGGTGCCCAGAACTGTACACAGTGCTCCAGATATGGTGTAACCAGGGCTTTGTATAGCTCGAGCAAAATTTCCTCCCCTTTTATATTCTAGCCCTCTAGTTATAAAGGCTAACATTCCATTAGCCTTTTTGATTATTTTTCTACCTGACTACCAGTGTTCCCTGTAATTTTTTTTGGGTGCGCGGCCCATTCAAACTTCTGCGCCTGTGCGGTTTTTCCATTCATAAACCGGCAAATGGCCCACGTGGGAGCTTTAGGCGGCTGCGCAGCTAAACTGGAACATTGCCGACCACTACATTTTAGCGATCTGTGTAAATGGACACCTAAATCTCTTTGGACCTCCTCTGTTTCTAGCTTTTCACCATTTTAATAATACTCGGATCTCTCCTTTTTTTGGTCCAAAATGGATGACCTCACACTTACCTGCATTGAAATCCATCTGCTACAGTTTTGCCCACTCACTTAATCTATCAACGTCTCTTTGTAATCTTCTGCTCCCGTCTACACTAATTACTACACCACCAGTCATTGGGGTAAAAATTCACTTGGTTGCGCCTCCCGTTAGCGCCTTAAGAGGGCGCTAATGGGGCGCAAAGCCGCTAACGCCCAGGCGCAGCGATGTTTGCGCCGCTCGAGAACTTAACTTGAGATTGTGCGGCGGCGCTAAAACTTACCGCTGCGACCACCTGCGCGCGCAGATTGTGATGTCATTCCATGGTGCAACGCCCTTGGGGCGCCCCGTAGCGGAAATTGAGTGGCGCCCCCTGCCTTACCGCCTGGCGCTTCCAACGACCAGAAGACTGGAACGCTATCAATCGCTGTGGGGCTGGGGGGGGGCGCTATTTAAAGGGGGCCTCTTCCTGTCTTTTATTGTTGGTGGCATTTTTGAACTACGCATTCTGAGAGAGAGAGGGAGAGACTTCTGGAGAGATTCAACGTTGTGTGAAGGAGTTTTGGGTACTGAGCAGCACTTTGCAGGTTCATTTTGATTTGCCATTCCTTGTATCGATTTAGCAGAGACTGTGGGAGCTGCACTCTGAGCTCTTTGCCTGGTACTTTCCATTGTTCTTTCCAGCACATTTGATGTGCAAGTCTCTCCAGGCCGAGATTCAAGGCAGCAATAAACAGGATGTGGATGGAAAGCAAGATTAACCATCCCCTTTAAGAACTGCCCCGTGCCATTGTGTGTGTGTTCCATTGCTGACTGACATTACATGAGCTTCGCCAGCGCTCCGAGTTAGCGCCTCACTCCTTGGCCTTTGCGCCAAGAGAGGTGTGCAGCGCCTGCTTTAGCGCTCCACTCACCTCCCGGGGCGGTAAAAGTGAAGTTTCCTGTCAGTGCCGATAATTAGCGCCAGGCGCTAATATTTGCGTCCGGACGATATTTGCGCCCCAAATGGGGCGTGACCTAATTTTTACCCCATTGCGTCATCGGCAAACTTGGATATATGGCTCTCTGTTGTGTTATCGAAGTCATTAATAAATGTAGTGAATAGTTGAGGCCCTGGCACAGATCCTTGTGGGATACTACTCGACCCTTCCTTCCAATTCGAGTACATACCCATTATCCCTACTCTCTGTTTTCTACAGCCTAACCAATCTCCTAACCACGTCAATAATTTGCCTTCAATTCCATGAGCTTTAATTTCAGCTAACAGTCTCTGATGTGGAAACACTGGAACACTTCAGTCAGGCATTCAGGCCTTATGCCAGGGTGATAAATACTGTGTAGGATTTCCTTGTATTTTTTGCTGATATTAGATGAAATCATTTTATTAATTTAAGTTTGCATAGTCAAATAATATTGCTTTAAATTGAATATATTGGAGCAGATCATTTTAAAATTAAGCATATTGGAATAAATATTTTTAAAATGGAACTTTTGAAGAATTATTTCTAGCTGTGAGTTGAGATTGTTGTGCTGAGAACTGGTTGCAAGTGATGCTTTCGAGAAATCACAGCTGATGCACTGCAGAATATGCCTGGTAAGTGACAGGTGTAAGGCAGTGCTGGCTCACCTGAACAGAACAGCAACGTCTGTGAGAAAGTGCAGCAGCTACCATCACTGGGGAAACATAATACTGATGGAACTGATGCAGTCAGCTATTCAAAAAGACTAAATTGCAATACTCTTGAATATTGTTTTCGAGTCCCAGGGCCTTTTGATTGCTCTTCGATTTCAATAGGACTGTAATTTCCTTCATCAGATAATGCTGTGAGATGAGAGGTGCCATCACCTTAAACATATTGCATTTTCATTTGCTCAACACAAGCCATCACGATGACTTTTTAAAAATTTGCTACAACGAGAATAATTGTGTTGGAAGCTTTGCAGGGTTCATGGGTCTGCTTTTGTATCTCATAAGAACATAAGAACATAAGAAATAGGAGCAGGAGTAGGCCAATTGGCCCCTCGAGTCTGCTCCGCCATGCAATAAGATCATGGCTGATCTGATCCTAACCGCCAATCTACTATCACAGAACCATCTCCTGAACCTAACAGAATTGGACACACGAAATAGGAGCAGAATCAGGCTACACGGCCCCTGGGCCCGCTCCGCTACCCACAGGGCCATGACCGATCCGAACCTAGACTCATGTCCAAATTCCTGCCCGCTCCCCATAACCCTTAATTCCCTTTACTTCTAGGAAACTGTCTATTTCTGTTTTAAATTTATGTAACGATGTAGCTTCTACAGCTTTTTGGGGCAGCATATTCCATGGACCTACCACCCTCTGAGTGAAGTAGTTCCTTCTCATCTCAGTTTTGAAAGAGCAGCCCCTTATTCTAAGACTATGCCCCCTAGTTCTAGTTTCACGCATCATCGGGAACATCCTCCCCGCATCCACCCGATCCAACCCCTTCACAATCTTATATGTTTCAATAAGATCGGCTCTCATTCTTCTGAACTCCAATGAGTAGAGTCCCAATCTACCCAACCTCTCCTCATATGTCCATCCCCTCATCCCCGGGATTAACCGAGTGAACCTTCTTTGTACTGACTCGAGAGCAAGTATGTCTTTTCTTAAGTATGGACACCAAAACTGTATGCAGTATTCCAGGTGCGGTCTCACCAATACCTTGTACAACTGAAGCAATACCTCCCTATTTTTATATTCTATCCCCTTAGCAATGAAAGCCAACATTCCATTGGCCTTCTTAATCACTTGCTGCACCTGCATACTAACCTTTTGAGTTTCGTGCACCAGGACCCCCAGATCCCTTTGTACTTCAGTACTTTCCAGTTTCTTGCCATTTAGATAATAACTTGCTCTACTATTTTTCCTGCCAAAGTGCATAACCTCACACTTTCCAGTATTGTATTCCATCTGCCAAATCTCTGCCCACTTACTTAGCCTGTCTATGTCCCCTTGCAGATTTTTTATGTCCTCCTCACTCACTACTTTCCCTCCCATCTTAGTATCCTCTGCAAACTTTGATATGTTACACTTGGTCCCCTCCTCCAAATCGTTAATATAGATTGTAAAGAGTTGGGGACCCAGCACTGACCCCTGCGGAACACCACTAGTTACTGATTGCCAGTCTGAGAATGAACCATTTATCCCAACTCTCTGCCTTCTGTTAGATAGCCAATCCTCTATCCATGCCAGAATATTACCCCCAATCCCGTGATTTTTTATCTTAAGCAATAATCTTTTGTGTGGCACCTTGTCAAATGCCTTTTGGAAGTCTAAATACACCACATCCACTGGTTCCCCTTTATCCACCCTGTGTGTTACTTCCTCAAAGAACTCCAGCAAATTTGTCAAACATGACTTCCCCTTCATAAAACCATGCTGACTTTGTCCTATTAAATTATGATTATCCAAATGTCCCGTTACTGTCTCCTTAATAATGGACTCCAAAATTTTACCTACCACAGATGTTAGGCTAACCGGTCTATAGTTTCCAGCCTTCTGTCTACTGCCCTTTTTAAATAAGGGTGTTACATTAGCAGTTTTCCAGTCTGCCGGGATCTTTGCTGAGTCCAGGGAGTTTTGGAAAATTATTACCAATGCATCCACAATCCCTACCGCCACTTCCCTCAAGACCCTAGGATGTAAGCCATCAGGTCCAGGTGATTTATCCGCCTTGAGTCCCATTATTTTACCGAGTACCACTTCCTTAGTGATTTTGATCGTGTTTAGCTCCTCCCCCCCTATAGCCCCCTGTTTGTCCAGTGTTGGGATATTCTTAGTGTCCTCTACTGTAAAGACTGATACAAAATATTCAGTGTATTTGCCATCTCCATATTTCCCACCATTAATTTCCCGGTCTCATCCTCTAAGGGACCAACATTTACTTTAGCCACCCTTTTTCTTTTTATATAACTATAAAAACTCTTACTATCTGTTTTTATATTTTTTGCTAATTTACTTTCATAATCTATCTTCCCTTTCTTAATCAATCTTTTTCTTATTTTTTGCTGTCTTTTAAAGTTTTCCCAATCCTCTATCCTCCCACTAGATTTTGCTACCTTATAACCCCTTGTTTTTAGTCGAATATTATCCTTAATTTCTTTACTTAGCCATGGATGACTGTCTTTTCTTTTACACCCTTTTCTTCTCAGTGGAATATATATTTTTTGGAAGTTGTAAAATAACTCCTTAAATGTACACCACTGATCATGTATCGTCTTACCCTTTAATCTATTTTCCCAATCCACTCTACTCAATTCTGCTTGCATACCTTCATAGACTCCTTTATTCAAGCTTAGCACGCTTGTTTGAGATCCAACCTTCTCACCCTATAATTGAATATGGAATTCAACCATGTTATGGTCACTCATTCCAAGGGGATCCTTTACTAGGACATTTTTAATTAATCCTGTCTCGTTACACAGGACCAGATCTAAGGTTGCTTGCCCCCTGGTCGGTTCAGTTACATACTGCTCAAGAAACCCATCCCTAATACACTCAATGAACTCATCTTCAAGGCAGCCCTGCCCAATTTGATTTGTCCAATTAATATGATAGTTAAAATCCCCCATAATTAAAGATGTTCCCTTATTACAAGCCTCAACTATTTCCCGATTGATACTCCGTCCAACAGAGTTGCAACTGTTTGGAGGCCTATAGACTACGCCCACTAGTGTTTTTTTCCCCTTATTATTCCTTATCTCCACCCAAACTGTTTCATTATCCTGATCTTTTGACCCAATAACATTTCTCTGTATTACAGTGATTCCTTCCCTTATTAACATAGCCACCCCACCTCCCCGTCCTTCCTGCCTGTCCTTCCTGATCGTTAAATAACCTGGTATGTTTAATTCCCAGGCATTGTCACCCTGCAGCCATGTTTCTGTAATGGCCACACGATCATACCCATATGTAGTTATTTGTGCCATTAACTCATCTATTTTGTTACGAATGCTACGTGCATTCAGATAGAGAACTTTCAAATATGTTTTGTGACACTTAGTTCCTGCTTTTGCCCTTTTTATTACTTTACCTTTTACTCCATACCTTCTGCCCCTTCCTGACACACTCTGGTTTTTAATTTCCCCACTGCTACCTAAGTCTATGACCTTCTCTGTTGTCATTTTTATTATTTGCTCTCTAGGAACCTCCCCCCCCCCCACTAGTTAGTTTAAAGCCCTCTCTACAGCCCTAGTTATATGATCCGCCAGGACTCTAGTCCCAGCACTGGCCAAGTGAAGCCCGTCCCAACGGAACAGCTCCCTCCTGCCCCAGTACTGGTGCCAGTGTCCCAGGAAGCAAAACCCATTTCTCCCACACCAGTCTCTGAGCCACTCATTTAACTCTCTAATTTTATTTGTCCTAGCCAAATTCACTTGTGGCTCAGGTAATAATCCAGAGATTAATACCCTTGAGGTTCTGTTTTTTAATTTAACCCCTAGCTGCTCATACTCCTTTAACAGAACCTGCTTCCTTGTCCTATCTACGCCGTTTGTACCAACATGGACCACAACAACTGGATCCACCCCCTCCCACTGCAAGTTTCTTTCCAGCCCAGAGGAGATGTCCTTAACCCTGGCACCGGGCAGGCAACACAGCCTACGGGACTCTTGCTCTCGGCTGCAGAGAACTCTATCTATCCCCCTAATAATACTATCCCCTACCACTACAACATTTCTATTTACTCCCCCCTCTTGAATGGCCCCCCGTTCCACGGTGCTGTGGCCAGGTTGCTCATCCTCCCTGCAGTCCCTGCTCCCGTCCCCACAGGGAGTAAGAACCTCGAACCTGTTGGACAAGAGCAAGGGCTGCGGCTCCTCCAACACTACCTCCTGGATCCCTGTACCTGCCTCACTCGTAGTCACACCGTCCTGTCCCTGACCATGGGCTACATCTGATTTAATTAACTTCATAGGTGTGACCACCTCCTGAAACACAAAGTCCAGGTACTTCTCCCCCACTCTGATGTGTCGCAGTGTCTGAAGCTCAGACTCCAGCTCATCAATACGGGGCTGGAGTTCCTGTAGCAGCAGACACTTGTCACAGATGTAATCACCGTGAGCCTCAGTGGGGTCCACCGGCTCCCACATCTCGCAACAGTAACACATCACCTGCTCCATTCTATGTAATTAATAAAAAAAAATTATTGTTAGTTATGGACACTCTCTGCCCGATTATAGCTGCTAGTATCCCCTCTAATTAATTGGATTTAAATTAAATCAATCCCTCTAAATTACACCAGTTAAATGGTTTACCAACAGTCACTCTGCACCAGAAAGGCCTTATTAACTATAACCCACAGAGTTTAAGTTTGAAAAGAGTGAAATACTCACCAACCAATTACTTACCTGCTTTCTGGTGACGTCACACCTCGATTATTTTTACCTCTCTCCCTCCCTCCGAGTTCGGAGACTGGTCCCGCCTTACCTGGTCTCTGGAGCCTTTTAAACCCTTTGCTGCCGCCTCACCTCACACAGCGCCGCCGCCGCACCAGGAACCTGACAAAGATGGAAAAAGGAAGGCACAACTCCCTCACTCACCAAACTCGCAGCTTAGCACTCTATTCCAAATCTGCACTCCGTGACAAACTGCACTCTAGTCTCCCTTATTTATACTGCTGAGATTTAAATAAGTGAGCTCTCTGGCAGTTGCAGAACCCGATTAGACCAGTTAATTAATTAATTACTATCACCTGCTCTCCAGCACAGAGCTTGCTTAGCCCTGCCCAAGCCTGGAAGAAACTTAAAACTTGAAACAGTAAATTTAAATGCTAATTGCAAGCACACAAGACTAGAATTTATAAAAATAAGAGATTAACCTTTAAGAGTTACTCCCTCACTCACCATCTCAGTCCAGGAAAGCAACATGCAATTAACCCATTAAGCCTTCCAGTATGTTCAATGGAGCTTTCTGATGGAGTGCAGCAGTCCATTCCAGTCAGTTTACAGCTACGCAGAAGCAATCATAACAGAGCATTGAAATATGAACAAGCACATATTAATCTATCCGCAAATAAATGTTTTCATTAAGCAAATAGCAAGTGCTTCTCAAACAGTTCTGTGGTAAGATGCCAAACATAGATGTGATTTACAAGGATGTTGCCGGGAGTAGAGAATCTTAGCTATGAGGAAAGACTGGATAGGCTGGGTCTGTTTTCCTTGGATCAGAGGAGGCTGAGGGGAGACCTTATTGAGGTGTATAAAATTATGAGGGGCGTAGATAAAGTGGATAGAAAGGACCTATTTCCCTTAGCAGAGGGGTCAAAAACCAGGGGGCACAGATTTAAAGTAATTGGTGGAAGGTTTAGAGGGGATTTGAGGGGAAATTTCTTCACCCAGAGGGTTGTGGGGGTCTGGAACTCACTGCCTGAAAGGGTGGTAGAGGCAGGAACCCTAACCACATTTAAAAAGTACTTGGATGTGCATTTGGGATGCTCTAACCGGCAGGGCTACGGACCAAGAGCTGGGAAGTGGGATTAGGCTGGATAGCTCTTTGTTGGCCGGCGCGGACACGATGGGCCGAAATGGCCTCCTTCCGTGATGTAACTTTCTCTGATTCTATGATACTTCTATAGATTTAAAAGTGAATTAGTTAGCTATCATTTGCATCAGTTATCTAAAGAAAGAAAGACTTGCATTTCTATAGCGCCTTTCACGACCTCAGGGCGTCTCAAATTGTTTTACAGCCAATGAAGTACTTTTTGATGTGAAGTCACTGTTGTAATGTAGGAAATTGTATTGTACTGCTCCAATAGCACCCGAATAGTAGTTATAGTCCAGGGAGGTATTCAATTTTCTCCATGCTTATGTTTTTGAATAATATTTTTCTTTAAAACTTGATTGTTTCCCGGTGGCCTAATGGGCAAGGGCGGTGTCCACTCCAGACCGCAGAGACAAGAATGCCCCATCTCTGCTGAGTTAGCTAGACTCAGACAAGGTACCAGTTGGGGAAATACAGCTGGCCTGAGTATTTTTGGACTGGAGAGAGCAAAACAATAACCAGAGTTTTGATTCCGATTGCACCGTGGTTCATTTATATTTTCTGAAGGATTCCCCCCCCCCCCACTCCCTCATTGATGCTCGGAGGAAGGGCAGAGTGGACTGAGGCACGGAACTCCTCATGAGCGTATCAGCGTTACCTGATGGGTGGTTGAAGCAGGTTTTATTTTGTATGGCAGGCATAGTTCTGCCAGTTGGCCTCTCACTAAGATGGGACAGCAGTCCGTCCAACGCTATCATCAAATATTAACAGGGGTGAAAGCTGGGATTCAAACTTACTACAAAATAGTTTGCTCTGTTGAATCAAAGTGTCATGCTGTTAATGTATTCCTTGACTTTTAATTAATGTCATCTAATGATCTATTGTCGATTTTAAAAAGCAAGATTTAAATCCAAACAAAGTTAAGTCATTTTCCAAGTTAGACATCTGATTGAGTGTCGTGAGTTTTTCCATTGGAATAGGAAGAGCTTTTTGAAAATAAAAGCCCACAGGAAATACTTAATGAAGAATCTAGTCTGATTCCCTTTCCAGCGACTTCCCGATCCCAAGGGTGTCACAATGATGGGGAGGCAGCAAGTGGAAGAAAACGAAAATCAGGTAAATTTGTACCTGCCTTCTGCTCTTTAATACCTCCTCATGGTCATCAATAAAGCAGCACCAGCCAAGATCTGGGATCAGGTCTGCAGGACACCCTCTCAGCTGGGGTAGCTGTCTGTGCAGCAAAACCAAAGGGACAAAGAGAAAATGAAATAAATTAAGTTTAAAACAAATGCCAAGTGGTTTTTATTGTCTTTCTCCCGAGCAGCATTGCACAGCAGGACTCACACAAGCCAACTTGAACCTTTTTAGTTGCATTATAAATAATAATAATGAAGGTTATATTTCATTTGGAATCCATTCATGTCTTGGCTGTACAGAACAAGATGCTGACATTTGTAAGGAACTGCAACTGACGCACTCAAAGTACCACAGCACTTTTCAACAGAAATGTTCCCCCCGCCCCCCACCACCACCCACCTCCCAATCAGAGCTCATTGGAGCTTTTAAACAGCCAAGCTAACTTTAACTATAATTGAGCATGTAACAATCTGGATTATCTCTGTGAACAGTGATTTTTTTTTCTCAACCCAAGGATTAATCGGGAAATATTCCAAACAGTTTCTTTTGCAATCTAGATAGTTAACCTTTAAATGGTCTAAGCTGATTGAAAGACATGTTGCTGGATCATATACTGATTTGTGTCCAAAATCACCGTGTCGCAACAACTCTTTGCATTATTTAATCATTAAAAAAATGATAGGGCTCCAACTTGTATTCTGTTATGCAGAAAATTGGCTCAGCAGATGTTGCTATCTACACTGACCTGACTTCTTTCTTATAATTAGATCAATACAGCACACCCAAGGTAAAACAGGGGGTGTCCGAACTGTGTTTTTAAAAACCAAATGCAGCCCCCGTGTCTGGAAAGCTGCCTCCCCATCATTGAAACATATAAGATTCTGAGGGAGATTGACAGGATAGATGCTGAGAGGTTGTTTCCCCTGGCTGGAGAGTCTAGAACTAGGGGGCATAGTCTCAGGATAAGGGGTCGGCCATTTAAGAATGAGATGAGGAGGAATTTCTTCACTCAGAGGGTGGTGAATCTTTGGAATTCGCTGCTGCAAAGGTCAGTGGATGCTGAGCCATTGAGTATATTCAAGGCTGAGATAGATAGATTTTTGGACTCTAGTGGAATCAACAGATAAGAGGATCGGGTGGGAAAGTGGAGTTGAGGTCGAAGATCAGCCATGATCTTATTGAATGGCGGAGCAGGCTCTAGGGACCGTATGGCCTACTCCTGCTCCTAATTCTTCTGTCCTTATGTTCTTAAATCTGACCCTGGAAGCCCAAGCAATTCCATCCTATTCGCACCTGTAGGGCTGGATTTTGTCAATGGGAAGCTTTTGGAGGCGGGACTGCTGCTTGCCGGCTTTCAATCCCGCCTCCATCAGCTTCTGGCCAACCAACGGGATTTTCCCCTGATTGACCTTGTTAAGCCTGCCCAGCGGGCTCAGCAGGCCAATTAGGGGTAAGTCAGTGACAGAGCACGTCAACGTCTGACGTGCCATCTGTCAAGATTTCCTGAAAGAAGAAATGTCGGCGTCTGACAGCTCTGTGAAGCTGTCAAACACTGACATTCTGTGTAGTTTGATGAGTCCTTGTGTTCAGGACTCATCAAACCTTTCAACTTTGCAGAAATCACCTGGCTGTTGGTTCAGAGGATCCAACAGCCAGTCTGTGAAATCTACAATGAAGATGTCAGGACTCCGGATCCACAGTGGCTGAAGGCTGTAGGCAGAAACAAAGGTAAGTGAACATTTTCTAACACTTAACACTCACCTTACATACCTACCACTCCACACTTGCACCCATCACTCACCTCTACATCTCACTTTCAGACCCCTCCGACCCCCGCAGACCTCCTTCTCATCTCCTCCACCCTGGCGGGATTCTCCGAGGTCGGGAAGCCTGCACTTCTGAGCTAAAAATAGGGATAATCCTATTTTCTGCCTGTTAACTACCTGTTAACAAGCAGTTAATAGGCTTTAATTCCTTTCCCGCCTCGAGGAGACGGGACCCGGGGCAGGACGGCTTCCTGGCAAGAGGGCACGGAGGCGGGTTTGCCAGCCACCCCCAAATCCTGCAACTTTACCGGCAGTCCCGCCTTCATACCCGCCTCCTTGGGGCTGACAAAATCCAGCCCAAAATATTTGCTGGTTTGTCTTGTTTGTATTTTGTGGGTCTAGAGGTTTGGTCTGGGTTATTTTTAGTGCTGTTGGCTCAGTGATGGATAAATTCCAAATCGGAATGCCAAGATATATTGGTATCAGCAGCTTGAGATATATGCTACTTTATGGCACCGTTGATTTCAATGCTCTCTGTGGCCTCCAAGGCTTGGAGATGCATGGGGGTACAAGAATGGTACTCTTATAGCTACGGCATGTATTAATGTCGATGTTAACTATAAAAGTTACATACCAACTGTGGTGTAGTTATACACAACCAGTCCATCTTTTGTAACAGATGGTTTCAAATAGCGAATTGATGCAGAGAACACAGAGAGGGTGTGAGCTGGGAACAAATGGCTGAAGCAGGTAGTGTAATGAACAGAATGCACAATATATTTGAGGTGTTTGAAACAAAAGTGTGGCCTGTGTTCTTCATTCACAGCAGCTGTTGCAGCAAAGCAGATAATATTTGAGAATACAACACACTATGATGGAGATGGGGAAAGCACTAGACATTTTCACACATCTTGCATAGGTACAGAAGCCATAAATGGTGAGATGTGTCCCAGTGTTGTCTTTTTCCATTTTTTTTTGGGCAGGTTAACAGTAGAGGGGAGGGCTGCACATCCAATTTGTGGAAAGAAATGAAAGAACCGTCATATTTATCAGCGGCTTCTGCGAGAAAATAACTACTACTGTGACAGTAAACTTTGCAGCAAAACTAGTTGTTATCAGTAGCTTGAGCATTCCACTGTTGTTTCACCTATTTTACTTGCATTCAGTTCTAGAAGCAGATGCGACTTGTCTTTTGAGTTCGCATTACACTGTGCAAACACACTCATCAGCCACATGATGTCTGCTGACTGACTGATCACATTATTAAAACTCTCGTTTGTCTCCCATGATGTTGCGCACAGGGAGTTAAAGTGGGTTACGTTGAGCCGAGTAGCACTCGTTTTTTGGGTGTTGCGCGGCCTCCTAAGACACCAAAATGGCAGGCAGGACGCGTGCGCACGCCGCCCGCCATATTTGAACAGGACAAACAAGCACCGTCCTTTGCCCACGCCTGAAGCAGGCGTTGGTCCATTTGCATAGGCAAACACCGAGCCTAACGCCTTCTGCAGGTCCCTGCTGCCACTTTGGTTTGCCCGCGCTGGCTCCAGGAAAATCAACTCTAAGCACCACGTAAGTAAAAAAAAAAGGTAGTACTTAGCATAATCCTTTCCGCTCCCGGTCCTGAGACCCCCGACCTCCGATCTCCCTCCTGACCGCTCCCCACACCCCCAGCTGCTCCAGCTCCTTCCCTCCCCCCAATAGCACTACCAAGGCCCGCGATCTCCATCCCCTCCCCCAGCGCACTTCCGAGGCCCCCGATTTCTCGCCCCACAAGAGTCTTAAAATGGCAAACGGGGTTCTATTACGTCATAGCACCCGATTTGCATATTAAATGGGCCAACCATTTGACTGAGGCAAGTGGTAGGCCCGGGGAAAGATTGCGACAGGCGCAGCAACGGCAGGAACAGCGAAGTCATTCCCCACCATTTTCGGGCACTGCTGCCCTTTACTGCTGGGCGGAAGGCTTCATAATCTCGCCCAGTGTGTCTTTGTGGTGTTGGTTGAGGGATAAATGTTGGCCAGGAAACTTGATCCTTTTCAAATAGTGAGAAGTCGCACAACACCAGGTTATAGTCCAACAGTTTTATTTGAATTTACGAGCTTTCGGAGCTCTGCTCCTTTGTCAGGTACAGTGAGGGAATACAAATCGGTTACAAAGTATATATAGACAGAGAACAATGGGCTGGATTTTGAATGACCCATGGAGTCGGGTTTGGAGGCGTGTGGGGGGTTAAATTTGCGGGGTCAGGGTTTCCGACCCCATCCCAACTCCATGCAATTTTGAGAGAATCAGTCGCGGGGTTCCCGACTCCGTCCCGCCTTCAAGAGGCGGGAGAGGCCATTAAAGCCCTTAACAAGCCCTAAACTGGCTCTGTAATGCCATTTTGAAACGCTATAGCTAGTTTAACCCTCTCCTGACGTGAAGCACGCCTGGTGTGAAACACTCCAGTGAAACCTGGTGGGAGCACAAGTGGATAGCTGACTATCAGCTGCAGGCCCACTATTACAACGGAGATGTGATGAAGGTAGTAGTAGTAGTATTAGGTCTGAACGTTGCCTCTGATGCTGCTGCATTGAATGTCTTCAGAGACTGCCTGGGAGGACTTGCTTGGCAAAAAAATATTCTCTCGCTCTCACTCTCTCTCTCCCTCTCGCTCTCTCTCTCCCCCCCCCCCCCCCCCCCCATTTTTGCATCCAGGTCCACTCACATCAAAAGCCAGGCAGGTACTCTCTCACCAACAGTCTCTGAGACTAGGCAGTCAGCAATGATGACATCATCAGAGGCAACTTTCAGACTGAAAACACTAATTAGTTCATGGGTTCCCACATGCTCCAACTCAATTGCATCAGGCATCCACATTAATCTGGAGTCGGGGGGAAACACGAAATGCGGATTACACGACCCCAACCTGACCCCAAGACAAAATCCAGCCCAATGTGTTTGCAGAGATACAATCCGTCAGGGAGGCATTACATCAAAGACACAGCAGAGTACAGCTAAGACAATGAGGTGGGGTCACAGGGGGTCCAACGTGTCAAATGTTGCAGTCTGCAGTTAAGCTTTTTACTTTTTTTTAAAACTGGAAATCACATCTGTGAACCAGACAACGACGTCGAGTCACATCCTGTAGCGTGACATGAAACCGAGATCCCGGTTGAGGCCGTCCTCATGGGTGCGGAACTTGGCTATCAGTTTCTGCTCGATGATTTTGCATTGTCGTGTGTCTCAAAGGCCGCCTTGGAGAACGCTAACCCGCAGATCCGAGGCTGAATATCCTTGACTGCTGAAGTGTTCCCCGACTGGGAGGTAACAATCCTGCCTGGCGATTGTTGCGCGGTGTCCGTTCATACGTTGTCTCAGTGTCTGCATGGTCTCGCCGATGTACCATGCTGCAGTGCATTCTTTCCTGCAACGTATGAGGTAGACAACGTTGGCCGAGTCACATGAGTATGTACCGTGTACCTGGTGGGTAGTGTCCTCACGTGTGATGATGGTATCTGTGTTGATGATCTGGCAAGTCTTGCAGAGGTTGCCGTGGCAGGGTTGTGTGGTGTCGTGGTCGCTGTTCTCCTGACAGCTGGGTTATTTGCTGCGAACGATGGTACTTTTGAGGCTAGGCGGCTGCTTGAAGGCGAGTAGTGGAGGCGTGGGGATGGCCTTAGCAAGGTGTTCGTCGTCATCGATGACATGTTGAAGGCTGCGAAGAACATGGCGTAGTTTCTCCGCTCCGGGGAAGTACTGGACGACGTAGGGTACTCTGTTGGTTGTGTCCCGTGTTCGCCTTCTGAGGAGTTCAATGCGATTTTTCGCTGTGGCCCATCGGAACTGTCAATCGACGAGTCGAGCGTCATATCCCGTTCTTACGAGGGAGTCTTTCAGCGTCCGTAGGTGTCCATCGCGTTCCTCCTCGTCTGTGCAGATCCTGTGTATTCGCAGGGCTTGTCCATAGGGGATGGCTTCTTTAACGTGGTTAGGGTGGAAGCTGGAGAAATGGAGCATCGTGAGGTTGTCCGTGGGCTTGCGGTAGAGTGAAGTGCTGAGGTGTCTGTCTTTGATGGAGATTCGTGTGTCCAAGAATGAAACTGATTCTGAGGAGTAGTCCATGGTGAGTTTGATGGTGGGATGGAGCCTGTTGATGTTATTGTGTAGTCCTTTCAAATCATGCCACAGGAGCTTTCTCATCCACCTGAGCAGGTAGGCGAGTCTTCAATTTAACAACACTTCCAACAGTGCAGCACTCCCTCAGTACTGCACAGGACTGTTGGTTTAGATTATGTGCTCAAATCTCTGGAGTAGGGACTTGAGCACACAACTATCTAGCTCAGAGAAATTTTACTTTATGTAAGGTTTGAAATAAACAAATAAATTGATTAGACTACCACTATTATAATTTCTGATGCCTTTTTCTAATAGATTTTTATTTCCACTCTATATCTTCATTGAAGCAGTAACTACATAATTTGTCTATTTAACCTGACAGCAAGTACGTGAGTATCTCCTCAATTGACTGGATATTCAAATTATTCAGAATTCTGATGGAATATGAAAGGGAGGTTTTTCCCTGCCAGGTTATATTGTTACAGATTGTGTTTTAAAACAAATTCAGGACTATTGTTCATATTGTGCTCAAGGACAATAGTCTAACTCACCAATCACTCCTGTCGGCTAGGTCAAGTCCTAACAACTAATAATTCTGCATTTCCCATCTCAAGGATGAATATTAAGCCACTGATAAACAATTGTGGTGCACTCTGTAAAGTCTGCAATCTATTTGCTTGCTCACCTTGCTGCAAGAGGGCAGCACAAAGCTAAACAGTCTTTCAACAGAAGAGAATAAGATGGCGACAATAACAAATGAATACCTAACACACAGGCCCGGAATTTGCGGTCCTGACGACGGCGAACTGGCATTTCGCCTTTGAAACTGACCGCAACTTCAGGATTTCGCGCATGCGCAGCCTAATGTGGAAATCCTGAAGTTGCGGTCTGTCATTCAATGCTCCTCCCAGGCTGCGCTGTGGAGCCCCCTCCCCCTCCCCCCACCCCACCCACAGAGCCGGCAATCAGTGAAATCTCTCAAATCATGGAAACTGACGAAAACTCCAGCTCTTCCGCAGTAATACCGCTGTTAAATACCCCACTAAAAGTTAGACCCTTTTGTTTGTTCATCTTTATTTCAGATTTGCTTTTTCCCCATGTGAGAGCCCCAATCTTTGTTTCGCTCTCTCTAACATCTTTAAAAAGTTAGAATTTTAAGAGCTTACCCACTTCCTGGTTCACTGTCTGTGAGAATTCTGCGTTTTGATTGGCTGCTTAGACAGCTTGTTGAGATCACAGCAGCTCGCGCGAGGGGATTCCCACTGCACTAAGTTGGTCTGAATTACGCGTCGGAAAACCCAAACTTCTCGACACAGAGATCGCGAGATCTTTGTGCGAAGCTTACTTCTGGGCCAGCGGCGAACGCCTTTGCTTCGCCGCTGACCGCAAATTCTGGGCCATAGATTCAGGTTCGGACCACCTCTCAGGCTAGGGGTAGCATAGTCAAAATGTTCCTACTCTGACTGCTATCCTTAATGGCAAGAAATGCATAGCAGAGTGTGACTTTGTATGCATGCATGATACATTCTTCAGAAGGTAGCTATTTCAGAGGATAATTGGAAAAAAGGGAGGGGGGATTGCTGTTGGACATGTAGCGCAAATGGGCAATAGCGAATAGATTTGCAACATGCCTAATTTTCTTTACCATTGACTTTATTGTAAAAGAGCGCACTGTAACACAGGCTGCCAATTCGCTATTGCCCATTTTGCACTACTAGCGTAGACCAATTTCACTCCCAAGGTGTCTTGAAACCTTCAGCTTAAACAAACCTTGGACTTTTCATTGTATCTTTGTCAATGGCTCAAGCAATAAATATTTGCACAGAAAAATGATTGAAGTGGTAGGATATTACTCTAATATGGAGAATCCTGGAGCCTATTCCTCCTGCGAGGGAGCATGGTTTCGAACTGAACAGCTCTGGAAGACCAAAGGTTACAGAAAGGGCAGCAATAATACACAAATGTAAGATGCTGTACATTGACTTCCAATACGAGATTCAAGTCAGGTTGAGAGCATCTCTCAGTGCTCATTCTTGGCAATGTATAGTCAAAAGCGTTTTGAGACGATGTACATTTCTAGTTGCTCCCAGTGATAGCAGCAAATGTGTGCAATTCTGTGGTATTACAAGCATGGCATGACACGGTTCTTTGAAGTTAGCAAAGTTGGGGAATAAAAAGGATGGCTTGAAAGCATGAGTGCAAATGAACCTTAAAACTTTCATTCTTGACTTAGACCCTGACTACAATCATCTTCCCTAAAAAAATAAGTGCCGGGAGGTAACTCACAAATCTGAAGCACGAAGGTCATTCGTTTCATACTTTGCTATAAATTGCATATTCCTTTCAAATCCCTCCATGGCCTCCCCCCTCCCTATCTCTGTAATCTCCTCCAGCCCCACAACCCCCCGAGATATCTGCGCTCCTCTAATTCTGCCCTCTTGAGCATCCCTGATTATAATCGCTCAACCATTGGTGGCCGTGCCTTCTGTTGCCTAGGCCCTAAGCTCTGGAGTTTCCTGCCTAAACCTGTCCGCCTCTCTCTCTACCTCTCTTTCCTCCTTTAAGACGCTCCTTAAAATCTACCTCTTTGATCAAGCTTTTGGTCACCTGCCCTAATTTCTCCTTATGTGGCTCGATGCCAAATTATTTTGTCTTATAATCCTCCTGTGCAGCGCCTTGGGACGCTTTACTACGTTAAAGGCGCTATATAAATACAAGTTGTTGTTGTTATTAGCAGGCTGGCTGGATTCAGGGCTGGAAGTAGGTAGTTCCAGTGGGGTGGACGGGGGCGGGGGGGGGGGGTGGTGGTGGTGCAGGTAGTGGATATTTAATCTCAGGGGTGGAGTGGGCGGTGGAGGGGCGTTGGGGGGGGGGGGGTGTGACCTGGTGCATTGGTGGCCCAAGCTGATGTTGTGGAGCCAGGCTCCACAAGAATACAGTAAGATTTACCTTTGGGCTCCTCTTCAGCTGGACTGCCAGCTGATAGGCAGAGCATGTTAATGAGGCCACTGTGTATTTTAATAAATCTCATTGGTCATGTGGAGTTTTAGAAACCATCAGCTTTCTGGAACTCCCCACACAGTCTTAAAGATAAAAGTACTTTTACGGCTAGTGATACCGATTGTTCAAGACTATATTTCAAAAGCAAAATCCTAACCCTGCTGATCAGACCACTGCTGTTGCATGATTTTGAATTTCTTCTGATCCAGGTCTTCAGAGGTTACTTCTTCTGAAAAGGTTTGTCCCACGTCACGTTAGAATGCATTAAAATAAGCGATATAGTTGAAATGCGTAATGGAAGAAATTCAGGTCCATATTGTGAAAGTGTACAATTTTACAACCATTCATTCTTGTCATAGTTTATCCTAATCTAACTGTTGACTGGTTTTGTATGGGTAGTCTGTTGACTGGGAACGTTTTTATGGATTACTATAATTTGCGGTATGACTGCTATTAAAATGGGAGCTCTCCTTCCTGTGATAATCATGAACATATAGCACTTGATTATCCTCTGTTATACCATCTGAAATCGGGTAGTGGGGAAGGTGGGTGGGGGGGGGGGTGGTGGTCTATCACTGCATCCCCACCCTTACCAGCTCTCCCTTGTATTTCCCTCCCCCTACCCCAGCAGGGAAGGTGGCTGGGGAGGCAGGTCCTGGAAACCCGCACCGCTTCCCTGCCTTTCGCTGCTACTACTGAGAATCCTAGAGAGGGGTGGCAGTACACCCTAGAGCAGTGGCAGAAGGCCCACTGAAGTCTCTTTTGGAGGGAGGAGTCCTAGTCGTGGACACCGCTACTAAAAAATAATTGAAATGCCAGGGGGTAACTCACAAATCGGGAACGTGAAGGTCATTCATTGACTTTCAGTAGCAGATGATCAAGAATGGTCTTGACCTAAATAACAGGCAAACCAAACATACATGGTGTTTAACGTAAATACCCAAACACTGACCCCCCTTCCTTTTATTATATTGCTCCTTTTGACTTAGGCCCGCTGTGTGCGTCTTATTCTAAGAATTTCTAATGATCTAAAAGCTGTGTTCCGAACCATTGAATAGGCAAACTATCAGGTCTCTGGGAATGTAAGTGTTTACCAGATGGTCTCTAGGAGTATAAATGTTTACCACGTGGTCTCTGGGAATATAAGCGTTTATCGAATGAGTAGCCCCCTATATCTTGGTTGTGACCATATGGGCCTAATGGATATTCAGGGAAGATGTAACACAACCCCTTTTGGATTTCACCTATTACTCTAAACCCAACAGCTCCTATTAGACGATTGATTAGATAATTTTGTTGTTCTACTCTGACACCTTGCTGCAGTCCAGTGTTGTAGAACTGGTTGCGTTTTGCTGTCTGAATGTGCTCCAGTAGTACTCACTTTTTCCTCTCTGAATGAGCTATTTGGAAGGTGAAGTCATTAGTAACTCCGCATTTGTTTCTCAGCTGATCAGAAGTTTCTAACTTATATGTGAACCTCTACTGTCACATCTGCATGTTAAAGATTTTGTGGCGAGCAAGTATGTGGGAAGGTAACACCTCCATGAAAATGGAAGGCTTGTATTATATGAATATATGAATACGTGTGCCTTTTATAATGCATGCCAGAAAATCTTGGACACAAAAGATACAAAAGTGATAGATCTCTTAGCATCCATGCAGTCTTTGTACGTGCACATAGCGAGCTGGATTCCCTCCTGACCCAGCAGGACCTGGATTTGCCAGTCCTTGTTATTATGAGCAGAGTTAACAAGGTGAGCCACGCTCTAGTGTAAATGAGAGAGGAGCCGCTCCACTCCAGTGGTGCACTTCTGAAGTCTGAGGTCATCAATCAAAAACTTCAAAAAAATGTTATTTGGCTTTTTATAACTGAGCTCACAGGCCAATCCGAGTGTCAGTCGTAACTATTCGGGCGATCTACTTCTTGAGGAAGCCTACAAGTATTAGACTTCCATCGTCTTTCTGATTTTATTCATGATTGAATCACAAGATTTGAATTGACAGGCCATTGCATCATGTGGTTTCAACTGAAATGACATTGGGTTTTTACTGCTCTGTGCATTACCTGGGAATACATTCTGCATATAAGATGAGAGGCAGATCGTGCATTGTGTAGAATGTGGACTGGAATTAACTGCAGCAATAAGCTTGATACTGATCTTATCAGCTTCACATAATAAGAGTCACTAGTTTGTCTTGGTTTCTATAAAGAAAGCATCAAAGGGCGAGTAATATATGAATACGTGTGCCATTTATAACTGAAAGCAAGCTGGACCTCAGCACCACTGCAAGCAATATTTTATGAAGTTGTTGATAAATCCGTGCATTTTCCATGAAAAACAGAACTGTCCTTTTTCTTTTATTAAATAATTGTCCTCGATAAACCACGGTTACAGCCAACTGGACTGTAAGAGTTCAGAGTCGGTTCATTTATGGGTGAGGGGTTGGCCAAATATCTGGGAAAATAAGGCACAGATTGACAAATGTGAACATGAGTCTCCCATGACAGCAAGTGAGAGTGCCAGCACTGGTTTAACTCTCAAACGCTCATATAGTCTTATCCTCTGCCGAAAATATGCAAGAACAAGAATGCAATTTCCTTTAATTGCTATGCTTATGCTGTGTTGCTGAAAAAATACTCTGACTAGCAAATAAAGTGTTCTATGGATATGTTCAACTAAAACTGTGCAATCTCGTAATTTCAGTGTCCCTGAAAATAATGAGCTCTTAAAAAAAAAATCACAGAACATTTGTTGTAGTTTTGAAGATATATATGGGACTTAATAATACTAATGGATTTGATTGATCTTCAGTTTCCAGGCCCTTTTTAGATCTAGTGAAAGAATAAGCAGACTGGTTGATTGATTGATAAGGCAGGGGAATGGTCTATCTTTTTGGATCTTCAATGCACTGCATCACAGAGCGGTAGAACATGGGTTCACAGCTGTGAATGACCACATGGTGTGTTTCTTGTCGTACTGTCAGGAGACCAGGAAATGCATTGAGTACAGACCATTTCCATTCTTCACATGCAGTAACATGAAAGCTCTTTTTATACAATAAGTTCAGTATGTGCTTTTTAAAAAAAATTTCAAAACAGTCTTTTGTTTCAGTTCCTATCTGTTGTAGCTCATGGACAAGTAGTGACTGTTTCAATTATGCCCCTCTTCATTACTGACAATCCCAGTTGTTTTACACCATTCTCTTTGTCTAAATGCTTTTACTGTCTCATTGTTGTGTATATTCTGTGCATAAAGGTAAAAGGACAGACTGACAGAAAGATATTTTGACAAAAAAATAACCTTCAACTATCTGTTTCATATTGCTCCCATCATAACGACTAGAATTGCAAAAACCTCTGCACATCACTTGTTTGTTATTCTATTGTGAACAACACTCAGCATCAGAACACTGTGACTATTCAGCTCCGTTAGACAATGCTTATCTTTTACACATTCAGGGCCAATAGGTTTAGGAAATGGTTAGCACAAATAAACAGTCTCTTATGGAAAGAATCAACAGACCTGAGAATGTACCAGCATACCAAGTGTACGAGCATTTTACTCGGCTCCAAAGAAAATAGTATATTTAAAATTGTAGAATGGCCATTTACTATCATACAAGAACAAGCTCAGTTAAAATAATTGTAGCCCTTGATAACCACAGAGAATCTAGTGAAAACTACAAATCCAGAACAACAATTTTTTTTCCTGATTTACACTACCCAAAATGGCTTTGTGCTTTGCTAGACTTCACATCATAAATTATTCTAACCCAATAGTATCTGAGGGACTCCCAATTCTCTTTCTGGTTAGGCTTAGAATGAATTTTCAATCAGTAAAACTATTAGCGTAAAGTGGAGAAACATCAGAGCATCTTCCCCTGGCGAGAGATTGCGTTCTCTACTAGCTGACAGTGCTGATTTAAAAAAATCAGAGAGACGCCATAAAAATTACAGCAATTTGAATATGTTATGTTTTTAAAATGGAAATGAATGTTCTTCGAGAGAAAGAGGAAGTCTCCAGAGGAGTTGGAAGTGATTCTCTGCAGTAACGGTTTTTGCATTCTTCTCTGCAACCTATTCAAAAGTTACAAGGTCACAAACGTAACTGAAAATTCTACATACAGAAGGTGTCTTGGAACATTTGCTATAGTAAAAGGCAACTGTTATTTAGATATTTGCTTCCTACTGTAATTGAATCTAATCTCGGTCTCTGTATCCGTTGTACAGTACATTGATTCTTTATTGAAATCTCTTGCTTGTGTGATCTTGATGCAAGAATAATGCTAACAAGGTCACTTTCAATCTGAGTTTGAGTAAATGGAAACCATTACACAGTGGACTGCTTCTACAATGTAGCTTTCCAAATCTAGCTGATAATACTGAGGTAATGTTTACATGAATTAACATACTGTAGCTGTTTTCTACAAGGATTAATGAATTTGTACAAATACATTTGTAGAAAGCCCATTCAGAGTTAAAGTAAACATCAACTGACAAATATTTGAAAAAGATTCACACTTCACCAATCATGGAGCAAGACTTAATTTTCACAACAGGTCATGCACATGTGTTTTGCTTGCACATAAATCTGTTCCGTCAGAGTTTATATCTCTGTTGAATGCCACTGGTTCTAATAAAAGAATTAGATTAAATCTTCATGAACAAAAATCATTTTTCTTCTCTACTCATCAAATATGTTTAAGTGAATCTTGGAAGAAACAGTTCAACTGAATCTATAGTTGGTGCAGATTTGTCTGGATGCTAATCTATTCTGTGAATGGATGATTGTGGCAAATGTCAACTAAAACCAATATCTGTCTATTGGTGCAATGCAAGTGTAAGCTTTTTATGAGGAAATGCAACCAATAGCAGTTTGCATTTATGTAGCAACCTTGGTGTTGAAAATGCACTAAAGTGCTTCACAGAGAAGAAACTGAGGCCAAGCAGTAGTAGAGGAGTTTGACCCAAAGCATGGTTGACAAAATAGGTTTTGAGGAAGCTTTTAAGGCTGGGAAGGAAGAAACAAGGTGGAAGGGTTTAGGGAGTGCGCTCTATGTACCTGAAGGCTCTGCTACCACGGATGGATTAGAGGGTAAGGGGGATGTGCAGGAGGTCAAAGTCTGAGAACTGAAGAGCATTGGCTGGAATGTTATGCTGGAGGAGATCATAGAAGTAAGATTGGCTGAGGCCATAAAAGGATTTGTAAAGAAAGAAAGTAGAAGAAAGATAGACTTGCATTTATATAGCACCTTTCACAACCTCAGAAGGTCCCAAAGCGCTTTACAGCCAATGAAGTACTTTTGAGGTAGAGTCACTGTTGTACTGTGGGAAATGCGGCAGCCAATTTGCGCACAGCAAAGCCCCACAAACAGCAATGTGATAATGACTAAAATCTGTTTTAGTGATGTTGGTTGAGGGATAAATATTGGCCAGGGCACCGGGGAGAACTCCCTTGTTCTTCGAAATAATGACACGGATCTTTTACGTCCACCTGAGAGGGTAGTCAGGGTCTCGATTTAATGTCTCATCCCAAAAACAGCATCTCTGATAGTGCAGTACTCCCTCAGAACTGCACTGGAGGACTGAGGTTTTGAACTCAATAACTTGCATGTTTCGAAATTTCAAGAAAATTATTTTTCTAAATGCAGATCAGTCCGTCCGTTGCGTTCTGCCCTACGCAGGTCCTAACTCAAGTCTGACGTGAGATTCTCGAGCCACTTATTAGGGAATCTTAGCTGAGGTGATTTCCTGTTGCCTGCTTTTATCTTCAGAGTACTTTCTCCTAGGTGGGCTGCGACCAAGGCTAAAGAGCTCCGCCTACCCTTTATGATGTGGAGGCACCTGCACCCATCGGACTCGAGCATCACCGATGGACATCAGCCCAGTCAGAGCCGGCACTCTGGTTCTCGGCTTGCCGGGGCTGTCTGCAGTGGTGCCAAACCTAACCATTTTGTCTCATTGGGTCCCACTGAGCCAGTGGCCACTCTGTCCAAATGCAAGTGTCCCGTTGAATGTCAACCAAGTATCTAGAGACCATGGCCTAGAAATTCAGTCATGCAGCACCTGATTTTTGGCCTTCTCAGCTTCCAATATTGCGGGCAAGAAGCGCATGCTCATTACGGAAGTGCGTTGACCGCCATATTGGTGCAGGCAAAATAAATCGGCGTCCACAGCCATTTTTTTTTCATATGCAAATTAAGGGGCCTAACGCCTGTTTGAAGCCCCCTCTGCAATATTGGTCCGCCCGGAGACATCCGCCGCAGGCTCATTCGAGAAAACCAGTCCTACATGCGGCCTAACAGGTGGTTCTTAAAGGGACCTCTGCAGGCCACAACCAAAAAGGTAAGATTTTAAGATCTACTTACCTGAATGTGGAGTTGGGAGGGCCCCGTATTCAAAGCATGCGGACCGCTGCCTCACCACCTCTCTACCACATCACCCACCTCCCAATCCCGGCCTCTGCCCTCTCCAATTGCCGTCAACAGCCACCCTCCCTCGCGACCACCGCTATCCTCCCGTCCCTCTCCCCTTTAAACACTTGGCTGATGGCTGCTTCTGGCGTTGCAGTGGCCAGATCCTCCAGTCCGCATCATCGGCGAGCTGCCTGTGGACACCTATAGCTGTTCGCAGCTTGCCGGCTCGATGATAGTAACGACCGAGGCCCAACATCAGGTGCGTCTTGGGCCAATCCATTCAGGTGCAGGGTGTGCGGTGCGCTTGATTTCCTAGGCCCATCTTCTAAACTGCACTCTCCGGGGCCCAAATACAAATAATCCTCATCAGTTAAAGTCGTTGTTTGCGTTCAAAAAATGTGAATTATCCAGTAACCAACTTCAAATTAAGAGGATTACTAGACTGTATTAGATGATTAAAAATGCGTGTTTAGAAACCCAAAAGTCTTCTGACACCTGACAGAGTTGTCCTCTACCAGAGTGTGGTGAAAGTCTTCAATTACTTTCATTACACAATTAAAATGCTATGTTCACATAAGCAACAAAAGATTAATGTTTTTTACCAGATGCTACATGCAATATTTGAATACATTAATGAAACCCTTTGATACCGCTGATATATCAGCAGTAGTTCCTGTATTGATGGAGTAAACCTCTCTGCCTCTCTCGCCTCCTTTAAGACGCTCCTTAAAACCTACCTCTTTGGCCAAGCTTTTGGTCACCTGACCTAATATCTCCTTACATGGCTCAGTGTCAAATTGTGTTTGATAATCGCTCCTGTGAACTGTCTTGGGACGTTTTACTACATTAAAGGCGCTACATAAATACAAGTTGTTGTTTACTCTTAATTCAAAGTTGGCTAATTCAAATTATTGGAAAATTTGAATTTTTTTAACTCTTTAATATTGCCATTTTAATTGCATTAATTAATTTGAATTACTGGATAATTTAATTCTTTTCTGGTGCAAAAATGACATTAAACCATCAGGAGAAAAACCTCAGCATTCGAGTAAAGAGTGTTGCTGTCGGCATCTCAGCCATTAGGTGGTGCACATTTCTCTGCCAATGGACATTGCACACATACTTATCGTTAATTGAAAAATAGTAGTACATAAATCAACAGTCTGGTAAATCTGACCATTTTCAACAATTAATTGTGCCCAAATCTTGTTTTGGCTCCCCTTTATATATAATGTTTTTTAAACACATTGGGGGAAAATTCAGTTGGTTGCGCCTCCCGTTAGCGCTTTAAGAGGGCGCTAATGGGGCGCAAAGCAGCTAGCGCCAGGGCGCAGCGATGTTTGCGCCGCTCGCGAACTTAACTAGACATTTTGCGGCGGCGCTAAACACTACCGCCACGATCTCCTGCGCCGGCAGATCGTGACGTCAGTCAAGTGTGCAATGCCCCGGTATCGCCCCGGAGCGGATATTGAGTGGCGCCCCCTGCCTTACCGCCTGACGCTAGCAACGACAGGTTGAGGGGAGCGTTCTGCAGTCATGAAGGGACTGGGGGAGCGCTATTTAAAGGTGACCGCTTCCTGCCTTTTATTGTTGGTGCCATTTTTGAACTACGCATTCTGAGAGAGAGAGAGACATCTGGAGAGATTCAACGTTGTGTGAAGAAGTTTTGGGTACTGAACAGCACTTTGCAGGTTCATTTTGATTTGCCATTCCTTGTATCGATTTAGAAGAGACTGTTGGGGCTGCACTCTAAGCTCTTTCCCTGGTACTCTCCATTGTTCTTTCCAGCAGATTTGATGTGCAGGTCTCTCCAGGCCGGGATTCAAGGCTGCAATGAGCAGGATGTGGATGGAAAGCAAGATCAACCATCCCCTTTAAGAACTGGCCCGTGCCATTGAGTGTGTGTTCCATTGCTGACTAACATCACATGAGCTTCGCCAGCGCTCTGAGTTAGCGCCTCGCTCCTCGGCCTTTGCGCCTTAAGACAGGTGTGAAGCGCCTGATTTAGCGCTCCAATCACCTCAGGGGTCGATAAAAGTGAAGTTTCCAGTCAGTGGCGATAATTAGCGCCAGGCGCTAATTTTTGCGCCCGGACGATATTTGCGCCCCAAATGGGGCGCGACTGAATTTTTCCCCCTCGATTACTCCAAGGGCACAGAGGTAATCCGCCAATTTTATTTTATTAACTTGGCTTTTGCCTTTCATGCTCTTTTTACCTCTAGTGGCGCTGTATTAAACATTCATTGAGTGTCTTTAAATCCTTCCTACTTTCTGCTCGCTTTTATTGTTTGTTCTCCCATTATTATCTTCTCCTGCCACTCTTCTTCATTCAGCAGGAAATTCTAGCCATCCAACTGCAATCTGGTAAAACCCAGTGAGGAACAGGTAAACCCAAGTGCCAGCCAAGTCCGAGATTTCAGTCTTCATTGTCTCGCTTAGGAATTCAATGCATGAATGGGGGAGACACCATTTTTCATTTTCTGTTGACTTTTTCTGATATTTTATCTCTTTATAATTTTGTGCGCTTTTTTTTGGATAATGTTGATCCAATGTAGAATCCTCAAACAACTGAATGGGATATTAGATGAGTCAGGTTAATATTTTTAGAAGCATCACATATACAATGACTATCCATGACAACAGGCCAGTTACACCACCACTGGAAGCAGGGAAAAAACACGAGAGCCTTTTGCAGGACATCGTTAATGTTCCTCCAAAGTGCATAGGGGCTTTAAGGAATAATTCGGCATGGTTTTAAAAGCAATGGACCGTATTTTCCGATCGGAGGCTTCCCGCGTGCGGAAGCCTCCAATCTGGAAAAAATCTACGCCCTTACCTGAGGGCTCCCGGGACGCACACACTTCCGCTCCTGGACCTCTCGAACTCCAAGTGTGCAGGGCCTACGTATCCCAGGGGCGCAAGCGGTTCGCAAGTGTCCCTGGGATCACGTGGGCCATGGAGAGCCAATCAAAGAAGGGAATCTCCCTCTATACACTTGACAGGAAGACCTGTCAAATATATGAATGGAGATCACCCCAAAAACATAGTAAAACTTTAAATACATTTTTTTTTAAATCACATTTTTAAAATGACTTGAAATTACAATAAATTAAATATTTTAAACAAAAATTAAATTTTTTGAAAAAAATAATTAATGTTTTTTATGGGGCTAAAAATAAACTTACCTTTTTTTAAAAGTATTTTTAAATGATACATCAGTGGAAATTTTAAAAAAAACTTTTTTTCAACTCTCATCCTGGTAAAAGCAGGCCTTACGCCTGCTTTTACCAGGCATAAGAATTGTAAGGGTTTTCTGTGGGCGGAGGGTCTCCAAAAAGCGGAACTATCCGCCCGCAGAGGCCCTGCTCCAGGGCAGCTGGAGGATCTGTCAAGAGGATTCTCTGTGCATGCCTGAAACCGGCATTTCCGATGTCCCTACGGGTGGGTACACAGCTCGTACTCACCCGTAGGGATCGGAATATCTGGGCCCATAAGTCCTGCCTTAAGTAGGTAATTCAATTATAAAGTTGGGCTTATCTAAACAATTTGATTTTGAGTAGGCATTTGATAAAGTTCCATTAGTGAGGCTTTTAAGGCAAATCAGGATTTAGGGAATTAATAGCACATTAGCTGGTTGACCTCAAAGTGGCCGAACAATGGAAAGCAGAAGGTGGTGAAAATGGGGAATGTTCTGACTGAGGTGTAATGAGTAGTAGAAACCTACAAGAGCAGGGTTGTCACTTGGTTGGTTTTTCACCAACTAAACTAGATTGGTGAAATTGTCACTGGTTGCTTGTCAGCAGCAGCACGACAGTATTAGTTTATTTGTGCCAGTTAACATTGGAAATCTGGCTGGTGGTATCTGTGCAGAAGTCTGAAATTATCTAGGCAATGTGAAGCTGTTATGAGGAAGGCTAATTGGATAAACCTTGATTCTAAGATGAAAACAGGTTACTTTAACTTGATATCATGAGGTATGGAACATTATGCGCACTTTTGGCATAACAGCTTCAAAATGACATTGATGGATATGAGATGGTCAGAGAAGAACAACAAGAATAATCCCAAGGGTTAAAACTCTTGAATTGTGAAGAGTTATGGAGCTGAGTTTAATTTCATTGGAAAAGAGGTGAACGAGAGGCATTGTGATTCAATCTTTAAAATGCTAAAATACATGCACAATGTAAACGTATGCAGGCTAATTAACTTAAACTATCGACTGCAAAATAGGATGACTCAACAACAAAATTAACAAGTGAGATTAGAAGTTTGTCTTGCCCAATATTTATCCCTCATCAAACATTCAGTAAAACAGATTTCCTGGTCATTTATGTTTTATGAAGGTATTTATCCAGCGTTTTAGAACAGTAATAGTTTTTAACACAGGAAAATGCACTGTACTTCACTTGTCACTGAAGCTAAGACGTTGGTGGTCAAAACAACATACAAGCACCACGTATACTCCACCTGCCTATAAGTAATATATTTTTAGAATGGTCATCTTTTAAAAAAAACATTTTCATATACAAAGCTTATATGAAATTATTAACATGATGAGCAATGTTTTCTGGCAGAGAAAATATACTGCTTAGATTTGTTACATTTGAGAAAGTATGTACATAAATTGTTTTGATATATTTAAGAATTGGAAGTACTTTATTCTCTGGATTCCAATCTCTGACAGGACGTGCTATGCTTGTGTGGTGCACGCAACATAGCTTTTTGTTTTGGGACTTGAGATGAATTTGTTAATAAATAGATAGCTGCCCGTTATAGGGTGTAACAGAGCTTGATCTCGCAAGCTTGGATAACTGGTAATGCACTAACCACTCTGCTTTCTCAGTATCATCGAACTTCAAATTAACATCAGACTGAACAGCATTTTCCACATTGCGTGGAGCTGGATAAAGCAGCCACTGATGCAAACACTAAGTGAAAATCCCTGAATATATGACAGTAATACAATAATGAACAATGCAATCTTGAAGACTGCAATGTAGCTCCGAACAATTCGATATTTCATCTCAACAACTATTGATCAGTGTAGAAGACCTATGCTGCCCTGTAGCAATATAAATAGGAGGGACTTTATTAAACATGCAGAAACAGAATTTCATTTACTTCACAGAAGCAAGGTTCATTTTTACATTGCAGTTGTGAATGCTTTACCTTGACGTTAATGTAGCAATCACATTAAAATATAAAGTTTATCAAGTTATGCGTTTATTCATCATTTGAATATTAAATTTAATGTGTTGTTATATATTTATGTTGCTTTTAACTCCCTGGAGGTGAAGTTAACACCATCGCCAACTCTATTTTATGCCCATCCTGCTCTTTTTAACCATATTAAATAGGCCCCAGCTGGGGCCTATTGCAGAAAGTAATGTTACCATCTGCAGCATCTGTATTGCACTATGAAATGTAGATTTAAAATTAATATTTAAAAACTAATCTATTCAGTCATGGATGGTTCCACAAACTCCATGATCAACAACATGATTATCTCATTTCATGTTAATCATTCAATCTTAATTCCTCTTTTGATTGTTTTCATTGTCGCAATGAAACATCTCAGGAGAAAGGTGAAAAACTACTTGGAGGGACTAATCCTTTATAACATCCTCCATAGAGTAAAAAAGTGTTTTTGAAATATGTATAATTGAAATATTTTAAAAGTTGCGTGTGTAGTATGTACTTGCGGGTAAGTGTCCCCCCTACCTCCTGTCATGTTTCACCCAAAAATCAGTAATATCCCTTATTTTCAGATTATAATGGGCCGGATTTTCCGATCCCCACTGGTGCATACGAGGTGTGTACGCACCCGTAGGGGCCTCGCAAGTGCCGCTTTCAGGCATGCGAAGCGCATGCGCTAAAACCCGGCACTTGCGACCTGTCAAGAATCCTCTTGGCAGATCATCCGCCTGCCCGGGAGAAGGGCCTCTGCGGGTGGAGAGTTGCGCTTTTTGCATAAGGCCTGCTTTTACCAGCTTAAGAGTGTTGAAAAATAGAAAAATAAAATGTTATCACTCATTTATAAATTAAAAATACTCTTCAAAAAGGTAAGTTTATTTTTAGCCCCGTAAAAACATGTAATTTATTTTCAACCAAAAAATTAAAATATTTAATTAAATGGAATTTTAATTCATTTTAAGTATGTAATTTAAAAAAAAATTGTTTTAATGTTTTAGTGTGTTTTTAAATGTGATCCCCATTCATACTTTTGACAGTTCTGTTCGTACAGAACTGTCAAATGTATGAAGGGGGATTCCCTTCTTTGATTGGTTCGCCTGGCCCACGTGATCCCAGGGGTGTGCCTCTGTGCATTTCCGATAGGAGAGGCCCAGGATCTCAAGCCTCGGGATCTACGGAACCAGCAGGTAGGTTCGTAGATTTTTTCTCCAATCGGAAGCATCTGCCCGA
This sequence comes from Squalus acanthias, assembly GCA_030390025.1. Classification (NCBI taxonomy): domain Eukaryota; kingdom Metazoa; phylum Chordata; class Chondrichthyes; order Squaliformes; family Squalidae; genus Squalus; species Squalus acanthias. The sequence goes on from CM059437.1 coordinate 70,597,088, forward strand.
AGGAAGCCTCGGATCAGAAATTCAGGGCCAATGTTGCTTTAGATGATCATAAAAAGGCAGTTCTCCATAAAAGGAAGAATTTACATTTATCACATCCTCAGTCCTTAAAGCACTTCACAATCAATGAATTACTCTTAAAGAGCAGCTGCTTTCATTATGCAGGCAAAGACAGCAGCTGATGTGTGCACAGCAAGGTCCCACAAGCAGTAAATGAGATGAATGACGAGTTAGCCCTTTTTTTTGGGTGGTATTGGTTGAGGGAGGAATGTTGGGTAGGACACGGGGAGAACTTGCTGCTCTTTGTTACATTTTTGGGTTTTTACATTAGATAATTTCCCTCGGGTTCAGCATTAATGTCTACTCCCATAAATGGACCTCGTGTTCCCTGTGTGCCCAATATTGGGGTGGAGATCAAGTTCCGAACACCATTATAACCAGCCAGTGACATCAGACTGTCCAATGGGCTAAAACCTTCAGCTATGCACTTGTTAAAGCAATCTAGACAAGCAATTAATGACAGAAGTAAATAAAGTGTCAAAGAGCAGCCAAACACAAGTGGCACCAGATGGTACTAGTTTCTGATCCATGCATCGGATGTGATGAGTAGGTATCAACAAAGTATCAGATATCAGTCACAATATTGACTATATACCAAGAGTTGCTGATCCGTTACAGAATATAACAAATCTGGAAGGTTTTTTTGAACTAATGTTTTTTCTACCTAACAGTTCTAGCTTGGGAAATGAAACATAATGGCCCGTATTTTCCGATCCCTACGGGTGTGTATGAGCTGCGTACACACCCGTAGGGACCTCGCAAGTGCTGGTTTCAGGCATGCGAAGCGCATGCGCTGAAAACTGGCATTTCCGGTCTGTCAAGAATCCTCTTGACAGATTGGACGCCTGCCCTGGAGAAGGGCCTCTGCGGGGGGAGAATTCCGCTTTCTGCACAACCTCCGCCTGCTGAAAACCTTTAAAAATCTTACGATAGCAAAATACTGCGGATGCTGGAAATCCGAAGTAACAACAGAAAACGCTGGAAAAGCTCTGATGATGCCACCTTCCATACCAGTGCTTCCGACATGTCTTCCTTTTTCCTCAACCAAGGATTCCCCTCTACCGTGGTCGACACGGCCCTCGACCGTGTCCGTTCTATCTCCCGCACATCTGCCCTCACCCCTGCCCCTCCCTCCCGGAACCACGATAGGGTTCCCCTTGTCCTCACCTTTCACCCCACCAGCCTCCACATTCAACGGATCATCCTCCGCCATTTCCGCCACCTCCAGCGTGATCCCACCACCAAACACATCTTCCCCTCACCTCCCCTTTCAGCATTCCGTAGGGACCGCTCCCTCCGCGACACCCTAGTCCACTCCTCTACCACCCCCAGCACCCCTTCCCCTTCGCCCGGCACCTTCCCGTGCACGCGCAGGAGATGCAACACATGCCCTTATACCTCCCCTCTTCCCACTGTCCAGGGCCCCAAACACCCCTTCCAGGTGAAACAGCGATTTACTTGTACTTCCTGCAATTTAGTATACTGTATTCGCTGCTCACGATGTGGACTCCTCTACATTGGGGAGACCAAACGCAGATTGGGTGACCGCTTTGCGGAACACCTCCGTTCAGTCCGTAAGGGGGACCCCGAGCTCCCGGTGGCCTGTCACTTTAATTCACCGCTTCACTCCCACTCTGACCTCACCGTCCTCGGCCTATTACACTGTTCCACGGAAGCTCAGCGTAAGCTCGAGGAACAGCACCTCATCTTTCGTTTAGGCACGCTACAGCCCTCTGGACTCAATATCGAGTTCAACAATTTTAGATCATAACCTCAGCTCCAATCACATTTATATTTTATTTTATCCACCCTTTTATTTGTCCCCCCCCACCTTTTTTTTTTCCTCCTAGAAGCTGGCAGCTGTCCTTCATTCTGCCAGTGGATTTCACACTTCATTCAGCCTTAATCTGTCACATTAACACCACCTCTAGCCTTGCATATCTCTTAATGTCTCTTAATGTCTCTTCATCTCCACCTTTGTTCCTTTATCCCCTCCCCCTTTTCCCAGCTTTACCCTGGCCTTAAATCTATTTGATTTCCGGCTCTTCCCAGTTCTGATGAAAGGTCATCGACATGAAACGTTAACTCTCTTTCTCTCTCCACGGATGCTGCCTGGCCTGCTGAGTTTTTCCAGCGTTTTCTGTTGTTACTTTAAAAATCTTACGCCTGGTAAAAGCAAAAGGCCTGCTTTTACCAGCATAAAAGTTTAAAAAAAGTTAAAAAAAAAAAATTTCACTCATTTTATAATTTAAAAATACTTTTAAAAAAGGTAAGTTAATTTTTAGCCCCGTAAAAAACTTTAATTTTTTTTTCAAAAAATTAAATTTTTGTTTAAAATATTTAATTTAATGTAATGTTAACTAATTTTAAAAATGTGATTTAAAAAAAATATATTTAATGTTTTGATGTGTTTTTTGCGTGATCTCCATTCATACTTTTGACGGTCTAAGCTGAGAGACCTGTCAAAAGTATGAAGGGAGATTCCCTTCTTCCATTGGTTCCCCATGGCCCACGTCATCCCAGGGATGCTTGCGAATCGCCTGCACCCCTGGGATACCTGGGCCTCTGCGCATTTCATAGAGCAGAGGCCCAGGAACGGAAATGTCCGGGCCTCCGGAGCCCTCAGGTGAGGACGTAGATTTTTTCCAGATCGGAGGCCTCCGCACGCAGGAAGCCTCCGATCGGAAAATACAGGCCAATGGAACACTAACTTACTGCTCCAACTGCCAATCTTCTTCAGCAGCTCATGAGTCAGAGGCCCCCATGCTACATGTAGGAAGATGATTAACATTTGAATGTAACAGTGATCCTTTGAAGCTGCACTTCACTTACAACCTGCAGGGTTGTAATAATCTTATCAATCCTTTGAGAGTTATAGTAGTATTTCTGCATCATTATTAAATGTAAAGCAGGTATCAAATAACTGTATTCTTCCTACCCCTATCATTGTACTAGTTATGGTTTGTAACATTTAGTGGTAGAGTTCTACCCACCACTTTTTAATTCCTTTGGTATAGGCACTGCTTGGTGTGTGAATAAGGCCCAGTTCTGATGAAAGGTCATCGACCTGAAACGTTAACTCTGTTTCTCTATCCACAGATGCTGCCTGACCTGCTGAGTATTTGCAGCATTTTCTGTCTTTAATTTAATAAGGTCCTATGTTTGATCGCCGATCTGTGCTGTTAGCTGGTCTCAGCTGGGCACCACAATTGACCTCAATGCCTCTCTGCTTGGGAAGAGATAAAGCCAGCCAGGGTCTCCTGATCCTTTCCCGTGACCCCTGCTGGAGAGTACGTGATGTGTTGAAGTTGAGTCAGAATAAGATCTGGCTCGACTGTGATGCCAGTAAAGGTGGAATAGCACACTGCCACTCATTGTCTGGCTCCACACTTGAAGAATGACCAGTTGGGTAGCATAGTGGGGTATGGACCCTATTTTTTTACTGCTCATTTGGATTGTGCCTAGTTTCATATTACCTGTATACACGACAAATTTGCAGTGGTGACATCCTGTAGTTGAGATTGTTAGCATTGAGGCTAAAAGACATCCTCACGAGACGTGTTCCTGTCAGCTGGCTGGCCAGCACGATCACTGCAATGTTAGGCAAGAGAATCCTCCTGCGGCTTGACTTCTGTAGGAGAAATATCCTTTTGATCCCACTCTCTGGTGGGAGATTTTGTTTCAAAATCAGAGGACGAGCACCTGCCTAGCCAGTTCTCCACAGGGGCAAGGCAATGCAACCAATTCTATATTTCGTTACACATTGCAAATTTATAAAAATAAAACATTGAGCAACTTCTTATCTTGGTTCTCGTGATATTTCTGTCGCTGTTTACATTGATCCTTATCATTTGAATGCAACTGATGACAGGATTTTGCTGTATGGGGTAAAGTCCGCTTATGAACCTGAAACAAAACCAAAACAAACTCAGCTGCAGTCCACTACTGCTCTCGAGAATTCAGAAACTCAAGGTAAAAACAGTGCTTATTTTGGAATAGTTTCAGATGCAGTTCTTCCAATCCAATATGAGCTTGCAAATAAACAATTCAGTCCTCTGGTAACAGACTTCAAAAACAAACACTGGCTTGTGGAAGTTGAATCAAATGTTAAACAAACCATCAAAAATCCAAGCACCGTGCTTCACGCTGTGGGGGTAGTGCTTACGCCCGTCACAAGTGCTAAGCTGTGCTTGAAGTCTGGTTGGCATTCCATCCTCTAAATTGTTACACTGGACCCCAGCTATCGGGAATAACTGTTGTCTTAGCTTGTGAAAGAAGACATTTAGAATCAGACAAGCAGCTGCCATCTTTCTGCTTTATTTATTGCCAGGGTAACAGGGTGAAGGACATCACACGGGGAGTAGAAATCTGCATTTCTACATGAATTTAGTTTTTCCAAATTCTCCCCCCTTACAAAAAAGAAGAACAACTAATTCAGGACTAGCAACGGGGGGAATTTTAACCTAAAACAATTGGGTGGGTTTGGAACGTGGGCGCAGTTAAATTGCCAAAAATGGCATTCCGACCTGATCCCGCCTCCAACCCGCCCATTTCCGATTTTAACGGAGGCGGGACAGGAGGCAGGACGCAGGCGGGCGACCAACCCGCTCCCAGGGGGCGGAATGGCAATTTAAATATTATAATGAGGCTAGAAGCCTCTTTTTCAACCTCCATTTTGTTTTTAACTGCCTGTGGACAGGTTTCACAGAATTTGTGAAGCCCGGCAGTTACAGCAAGGCAGGTCTGCTGGATCCAGGAGGTAAGTGGCTTTATACTTGCATCCTGGATCCAGGGTCCCTGCCTAACCCACCCCCCGCGAGCAGATACCCCCTCACGAGGCCTCCGATCACCCCCCACCCCGGTATCCCCCCACCAATGATGCTGAAGCAGGTCACGATCCTCCAGTGGCCAGCCCTGATCTTCTCTTCACCCACCCCGATCACCTGGCCCCGTCCATGCTTCCCTCACCCCCCGATGCTCTGGCCCCATTCCTCTCTGCCACCTCACTTCCCACATCTCTGCCCGACCCCCCCCCCATCCTTTTAACGGCACGGCCTGATCCCCGATCACTGCCTGACCAGCCCCTGATCCTTTCCCTGGCCCGATCCCTGATCGCTGCCTCCCCCCCCCCCCCGATCCTTTCCCTGGCCCATCCCTGATTGCTGGCCCACCCCCCCCAACCATTCTTTTAATGGCCTGGCCCGATCCCTCCCTTCCTCCTCTGTGCAGCCACAGGCCTACCCGCCGGCAGCCAGCCAGCCTCTCAATCTGGCTGGCTGCAGGCGGGAAACCGAGGCCTCACATGCAAACCAGGCCCTGCCGTTAAAGGCGGCAGGGTCTGCGGGAAACCCGCTCTCTCGGGTTTCCCGACTGCCTTGGAGCCCCCAACCCACCTTCCTCCTCAAAATTCCGACCAAAGTGATTGGAAAATGATTTGGTTTTTTATCATGCATGCATTTCCCCTGTGCTCCATGATGAAACTGTGTTCATAGAGGCGGTTGGACATCATCAGCTATTTAGCATAATCTTTACCCATTGCTGGCAGCAAATTGGAAAAGTGCACCTGAATGCTGGTCTGGCCTGTTTGCACTTTCTTAATTTGTGGGTGGAGGAAACTGGGACATTGTTCCATTGAGCCTCTGGTGAGACATGCTGACATCAGATATAATGCATACACTTTACAGTGGAGTAATACTGGTGCAAAGATCAAACTCTGACCAAGAAGAGAGCTGGATCCGGCAGCTTTCTGTCCTTTTAGCTGTTGCCAAAACAAACTGTCACGAAGAAGAAATCTTGACTGATAAGTCTGACTGATTTTTTGCTATCTTTAGAGCAACAGCTATTGGATTGTAAACTGTCCAGTTTAATTTCCTATGACTTGATTTATAATCCCAAGAAATATTTACAAAATCTAATGCATAAGCTCAATTGCAATGCAAAATCTGATTTTTGCAATACCATCATTTTTTCCTTTTCTGTTGTCAACTTTATCTCACGTTTAATAATCATCTAATTCGCTATGTTCTGAAAAACGAATAGCTAATGTTGTGGTGTACCTTTCCTTCGTTGCACAGCACAATAGGTCTCTGCATTCTCGCTGCTGGATAAAAGCATTGTGTGTGCTGTGTTTTGAGTCATTCTATGACCTGAATTTCCAGATCTGTCTTGTCAAAATTCTGGGTCACTGTTATTTCAATTGGGCCAGAAATTCGGGTCTCCACGGGTGAGTACGCGCTGTGTACTCACCCGTAGACCCAACAAAAGTGCCGGTTTCCTGCATGCACTGCGCATGCACTGGAAACCGGAACGTCCGTTCCCTTGAAGGAAGGGGTTCAGAGGTCAAACGCGTGCGCCGGAGAGGCAGCGCGCACGCAGTGAACTTCGTTTTTTTTTTCAGGTTTCTCCGTGAGGGTAAGTATGGAGAAGCTGCGCAGGGAAAAAAGGAGGCGCAAGGCCTGCTTTTAACAAGGTAAGTGGTGAATTAAGTACAATTTAAACATTTTTTCAACAGGTTTATCTTTTTTACATACTTTAAAGAAAGGTAAGTTTATTTTTAGCACCGTTAAAAAGTGTAATTAATTTTTTCAAAAATTTAAATTTTTGTTTAAAGTAGTTAATTTATGTAATTTATAGTTATTTTAAAAATGTGATTTTTTAAAAAATGTATTTGAAGTTTTAGTGTGGTTTTGGGGCCGATCTCTATTCATAGATTTGACAGGTCTTCCTGTCAAAATCTATGAATGAAGATTCCCTGCTCCGATTGGCTCTCCGTGGCCCACGTGATCCCAGGGGACGCTTCAAACTAACTGCGCCCCTGGGATACGCAAGCACTGCCCGCCGGCAGCTGCAGGAGGCCCGGGAGCTGAATTCCATGCAGGCCCGAAGCACAACGGCAGGCGCGGTAGGCAAGTACGCGCGCAATTCTTGGACCCGGAAGAGCCGAATTTCTGGCCCAATATGTAGGATCTTTCCCAACCTAAATGAGACGAGCTGATCCAAATCCAGCCCCCATGTAACCAAGGCTTGTGACCCCTTACTACAAGTATGATGAAAGGGTTAATCCAATTTGGCCGAATACATCGGCCCTGTATTTATCTCCATGCCACAGTTCGTTAAGAATCAAGCATGTGCTTCACATTATAGTGTGTGGGAGATAGATAGACTGCTGTTATACCTGAACTGAAATGACCCATCATTCCGTTTTTCACTTTGACACTGTCTGTGGTTGAGTCTTGGCCTCATCCCTCCATCTCCACTCCCCCTGCTCCCAACACCTGCTCCCTACACCCAACTCCTGCTCCCTTGGGCTGCCTCCTGCTGCAGGCCTGAACAAGTGGTTTGCCACAACACAATCCGAGGAATCAAACAAGTATAGCTCCTGCCTCCGATTTTGTTCTGATGGTTTATGTGGTGATTTGAAGGACGAGCGCTTTAGAATTCTCGAGGTCCATTTGGTGAGCAAACTTTTGAAAGACACTTTCAGGTATAAATTAACATTATTCAGAAACACTCTGGTTAAACTGTTATTGTTGTGCTCATTAAATACAGGATACGTTATGAGGAACTGTGAATTGGTTTCTATTTCGACAGGCCAGAGATTGGTTAACTCACGCTAAAGTCTTTCGCGGAAATAAAAATCAAGCTCAAGGCTTCCCATTGAGTATTTTAGTAAAAAGATGGTTGTTACTTGCAGGTCAGGTATGAGAACACACGACCAGAGATTTGGGATCTATCATGCTTGGATAGCAGAGAAGCTAGCAGCCTTTGCTGAAACTCACTGCTTCATTGGGACAGGGTATGTGTCCAAGCTGCGGTCAGCAATTCCCTCACACATTTTATGGCCAATGGCACTGCTTATTGTGTCCGGTGAGAGGCTCCTAGTACTTCTTGTTTACCCAGTGAGGACTCAAACCCATGCTTGACAGGTAGTCCTGCTGGTGGTGCTGGCGATGATGAGGATGATGCTGTGGAGGCTTAGTGGTCTGTGCAGTGGTGGGAAGGTATTGGCGTGCATGGGCAAGGCTGGTACTAGTGTCGTGAAGAGCTGGTGGTGTTCACGCGTGTGCCTAGGAGAATTAACCACGTCTGTCTGGATAGTGTGGTGGAGAGATTATAATTCATCTGCCCAAGACGGTAGTTATATGTTAACAGCAGAGTAAGCAGTTCACCTGGGTATAATGAAGAGCTAGCAGTGTATTGAGTCTGTCTAATATGATTTGTGTGAACGAGGCATTTGGCACAGTAGGCAGCAGGTGGCTATTTGTTCGTGAGAATAGGGATTCAGAACACCTGCAATTAATTGGAACATCAGCAAAGGTGTTCAATAACATCAGTAAGGTTACCTAACACAAGGGAACTGCAGCAATACAGTTTTTTATTTGCACAGTTGCCAGACCCCACAAATGTGAGAAATAGGACATGAACCAAAGTAGGGATAACCTAACAAAGGCAGTGACAGTGCAACAAGTATGGATAAATGTTTGATTTGTTAGTAAACTTTGCATCATCAGAACATGAACTAAACAAGCAATCTCCAATTGATATTGGGCCAGAAATTGCTGGAAAAATAATGGCAAATTAAAGCCGCTCGCTATTATTAGTTCCTAAAAACTCCAGCAATTTGCAGCGAGTTCTGATTCTCCACACATTGCTGGACGATTTGCCCCACTCTGCTGTTAGCCTCCTCAAAACCAAAGGAATAGCAACCTTGCCGTGAGCCTCCCCATTGAAGTTCATTGTGTGGCATTACATTGCTGGATTTACGCTGTGAATGAGAATTAATCTCGTCGCAGCCATTTGGGGCTGGTAATTCATGTCATATGTGTAATATATATGGGTAGAACAAGTGAAGGACAGAGACAGGATGAGTTGCTAGTCCATGTGCTTGCTTTACTAGGCTAGAGCGCACTGAGCATGCTCATACTAAACCATGTGCTAATACATTACACTGCTTTCCTCTTAAAAAAATGTGGTCTAAAAGTAGCGCCCCGGCGAAATTAGCACGCCAAAGGGGGCGCGACCCAATTTTGCCCCCTTAGCTTTTTTTTCTTTTAAATGAACTACAAAGCCTTCAAATGAACTACAAATCCAGTTTTGCGGAGCCTTCCTGATCTCCTTACAGAAGGTTTTGGTGTTGAACCAATTTTTGAGCTGTTTTGTTTTGGTTCCAAACTCAAAGAAGTAGGTACCACCATTCTGTTTCTCCACTTGATACAACCTTGCTCACAAGACAATTCAGTACGACGGTCATGGAATGGTTTCAACTCTGTGTCCAGACACTGATCAGTCCATCCATTCAAGGTGTTTTCATACACTCTTTTCAGTACTGAGTCCTTTTGAGTTTCATTTGCAATCTCAGTTGCATTCACGGGAAAGTCTTTGTCAACTGCACCCAGCGTGAAAATAGCACCTTCACTCCCAACACGAGTCCTCATGTAGCAACCTGGACAAGGCATCTGCGATTGCGTTTTGCTTTTAAGTGCGATATTCAGTCGTGTAGTCATATTGTGACAACACTGCCCAACATTGCATTCTTGATGCGGGAATGCAGGGATGGCAGATTTGGGCCCCAATATTGCTAGGAGCGGTTTGTGATTGGTTATCAGGGTAAACTTTCTGCCCATCAGGAACTGTTGGATTTTCTTGATTCCAAACACTATGACAAGTGCTTCCTTTTCAATTTGCGCGTAGTTTCTTTCACTCTTTTTGAGGGTTCGCGATACGAATGCAATTGGTTTCTCTTGGCCATCATCCATTACATGGCTTATGACAGCTCCCACACCATAGCTAGAAGCATCACACGCTAACTTAAGCTCACGCTCTGTGTCGTAGTGCACAAGTAGAGCATCGCTAGAGAGACTTCTCTTACAAGTGTCGTAAGCTTCCTGTTGCACTTTTTTCCACTTCCACTGGACATCCTTCTTGAGGAGCTCGAGCAATGGAGCTAACATGGTCGCTAACTCAGGTAAGAAATGTGCGTAGTACTGGACCATTCCAAGGAAAGATCTTAACTCAGGCAGGTTCTGTGGCTTTGGAGCATTGATGACAGCATCAACCTTTTCCATAACTGGTTTCAAGCCATTTGCATCAACTTTCAGACCAAGGTACACAACCTCAAGCTGCACAAAAGCACATTTCCTCCTTTTCAATTTGACATTGTGGGAATTCAACCTTTGAAGCACTAAATCTAATACTTCTAGATTTTTTTTCCTTGTGCTTGTTGCGATCAGCACATCGTTTTGATTGCATAAGCATGCCCGATACGAGACTCCCAAAGCAAGCGCTCTACTCGGAGCTCCGACACAGCAAGAGAGCCCCAAGTGGGCAGAGGAAATGCTTCAAGGACATCCTCAAAACCTCCTTGAAAAAATGCAACATCCCCACCGACACCTGGGAATCCCTGGCCCAAGACCGCACAAAGTGGAGGAGAAGCATCCGGGGAGGCGCCGAATACCTCGAGTCTCTTCGCCGGGAGCAAGCGGAAGCCAAGCGCAAACAGCAGAAGGAGCGCACGTCAACCCAAGTACCCCACCCACCCGCCCCTTCAACCACCGTCTGTCTCACCTGTGACAGAGACTGTAGGTCCCGCATTGGACTCATCAGTCACCTGAGAACTCATTTTTAGTGTGGAAGCAAGTCATCCTCGGTTCCAAGGGACTGCCTAAGAAGAAGAATCACCGCACAAGCGTACAGTTTTGTCTGCTTTGGGCACTACCACAATCAGGGTAGCCCATTCACTTTTGTCAGTTTTTACCAGCACTTGGTTCTCTCTCAGCTTTGCTAGTTGTTCCTCCACCTGACTTTTCAATGCATAGGGGACCGGCCTTGCCTTACAATAGACAGGCTTCGCGTTGGACTTGATGCGGATATACGCATCATACCCAGTGATGCCCTCATAACTGTCTGTGAACACGCTTTTATACTTGTTCAGTATTGTGTTGTCGCTTCTTTGAAGCATCTACACTGAAGATGTTTTTCCAGTCTAGTTTTAACTTTCTCAACCAGTCTTTGCACATGATTGTTGGCCTGTTTAGCTCGCTACAATAATAGGCAGCTTTACTGACTGGCCATTGTGTTGAACTGTACATTCCATTTGTCCACATGTCTCTAGGATTTCTCCGGAGTAGGTTTTCAACTCTACGGCACTCTTTGTAAGTGGTATTTGATTAAACTTATTCTCATATGTGTCCTTACTCATGATAGAGCAGTCCACCGCTGTGTCGATACACATATCAATATATTGGTTGTTGATCAAAAGTTTTGTATGGAAGTCTTTCTTACGATTGCTAGGGTTACCACTAGTGGCATAGAAACTGTAGATGCCTCGTTTTCAACATCAGGTGTGTTCACTTCAATATTGTGAATTCCTCCCTTTTGCTGTCGCTGCTTTGCATTGCCACTAGAATGGTTCTTACTTCCTGCTTTCGATCTAGCTCTGCAAGCTGTTGAAATATGGCCTTGCTTCTGGCAGTGAAAACACTTTGCATTTCTGTATTGGCAGGTCTGTGGTGAGTGATTTCCATTGCAGCGATAACAATTCACTGAACTGCTCTCACCAACATGCTTTTGACTTGGTTTCACAGTTTTAGGTTTGGCGGTGGCTTTGTGACTGTAGACCTCAGCTGCACTAGTCACGTGAGTTGGATGGAGCTCCCTAGCATTCTTAGACGCCATTTCCATACATAGGGTAATTTTGCATGCTATGTCAAACATTAGGTTCAGCATAATAAAAACAGAAAATGCTGGAAATACTCATCGACCTGAAATGTTAACTCTGTTTCTCTCTCCACAGATGCTGCCTGACCTGCTGAGTATTTCCAGCATTTTCTGTTTTTATTTCAGATTTCCAGCATCTGCAGTATTTTGCTTTTGTATTAGGTTCAGAGTGTTCAGTAACTTGGACTGTGTGCACTCATCCACCAATCCACACACAAACTTATCTCGCAAGACACGATCCAAAAATGTGCCGAAGTTACAATGCAAGGACAGGTTCTTAAGATCTACAATGTACTCACTGATGGTTTCACTTTGTTTTTGGTTTGTGTACCAAACTTTATAGCTCTTTGCTATTTCTAACAGCTTTGGGTCGAAATAATCCTCAGGTTTCTCGACAATGTCTCCAAATGATGCATCCATCACTTTCCCTGGCGCGAATAGGTTTGTCAATGTTCCGTAGACATCTGACCCGAGCTCCGTTAGAAAAATTGCTTTCTTCCATTCATGAATTACTTTATTTTGAGCTTGAACATTCTCATCTGCACCTTCGGTCTCAATAATGTTATTGGCCCTATAAAAAAAATCTCCATCCGCTCAATGTAAGAAACGAAGGTTCGTGAGCTCGGTCATACAGGCCGAGGCTTCCGATGAATCCCATAGGCACGGCCACGATTGTCCCGATCCCATTGAACAGTGACTCAGCACGCTACCTGTGTGAATCAACGCCACTGTTGCTGTGTATACATACACACGAAGGCGAAGCACAGATAATTCTGTCTGAGCATTAATAGTAAAACATCGCAAAAATTCAGTTTAGGTGTCACAGATTTACCTTAAACTTTTCCACTCGAAGGTTGAACACTGTGTCCTTCCATATCCCTAAAAATGGCTTTGGGATCCCATTCTCGTCGCCAAAAATGTTATACATGTGGGTGGAACAAATGAAGGACAGAGATATGATGAGTTGCTCGTCCATGTGCTTGTTTACTAGGCCAGAGCAAACTGAGCATGCTCATACTAAACCATGTGATAATACATTACAATACGGACCCTGTTAATAACGTGATTTATGGTCCTGACATGACACTCAACCTTGGAGGCCCAGAATGGGAATGAAGCTGTGGAGTTTCACTCCAGCAGATAGTGAATTGTTCTTAGAAATTTGTAACCTTTTTAGCTGTCATGGCAGTACTTTTGTACCAGTTTGCCAGCCACACTCATTAGTGTTGTAAAGCAATAATTTTTAGGATGCAAAGCTGTTTCGACACTCAAAAATGCAAACTAGATAGATTTCTTTCAGAAAATAATTTTGGTGTACAGTATATGAATAATTTGAGATGTGGGAAGTGTAGCATGCTTGGGAGGAAAAAGATGACTTTGGAGCTATAGTTCCCAACACCCTCTACACTGTAATTTTCCTTGTGTCATTTCTGCATCTGTTGTAGATTACTGATAGAGATTGATGGCTATGATTGGTCAACAACTCGATTATCATTGTATCATGCGACTACCAGGATAGTAGAAGGCAAACTAGATGGAGCGTGGTCTTTTTTCTAGCAATTGCTATGTTCCTATGAAAGCTTCTCTTCTTCCTTCTTAGGCAGTCCCTCGGAACCGAAGATGACTTGCTTCCACATTAAAAATGAGTTCTCAGGTGACAGAAACTGTAGGTCCCACATTGGACTCAGTCACAGGTGGGGCAGATGGTGGTTGAAGGGGCGGGTGGGTGGGGTGCTTGGGTTGACGTGCGCTCCTTCCGCTTGGCTTCTACTTGCTCCCGGCAAAGAGACTCAAGGTATTCTCCGCCTTCCCGGATGCTTCTCCTCTACTTTGTGCGGTCTTGGGCCAGGGATTCCCAGGTGTCAGTGAGGATGTTGCACTTTTTCAAGGAGGCTTTGAGGGTGTCCTTGAAGCGTTTCCTCTGCCCACCTGGGGCTCTCTTGCTGTGCCGGAGCTCCGAGTAGAGCGCTTGTTTTGGGAGTCTCGTATCGGGCATGCGGACGATGTGACCCGTCCATCGGAGCTGATCGAGCGTGGTCAAAGCTTCGATGCTGGGGATGTTGGCCTGAGCGAGAACACTGACGTTGGTGCGCCTATCCTGCCAATGGATTTGCAGGATCTTGCGGAGGCAGCGTTGGTGGTACCTCTCCAGTGCTTTGAGGTGCCTGCTGTACATGGTTAATGTCTCTGAGGCATACAGGAGGGCGGGTATTACTACTGCTCTGTAGACCATGAGCTTGGTGCCGGGTTTGAGGTCCTGGTCTTCAAACACTCTCTTCCTCAGGCGACCGAAGGCTGCACTGGCACACTGAAGGCGGTGTTGGACTTCGTCATCGACGTCTGCCCTTGTTGACAGTAGACTCCCGAGGTATGGAAAGTGGTCCACGTTGTCCAAGGCCTTGTCGTGGATTTTGATAATCGTGGTGGGGGGGGTGGGGGGCAGTACTGTGTGGCGGGGGTAGGTTGGTAGAGGACCTTTGTCTTACGGATGTTTAGTGTAAGGCCCATGCTCTCGTACGCTTCGGTGAAGGTGTTAACGATGGTTTGGAGTTCGACCTCCGAGTGTGCACAGACGCAAGCATCATCTGCATACTGTAATTCGACGACAGAGGAAGGGACGACCTTGGATCTGGACTGAAGGCAACGGAAGTTGAACAGTTTCCCGTTCTGTAAATTAGCTCCACTCCAGTGGGGAGCTTACTGAGGGTGAGATGAGCATTGCAGCAAGGAAGATCGAGAAGAGCGTTGGTGCGATGACACAGCCTTGCTTGACCCCGGTCCGTACATGAATTGGGTCTGTGGTGGAACTGTTGGTCAGGATCACGGCTTGCATGTGAAGCAGGCAGAGGATGGTGACAAACTTTTGAGGGCAGCCGAATTTGAGGAGGACACTCCATAATCCCTCACGGTTGACAGTGTCAAAGGCCTTTGTGAGGTCAAAGAAGGCCATGTACAGTGGTTGGTGCTGTTCCCTGCATTTCTCTTGTAGTTGGCGCGCGGTGAAGATCATGTCCATTGTGCCCCTTAGTGGGCGAAATCCGCATTGCAACTCTGGGAGGAGCTCTTCAGCCACTGGGAGAAGGCGATTGAGGAGGATTCTTGCGATGACTTTCCCTGTGGCAGACAGCAGGGAAACTCCTCTGTAATTACCGCAATCGGACTTGTCACCTTTCTTGAAGACGGTCACAATTGCGGCATCTCCGAGATCCCCTGGCATGCTCTCCTCCTTCCAGATAAGAGAAATTAGTTCATGAATTCGCGCCAGTAGTGCTTCTCCGCTATGCTTTAGCGCCTCGGCAGAGATTCCATCTGCTCCTGAGGCCTTGTTGTTCTTCAGTTGTCGGATGGCCTTTTCAACCTCAAGCGGGCTGGGGTTGTGCTGAGATGGTGGCGGGTAGCATGCCGCGGGATAGAGTTGAGGGCACTCGCGTCGAAGACAGAGTCTCTGTTAAGGAGATCTTCAAAGTGCTCCTTCCAGCAGGCACTGACTGCCTCCCTGTCCTTGATGAGTACCTCTCCGTTCTTGGCCCGCACTCGGGTAGGATCTTGGGTGCTTGGGCCGTAGGCAGTCTTGACTGCGCTAAAGAATCTACGCACGTCGTGGTTGTCGGCTAGCTGCTGGATCTCCTGCACTTTCTCCACCCACCATCTGTTCTTTAGGTTGCAAGTTGATTGTTGGACCTCGGCCTTCAGGCGTCTGTAGAGCTGCTTTCTTGCTCTCGAGTTCTGTTGCTGTTTCCAGATCAGGAATGCCTTGCACTTGCGGCTTATCAGCTCCTGGATCTCCTGGTCATTCTCGTCGAACCAGTCTTGGTGTTTCCTGGTCGAGTGACCTATGAAAGCAGTGCAATGGCGTATGCATGGGGGTGTTCCACTGTTCCTGATCATGACAAACAGGGTTGCTGGTTCTACAGTTCATGGATCAAGAATGTTTGTACATTTCGCACACCTACCACCCTGCCATTCACTCATTAACTTCTCAATAATCAATACAGCAATTCCCAAACACAACTGGGTTACAATGTTCTCTTCTTCTTCTTTTACATTTTTTTTCTTAAATTTCCTTTCTGGCTCTTTTTTTTTCTCTCTCTCTTAATCCACTCTCTTACCCACTCGTTATTTCTCCTTCTGTACCTAATTTGACTTTAAATGACCCCATTTCCTTCACCGTTGTTTGCTCTGTTACTTTCTCTATCTATCCTTTTCTTTCATTGGTTAAGGTGCTAGACTATTGGGTACAAATATTTTTATTCAAAAACAATAATACCTGTACAACTCATCAATTACATAGTAAATCCATTACATAGTAAATCCATTACATTCATCCATCACAGTAAAAAATAAAGTCTTAAAAACAGCCTTATAGTTAATATAAATGCAATGATTAATTTTACAAATAATCAATAATGTTTACAGTACAAATACCCTTAAACAATACCACACAACTTTTTAGATTTAAAATAATAAATCTCAAAGTTAACTCCACCTAAAACAAAAACCATTTCAACACCAGTGTACAAACACATAGCACCATCATAATCCAATTAAATGCTACAGATAACATTTATTCCAATAAACCAAGAAAAAACCCGATTTACACCAGTCCTACTGGCATTGTTCCACTCTCTTACCCACTCGTTATTTCTCCTTCTGTACCTAATTTGACTTTAAATGACCCCATTTCCTTCACCGTTGTTTGCTCTGTTACTTTATCTATCCTTTTCTTTCATTGGTTAAGGTGCTAGACTATTGGGTACAACGTGCACAAGGTCCCAGATGTGACAATGGCATCGCTGTGATGTTATCAGTTCGCATTTCCAGCAATTTGTGGCATAAGTATAATGCGATCTCCGTGAGATGTGCCATTTCAGCCCCATTTTGTTGAATGTGTGGCTCAGAGAAAAGTTGCTCATTACCCAATAGCTAATTCAAAAACAGCCCTTTCACTGAATTCTTTAACCTTCACAATGTGCAGCCTGAAAGAGTCTTAGGATTAGATTTATAGCAGGTAACTTTCTAAGATCCTGTCTAGTTTGTGGATCATTGAGTTATCTTTATTTTAGGCGGATTAGGTACAGTGGCTACTTTGTTTTGAAGGCCAGTACTTTCCATAAACAACACTGTAGAGGGATGTCCATTGAATCTTAAGCATTCATGTACAGCAATTTGGAGGAGTGCCTTTGTGAATAAAAGACTGGTGATTTCAGATTTCTGCAGCCAAAGTTCTGCTTGTGCCTCTTATTCAGCCACCTACACTGGGAAGAATATGCGATCTGTTCATGAACTTCAATCTTCTCAGTATCAAAGGAAACGGCACCTGAAACCAACTGGCTACAAGAGCCAGAGATAATCCTATGTGTGCTTGAGCCTGCTCATTAGCCCGCTGCTGAAAGTACTCACTCAAACAGAGGTCAAAAGTTGCTTCTTGCGTAACTTTGCGGCGGAGGTGGGAATTTCTGTGATGCTTGGCAGCGAGATGGCCCCTTTGATTTTCACCGAGCTGATCCGGAGTGTTAAATTCCTGCATTTCTTCAGACAAAACATGCAAGTGATAAAGTACAGCACCTCTCAACAGTGCTGACACTGTGCTTTTGGTTGTTTCCTTAGATCTGCCCAGCTGTTCCAGTTTAAATAGCACCCCGGTGACAGCATTGATGGCCATTGCATGTTGGTGATATTTACCGTAGGCTGCGAGTTGAATCTTAGCAGCCCAGAAAATTCAAGTTGGCTTAAAGGGATACTTTCTTTTTCCTGTCTGACGCACTGAATTCAAAGTAGGCTTGTGTCTCCAGCCCCTTCCACACTCAAAGTGCCTCGGTGATTGTCTCACTGTGGATCAGGGAGAAGAATTTCATTGTTGTACAAATTATAGCTAATTTTGCCAATTTGGATATATTAAATCAAAGAAAGGAAAAGTACAATGGTCCATATGAAGTAAAGCTGTATCCACCGTAGAGGAACAGACCACCTGGAAGCATCTCTTTCATAACGGTGCAGGTTAACTCGGGAAACCCACTACTAGTATTGGGAAAAGGAGAACGGAGGGCTGTCGGCGGTCAGGCTGGTAACCGCCGTGTTTTTTTCTCTCTGCTATTTTCACCGTGCTGCTGATAAATCCACTCTGTAATGTAAACAAAGGAGAGAGAACATGATCCACATCTTTAAAATGCTAAAGGGCATCGATAATGTAGCTGTAAGCAAATTATTAGCGGAACTGGAGGACATGAGTATAAGATTAACAAACCTCGAGCGAGACTAGAGATTAGTGGAATTTTATTCCCCCCTCCTCGAGAATAATGAACTCATGGAATGGACTCCCATCTAAAGCAGTTAATCCTATGTGATTAGCTTCCTTATTAGGACTCTCTCTATGGAGAGTCCCCTTGATCTTGGAATGAGTTAGTTAATTGATCATTTACCTCATACTACATGGTGCAGCATTCCAGTCATGTGGCACCAGGTGCGGAAGCCAATACAATATGACTGGGTCCAAATACTGTCGAGGATAGCTGAACACTGCACCATCATCTATCCTCTAAAACACAGGCAAGTCCACTGACTGATAGATCAATAGGACTGGACATGGAGGTGGCTGGCACTCAGTCTGAAGAGCCTGTGTTTTCACCAGCCAGCACACTTCAGGCTACAGAATCCTCAGCTGGCAATTTTCCAGCTCTGGTCCTGCTGATAATTCCCTAGGGCAGGATTTCCGCTAGGTCACGTTTTTTTTTCCCAAGGCAATTTGCCTGAAAGTGGCCAAACCAGCGCAAAAGATCGAGGGATTTCAAGCGCAAATTACGTTCAGCGCACATCGAGTTGCCCTGATCTTTTGCGTAAGTTTAAAAATCATTGCGCTAGAAGCCCAGAAAATTGTCGACATCCCCAGATCAAATTAATCACCATTGCAAGTTTCCACTAATTGCGGCCCTTTGAGCAGGCTCTTAAAAACTAAGCTTTTTTTTAGGCGCAAGGACACTAATCGGCACATTTTAAAAGCTTTTAATTTTTTTCACTAAGAAACTGACCACTGTGCACCAAGGTAACTAGTAAATGGCTCTGTATAGTTTGTTTTTTAAAGTCACTTTCAGTTATTTAAAATCGGGTTACTCACAGGTGGTGAACTAGACACTCTGATTAAAAATGCTTAGTTTTTGTGATAAACCCATTTTCAGCTGTCTTAATAAAACTGCACCCAGTTACTACCCTTCAATATATCAAGGAATTTTTTTAATGCAAACATTTTTGTTAAATGATGTTTTAAGATGCTGCCCGATTGCGCTGGTTCATGGCAGATTTTACATTCGGCGATTTGCAAATTTTTGAGCGGAAGCTTGAGGGAAAAAATACACTTCCCAAAGCTGGCACAACTTGGGCCCGGATTGCCGATTGCGCCCAAAGCAGAAACTCTTGGCCCTCTTTAACTGACATTGTGAACAACCCAAATTGATTTGATTTATTTTCTTCTTCCTTTTCCCGTTGGTGAAAGCTGGTCTGTATGCTTCGATAGAGATGCTCCAGAGAAATTTTTGGTTTGTAATCAGTGTTCGGCACAACTGTGACAGGGTTTTGATGACCTGGTTCAGATCTTCTGAATGACATAAGTCTCCTGGGCCCACTTAAATGAAGGATATGTCGACTTACGCTATCGTTGCCCCTGTATGTAAGTACTGGGGTCATGGAGATTGTTGATACCTGAAAAAATGTCTCCGACTATTTGTGCTGACACTATGCATTTGTCTGGTCCCAAGCTTGGGTTACTGCTATTGTATTTTTTTTTTATAATTGCGATTATTATTGCTACAATGTTCAGGTTTTTCATTGTACACTGACAACATCCAGCTCTACCTCCCCATCACTTGTTTCCACCCCTCCACTGCCTTTGTGCTGCCACGCTGCTTGTCTGACATCCAGTCTCGATGAGCTACGGTTTCCTCCAGGTAAGTATTGGCAAGACTGAAGCAATCATCTTAGAGTCCCGCATCACAATCTCCGTACCTTTGCCACTTATTCACACCTCTTCCAGGCCACTGCCTCAGGTTGAACCAGACTGTTCGCAAGCTCAACATCCTATTGGACAGGGCTATGGGGAAAGAGCAGGGGAGTGGGACTAATTGGATAGTTCATTCATAGAGCCAACACAGGCACAATGGGCCAAATGGACCCCAACTGTGTTTCTCACCCTATATCTTCTCCATCACAAAGATCCTTGTGATCCACCTCTGTAATATCGTCTATCTCTGTCCTGCCTCAGCTAATCTACTGAAATTCTCATCCATGCCTTTGTCCTCTCCAAACTCGGTTATGTTCTCACTGGAAAGGGTTAAATTATGAGGACAGGTTGCATAAACTTGGCTTGTATTCCCTTCCATATAGAAGATTGAGGTCTGATGATCGAGGTGTTTAAAATGTTAAAAAGATTTGACAGGGTAGATACAGAAAAGCTATTTCCTCTGGTGGAGAAATTCAGAACAAAAGGGACATAATCTTAAAATTAGAGTCAGGCCATTCAGGAGGGAAATCAGGAAGCACTTTTTCACACAAAGGGTAGCAGAAATCTGGAACTCTCTGCCCCGAATGGCTATGGATGCATTGACGATTGGAGCTTTCAAGACTGAAATAGATAAAGGGTATCAAGGAGCTAAGGCGAGTATATGGAGTTGAGGTGTCGATCAGCCATGATCTAATTGAATAGTGGAGCATGCTTGAGGGGTTGAATGGCCTACTCCTGTTTTATGTTCCTACAACATTAGCTTAGTTTCCCAAATTTCACTTGATTACTTTAGAGATTACAATATCCCTCCTTGGTCTGATGGATCAAATGATAAAAGATTCTGTCCCTAAATTTCCACGGGGGTTGTCCCAATCTCCCGCCATAACTCTGGTGGGATTTTGGCTGAACTCCCAGAGAAACAGCGTAAACGACTGTCGTACTATTTTTCCGGTTGCAGTAATTACAGAGGAGTTTCCCTGCTGTCTGCCACAGGGAAAGTCATCGCAAGAATCCTCCTCAATCGCCTTCTCCCAGTGGCCGAAGAGCTCCTCCCAGAGTCGCAATGCGGATTCCGCCCACTAAAGGGCACAATGGACATGATCTTCACCGCACGTCAATTAAAAGAGAAATGCAGGGAACAGCACCAACCGCTGTACATGGCCTTCTTTGATCTCACAAAAGCCTTCACCAATGTCAACCGTGAGGGATTATGGAGTGTCCTCCTCAAATTTGGCTGCCCTCAAAGGTTTGTCACCATCCTCCGCCTGCTTCACAACGACATGCAAGCCGTGATCCTGACCAACGGTTCCACCACAGACCCAATTCACGTACGAACTGGGGTCAAGCAAGGCAGTGTCATCGCACCAATGCTCCTCTTGATCTTCCTTGCTGCAATGCTCCATCTCACCCTCAGTAAGCTCCCCACTGGAGTGGAGCTAATTTACAGAACAAACGGGAAACTCCGTCGCCTCCAGTCCAGATCCAAGGTTGTCCCATCCTCTGTCGTCGAATTACAGTATGCAGACGACACTTGCATCTGCGCTCACTTGGAGGTCGAACTCCAAACCATCGTCAACATCTTCACCGAAGCGTACGAGAGCATAGGCCTTACACTAAACATCCATAAGACAAAGGTCCTCTACCAACCTGCCCCTTGGACAACGTGGGCCACTTTCCATACCTCGGGAGCCTACTGTCAACAAGGGCAGACGTTGATGACGAAGTCCAACACTGCCTTCAGTGTGCCAGTGCAGCCTTCGGTTGCCTGAGGAAGAGAGGGTTTGAAGACCAGGACCTCAAACCCGGCACTAAGCACATGGTCTACAGGGCAGCAGTGATACCAGCCATGCTGTATGCCTCAGAGACATGGACCATGTACAGCAAGCACCTCAAAGCACTGGAGAGGTACCACCAATGCTGCCTCCACAAGATCCTGCAAATCCATTGGCAGGATAGGCGCACCAACGTCAGTGTTCTCGCTCAGGCCAACATCCCCAGCATCGAAGCTTTGACCACGCTCGATCAGCTCCGATGGACGGGTCACATTGTCCGCATGCCCGATACGAGACTCCCAAAACAAGCGCTCTACTCGGAGCTCCGGCACGGCAAGAGAGCCCCAGGTGGGCAGAGGAAACGCTTCAAGGACACCCTCAAAGCCTCCTTGAAAAAGTGCAACATCCCCACCAACACCTGGGAATCCCTGGCCCAAGACCGCACAAAGTGGAGGAGAAGCATCCGGGAAGGCGCCGAACACCTCGAGTCTCTTCGCCGGGAGCAAGCGGAAGCCAAGCGCAGGCAGCGGAAGGAGCGCACGTCAACCCAAGCACCCCACCCACCCGCCCCTTCAACCACCGTCTGCCCCACCTGTGACAGAGACTGTAGGTCCCGCATTGGACTCCTCAGTCCCCTGAGAACTCATTTTTAATGTGGAAGCAAGTCATCCTCGGTTCCGAGGGACTGCCTAAGAAGAAGAAGAAGAGATTTTTCTGGAAGTTCCGCCAATCTCCGGCTGAAGTTACGGCAGGAGGTCAGGAGAACGCCATGGCAATTCAGGGCCTCTGTATTTTTAATAGTTCTTTCTGGAACTTTATTAGCTGGCCGGCTGATGATCCCTTTAAATTGGTCACTGCTTGCTGGATTCAGCCTGTTTGAATGAGTCACTTCTGTCTGGGTGGACTGCTTAACGAGCATTAGCTGCAAGATGACTAGGTGTTATTATTGATTACCGCACTGCAAGGAGACAAAATTAATCATTTGGGATTGCTGACCCAACCAGTGAAAGGGGGTGAGGCTGTCACTCATTGTAGCAGAGATGCAGTTTTATGGGTGGAAACACTACATGAGGAAGAGCTGTCAGGTCATTTTTATGCCTTTGAATCCTATTTTGATTGACAGCTTTGTCTATTGTAAAAGTATTCCTTTTGATTATGTTCCAGTTTGCATTTCAAAGCAATGAAGTGAAGTGGTGTAAATACTGTGCCACATCAAGGTTCCTTCAGTAAAGTTCTGCTTTTCTCGTCAGTTGATGAGCTAGGCCCAGTGGAACATTCTGTACATTTCTGAGGTTGCATATCATTTTTCCTCACAGTTCCAAGATTTCAGAATTGCTAAAAGTTTTGAAATGGGTTCAAGTGTGCTTTGACTGCAATCTAGTAAAAGCTGTTGTGTTTGCTCTTGTCTCTATTTAATGTTACTACCTAATAAACCTGATTCATAGTTTACAGCCTGAGAGAAAAGGTTTTTGGCAGAGTACTATTTGTCGTGTCAGCTGTGGCTCAGTGGGTAGCACTCTCTACCCCTGAGTCAGAAGGTTGTGGGTTCAAGTCCCACTCCAGAGATTTGAGCACAAATCTAGGCTGACACTCCAGTGCAGTACTGAGGGAGTGCTGCACTGTTGGAGGTGCTGTCTTTCGGATCAGATGTTAAACCGAGGCCCCGTCTGCTCTCTTGGGTGGACGTAAAAGATCCCGTGGCACGATTTCAAGGAAGTGCAGCAGAGTCCCCGGTGTCCTGGCCAATATTTATCTCTCAACCAACATAACAAAAACAGATTATCTGGCCATTATCACATTGCTGTTTGTGGGAGCTTGCTGTGTGCAAATTGGCTGCTGCATTTCCCACATTACAACAGTGACTACACTCCAAAAGTACTTCATTGGCTCTAAAGCGCTTTGAGACATCCGGTGGTCATGAAAGGCGCTATATAAATGCAAGTCTTTCTTTCATCAGCCAGAGAGACCAGGAGAGTATGAGACAGCTCATCTTATTTCTAGCGATCTTATCCAGGCGTTTGTTCACCTTGGGTACACTACATTATCAGATACTTTGCATATTGACAGGGAGCATGGACTTGCTTGTGGAACACTAGCCTTGCACTAGATATGAGAAAAAAAATGTACGTATTGCTAAACTGCATGACGCTCTAATCTCATCGCTTGGAGCTTCAATTTGTAGTTATTCACGTTTTCAAGAGATTAAGGGAGACTCCATGGACTCCATGTAAATTATACATTGCCTGCTGGGAGGAGTGGGCTAAATCGTTTTGTCTTTTTCTATATTCTTTGTTGTTAGACCAGTTGGGAGCTAGTACTAATGTAGTGTAATGGGCATAAATATGTTTTGAAAGCAAGCCACGTAGGCGCTTTGCTACCAGCCTGTCAGGCATTGGTATAACTTTTTTCTTACTTTGTCTTTTTGCAGAGAAAATTACACCTAGTGCTAACTTCAGTAAATCCACCAGAGTGGAGAAAAGGCTCTGCTTTTGCATTGGTGCACGCAATAATATATTACCAGTACTGGATCGTATGCTGAGGATGCCACTTTTGATCCTCAGCACAAGTGTAAGGCACCCTAATTGCACTTATACTTTGTTTAGCAATACCAACACTTGGGCAAAACTTCTATCCTTCTCAGTATTTCAAAGTGGCGGAGAGTTTTGCAACAACGGCTGTCAGCTGTGGCTCAGTTGGTAGCACCCTATTCTCTGAGTCAGAAGGTTAGGGTTCAAGTCCCACTCCAGAGACTTGAACACAAAAATTTCGGCTGACCGTTCAGTGCAGTACTGAGGGAGTGCTGCATTGTCGGAGGTGCTGTCTTTTGGATGAGATGTTAGGTGGATGTAAAATATCCCGTCGCACTATTTTGAAGAAGAACAGGGGAGTTATCCCTGAAATAAAAACAGAAAATGCTGGAAATACTCAGCAGGTCAGCCAGCATCTGTGGAGAGAGAAACAGAGTTAACGTTTCAGGTCGATGACCCTTTGTCAGAACTGGAAAAAGTTAGAGATGTAATTGATTTTTAAGCAAGTGTAGGGGCAGGGAAAGGGAGGAGGGGAGGAAAGAACAAAAGGGAAGGTCTGTGATCGGATGGAAGGCAGGAGAGATTAAATGACAAAAGGGATGATGGTGCAAGGGCAAAATGAGATGGTAATGGGACAAGTTAAGCAACAAAAGATGACTCTAGATGAGGTGTAAATGGCAATGGCAGAATCATCAACAGCTGCCATGTGAGAGAGGGAAAAAAATGAAAAAAAATATAGACCCTATATTTTTTTTATTTTTTATTTTTTATTTTTCTCTTTTCTCTCTCACATGGCAGCTGTTGATGATCTCCACAGATGCTGCCTGACCTGCTGAGCATTTCCAGCATTTTCTGTTTTTATTTCAGATTTCCAGCATCCGCAATATTTTGCTTTTGTATTAGGAGGTATCCCTGGTTTCCCAGCCAATTTTTATCGCTTAATCAACATCACTAAAACAGATGATCTGGTCATTATCACATTGCTGTTTGCGGGAGCTTGCTGTGCGCAATTTGGCTGCTGCGTTTCCTACATTACAACAGTGACTACACTTCAAAAAGTGCTTCATGCGATGAAACGCTTTTGGACGTCCTGAGGCCATGAAAGGCGCTATATAAATGCAAGTCTTTTTTTCAAAAACTTTCTTTTTTTAATATACAGCACATCTGTGAATGAGCTCAATCACTTTGATATCAAGACACCAACTGCCCAGACAAGTGCAGTATCTGTAGCCATAAAATAAACAGTTTAAAATATTTTCCACGCTAAATAGACTACTTAGCAGGTTTGTTATTTCATTAACGACTATATTGTTTACTGATTGCTGTAGTGGTGAGAAATATTAAAAGCTGCAATGGTTAAAAACTGGTTGGTTATTTACTTCAGTTCCAAAGTGTTCCAGTTAATTATAGCCCACATGGTTCCAGATGGTTCATTAAGCACCTTCTGAATGCATAATCCTTTATAGCATGTAAATGTCTATAACTGAGTGAAGATGAGATAGTTATGGGACCCCTACAATATTCACGCATTGGTAAACGACACTGGCTGAATACTGGAAAAGACCCTGCCCCAAACTTTAGAAAGTACAGGTGAATCAGCTTGGAATGTTCAGCTGATCTGAGGTATGGAGAAGATTACTGGATGGTGTAATAACATGGTCACTGCACAATAAAGTCACGAGCCTGGAAATTCCGTTGGGGCTTCTCTGTCTGAGATGCCACCAGGGCCTTCCGGGTTGATGATGAAAACTAGCTGCAGCAGTCTTTGGCTTTGAAAGGGGACCGTTTTTCCGCAAGACAGAAAGTAATTGATCGCCTCTGGGATCAATGACCTTAGCCTGGGTGAGAGTTGGGGCATTTCCAAAGGCCTCATAAGGGACTCATGCTAGCGAGAGTTCTGCTGATGCCTTTTAACGATGTCAAGGGTGGAATTCCTGGGAACTATCTGGAGACGCCCCCTAGACATCTGGGCATGGGCAAAAAATCATCGCCCACCCACATGGAAAATGCCAACCCGGCAAATGAAAGAATAGGGCAGAATTCCCAGTGGAACTGGGTTCCAACCCATCTTCTGACTCCTGATCTAGAAATCTGCCAGGAGTCCAGCTTGGCCCAGACTGAAATTTCAGGTCCACTCTGATTCAGATAAATTCTGTCATTGTTGCTGTGGAGGGAGAGCAGCTGTGCTTCATTTTCATTATGGTATCATATGCAAGAGACGTACAAACATAATTTGACACAAGTTGCATCTTAGCATATGCAGAATGCAGCTTTGTCAAATACTGTTTGCTAAAGATAGTGGTCCAGAAATTCTACAATAGCTGTTCCACCAGCGGAGGAATGGCAGAACAGAACGACTGGTGGAGGGGGTGGAGCGGGGCGGGGGGCGGGGGTGGGTCATGAAACCCTCCAGTCATTTCAATGTTGGTCAACAAGGCTTTAAAGGACCACCTCCATTTCACGCCCAAAAACCTCTGTCACCCATCTTCAGCCTCCAGGTTCGACCTGTGCGGTTCCTGGCTTGCCCTCAGACTGGGTAACTCAGCATGGCCCAGTTCCCAGCTCGGTGCCCTTACTGCCAAGTCAGCCGGATCTCAAGTTTGACCTCCTCTCCTATCACCCCACCCCCTCCACCCCATCCCGCAGTCAGCCAAACCTAGCTCCACTGCTGAACGGGAACCCCTGTCTTCTCACATGCTTGGCCACTGACCCCATTTCACATTTCTGGGATGGGTTTATTTGCACGATTGGGGTGGCCCACAAGCTCCTGCATGGGAGCTTTAGCTGCGATCGCCCGAATCCAGCCTTGTAAAGTGGAGAGGCCCACAGCCACTTCCTATAAGGTGCCTCCAGGCTCTTTCGGGCCAAAGATAAAAGCCAGCTCTGGTAGTCTTCAGCTCTGAAAGGAGCCATTGGCTTCAAGATCGAGGCAGTCGATCTCCTCGGGGATTGCTTGTCTTGGTCTAGGTAAGCTTTGGGCCCTTTCAAAACGTCTCAACGAGACCCATGCCAGCTCTCAGCTGGTGAGCATTCTGTTGTGGCATTTTAAGGATTTAAAGGACAGAAATCTGGGGATAGGCCAGGAACTCCTGCAGGCATGCCTCCTTTGTGTGGGGAATGGGAAGAAGATTTGAAGATAGCCCCCTACCAGAACATGACAACCTGGAATAAATGGGACAGATTCGTGGCAGAACTGGATTCTGCTCTATTTTCCAGCCTCTGAGGATATCTGGATATCGGCCTGGATTCTGCCTTTGCCCAGACTGTTATTTTGGGCCCCATGTTTTATAGCTGATGCACTTTTATTTGATGGGCTTCTGACCAGCCTCTGTGATGTGGCAATTTAGTTTCTATGATGAGCACAGATGTTCTGAGAGCATCAGTTAAAATTGTTAATATTTAATCTAAAGAAACCTCTATGGAATTCTTGAAAATGGCTCTAATTTACTTGTCACTTATCCATAGAGACGTTTTGGTTCTGCTTTGGATTTGCTATGGGACCAGTTGATCAGTGTTTATATTGCTACAAACACCTAGAAAGTCCTTATTTGGATTTTTTTTTTATCAGACCCAGATGGGCGTCCTCTTTTGGAAGGAAAAGTAAGGAAGGAAGAGAAATTATAGAATAGTGCCCTGATTTGTGGAGCTAATGACATCCTGGTGCTTGTGTACTGTTTCACAGCTCTTTGGATCATGAACATAAAAGTAAATGTGTCACTCTCTGTCACTCTCCCTCTCTGTTACTTTCTCTGTCTGTTACTCTCTCTGTTACGCTGTCTCTCTCTCTGTTACTCTCTCTGTTACTCTCTCTGTTACTCTCTCTGTTACTCTCTCTGTTACTCCCTCTGTTACTCCCTCTGTTACTCCCTCTGTTACTCCCTCTGTTACTCCCTCTGTTACTCCCTCTGTTACTCCCTCTGTTACTCCCTCTGTTACTCCCTCTGTTACTCCCTCTGTTACTCCCTCTGTTACTCCCTCTGTTACTCCCTCTGTTACTCCCTCTGTTACTCCCTCTGTTACTCTCTCTGTTACTCTCCTCTGTTACTCTCTCTCTTACTCGCTCTCTTACTCGCTCTCTTACTCGCTCTCTTACTCGCTCTCTCTTTCTCTCTTACACTCTCTTTCTCTCTTACTCTTTCTCTCTTACTCTCTTACTCTCTCTCGCTTACTCTCTCTCGCTTACTCTCTCTCTTACTCTCTCTCTCTCTCTTACTCTCTCTATTACTCTCCCTCTCTGTTTCTCTCCCTCTGTTACTCTCTGTTACTCTGTCTCTGCTTGTTACTCTCTCTGTCTCCCTGTCTCTCTCTCACTCTATTACTCTTTCTGTCACTCTGTCTCTCTCTCTCTCTTATTCTCTCTGTTACTCTTTCTCTGTCATGTCTGAGTGGAGTCCGATATTTTTCAAGTAAACTGGCAGGGACCTGATTAGACACAGACTGAGTTTGACGAGTCATTCTGAGCACAATATAAAGTCGCTTTAAGAACAGTCTGAACTAGATTCTTAGTTCAGCTCAAGTGCGCGGCACAAAAGTTTGGAGCATCCGTAAGGAGAGCTGAGGAGGGGAATAGAAATGTCACACCGATGCAGGAGGAGGAGATGTTCCCTGAAAATGGCAGAAGATAAGTTGTCAGAGTAGAGCATAAGGAGCTTTATTCTTTAGCTGACTATGCTGTACCTGGCCTGTGAATGCTTGATGCTGACACTGGCTGAAGACACCGAAAGCACTCTCTGTTCCTCTGCAGACATCACTTGATGAGCAGAGAAATTACAACAGCAAAAAAAAAAGGGAATCCAAATTACTCAATGAAGCTAATAATGTGGCAGAAATCAAATACAATATTTGCTTGAAAGCCTATTAAAAATCAGAGCAAATGTAACACTTTCCAAAGCTTGAAGCATTTTGACCAATTAGCAGCTGAAAGAGCTGCCAGAGCCTGTTCTCTTTGATCCATTAAACACTCAGTGGCAGCTGCAGTCATTATGATTCCCAGGAAACAGAAGCTGAAAATACATACATATTCTCCGAGTATTAATGGTAAAAAGGTATGTCAAGAAGATGTGATTCTGAACAGTTTTGGACAATGTTGGTACTGTAGGCCAGGAGAGGGGCATGTTCCCATTCACTCCTTCACTATGCTCTGTAAACCGTATATATCATTCTGTCCTTATAGTTAACTTGTTTTGTAATATACAGATGCATATCCATCCAATGGCTAATGGTGGGAGCACAATAGTCCCCAGTAGCAATGGATTCTGCTCCAGGCAGGATTATTTGTCTTTTGGCAGTAGAAGACATTCCTAATTCAAGCTTGCTCCAGCACCACTTCACAGTGCAGAGTAAATCCTGCTGTTTTAGTGTGTCAGCCATGGCTCAGTGGTAGCACTCTCGCCTTTGTGGGTTCAAGCCCCACTCCAGGACTTGAGCAAGTAATCGAAGCTGCTGCTTCGTGCAGTACTGAGGGACTGCTGCATTGTCGGGGATGCTGTCTTTCGGATGCTAATCCGAGGCCCCATCTGCCTGTTCGGATGTATGTAAAAGATCCCATGGTATTATTCAAAGAGATGGGGAGTTCTCAATTTATCCTTCAACTGACACCACCAAAATAGGTTATTTATCTCATTTGCTGTTTTTGGGGTGTTGCTGTAAGCATATTGGCCACCCTTTTTGTCGACATAACTACAGTAACTACACTTCAAAAATCAATAATTGGTTGTGAAGCACGGTGGGATATTTATGAGGATGTAATAGGCACTATATAAATGCAAGTCCTTTGCTTCTCTCTCAAGCAGATTGTAGGGCAGTCGATAGGTAATTGGTCCTGAACCCATGATATGCCTTAGTTGTGGGACTTTGTATATTGCTGAAGCTGGGAAGGGGATTTTATTTGATAGTAAAGTTAACATGAAATCTAAGTCAGCATTTCCTATAATAATTAATACTATTGTTTTCTACCTACAGCCTGGCCCTGTTTCACAGGCATCATAAAACACTTTGGGCCAGAATTTAACATAAAAGTAACGGTTAGGCTAACGGAGCTCGCCGCTATTTATGTGCAAATCGGACAGCAACTTCAGGCGAACACAGATGCGCAGTTAATTCCGGAAGATGCTGTCTGAGATGTGCTGCCCCTCCGTAAGCTGCATGAAAATGGCATCTCACCATCTGGCTCCCCATTCAAATGTATTGAACAGCGCGAAGTTCCTGTACTGACGTCATAGATACGGTCTAAACTCGTCACATAAAGTTAGGGTTTGGCCATTTCAGTCTAAGTATCCTCTTTAGCAGCGCAATAAGTCTTAATTACAGCCAAACAACCTCTCTGGTACTGAAAATGAACTTTTACAGGTGTGGAGTCTCATTCCTTTAGCTTTTAATTGTTGTTGGAGATTTTGTAAAAAATATTTTAAATTACATTATTTTAAAAAACTTTTTCTTTCTGTCCCTTTTATCTCTCTTTTTTAATCGAAGCTTTCTTTCCCTCTCTTTATTTCTGCTGTCCTAACTCGCACCAAGTCCCGTTCACCCATCACCCCTGTGCTTACTGACCTACATTGGCTCCCGGTTAAGCAACGCCTCGATTTTAAAATTCTCATCCTTGTTTTCAAATCCCTCCATGGCCTCGCCCCTCCCGATCTCTCTCACCTCCTTCAGCCCCACAACCCTCCGAGATATCTGCGCTCCTCCAATTCTGGCCTCTTGAGCATCCCTGATTATAATCGCTCAACCATTGGCAGCCGTGCCTTCAGCTGCCTGGGCCCTAAGCTCTGGAATTCCCTCTCTAAACCTCTCTACCTCTCTTTCCTCCTTTAAGACGCTCCTTAAAACCTACCTCTTTGACCAAGCTTCTGGTCATCTGCCCTAACCCTTATGTGGCTTGGTGTCAAATTTTGTTTGATAACACTCCTGTGAAGCACCTTGGGATGTTTTACTATGTTAAAGGTGGTATATAAATGCTTGTTGTTGTTGTTGTTATTTCGTTTTCTCTGCCTGATTTGACATTGATTTCACTATTCTAACTTACCCTTCCTGGTTCAGACTCTGTGCTGCTTATTAACAATTCTTCAATCTGATTGGTTAAGGAGGTACACAGTTGCCTGCCCTGTTCACAGGTCCCAGATGCCCTGTAGAGGGCGCTGCGCCATTTCATAGAAACATAGAAACATAGAAACTAGGAGCAGGAGTAGGCCATTCGGCCCGTCGAGCCTGCTCCACCATTCAATACGATCATGGCTGATCATCCAAATCCAGTACCCTGTCCCTGCTTTAATCCCCACAGTACACATATCCCACCCTACCCCCGTAAGCCCACGTATTTAATTCCCCCTAACATATCGCATCCTTTCGCTCTCCCACTTGCAGCAACTTGCCGCGCAGAAGTTCACGGAAATTAAATGGGCAAGGGCAATCCAACGAATGACGGGCGTCGTTTGTTCGCTGGTTACAGTAAATTCTGGCCCAATGGGTTCACTACCATGACTGTAATTACAGCTGATCTGGAAGGAGATTGGCCAGCTAGTGTAGTGTATGCCAATATAACTAGTAAAAACAGTTTGAAAAGGAAAGCGAAAGAGTACAATATTTAAATAATAAGGCAAATAATGACAAAAATAGTATCTATAAAAATGTATTTAAGTATCCCTCAATCCTCCATTCCTCCATTTTTTGCTCAGAGGTCACAAACAATGCTGTTATTAGTTATGATTAGTACTGGTAATAATGATTAATGGCAGAAATACTAACATTATTATTTGTGCCTTCTGAGCTAAATTAAGCGTACCAACCTATAATGAGTTTATATTCATCATGAAACACACTGTATTTAAGGCCATTCGTGCTGACTTACAAACGTACGGGTAACTTTATCCCTCAGTTGAAGCAAATGGGCAAAATGCCAAGAGAAGTCTGTGTATTGCTATTTCTTCCAATAGCTTGCAGTTCCCTCTAAATTTAATGTTATAAATGACATAATATTTATTAAACGTAAGTCACTAGTGCTTTTCTGGACATCAGCAGTTGACAGTCCTGAGGGTGCTGCCATATTGTATTGAATTCTGCAAGTTTGGGAAACAGTGGTTGCTTGATATTTAGTGTTGAAATGTTCAGCATCTTTTAGTACTACAGATCCAAGCTGCAAGGATGGCTGTTCACCTCAAATCTGTGATCTTATACAAGTGGGCTTGTTTTTGAAGCAAAGAAGGTGGAGGAAGTAATGGAGAATAGACTTGTCAGACACAATGAACTGCTTTGAAATGAGAACAATTTACTGTCCAGTTCGATTCCTGTTTGCCAATTTATTCCCTGCAATTTGCTCAGCACTGGAAGTAGGGCGCATCAAACATACTTTGTGTAAGAACATAAGAAATAGGAGCTGGAGTAGGCCATGGCTGATCTTCTACCTCATCTCCACTTTCCTGCACTATCCCCATATCCCTTGATTCCCTTAATATCCAAAAATCTATCGATCTCTGTCTTGAATATACTCAACGACTGAGCCTCCACAGCCCTCTGGGGTAGAGTGTTGGGGTTAATCTTACATTTTATTATAAATGTCATAATATTTATTTAATGGGCATAGGTACAATTTGGAGAGGCACTTTCAAATGGTAAATTCCTAACAATCCAAGTAAAATGCTAATTTTGAAATTTTTGCAGGGTACTTTATCATCCAAGATTGAATAAAAGAAAGAATGTCTTGCATCTATATAGCGCCTTTCACAACCTCAGGACATCCCAAAGTGCCTTACAGCCAATGAAGTACTTTTGAAGTGGAGTCACTGTTGTAATGTAGGAAAGGAATAACTTTGTTATGGTTTCAAAACCAAAAGTCACATCCAGCAGCTGCGGCCCATTGAGCCTTTGCTCAAAGAACTCCATCACCTTGCACCACCTTCAGCAGTCTGCCTCAAACCAGTTGTCTAATTAAAACATCGTCAGATACTTACCTCTAAGTTACACACTCAAACTGATAGGAAACATTGACACCTCCTGAATCTCTGGGATCCTTCCAGGCACCACTGGGAACCTGGGGTGGAGAATTCTGCAGAATGTGGTGCCATTCAGTCAGTACTTCAGTCACGAGATAGATGTCCTGGCCATGTGTCCATTCTGCAACATGATGAAACCATTGATGTGCAATGACTGAGGTTGCAGCCCATATTCCACCATCTGAGGGGGCCACTCCTCAGTATTTGGCTACATTTTTTCAGCAAACACATTCACCTTTGGTCACCTGGTGAGGAGGTACACAGCCAGCTGACTTAGAATAGGATCACCCTGTGAACCCATCAATGTGCTGGAAGACTAATGTGATCATTGGGAACTGCAGGGTGTTTTATAGACAGGAATTTACAAATTCTTATTTCAATTTACTGACATGCACTTTTAGCTAGCCATCTGTTATTTATTAATGGTGCCCTCCTTAGAGAGGGCTGCTTGAGGTTGTACTGATGACATTGACATGGTGCAAAAGAGGACACTTACTGAAGTAAAGGGACTCATGCTATGGCTTTATAATCCCATTACAGATCAAACTTGCAGCTTATGAATGTGGTTTTTAAGATGGGGCTCTCGTGAATAGCTCTGTGAACCCTACTATTCCACCCTCCTAGGGGGCGATTTTGTCAATGGGGGCACGTTGGAGGCGGGACTGCTGCTTGTCGGGTTTTAGTCCCACCTCCATCGACTTGTGGCCAACCCACGCTATTTTCCCTTGATTGATCTTGTTAAGCCCACCCAGCGGGTTTAGCAGGCCAATTAAGGGGAAGCCGGTTACAGAGAACGTCAGCGTATGACATTTCATCTGTCAAAAATTTTTGACAGATGAATTGTCATTGTTTGACAGCTCTCTGAAGCTGTCAAACACTGACATTCTCTGTTGTTTGATGAGTTCTTGTATTCAAGACTCATCAAACCTCTTGTGAGCAGAAATTAGATGGTTGTTGCATCGGAGAATGCAGCAGCCATCTGTCATCTCTGCCGGTGAGATGCGAGACTCTCCGGTTCCCCAACTGTTGAAGCCTGCAGGAAGAAACAAAGGTAAGTAAACATTTTCTATCACTTTCCACTCACCTCACATACTTACCTCTCCATACTTGCACCCATCACTCACCTCTACAGCGGACTTTTGGACCCTCCGACCTCCGCAGACCCACTGCTCGCCTCGGTGACCCTGGCGGGGTTTCCCGACGTCGGGAAGCCCGCGCCTCCGCTGGAAAAATGGGGATAATCCTCTTAACTGCCTGTTAACTACCTGTTAACAGGCAGTTAAGTGGCTGTAATCCCCTTCCCGCCTCCAGGAGACGGGACCTGGCGTGGGTCGGCTACCCACCTCCTGGGAAGATGGCACGGAGGCGGGTTGGGGGCGGGATGGGTACCCGCCCCCAGATTCTGCCATTTTCCCGGCAGTCCCGCCTCCAAACCTGCCTCCCCAGGGCTGGCAAAATCGCCCCCCAACAGTCAGATAGCTATTCAACTTATTTATAAAATGACTTCTCACATGTGACTACTGAATCGATATATTTTCTATTGTCTGAATCTCCTCCTGTACATCATTTGCTCTAGAATTATGAAGAAATATTTTTAGTCGATCTTGGATCAGTGCCTTTTTTATCTCTGATTTAAATCCCTGTATTTGTTGAAGGAACTTCAAGTAAAATCACCATTGATTTCTGTATTAGTAACCTGAAGCTCAGATCAGGAGCTGAACAGAGTGTGGGATCAAACCTAGATCCTCTCCCCTGTGTCAATGCGTGCCTAGGATTGCTTGGCTCAGATTATGCAAGTAGTTTGGAAGAATATGGTTGATGTTATCACTGCCCCAGAACATCACTCATGTAATAATAAAATGTTTTGAAATATAAAATTTTGAATAGTGGTATCTTGGTCCAAGAGCTGAAATACTCACGAAACAATTAAACATGGGCAAGGTGCAACTTTTGGACCGGCTATCGAAGAGGAAGAGAGGTAGGACTCTCCCTCTGAGAAAAAGCAAGATAATGCAATGGAGGCATGGCTATCCCAGCATCCATAGTGGATAGAGAAAGTCCTCTATTAAAATGATAGGTTATGAGCTACCTTTCTCCAGTGTTCAGCATGCCAGTGAAGGAACTGATAGTGATACAAGGTCACATGACAGGAAGTATATATTTGCGCATGCTAGCAAGAAATAAATTAGTTGCATGTCTTTTATGTACTAAAATCGCTGAATAGGTTGCAACATTCTATTTCAAAATGCATGGAAACCTTTCTCATACTATCTCAATGGGAAAATGCATTGCAACCATGTCAACCTTTACCTGCAGTACCTGCTACACCTTCAGGCAGTGTAGTGCTGTGATTGGCGTACAATGTAAGCTGCAAAGCCCACCTCGCACCCCCGGCACAGTTTTGCCACTGATATCTCCCATCTCGCTAAGTGCGCAGACACTGTTTATTTTACCAAAAGAGAATGCGGTTCCATTGGTAAGGATAATAGTAGTAAAAAATAAAGTCCTCACTTTCTAACCTGTCTGAACAGCAACCATCGACTTTAATTGCTGAAATATCCTTCTCAGCTGGCTGGTATCTTGAGCGCTTTAATAAAATCCTAAACTCAGCATGCGTTCCCCCCCCCCCGGCCCACCTCACCCACCCACCCGAAAAAAAACCTTTCTGATGTGCACCCACCCCAGTGGGTAGCAAGCACGAGCAGAACTTCTGACTATGAAATAGAGTGAACTTTCACCCACCCCACTCACTGAGATGGCTTGAGATTCCCAAGCTTATTTCAGGCAGACACATTCTTTCAACCATCTTTTCCACTTTAGTAGATGTTAAGTAGGTTGGACATATTCTTTCATCATCAAACTCAATATTTACAGCTCTCCAATACCCAAGCAGTATTAATTTAGTTCAATGAATCCCACCAAAATGTTAGATTTTGTTTGTTCTGATACAGCTAAATTTACAGAGGTGGGGGGTGGGGGGGCAGTAGAATGTCTGTTAAATCGACAAAAAACTTTGAAGAAGTGGCATAATCGTCTGCTTACGTCATTTCTCTGGATTTCTGCCAAGGTTATGGTGGGAGATCAGGAGAACCCCTGTGGAAATTCCAGCTGACAGTGTTTATAGTTGGACAGGAGCCAAACTGAACAACTTGGAAAAAAATTAAAACCCAGTTCCACGCAGAGCACAAAACTGCCTCTAATTTGGCACCATCACACAGAGAGGCTTGGGTAGGAAATGGAAATATCACACTGGTGTAATAATAAGCACTCTTTAGAGCAGATTGTCCACGTTCTGTCGACTGAAACCACCTGAAGAGCCAAGTGACACCCCGGCAGCAGCCACACTGCTTACATTTTAGACGACCTAGCCATTATTATTTAAATACAAAAAGAAAATACTGCAGATGCTGGAAATCTGAAATAAAAACAGAAAATGCTGGAGATACTCAGCAGGTCAGGCAGCATCTGTGAAGAGAGAAACAGAGTTAACGTTTCAGGTCGATGCCAAATGCTGGCAGAACATAATGGGCCGGAATTTGCGGTGGGTATAAACGGCAAATTGACAGCGTTCGCCGTTATTACCCCTTTGACACTGACCGCAACTTCAGGATGTAGCGCATGCGCAACTAAACACGGAAATCCTGAAGTTGCGGTCAGTCATTCACTGCTCCGACACTGACTGCGCTGTGAAAACGCCCCCCCCCCCACCCTATATCAGTGTAATCAGTGAAATCTGCGAAACTGACAAAAACTTTGGCTTTTCCACGGTAATATCGCAGTTAAATTCCCCATTAAATGTTAGGCCTTGTTGGATTAGGTGTCACAGCAGTTTTAACAGCGCATTGACTGTTAAACAAAGGTTATGACCCTGGAAAACTAATTTTAATTTTCTGGAGTGTCAAATTTCTCCATTATGATAAAAATTACAATTTTTTGAGAAACTTAAAAAATATATATTTTTTTAAGTTTGTTCATGATGTTTCAGGTTCTACCTTATCTCCTTGTGAGAGCCCCAATCTTTGTTTTGCTCTCTAACATTTTTAAAAAGTCCGGATAAAATAAGCTTCTCATTTCGTGGATCCTTGTCTGTGATAATTCTGCAATGTGATTGGCTGCTTAGACAGCTTGTTGACGTCACAGCAGTTCGCACATGGGAATTCCCACTACAGAGCGCTGAAATCACTAACGTATCAAAAAAGGCAAATTTCTCGCCACAGAGATCGTGATTGGCGCGAGTTACCTGCCAATTACCAGCCCAAGCCTGAATGTCGTCCAGGTCTTGCTGCATGCGGGCATTATCTGAGGAGTTGCAAATGGCACTGAACACTGTGCAGTCATCAGAGAACATCCCCACTTCTGACCTTATGATGAAGGGAAGGTCATTGATGAAGCAGCTGAAGATGGTTGGGCCTAGGACACTGCCTTGAGGAACTCCTGCAGCGATGTCCTGGGGCTGTGATGATTGACCTCCAACCACCACAACCATCTTCCCTTGTGCTAGGTATGACTCCAGCCAGTGGAGAGTTTTCCCACCGATTCCCATTAACTTCTGTCCACATTGTCGGATAGATGCCAGTGTTATAGCTGTACTGGAACAACTTGGCTAGAGGCGCAGCTAGTTCTGGAGCACAAGTCTTCAGCACGACAGCCGGGATGTTGTCGGGGCCGACAGCCGGGATGTTGTCGGGGCCCACAGCCTTTGCTGTATCCAGTGCGCTCAGCCATTTCTTGATATCACGTGGAGTGAATCGAATTTGCTGAAGACTGGCTTCTGTGGTAGTGGGGACCTCAGGAGGAGGCCGATATGGATCATCCACTCGGCACTTCTGGCTGAAGATGGGTGCAAACGCTTCAGCTTTGTCTTTTGCACTCACGTGCTGGGCTCCACCATCATTGAGGATAGGGATATTCATGGAGCCTCCTCCTCCCATTAGTTGTTTAATGGTCCACCGCCATTCACGACTGGATGTGGCAGGACTGCAGAGC
This sequence comes from Squalus acanthias, assembly GCA_030390025.1. Classification (NCBI taxonomy): domain Eukaryota; kingdom Metazoa; phylum Chordata; class Chondrichthyes; order Squaliformes; family Squalidae; genus Squalus; species Squalus acanthias. The sequence goes on from CM059437.1 coordinate 70,635,123, forward strand.
TTTGATCTGATCCGTTGATTATGGGATCGCTTAGCTCTGTCTATAGCATGCTGCTTCCACTTTTTAGCATGCATGTAGTCCTGTGTTGCAGCTTCCCCAGGTTGGCACCGCATTATTAGGTATGCCTGGTGCTGCTCCTGGCATGCTCTTCTACACTCCTTATTGAACCGGCTTAATGGTAATGGTAGAGTGAGGGATATGCCCGGCCATGAGGTTGCAGATTGTGATGGAATACAATTCTGCTGCTGCTGATGGCCCACAGCGCCTCATGGATGCCCAGTTTTGAGCTGCTAGATCTGTTCTGAATCTATCCCATTTAGCACGGCGGACGTGCCACACAACACAATGGAGGGTGTCCTCAGTGTGAGGACGGGACTTTGTTTCCGCAATGACTGTGCGGTGACTGCTACCAATACTGTCATGGACAGATGCATCTGCGACAGGTAGATTGGTGAGGACGAGATCAAGTAGGTATATCCCTCGTGTTGGTTCTCTCACCACCTGTCGCAGGCCCAGACTGGCAGCTGTGTCCTTCAGGATTCGGCCAGCTCGGTCAGTAGTGGTGCTACCGAGCCACTCTTGGTGACGGACATTGAAGTCCCCCACCCAAATTTTATTCTTATTGGCCCAGAAATTCCGTCCACAGGCCTCCCGCGGGCGGAGGGCTGCGATCTGGAAAAATCTGCGCCCTGACCTGAGGGCTCCCGGGAGGCGCAGAGTTCCGGTGCTGGGCCTCTCCAAACTGCCGGTGCGCAGGGCCCACGTATCCCAGAGGCGCAGGCAGTTCGCAGCGTCCCTGGGATCACGTGGGCCATGGGGAGCCAATCAGAGAAGGGAATCTCCCTTCATACATTTGACAGGAAGACCTGTCAAATCTATGAATGGAGATCACCCCCAAAACATAGTAAAACTTTAAATAAATTTTTTTAAAAATCACATTTTTAAAATGACTTTAAATTAAGTATTTTAAACAAAAATTTAATTTTTGAAAAAAATAAAGTTTTTAACGGGGCTAAAAATAAACTTACCTTTCTTTAAAGTATTTTTAAATGATAAATCAGTGGAACATTTTTATTTATTTTTTATTTTTTTCAACTCTTATCCTGGTAAAAGCAGGCCTTACGCTTTTACCAGGCGCAAGAATTGTAAGTGTTTTCTGCGGGCGGAGGGTCTCCAAAAAACAGAACTCTCCACCCGCAGAGGCCCTGCTCCCGGGCAGCCGGAGGATCTGTCAAGAGCTTTCTTGACAGATCGGAAATGCCGGTTTACAGTGCATGCCTAAAACCGGCATTTCCATTGGCCCTACAGGTGAGTACACAGCTCGTACACACACGTAGGGATCGGAATTTCTGCCTCATTGTTTAGCATTTTTTTTTTACAACTGTGTGGCTTGCTGGGCCATTCGGACATTAGTGAACCAGATGGGTTTTTACGACAATCCGATAGTTTCATGGTCACCATGACTGGTGCTAGCTTTTTATTCCAGATTTATTTAATTAACTGAATTTTTAAATTCCCCAGCAGCCGTGGCGGAATTTGAACGCGCGTCTCTGGATCATTAGTCCAGGTCTGCTGGATTACTAGCCCAGTAACATTACCACTATGCTACTGTTCCCATACTTGTGAAAAGTACATAGAGAACACATTATGATAATGAGCTGACCTTGATGAATCCGATAGCGTCAGCTAAGCTCCCCTCTCTATTTGCATGAAGGATTGAGGGAGTGCAGCAATCCTGGCTCTATTATTGTTGGATCACTAAATCAGCCTTTAAATGACTTCCATGTGAATAAGAGACCCTCTAACAAGGCTGTGATCCGTTCTGGATACTCCCAATATTTATTGACACTTATGCAAGTTGGGATGGATTTAAAAAATGTTGAGAATGACGTGTGACATAAGAGGTTCAACAATCCATGGATACTTCACATCAGAGTTCGAACATTACAAGAACATCGGCAGGTTCTGTTCTCAGAATGTCTGGATTACGAGGAGATTGGTTATAGGGTCTACAGCCAGATAAGGAACTTACACATGTTGTAATAACCCAGAAACACACAAGTAATTCCTGCTGCTGATGACCTTGAATTTAAAAAGATATAGATAGGTCACACCAGCTTTCTGGCGATGGTCATTTCGGATTAACGTCGACACAATCTGGCCTTTTGCATCTTGTTGGAATTGTTATTTGCTTTGCGTTTATAGGGTAGAGTTTCTGTTTCGGGCGCAATCCAGGCGCAAATTGCGCTTGAATTTGTGAAGTTATTGTTCAAGTTTCCGCCCAAACTCATTTGAATAATCACAATCGTAAAGTCTTCCCTGAACCAGCGCAATCGTGCAGCGTAATAGAATGTAATGTTCATTTTTTCTTTGCATTAAAAAGTATTCCTTGATGTATTTAAGAGTGGTAACCAGGTGCAGTTTTATTAATACAATGGGTTCATCACAAAAAAATAAGCATTTTTAATAAAGGTGTCTAGTCCTCCACCTGTAACCTGATTTTAAATCACTGAAAATTACCAAAAAAAAACTATACCGAACCATTTACTAGTTTCATTGGTGTACACTAGTCAGTGTTTTAGTAAATTAAATATTTTTTAACATGTAAAAACTTTTAAAACGTGTTCACTAGCACCCGTGCGCCAAAAAAACCCCTAGTTTAATTTGAAGACCCTCCTTGAACGGACGCAGTTGGCAGGAACTCGCCATGCTCATTGTTTTGATCTGGGGGGGAGGCGGGCTTCCGGTGAAATTACCTTTAAACCAACGTTAAAGATCACGGAAACTCGATTTACGCTTGACGTAATGTGTGTTTAAAATTCCCCGATCTTTGGCGCTGGTTGGGCCGATCTCACCTATTTTTGCGCTGAGGATACGAAAGCAAGCTAGCGGAAACCCCGCCCCCACATTCTTCAAGCTCTTCAATCATTTGTGCAGTGCGTTACCCACATCATCATCTTCCCTGTTCTACACTCGTGATAAAAGCCTCCAGAGAAATGGACCGAGAGATTCTGTAGATGCTCGCATTGTATTTGTGCTTCAGATTCTCAGTATATAACGGATCCAGCTTACTAATGGTTCCATTCATGGTTTTTTTTTCTCCTAACAGGGCGAAAGCAAAAAAAGGTGTGAACATTGTTGATATAAAACCCAGCATTCCAAGCTTGTGGGAGGTTAAACAGGAGATGGGAAATGGTGGGAAACACGCCATCGCTACTGTGGTTTGCCAGAAGAAACCCAGTGCTTCAAGTAGCAGGTAGGCGATCATGATTGACTTTAATTGCATTACGTCAAGTGACAGCTGCATATATCAGGGCCAGTGATACTATTCTATTGTACGTGGTATACCAGAACCAGTACTTTAAAAGGGATGTTTTCAGTGGATGGCTTAATGTTTGATATAACCATGTGTTATTAAGTGATCTTGTTTGCCTGTGTCCGTCAACATTTTCGCAAGAATGCTACTTTAGTTTTGGTAATTTATTCAACGCCACCACCAGTTAACTGCCTGCTTCAAAGGACTTGGGTGGCGCAGTGAGTCAGCGCACTGCACTTTCATCTGGCTTTTAGGCCACCTCAGACTGATGGGCAAGTCTCAGCTGTAAAGGTCCTAAGCAGAATTAGCTTGGCTCGCACTTAATGGTAATGTGTCTACAGCACAAAACTGGCCCAAATTCAACACGACCTGGCAGACCTCACTCAGAGAGACAATAATGATGGATAGTGGAAATAATTGACTGAAACAGAAAAGGCTGTCCTTCTCAGGTTTGGGTAAAGGAATACTACTGGGTTTGAATAAGAGGAGTTTGAGTGTTTCCAGCCTGTGATATATCCAACCTGGGAGTGCTTGGTGCTAAAGTAGAGTGCAAGAACGAAGTTCCATCCCACAGTACTGGCACCCCTCACTTTGATGAGCACAAATTTCACTTGCTGTCTTCTGTCAGGTTCGAAGTGGCACTGGCTTTGTGACGGAACTGTGTGATGCAGCATCTCAATATGCACGGCCTCCATTTGAATCATTTCACAAGTCAGAACTGGTTCTTAACAGATTTACACCAAATTCTTTTGAAGTCAAGTATAACTCTTGCAGATAGATGTGTTGGTAAGCGCTTCCAGACTGGTGTAAATCTGGTCATAATTTGTATTTAAATCCTTCCCTATTTTGTGTACCCTTTAATTATATAGTCTTAAAATTGAACTTAGAAAATGTTGTCACTTTGAGTTACAGGCCACAGTGTTAATTAACTTCATTTGTGGAGTCTTTGTGTGTTTTAATAACCGACCTAGATCAAAAAAATAGTGTTAATAATGCTAAGCTAGTGTGGCAGGTGTAATTTCCTAGATTTGCAAGACATGTACAGAAGTGAAGGCTTTAATCATATTAGACAAAGTGTTTGGCAGGCAGCTTTTCAACATACCAGTCCTGTTATCAAAGGAGATTTTTGTGGTAGTTTTAAGTAGCAAACACTTATGAGTATTATGACAGCCAGCAGGGAACGTTTTAAATTATTTTTAAAGAAATTTCTGGGTAGCTTATATATAATTCAATGCCATTTTTCCCTGACTGAGAATACTTTGCACATTGGCTTCATATCTCAATGTATTATGTTAAATCATGAAAATTGCAAGGTTTATGTACTGTGGATAGAATGCTCTACAGCTGTGTGCGGCTCTTATTGGCAAGGTTTCTGTTGGTTCAATGTACTGAAAAATGTATTTCAATCCTATCTTGCAGAATTATTAGTAAGTCTACATGGTTCTCGCAACAAATGCTAGGACTGGTGCTTTAAGAGTTTGACACAGAAATTGTGAAAAAAGTGCTGACCAGAATTTGAGGATTGTCTAGTCAATGTGGAATTGTAATATGAAAATGTGAGATTTTCAATGTTTATTTTAAAACTTGTCTTACCTGATTAGGAATGGTGTTGAGGTACAGATCAGCCATGACTTGATTGAATGACAAGGAATCAAGGGGCTGAATGGCCTTCTCCTAATCCTATGTTTCTATGAAGACTGGATAATCTGGTCCACCTCCAATGATGCTGCTGATGCTGCTTGTGGCTATCTGACGTTGTTGCAGTATTGGTCGTATTCTTCCCTCACTTCCATTGGTCTAGTACCATGTTCAAGCTTGGTAAATGGCCACCTGGGGCGGGGGCGAAGCGGAGGCTGAGATTCAAACTCTGGCCTACGGTACTGTGGATAAACGTGTGGCATGATTTCCACCATTACATTAAGTTTATTGCTATCTGTTCTTCAAGGCCTCCTCTTCTTTGAAATTCACATATTCATTATGATGAGGAGCATCACTACATCATACACTGAGATATGGATATATTCGAGTAGTGACCGTGCCAGAGATTCATTGAGGCGAATGAGGGGTAGAAGTAAGCACAGACACAACATTTCACTGGGGTGGACACTCTGTTAGCTGTAATTTATGATGCGGCGATGCCGGTGTTGGACTGGGGTGGACAAAAGTGAGAAGTCGCACAACACCAGGTTATAGTCCAACAGTTTTATTTGTAATTTATAGTAGCTACCTCAAACAGGCAATTAATAAGAAGTAAGGTAAGTATACTCCACCCCTTCCACCCAACCTCCACCACTTGGAAGAAGCACTGAGAGTAGCAAGGGCACAGAATGTACTCTGGGTGGGGGACTTCAATGTCCATCACCAAGAGTGGCTCGGTAGCACCACTACTGATCGAGCTGGCCGAGTCCTGAAGGACATAGCTGCCAGTCTGGGCGTGCGACAGGTGGTGAGAGAACCAACACGAGGGAAAAACCTACTTGACCTCGTCCTCACCAATCTACCTGTCGCAGATGCATCTGTCCAGGGCAGCATTGGTAGCAGCGACCACCACACAGTCATTGTGGAGGCAAAGTCCCATCTTCACACTGAGGACGCCCTCCATCGTGTTGTGTGGCACTACCACCGTGCTAAATGGGATAGATTCAGAACAGATCTAGCAGCTCAAAACTGGGCATCCATGAGACGCTGTGGGTCATCAGAAGCAGCAGAATTGTGTTCCAACACAATCTGTAACCTCATGGCCCGGCATATCCATCACTCTGCCATCACCATCAAGCCAGGGGACCAACCCTGGTTCAATATGGAGTGTAGAAGAGCATGCCAGGAGCAGCACCAGGCATACCTAAAAATGAGGTGGCAACCTGGGGAAGCTGCAACACAGGACTACAGGCATGCTAAAAGTGGAAGCAGCATGCTATAAGCAGGGCTAAGCAATCCCACAATCAACGGATCAGACCAAAGCTCTGCAGTCCTGCCACATCCAGTCGTGAATGGTGGTGGACCATTAAACAACTAACGGGAGGAGAAGGCTCCATGAATATGCCCATCCTCAATGATGGTGGAACCCAGCACGTGAGTGCAAAAGACAAGGCTGAAGCGTTTGCAACCATCTTCAGCCAGAAGCGCCGAGTGGATGATCCATATCGGCCTACTCCTGAGGTCCCCACCATCACAGAAGCCAGTCTTCAGCCAATTCGATTCACTCCACGTGATATCAAGAAACGGCTGAGCGCACTGGATACAGCAAAGGCTATGGGCCCCGAAAACATCCCGGCTGTCATGCTGAAGACTTGTGCTCCTGAACTAGCAGCGCCTCTAGCCAAGCTGTTCCAGTACAGCTACAACACTGGCATCTATCCGACAATGTGGAAAACTGCCCAGGTATGTGCTGTCCACAAAAAGCAGGACAAAACATATCCAGCCAATTACCGCTCCATCAGTCTACTCTCAATCATCAGCAAAGTGATGGAAGGCGTCGTCGACAGTGCTATCAAGCGGCACTTACTCACCAATAACCTGCTCACTGATGCCCAGTTTGGGTTCCACCAAGGCCACTCGGCTCCCGACCTCATTACAGCCTTGGTCCAAACATGGACAAAGGAGCTGAATTCCAGAGGTGAGGTGAGAGTGACTGCCCTTGACATCAAGGCAGCATTTGACTGTGGCATCAAGGAGTCCTAGTAAAACTGAAGTCAATGGGAATCGGGGGGAAAACTCTCCACTGGCTGGAGGCATACCTAGCACAAAGAAAGATGGTTGTGGTGGCTGAAGGTCAATCAGCACAGCCCCAGGACATTGCTGCAGGAGTTCCTCAGGGCAGTGTCCTAGGCCCAACCATCTTCAGCTGCTTCATCAATGACTTTCCCTCCAACATAAGGTCAGAAATGGGGATGTTTGCTGATGACTGCACAGTGTTCAGCGCCATTCACAACTCCTCAGATAAAGAAGCAGTCCATGCCCGCATGCAACAAGACCTGGACGACGTTCAGGCTTGGGCTGATGTGTGGCGCGAATGTTACCTGCCACTTAAGTGCCAGGCAATGACTATCTCCAACAAGCGAGAGTCTAACAACCGACCCGTGACATTCAACGGCATTACCATTGCTGAATCCCCCACCATCAACATCCTGGGGGGTCACCATTGACCAGAAACTTAACTGGACCAGCCACATAAATACTGTGGCAACAAGAACAGGTCAGAGGCTAGCTATTCTGCAGCAAGTGTCTCACCTCCTGACTCCCCAAAGCCTTTCCACCATCTACAAGGCACAAGTAAGGAGTGTGATGGAATACTCTCCACTTGCCTGGATGAGTGCAGCTCCAACAACACTCAAGAAGCTCGACACCATCCAGGACAAAGCAGCCCGCTTGATTGGCACCCCATGCACCACCTTAAACATTCACTCCCTCCACCACCGGCGTACCGTGGCTGCAGTGTGTACCATCTACAAGATGCACTGCAGCAACTCGCCAAGGCTTCTTCGGCAGCACCTCCCAAACCCGCGACCTCTTCCACCTAGAAGGACAAGGGCAGCAGGCGCATGGGAACACCACCACCTCCAAGTTCCCCTCCAAGTCACACACCATCCTGACTTAGAAGTATATCGCCGATCCTTCATTGTCGCTGGGTCAAAATCCTGGAACTCCCTACCTAACAGCACTGTGGGAGTACCTTCACCACACGGACTGCAGCGGTTCAAGAAGGCGGCTCACCGCCACCTTCTCCAGGGCAATTAGGGATGGGCAATAAATGCTGGCCTTGCCAGCGACGCCCACATCCCAGGAATGAATTTTTAAAAAAGTCTCCCCTAACGGCTGCCACCATTTACATGGTTCTGAATTTCTTTGAGTTTTCTGGGGAAAAGATAAAGTTTCATTTTCACTTTCAAGTGCTTCCACCAAGGGTTAGGGTGAAGGAGAGTGTGCGGAGTGCCTGCCCAAAAGAACATAAGAGCATTAGAATTAGGAGCATGAGTAGGCCATACGGCCCTTCGAGCCTGCTCCGCCATTTAATAAGATCATGGCTGATCTTCGACCTCAACTCTACTTTCCCACCTGATCCCCACATCCCTTGCTTCCCTAGAATCCAAAAATCTATATCTCAGCCTTGAATATACTCAATGACTCAGCATCTACAGCCCTCTGGGGTAGAGAATTCCACAAATTCACAACCCTCTGAGTGAAGAAATTCCTCCTCATCTCAGTCTTAAATAGCCGACCCCTTATCCTGAGACTATGCCCCGTAGGGGAAACAACCTCTCAGCATCTACCCTGTCAATCCCCCTCAGAATCTTATATGCACCATTTACATAAGGCATTCACAGCCCTCCCAAGTCATTTCCTCTAGGTTTGCCTGAAAGGTGCTCAGACACAGGTGCCAGAAGAAGTTGGCTTCGGGCCTTGCACCTGGACTGCCCTCAGATCTGAGGGAGTTGTGCAGTAAAACAGGGGATGCCTTGAAGGTAAAGCCCACCTTTCTCTTCCAAACTCCCCGTGGGTCCTCAGGCCTCTTTCAACAAGAGCCAGAAAGCCCCAAGGCTGGCTTCAAGCCCAGGACTGCAGGTATCTCTGTATTCCTGCCCCTGTTTGTAAGTGTAAGGTTCTGCCAGGAACTGGGACTGTGATGATGAGACCATGCTAATAACTTGAGCCATCAAATTAAGGCATGGTCAGGTCAGGACTGGCGCAGCACACGTTGGACCTGCTGCACCTGTCCAGCATCTAGGCAAACTGGAAGAGGAATATCAAGGCCATAGTTTTCAACAATCTGATTTAGACCAGGCACAGCTTGTTTCCTGTATCCTTTACTCAGCTAGCTTTGCTCCTCCATTGGCCTTCATTCCAAAGCTTCTGCTCATCTGGGGCCCATTCCCTGTGTTGCCAAAGTCATTACCCTGTCAAATAATATGCTAGAGTAGTCTGTATGTATTATGAAAATTGATGGGTTTCAGGCTTTGAACTGGCATGTGTGCATCTCTCAGTAGCTCAAATGTAGATGCCTCCTACCATCAATCATTCTGTAGATGTGCTAGCTGCTTACAGTAATATGACATACTGTGCTTTGATGTAAAGCTATTGAACCATTGAGTAATTTCCTAAGAGAGGAAACATTTAATATACTGTGTCTATAACACAACAATTCCTATTCGTTTTTGCAAGAGTCCCAAAGGCTACTCTACTCTTATATTCCTGCGGTCCTGGCGACAGTACTGGTTCTTTGTACTGTATTTGCCTGACATATTGGCCCAATGTACCAGCACTCCTAGTGAGTCAATGCAATATCCTGTACATGTGTGTAAAGTTGTCTCTCTTGCATACACAGTTAGTAAGCATTAAGAAAAATACTGGCTTCTGGTAGTTAAAAAAAATTCTTTACATTGGAATAGAATTTCCAGACAGAATTACAGCCCTGATCAGATGACTATATTACACTCTGGTTTTACTCTCCACTGAAGCTGGGCAGTTATGGTCAAATTCAGCCCTATACTTCAGACAAAAAAGCCATTTGCGGTAGTTTGGAAAAATAACGCTACGACTAAACTGAAAGCATCTTCAGTTATATTGATTGTTCACCAGCTGTCACTGCACATATGCTTCTAAAGTGTCACATTGGTGTTGGAGTGAAATCATGAGTTAATCTCCATTTTATGTGGACCTTGCTCCTTTCAGTACAGATGGGGCTGGAATGGCCCCACCTGTGCAGAGTGCTTTGAGTACCAGAGCTTGACTGATTGTGGACGCTCAGTATCTATTGTATACTGCGACTTGCAAACACCATGATAATTGCCTGCTTTTCCCTTACTGTGATAACTGTAAGCCTTTATAATTGAGGCTGACCATGATAGATCAACAGAAAATGGGTTCTGAAAACCAAGCCTTTTAACTTGAGAAAGGAGATTACATTTCAAAGTAAAATAACTGAATTTTAATGGTATTCAGCAACTCTCGAATTTTTGTTGTAATGTAATGTTCATCAACAGCTCTCCTCGTGTGATGCCATCAGAATTTTGAGGCATGTAATTCTCTTAATTTATTTATCAAGAAGACATTAATAAACTTGCAGAATGGGCATATAATTGGCAAATGAATTTCAACACATAAGTGGGAGATATTACCTTTTGGTAAGAAAAATAAAGAGGTGACATATTACTTGGAAAATAAGAATCTAAATGGGGTAGAGGAGCAAAGGGATCTGGGAGTGCAAATACACAAATCACTAAAAGTAGCGACGCAGGTTAACAAGGCCATAAAAAAGCAAACCAAATATTAGGGTTTATTTCTAGAGGGATAGAATTGAAAAGTTGAGAAGTTATGTTAGACTTGTATCAAACCTTGGTTAGACCATACAAGATAGTCACCAAGAAATCCAAAAGGAATTCAGAAGAAACCTCTTTACCCAGAGAGTGGTGAGAATGTGGAACTCGCTACCACAGGGAGTGGTTGAAGCGAATAGTATAGATGCATTTAAGGGGAGGCTAGATAAGCATATGAGGGAGAAGGGAATAGAGGGTTATGCTGATAGAGTTAGATGAGGAAAGACAGGAGGAGGCTCGAGTGGAGCATAAACTGGCATGGACTGGTTGGGCTGAATGGCCTGTTTCTGTGCTGTGTAATAGAAACATAGAAAGATAGGAACAGGAGTAGGCCATTCGGCCCTTCGAGCCTGCTCCACTATTCAATATGATCATGGCTGATCCTCTATCTCAATACCATATTCCCGCTCTCTCCCCATACCCCTTGATGCCTTTTGTGTCTAGAAATCTATCTATCTCCTTCTTAAATATATTCAGTGACTTGGCCTCCACAGCCTTCTGTGGTAGAGAATTCCACAGGTTCACCACCCTCTGAGTGAAGAAATTTCTCCTCATCTATTCTCTGTAATTTTATGTAATTTACCTGTGTTTTACCATCACAAAGGGAGTGACTTTCTCAATGGGGACATGATGGAGGCGGGAAAGCTGCTTGTCAGGTTTTACTCCCGCCTCCATCGACGTCCGGCCAACCCACGCTATATTCCCTTGATTGACCTTGTTAAGCCCGCCCAGTGGGCTTAGCCGGCCAATTAAGGGAAAGCCGGTGACAGATGACGTCAGCGAGTGACGTTTCATCTCTCAAGACAGAGCTGTCAAACGATGACAATTCGTCTTCTAAGTTGAGACCTTGGACACAGGCTCACTTAGAAAGCTTTCCTGAGCAGAAAGCAGAAGGCTGATGCATTTAAGAATGCAGCGGCCATTCTGCTTTCTCTGCCGGTGAGATGAGGCAGCTCCGCAGCCTAAAGGGATGAAGCCTGGAGGAAGAAGCAAAGGTAAGTAATCTTATTAAAACACTTTAGACTCACCTCACACGCTTACCTCTCCACACTTGCACTCATCACTCACCTGCACACCAGACATTTCGGCCCCTCTGACCCCCGCAGACCCACGGCTTGCCTCGCTGACCCTGGCGAGGTTCGGAGCCGTCGGGAAGCCCACACTTTAGGGCTCAAAATAGGGATTAACCAAAAAACTGCCTGTTAACTACCTGTTAACAGGCAGTTAATTGGCACTAATCCCCTTCCCGCCTCGAGGAGACGGGACCCGGCACGGGTCGGGTACCCGACTCCTGGGAAGATGGCACGGAGGCGGGATGGGTACCCGTTCCCAGATTCTGCCATTTTCCTGGCAGTCCCGCCTCCATACCCGCCTCCCCAGGGCTGGGAAAATCACCCCCAAAGTGTTGAAGTTAATAATATGGCTGTCATGTTAGGGGAATTTTTAGCCATTTTTTCCACAGAAAGGATTGGGAAAATAATTACATTTAAATTTAAAGCAAAATACATTCACACAAGCTTTTTTTAAAAAAATGCTGAGACTGGAGATAATGAAAATGCGAATGGGTTAGGCGTTGAAGTTGTTGTTCCGAAGACCATAAAAAAATAAACAATTCATTAACCTGTCTCTGTAATTGCTAAACACCTCATACCTATTGTGTTGGGAGGTCCCTGGTCCTGGGCACTCAGCAGGAAATGTCTAGCATTGGCACTCCCTCAGGTTGTGAAGACGGAGATAAAAGCAGAGACCGACACGCTCACCGACAATCAGGTTTTTTTGTAAACAGAAGCCTGCTTTCACCTGATTTTAGAAGGTTAAAATGCCAGTCAGAAGTTATTTTGTTTAAGTTAAGCAAGGCACCCCACTTATGTGGGGAAGCATTATTATTTTGTATTCTTGTGTGAACACGAGCTGTACTGATTGAACCAAGTGATCCTAATCAGAACTATTGCTCTGTATGTTCACTTGCTGTGAAATAAAGCAGGTTAACGCTATCCGGCCTCATCTTAACCAAGTGTTTTCTTGGTCCACCTTTGAAAAGATTGGAAGGTGCACATGGGTTATATGTGAAAGACATGGGAATCCACTTCCGATCACGAAGGAGTGTTGTTGTTACACCTCTGGGTTCTGCTATTGTATAGTTACATATTGGGCAGTACATGCACACTCCTAAATCTAACACATGTGGCCCATATTTTCCGATCCCTATGGGTGTGTACGAGCTGTGTACACACGCGTAGGGACATCGGAAATGCCAGTTTCAGGCATGCGAAGTGCATGCGCTGAAAACTGGCATTTCCGATCTGTCAAGAATCCTCTTGACGGATCCTCCGCCTGCCCTGGAGAAGGGCCTCTGCGGGTGGAGAGTTCCGCTTTTTGCAGAACCTCCGCCCACTGAAACCACTTCAAAATCTTACGCCTGGTAAAAGCAGGCGTAAGGCCTGGTTTTATCAGCATAAGAGTTTAAAAAAAGTTAAAAAAAAATGTTTTCACTCATTTATAATTTAAAAATACTTTTTAAAAAAAGGTAAGTTTATTTTTAGCCCCGTAAAAAACTTTAATTATTTTTTTCAAAAAATTACATTTTTGTTTAAAATATTTAATTTAATGTAATTTTAATTCATTTTAAAAACGTCATTTAAATTTTTTTTTTAATGTTTTGATGTGTTTTTGGGGTGATCTCCATTCATACTTTTGACAGGTCTATTTGTCAAAAGTATGAAGGGGGATTCCCTTCTTTCATTGGCTGGCCTGGCCCACGTGATCCCAGGGATGCTTGCGAACTGCCTGCGCCCCCTGGGATACGTGGGCCCTGCGCATTTCGACTGTGGACAGGCCCAGGATCGGAAGTGTCCGGACCTTGGGAGCCCTCGGATAAGAGCGTAGATTTTTTTCCGATAGGAGGCATCCGCACACAGGAAGCCTCCTATCGGAAATTACAGGCCATTTAATGACTGTTTTTGGGGATGACTAGCTGTACATGAGAGAAAATCTAAGGTAAGACCAAACTTGTAACAGTGACTTATTGCAAATATCAGAAAACCATCGATTTCATAAATTAAAAAATCCCCAATTCTGAGTAGGTTGGATGCAAGTAATTTAATGTGGTATGGGATTTGGTGGCAACCTACAGTTCTCTCTGGCTGTACAAAGGCCTCTCGCTCTCTTTCACTATGGTAAATATTGAGGGGAAAAAAGTTGTCTGGAAATGAGTTGGACTCCAACCTCTGAATGATAATTGTATTGTGCAAAATTTACACTGTGACATTGCTGATTGTAATTGTGTATAATGCACACTGGTGTGCGTATGAACAAACTGGGTGTGTTTGCCTGTCTCTTATCATAATGTATCTCCCTCTCTAACTGAGCCTTCATCTACTGTGAACAGATGGTGACTCAAATACTAAAACCTTAACTCACAAGAGCTTCAAAATCAAACAGACTTGGATTTTGATTATTTTTTCTTTGTTATCATGTGAATACTGTGTTTTTTTTTTACAAAATTTGAGGTCTAAGCTAAGATTATGGTACTGGGAAACGAGACCGTTTGCTATTCCCCATATCTCTGTGCTATTACATACATCTCCATTCACAGATACCCAGGCGCTCAGAGCTCCGGTTCCTGAATTAGATTGGGCTTTACATTGTTGATTCAGGTTTATTTGGGAAATTAATAACAGACTGGGCTGTCTTTACTAATGATCTTTCATAGGGATAAGTAAGAGAAAATATTTGTCTCTGGTCTGATCTTGGATTCTCTGGTGTGACAAGCCATCAGACATTATAGGATAAGATAACCAGTTTGCATTCAACCCCATGAAATTTGAGTTTCTAACTTTATTAGATATCTTGTTTCATTTTAAAAACAAAATAATTAGGTTTACCCTGTGATGTGTGCATTGAGTAGATACTGTTATATAATAATATACGAGATAGTAGTTATACTATGGGCTGGATTTTGTCTTGGGGTCGGGTTGGGGTCGTGTCGTCCGCATTTCGTGTTCCCCCCCGACTCCAGATAAATGTGGATGAATGATGCAATTTTCACTTAATTGGGCAAATGAGTTCCAGCATGTGGGAACCCATGAACTAATTAATGGTTTCAGTCTGAAAGTCGCCTCTGATAATGTCATCATTGCTGACTGGTCTCAGAGATTGTCTGGCTGTTGGTGAAAGAGGAGCTGCCTGGCTTTTGATGTGAGTGGACCTGGATGCAAAATGCAGAGAGAGAGAGAATGAATTGTTTTTTGCATCGAAGTCCTCTCACAGCAAAGTCCATGCAGTCTCTGAAGACATTCAATGCAGCAGCATCAGAGGCGACTTTCAGACCTAATACTACTACTACTACCTTCATCACATCTCCGTTGTAATAGTGGACCTGCAGCTGATAGTCAGCTATCCACTTGTGCTCCCGCCAGGTTTCACTGGAGTGTTTCACACCAGGCGTGCTTCACGTCGGAAAAGGGTTAAACTAGCTAAAACGTTTCAAAATGGCATTACAGAGCCAATTTAGGGCTTGTTAAGGGCTTTAATGGCCTCTCCCGCCTCTTGGAGGTGGGACGGAGTCGGGAACCCCGCGACCGATTTTGTCAAAATTGCGTGAAGGTGGGATGGAGTCGGGATGGGGTCGGGACCCCCGACCCTGCAAATTTAACCCCCCACACGCCTCCAAACCCGACTCCATGGGTCATTCAAAATCCAGCCCTATATGTCCAATAGTGCTGGTCCCGTCTGAATAACATGAATATCCGTATCCAGTCAGAGTACTGCAGCTTTCCATCCATTGGCACGAACCCATGACCACTTGGAAATCTGCCTTCAGGTTTGGCTCGAAATGCTCTAAATTTGGGTCCTCACTAAGTTATGATTCCAGCTGCATTCTAGTATACAGCAGGTGTGAATAGGGTGCCCAGGACATGGGCTGTGCAATTAAAATCCGGCCATTAAAGCTACACTCAATGGATTAAAGGACGCTCACCAAACTGAGGAGTGTCGGCTCCATCACAGCTCACACACGCACAGCTTTCTGTCCGGGATATTGCTTCCTTTTGTGAATGTGACATTGGAATTGACTCACTGCCCCTCTCGGCCTGCTCCTCGTTCAGTATCTTGTGTTTGGAATTGCCAGACCGAATAAATTCAGAATTTGCTGGAAAAATCAACACTGGACAAGTTCAGATGATTTGAAAATTGGGTCTAAATCCACGTTTCCTCCTTATGGTGGCTGATCAACTTTTGAGAAAATGGTACTTGTTCAGCATTGTAAAAGAGTGACATTATGAAGAAGCAGGGAATGTTGGCTGTGGAGCAGAACTCGTTGCACAAGACAGAAAATACTCTCTTTTAAAAGCTGTACCTGTTCAGGACTTCCAATTGTGGATTTCTGCCTGGAACAGCGGCCCATTGTAACAAGAACTGTGAGAAAAACCTGCAGCAACTGAACAAATGGGGGATGACAAGGTATTCCTCTGGCAACATTTACAGTGGGATTAGATAATTTATCATGTTACAAATGACAGGCTTTTTCATTTGGAAATTTATAAGAAGCTTTTAAGTTTATATTGAGTACAGTACATGTGCTGATAAATGGATGTGTTTCCCTGATACGATTCAGTATTTGACTTCATTCAGTTTGCATTTGCTGTGCAAACTAATTCAGCACTTGGGAGATAAAGTGGTGTATAAATGAAAGACAATTATAATGTCCCAGACAGAAATGGGAATATAATGGCAATAGCGGTAGTTATCTACTCATTGCCTGTAATCTAATAAAACTGTTTTGCAATCCAGTCAGAAAGAAACAGTAGCCTTTATCGGAGAACAGCACTGAGAGGGGAAAAACTGCTTCTCTTTTCTTTGCAATGTGAAGTGTGTCCAGATGTAATTTTCTGTCGATAAAGATCAGGGAGAAATGATGCTGGACGGATAAAGCTCAGGGATGCTCAGTTATGACTGTCACACTCACTCAAGCCTGAATCTCATACTGGTTTCCCCCCCCCTCCTTGCAGGGTTAGATTGCATGCCTGCAGTTTTTAGCACCATCAAGAACAAAAGACTGAGTGGAACTCTCAGATACTGCTGCTTCCTGAGACTAAACTGTAGTTCGTCTTTATTTTATCTTGCGTCTACATATGCCATTTTGTAACTTGTATTGCTCCTCCTCCTCCGCAGTCTATGCCAATGTTTAACCAACCATGTGCCATATATACGGGGAAAGGGCGGGGGAGTGGGACTAGCTGAAGTGCTCTTGCAGAGAGCTAGCACGCGCTTGACGGGCCGAATGGCCTTCTTCCGTGCTATAACCATTCTATGATTCTATATACATTGGCCTTTACCAGCACACAGAATTGCTGCTCCAAGTTGTTGCCAAGGCTTCATTTCTCCAATGATCCCTTTAATGACCTCCAAATGCTCTCCTCAGTAACCTTGCAATGCTCTCCTCAATGATGCTGCAAGCTCCACCTTGTGTAAACTACAATTTATCCAGAACATCTTGCCTTGTAACAACTCCCATACACCTATCACCCATCTCAACTTCCATTGGTTCCCCATCCCTGATTAGATTAATTTTAAAATACCACACACATTTCCAGATCCCTCCAACCAACCTCTAATCTTCTCCAGCCCTATGTCCCAGCACGCACTCTCCACTTCAATGTATACGCTTTACAGTGGCCTTCTCCTGCAGCCACCTTGCCTCTGCGCTCTCTGAACTTGTCGTTCTAAATCCCGCCACCTTGGCATTTATCTCCCAATCTTCAAAAGCCTCCACAAAACCTCAGCGCTTCTACGTCCGCTTTCGTCACCTCCAATCAGTTCTCTCCCACTTCCTGCTTGGTGTCCTGCAATTTCCTATAATTTAGTGGTATATCCTACATGAAAGGAGCTCTATAACTGCAAATTGTGACTTGAATTATATCCTTCCAAATGGCTGATAACAAATTAACACGAATCAGTTGCTTCCCAGAGTACGACTTGGCAGGAGATGATTGAGACACGGGCGTTATCAACTAATGTCTATTTGAAAGGCTGTAAATTAGATGCAGTAGTTTCTCTTTGCACCAGCACTAAAGTATTATAAATCTGGAGGCTCGCATCAGTTCTCTCTAGTGTTGGATGAGGTCCTATCTGACTGTGGAGAGAAGTGATTCGAGATTCCCTGCAGGAGACAGTCTCATGCTGCTTGGGTTGACACTGCATGGAAGGCAGGACCAGCATGGTGTCAAACCAGATTTTTAAAAAGCCCCCAGGTGACACCTTCCACCTCTTGGAATTTGGTTTAAATATATAGGCAGTGTGCATACTGCCATCCAGCTTATACTGAGAGAGGTGCCTTGTGTGAGAGAGTAACCACATTGAGCAGGGTTCACTGCTGGGCATAGGACTCGCGAGTAGTGAATCTACACTGTAACCACTAGGCAGGAAACAGGAGGTGGCAGATCGGCCTCCCATTTTACACCCGCCCGACCTGCTATTGCTCGTTTTACACCTGCCCGATCATCTACCGCCCGTTTTACACCCGCCCGATCATCTACTGCCCGTTTTACACGAGGCCCGATCATCTACTGCCCATTTTACACCCGCCTGATCATCTGCCCGTTTTACACCCGCCCGATCATCTACTGCCTGTTTTACACCCGCCCGATCATCCACCGCCCGTTTTACACTCGCCCGATCATCTACCGCCCGTTTTACACCCGCCCGATCATCTACCGCCCGTTTTACACCCGCCCGAGCATCTACTGCCCGTTTTACACCCGCCTGATCATCTACTGCCCGTTTTACACCCACCTGATCATCTAACGCCCGTTTTACACCCGCCCGATCATCTACCGCCCGTTTTACACCCGCCCGATCATCTAACGCCCGTTTTACACTCGCCCGATCATCTAACGCCCGTTTTACACCCACCCGATCATCTACTGCCCGTTTTACACCTACCTGATCATCTAACGCCCGTTTTACACCCGCCCGATCATCTACTGCCCGTTTTACACCCGCCCGATCATCTAACGCCCGTTTTACCCCCGCCCGATCATCTACTGCCTGTTTTACACCCTGTCTGATCATCTACTGCCCGTTTTACACCCGCCCGATCATCTACTGCCCGTTTTACACCCTGTCTGATCATCTACTGCCCGTTTTACACCCTGTCTGATCATCTACTGCCCGTTTCACACCCGCCTGATCATCTACTGCCCGTTTTACACTCGCCCGATCATCTACCGCCCGTTTTACACCCGCCCGATCATCTACTGCCCGTTTTACACCCGCCCGATCATCTACCGCCCATTTCACACCCGCCCGATCATCTACTGCCCGTTTTACACTCGCCCGATCATCTACCGCCCGTTTCACACCCGCCCGATCATCTACCGCCCATTTCACACCCGCCCGATCATCTACTGCCCGTTTTACACTCGCCCGATCATCTACCGCCCATTTCACACCCGCCCGATCATCTACTGCCCGTTTTACACCCTGTCTGATCATCTACTGCCCGTTTTACACCCTGTCTGATCATCTACTGCCCGTTTTACACCCGCCCGATCATCTACCGCCCGTTTCACACTCGCCCGATCATCTACTGCCCGTTTTACACCCACCCGATCATCTACTGCCTGTTTTACACTCGCCCGATCATCTACTGCCCGTTTTACACCCGCCTGATCATCTACCGCCCGTTTACACCCGCCTGATCATCGACTGCCCGTTTTACATCAGGTCCGATCATCTACCGTCGTTTTACACTCGCCCGATCATCTACTGCCCGTTTTACACCCGCCTGATCATCTACCGCCCATTTTACACCCGCCCGATCATCTATGGCCTGTTTTACACCCGCCTGATCATCTACCGCCCGTTTTACACCCGCCCGATCATCTACCGCCCGTTTTACACCCGCCCTGATCATCTACTGCCCGTTATACACCAGGTCCGATCATCTACCGCCCGTTTTACACCCGCCCGATCATCTACTGCCCGTTTTACACCCGCCCGATCATCTACCGCCCGTTTTACACCCGCCCGATCATCTACCGCCCGTTTTACACCAGGTCCGATCATCTACTGCCCGTTTTACACCCGCCTCATCATCTACCGTCGTTTTACACTCGCCCGATCATCTACTGCCTGTTTTACACCAGGTCCGATCATCTACCGCCCGTTTTACACTCGCCCGATCATCTACTGCCCGTTTCACACCTGCCCGATCATCTACTGCCCGTTTTACACCCGCCCGATCATCTACTGCCCGTTTTACACCCGCCCGATCATCTACTGCCCGTTTTACACCCGCCTGATCATCTACCGCCCGTTTTACACCCGCCCGATCATCTACCGCCCGTTTTACACCCGCCCGATCATCTACCGCCCGTTTTACACCCGCCTGATCATCGACCTGCCCGTTTTACACCCGCCCGATCATCTACCGCCCGTATTACACCCGCCCGATCATCTACTGCCCGTTTTACACCCGCCTGATCATCTACCGCCCGTTTTACACCCGCCCGATCATCTACCGCCCGTTTTACACCCGCCCGATCATCTACCGCCCGTTTTACACCCGCCTGATCATCGACTGCCCGTTTTACACCCGCCCGATCATCTACTGCCCGTTTTACAACCGCCCGATCATCTACCGCCCGTTTTACACCCGCCCGATCATCTACTGCCCGTTTTACACCCGCCCGATCATCTACCGCCCGTTTTACACCCGCCCGATCATCTACTGCCCGTTTTACACCCGCCCGATCATCTACCGCCCGTTTTACACCCGCCCGATCATCTACTGCCCGTTTTACACCTGTCCCTGATCATCTACCGCCCGTTTTACACCCGCCTGATCATCTACTGCCCGTTTTACACCCGCCTGATCATCTACTGCCCGTTTTACACCCGCCCGATCATCTACTGCCCGTTTTACACCCGCCTGATCATCTACTGCCCGTTTTACACCGCCCGATCATCTACCGCCCGTTTTACACCCGCCCGATCATCTACTGCCCGTTTTACACCCGCCTGATCATCTACCTGCCCGTTTTACACCCGCCCGATCATCTATGGCCTGTTTTACACCCGCCTGATCATCTACCGCCCGTTTTACACCCGCCCGATCATCTACTGCCTGTTTTACACTCGCTTGATCATCTACTGCCCGTTTTACATCAGGTCCGATCATCTATCGCCCGTTTTACACCCACCCGATCATCTACTGCCCGTTTTACACCAGGCCCGATCATCTACCGCCCGTTTTACACCCGCCCGATCATCTACTGCCCGTTTTACAACCGCCCGATCATCTACCGCCCGTTTTACACCCGGCCGATCATCTACCGCCCGTTTTACACCAGGTCCGATCATCTACTGCCCGTTTTACACCCGCCTCATCATCTACCGTCGTTTTACACTCGCCCGATCATCTACTGCCCGTTTTACACCAGGTCCGATCATCTACCGTCGTTTTACACCCTGTCTGATCATCTACCGCCCGTTTTACACCCGCCTGATCATCTACCGCCCGTTTTACACCCGCCCGATCATCTACCGCCCGTTTTACACCCGCCCGATCATCTACCGCCCGTTTTACACCCGCCCTGATCATCGACTGCCCGTTTTACACTCAGGTCCCAATCATCTACCGTCCGTTTTACAGTCGCCCGATCATCTACTGCCCGTTTTACACCCGCCTGATCATCTACGCCCGTTTTACACCCGCCCGATCATCTACTGGCCTGTTTTACACCCGCCTGATCATCTACGCCCGTTTACACCCGCCCGATCATCTACCGCCCGTTTTACACCCGCCCGATCATCTACTGCCCGTTTTACACCCGTCCGATCATCTACGCCCGTTTTACACCCGCCCGATCATCTACTGCCCGTTTTACACCCGCCCGATCATCTACCGCCCGTTTTACACCCGGCCGATCATCTACCGCCCGTTTTACACCAGGTCCGATCATCTACTGCCCGTTTTACACCCGCCTGATCATCTACCGTCCGTTTTACACTCGCCCGATCATCTACTGCCGTTTTACACCAGGTCCGATCATCTACCGTCGTTTTACACCCTGTCTGATCATCTACCGCCCGTTTTACACCCGCCCGATCATCTACCGCCCGTTTTACACCCGCCCGATCATCTACCGCCCGTTTTACACCCGCCTGATCATCTACTGCCCGTTTTACACCCGGCCGATCATCTACTGCCCGTTTTACACCCGCCCGATCATCACCCGCCCGTTTTACACCCTTCTGATCATCTACCGCCCGTTTTACACCCGCCCGATCTTCTACCGCCCGTTTTACACCCTTCTGATCACCTACTGCCCGTTTTACACCCTTCTGATCATCTACCGCCCGTTTTACACCCGCCTCATCATCTACTGCCCGATTTACACCCGCCCGATCATCTACTGCCCGTTTTACACCCGCCCGATCATCTACTGCCCGTTTTACACCCGCCCGATCATCTACTGCCCGTTTTACACCCGCCCGATCATCTACTGCCTGTTTTACACACTGTCTGATCATCTACTGCCCGTTTTACACCCGCCCGATCATCTACTGCCTGTTTTACACCCTGTCTGATCATCTACTGCCCGTTTTAAACCCTGTCTGATCATCTACTGCCTGTTTTACACCCGCCCGATCATCTACTGCCCGTTTTACACCCTGTCTGATCATCTACTGCCCGTTTCATACCCGCCTGATCATCTACTGCCCGTTTTACACTCGCCCGATCATCTACCGCCCGTTTTACACCCGCCCGATCATCTACTGCCCGTTTCACACCCGCCCGATTATCTACCGCCCGTTTTACACCCGCCCGATCATCTACTGCCCGTTTTACACCCGCCCGATCATCTACTGCCCGTTTTACACCCGCCCGATCATCTACTGCCCGTTTTACACCCGCCCGATCATCTCCCGCCCGTTTTACACACTTGTGATCATCTACCGCCCGTTTTACACCCGCCCGATCTTCTACCGCCCGCTTTACACCCTTCTGATCATCTACTGCCCGTTTTACACCCGCCCGATCATCTACCGCCCGTTTTACACCCGCCCGATCATCTACCGCCCGTTTTACACCCTTCTGATCATCTACCGCCCGTTTTACACCCTTCTGATCATCTACCGCCCGCTTTACACCCTTCTGATCATCTACTGCCCGTTTTACACCCGCCCGATCATCTACTGCCCGTTTTACACCCGCCCGATCATCTACTGCCCGTTTTACACCCGCCCGATCATCTACTGCCCGTTTTACACCCGCCCGATCATCTACTGCCCGTTTTACACCCGCCCGATCATCTACTGCCTGTTTTACACCCTGTCTGATCATCTACTGCCCGTTTTACACCCAGCCGATCATCTACTGCCCGTTTTACACCCTGTCTGATCATCTACTGCCCGTTTTACACCCTGTCTGATCATCTACTGCCCGTTTTACACCCGCCCGATCATCTACTGCCCGTTTTACACCCTGTCTGATCATCTACTGCCCGTTTCACACCCGCCTGATCATCTACTGCCCGTTTTACACTCGCCCGATCATCTACCGCCCGTTTTACACCCGCCCGATCATCTACTGCCCATTTTACACCCGCCCGATCATCTACCGCCCGTTTCACACCCGCCCGATCATCTACTGCCCGTTTTACACTCGCCCGATCATCTACCGCCCGTTTCACACCCGCCCGATCAAGTACTGCCCGTTTTACACCCTGTCTGATCATCTACTGCCCGTTTTACACCCTGTCTGATCATCTACTGCCCGTTTTACACCCGCCCGATCATCTACCGCCCGTTTCACACCCGCCCGATCATCTACTGCCCGTTTTACACCCGCCCGATCATCTACTGCCCTTTTTACACCCGCCCGATCATCTACTGCCCGTTTTACACCCGCCCGATCATCTACCGCCCGTTTTACACCCTTCTGATCATCTACCGCCCGTTTTACACCCGCCCGATCTTCTACCGCCCGTTTTACACCCTTCTCATCATCTACTGCCCGTTTTACACCCGCCCGATCATCTACCGCCCGTTTTACACCCGCCCGATCATCTACCGCCCGTTTTACACCCGCCCGATCATCTACCGCCTGTTTTACACCCGCCCGATCATCTACCGCCCGTTTTACACCCGCCCGATCATCTACCGCCCGTTTACACCCGCCTGATCATCGACTGCCCGTTTTACATCAGGTCCGATCATCTACCGTCGTTTTACACTCGCCCGATCATCTACTGCCCGTTTTACACCCTGTCTGATCATCTACCGCCCGTTTTACAACCGCCCGATCATCTACCGCCCGTTTTACACCCGGCCGATCATCTACCGCCCGTTTTACACCAGGTCCGATCATCTACTGCCCGTTTTACACCCGCCTCATCATCTACCGTCGTTTTACACTCGCCCGATCATCTACTGCCCGTTTTACACCAGGTCCGATCATCTACCGTCGTTTTACACCCTGTCTGATCATCTACCGCCCGTTTTACACCCGCCTGATCATCTACCGCCCGTTTTACACCCGCCCGATCATCTACCGCCCGTTTTACACCCGCCCGATCATCTACCGCCCGTTTTACACCCGCCTGATCATCGACTGCCCGTTTTACATCAGGTCCAATCATCTACCGTCGTTTTACAGTCGCCCGATCATCTACTGCCCGTTTTACACCCGCCTGATCATCTACCGCCCGTTTTACACCCGCCCGATCATCTATGGCCTGTTTTACACCCGCCTGATCATCTACCGCCCGTTTTACACCCGCCCGATCATCTACCGCCCGTTTTACACCCGCCCGATCATCTACTGCCCGTTTTACACCAGGTCCGATCATCTACCGCCCGTTTTACACCCGCCCGATCATCTACTGCCCGTTTTACACCCGCCCGATCATCTACCGCCCGTTTTACACCCGGCCGATCATCTACCGCCCGTTTTACACCAGGTCCGATCATCTACTGCCCGTTTTACACCCGCCTCATCATCTACCGTCGTTTTACACTCGCCCGATCATCTACTGCCCGTTTTACACCAGGTCCGATCATCTACCGTCGTTTTACACCCTGTCTGATCATCTACCGCCCGTTTTACACCCGCCCGATCATCTACCGCCCGTTTTACACCCGCCCGATCATCTACCGCCCGTTTTACACCCGCCTGATCATCTACTGCCCGTTTTACACCCGGCCGATCATCTACTGCCCGTTTTACACCCGCCCGATCATCACCCGCCCGTTTTACACCCTTCTGATCATCTACCGCCCGTTTTACACCCGCCCGATCTTCTACCGCCCGTTTTACACCCTTCTGACCACCTACTGCCCGTTTTACACCCTTCTGATCATCTACCGCCCGTTTTACACCCGCCTCATCATCTACTGCCCGATTTACACCCGCCCGATCATCTACTGCCCGTTTTACACCCGCCCGATCATCTACTGCCCGTTTTACACCCGCCCGATCATCTACTGCCCGTTTTACACCCGCCCGATCATCTACTGCCTGTTTTACACCCTGTCTGATCATCTACTGCCCGTTTTACACCCGCCCGATCATCTACTGCCTGTTTTACACCCTGTCTG
Source organism: Squalus acanthias (assembly GCA_030390025.1). Lineage (NCBI taxonomy): Eukaryota > Metazoa > Chordata > Chondrichthyes > Squaliformes > Squalidae > Squalus > Squalus acanthias. The sequence continues at coordinate 70,660,356 of CM059437.1, forward strand.
ATCATCTACTGCCCGTTTTAAACCCTGTCTGATCATCTACTGCCTGTTTTACACCCGCCCGATCATCTACTGCCCGTTTTACACCCTGTCTGATCATCTACTGCCCGTTTCATACCCGCCTGATCATCTACTGCCCGTTTTACACTCGCCCGATCATCTACCGCCCGTTTTACACCCGCCCGATCATCTACTGCCCGTTTCACACCCGCCCGATTATCTACGCCCGTTTTACACCCGCCCGATCATCTACTGCCCGTTTTACACCCGCCCGATCATCTACTGCCCGTTTTACACCCGCCCGATCATCTACTGCCCGTTTTACACCCGCCCGATCATCTCCCGCCCGTTTTACACACTTGTGATCATCTACCGCCCGTTTTACACCCGCCCGATCTTCTACCGCCCGCTTTACACCCTTCTGATCATCTACTGCCCGTTTTACACCCGCCCGATCATCTACCGCCCGTTTTACACCCGCCCGATCATCTACCGCCCGTTTTACACCCTTCTGATCATCTACCGCCCGTTTTACACCCTTCTGATCATCTACCGCCCGCTTTACACCCTTCTGATCATCTACTGCCCGTTTTACACCCGCCCGATCATCTACTGCCCGTTTTACACCCGCCCGATCATCTACTGCCCGTTTTACACCCGCCCGATCATCTACTGCCCGTTTTACACCCGCCCGATCATCTACTGCCCGTTTTACACCCGCCCGATCATCTACTGCCTGTTTTACACCCTGTCTGATCATCTACTGCCCGTTTTACACCCAGCCGATCATCTACTGCCCGTTTTACACCCTGTCTGATCATCTACTGCCCGTTTTACACCCTGTCTGATCATCTACTGCCCGTTTTACACCCGCCCGATCATCTACTGCCCGTTTTACACCCTGTCTGATCATCTACTGCCCGTTTCACACCCGCCTGATCATCTACTGCCCGTTTTACACTCGCCCGATCATCTACCGCCCGTTTTACACCCGCCCGATCATCTACTGCCCATTTTACACCCGCCCGATCATCTACCGCCCGTTTCACACCCGCCCGATCATCTACTGCCCGTTTTACACTCGCCCGATCATCTACCGCCCGTTTCACACCCGCCCGATCAAGTACTGCCCGTTTTACACCCTGTCTGATCATCTACTGCCCGTTTTACACCCTGTCTGATCATCTACTGCCCGTTTTACACCCGCCCGATCATCTACCGCCCGTTTCACACCCGCCCGATCATCTACTGCCCGTTTTACACCCGCCCGATCATCTACTGCCCTTTTTACACCCGCCCGATCATCTACTGCCCGTTTTACACCCGCCCGATCATCTACCGCCCGTTTTACACCCTTCTGATCATCTACCGCCCGTTTTACACCCGCCCGATCTTCTACCGCCCGTTTTACACCCTTCTGATCATCTACTGCCCGTTTTACACCCGCCCGATCATCTACCGCCCGTTTTACACCCGCCCGATCATCTACCGCCCGTTTTACACCCGCCCGATCATCTACCGCCTGTTTTACACCCGCCCGATCATCTACCGCCCGTTTACACCCGCCTGATCATCGACTGCCCGTTTTACATCAGGTCCGATCATCTACCGTCGTTTTACACTCGCCCGATCATCTACTGCCCGTTTTACACCCTGTCTGATCATCTACCGCCCGTTTTACACCCGCCCGATCATCTACCGCCCGTTTTACACCCACCCGATCATCTACCGCCCGTTTTACACCCGCCTGATCATCTACTGCCCGTTTTACACCCGCCCGATCTTCTACTGCCCGTTTTACACCCGCCCGATCATCTACTGCCCGTTTTACACCCGCCCGATCATCTACTGCCCGTTTTACACCCGCCTGATCATCTACTGCCCGTTTTACACCCGCCCGATCATCTACTGCCCGTTTTACACCCGCCCGATCACCTACCGCCTGTTTTACACCGTTCTGATCATCTACCGCCCGTTTTACACCCGCCCGATCTTCTACCGCCCGTTTTACACCAGGTCCGATCATCTACTGCCCGTTTTACACCCGCCTGGTCATCTACTGCCCGTTTTACACCACGCCTGATCATCCACTGCCCATTTTACACCCCGCCCGATCATCTACCGCCCGTTTTACACCCGCCCTGATCATCTACTGCCCGTTTTACACCCGCCCGATCATCTACTGCCCATTTTACACCCGCCCGATCATCTACTGCCCGTTTTACACCCGCCCGATCATCTACTGCCCGTTTTACACCCGCCCGATCATCTACTGCCTGTTTTACACCCGCCCGATCATCTACTGCCCGTTTTACACTCGCCCGATCATCTACCGCCCGTTTCACACCCGCCCGATCATCTACTGCCCGTTTTACACCCTGTCTGATCATCTACTGCCCGTTTTACACCCTGTCTGATCATCTACTGCCCGTTTTACACCCGCCCGATCATCTACCGCCCGTTTCACACCCGCCCGATCATCTACTGCCCGTTTTACACCCACCCGATCATCTACTGCCCGTTTCACACCCGCCCGATCATCTACTGCCCGTTTTACACCCTGTCTGATCATCTACTGCCCGTTTTACACCCTGTCTGATCATCTACTGCCTGTTTTACACTCGCCCGATCATCTACTGCCCGTTTCACACCCGCCCGATCATCTACTGCCCGTTTTACACCCGCCCGATCATCTACTGCCCGTTTTACACCCGCTCGATCATCTACTGCCCGTTTTACACCCGCCTGATCATCTACCGCCCGTTTTACACCCGCCCGATCATCTACCGCCTGTTTTACACCCGACCGAACATCAACTGCCCGTTTTACACCCGCCTGATCATCTACCGCCCTTTTACACCCGCCTGATCATCGACTGCCCGTTTTACATCAGGTCCGATCATCTACCGTCGTTTTACACTCGCCCGATCATCTACTGCCCGTTTTACACCCGCCTGATCATCTACCGCACATTTTACACCCGCCCGATCATCTATGGCCTGTTTTACACCCGCCTGATCATCTACCGCCCGTTTTACACCCGCCCGATCATCTACCGCCCGTTTTACACCCGCCCGATCATCTACTGCCCGTTTTACACCAGGTCCGATCATCTACCGCCCGTTTTACACCCGCCCGATCATCTACTGCCCGTTTTACTCCCGCCCGATCATCTACCGCCCGTTTTACACCCGCCCGATCATCTACCGCCCGTTTTACACCAGGTCCGATCATCTACTGCCCGTTGTACACCCGCCTCATCATCTACCGTCGTTTTACACTCGCCCGATCATCTACTGCCCGTTTTACACCAGGTCCGATCATCTACCGTCGTTTTACACCCTGTCTGATCATCTACCGCCCGTTTTACACCCGCCCGATCATCTACCGCCCGTTTTACACCCGCCCGATCATCTACCGCCCGTTTTACACCCGCCTGATCATCTACTGCCCATTTTACACCCTCCCGATCATCTACCGCCTGTTTTACACCCGCCCGATCATCTACCACCCGTTTTACACTCGCCCGATTATCTACCGCCCGTTTTACACCCGCCCGATCATCTACTGCCTGTTTTACACCCGCCCGATCATCTACTGCCCGTTTTACACCCTGTCTGATCATCTACTGCCCGTTTTTCATCCCGCCCGATCATCTACTGCCCGTTTTACACCAGGTCCGATCATCTACTGCCCGTTTTACACCAGGTCCGATCATCTACCGCCCGTTTTACACCAGGTCCGATCATCTACCGCCCGTTTTACACCAGGTCCGATCATCTACCGCCCGTTTTACAACAGGTCCGATCATCTACTGCCCGTTTTACACCAGGTCCGATCATCTACCGCCCGTTTTACACCCGCCCGATCAACTACCGCCCGTTTTACACCCGCCCGATAATCTACCGCCCGTTTTACACCCGCCCGATCATCTATTGCCCGTTTTACACCCGCCCGATCATCTACTGCCCGTTTTACACCCGCCCGATCATCTACTGCCCGTTTTACACCCGCCCGATCATCTACTGCCCGTTTTACACCCGACCGATCATCTACTGCCCGTTTTACACCCGCCCGATCATCTACTGCCCGTTTTACACCCGCCCGATCATCTACTGCCCGTTTTGCACCCGCCCGATCAACTACTGCCCGTTTTACACCCGCCCGATCATCTACTGCCTGTTTTACACCCGCCCGATCATCTACTGCCCGTTTTACACCCGCCCGATCATCTACCACCCGTTTTACACCCGCCCGATCATCTACTGCCCGTTTTACACCCGCCCGATCATCTACTGCCCGTTTTACACCCGCCCGATCATCTACTGCCCGTTTTACACCCGCCCGATCAACTGCTGCCCGTTTTACACCCTTCTGATCATCTACCGCCCGTTTTACACCCGCCTCATCATCTACTGCCCGTTTTACACCCGCCCGATCATCTACTGCCCGTTTTACACCCGCCCGATCATCTACTGCCTGTTTTACACCCGCCCGATCAACTGCTGCCCGTCTTACACCCTTCTGATCATCTACCGCCCGTTTTACACCCGCCCGATCATCTACTGCCCGTTTTACACCCGCCCGATCATCTACTGCCCGTTTTACACCCGCCCGATCATCTACTGCCCGTTTTACACCCAGCCGATCATCTACTGCCCGTTTTACACCCGCCCGATCATCTACTGCCCGTTTTACACCCGCCCGATCAACTACTGCCCGTTTTACACCCGCCCGATCATCTACTGCCCGTTTTACACCCGCCCGATCATCTACCGCCCGTTTTACACCCGCCCGATCATCTACCGCCCGTTTTACACCCGCCTGATCATCTACCGCCCATTTTACACCCGCCTTATCATGTCCCGCCCGTTTTACACCCGCCCGATCATCTACTGCCCGTTTTACACCCGCCCGATCATCTACTGCCCGTTTTACACCCGCCCGATCATCTACTGCCCGTTTTACACCCGCCTGATCATCTACTGCCCGTTTTACACCCGCCCGTTCAACTGCTGCCCGTTTTACACCCTTCTGATCATCTACCGCCCGTTTTACACCCGCCCGATCATCTACTGCCCGTTTTACACCCGCCCGATCATCTACTGCCCGTTTTACACCCGCCCGATCATCTACTGCCCGTTTTACACCCGCCCGATCATCTACTGCCCGTTTTACACCCGCCCGATCATCTACCGCCCGTTTTACACCCGCCCGATCATCTACTGCCCGTTTTACACCCGCCTGATCATCTACCGCCCGTTTTACACCCGCCTTATCATCTCCCGCCCGTTTTACACCCGCCCGATCATCTACTGCCCGTTTTACACTCGCCCGATCATCTACCGCCCGTTTTACACCTGCCCGATCATCTACCGTCCGTTTTACACCCGCCCGATCATCTACTGCCCGTTTTACACCCGCCTGATCATCTACCGCCTGTTTTACACCCTGTCTGATCATCTACTGCCCGTTTTAAACCCTGTCTGATCATCTACTGCCTGTTTTACACCCGCCCGATCATCTACTGCCCGTTTTACACCCTGTCTGATCATCTACTGCCCGTTTCATACCCGCCTGATCATCTACTGCCCGTTTTACACTCGCCCGATCATCTACCGCCCGTTTTACACCCGCCCGATCATCTACTGCCCGTTTCACACCCGCCCGATTATCTACCGCCCGTTTTACACCCGCCCGATCATCTACTGCCCGTTTTACACCCGCCCGATCATCTACTGCCCGTTTTACACCCGCCCGATCATCTACTGCCCGTTTTACACCCGCCCGATCATCTCCCGCCCGTTTTACACACTTGTGATCATCTACCGCCCGTTTTACACCCGCCCGATCTTCTACCGCCCGCTTTACACCCTTCTGATCATCTACTGCCCGTTTTACACCCGCCCGATCATCTACCGCCCGTTTTACACCCGCCCGATCATCTACCGCCCGTTTTACACCCTTCTGATCATCTACCGCCCGTTTTACACCCTTCTGATCATCTACCGCCCGCTTTACACCCTTCTGATCATCTACTGCCCGTTTTACACCCGCCCGATCATCTACTGCCCGTTTTACACCCGCCCGATCATCTACTGCCCGTTTTACACCCGCCCGATCATCTACTGCCCGTTTTACACCCGCCCGATCATCTACTGCCCGTTTTACACCCGCCCGATCATCTACTGCCTGTTTTACACCCTGTCTGATCATCTACTGCCCGTTTTACACCCAGCCGATCATCTACTGCCCGTTTTACACCCTGTCTGATCATCTACTGCCCGTTTTACACCCTGTCTGATCATCTACTGCCCGTTTTACACCCGCCCGATCATCTACTGCCCGTTTTACACCCTGTCTGATCATCTACTGCCCGTTTCACACCCGCCTGATCATCTACTGCCCGTTTTACACTCGCCCGATCATCTACCGCCCGTTTTACACCCGCCCGATCATCTACTGCCCATTTTACACCCGCCCGATCATCTACCGCCCGTTTCACACCCGCCCGATCATCTACTGCCCGTTTTACACTCGCCCGATCATCTACCGCCCGTTTCACACCCGCCCGATCAAGTACTGCCCGTTTTACACCCTGTCTGATCATCTACTGCCCGTTTTACACCCTGTCTGATCATCTACTGCCCGTTTTACACCCGCCCGATCATCTACTGCCCTTTTTACACCCGCCCGATCATCTACTGCCCGTTTTACACCCGCCCGATCATCTACCGCCCGTTTTACACCCTTCTCATCATCTACTGCCCGTTTTACACCCGCCCGATCATCTACCGCCCGTTTTACACCCGCCCGATCATCTACCGCCCGTTTTACACCCGCCCGATCATCTACCGCCTGTTTTACACCCGCCCGATCATCTACCGCCCGTTTACACCCGCCTGATCATCGACTGCCCGTTTTACATCAGGTCCGATCATCTACCGTCGTTTTACACTCGCCCGATCATCTACTGCCCGTTTTACACCCTGTCTGATCATCTACCGCCCGTTTTACACCCGCCCGATCATCTACCGCCCGTTTTACACCCACCCGATCATCTACCGCCCGTTTTACACCCGCCTGATCATCTACTGCCCGTTTTACACCCGCCCGATCTTCTACTGCCCGTTTTACACCCGCCCGATCATCTACTGCCCGTTTTACACCCGCCCGATCATCTACTGCCCGTTTTACACCCGCCTGATCATCTACTGCCCGTTTTACACCCGCCCGATCATCTACTGCCCGTTTTACACCCGCCCGATCACCTACCGCCTGTTTTACACCGTTCTGATCATCTACCGCCCGTTTTACACCCGCCCGATCTTCTACCGCCCGTTTTACACCAGGTCCGATCATCTACTGCCCGTTTTACACCCGCCTGGTCATCTACTGCCCGTTTTACACCACGCCTGATCATCCACTGCCCATTTTACACCCCGCCCGATCATCTACCGCCCGTTTTACACCCGCCTGATCATCTACTGCCCGTTTTACACCCGCCCGATCATCTACTGCCCATTTTACACCCGCCCGATCATCTACTGCCCGTTTTACACCCGCCCGATCATCTACTGCCCGTTTTACACCCGCCCGATCATCTACTGCCTGTTTTACACCCGCCCGATCATCTACTGCCCGTTTTACACTCGCCCGATCATCTACCGCCCGTTTCACACCCGCCCGATCATCTACTGCCCGTTTTACACCCTGTCTGATCATCTACTGCCCGTTTTACACCCTGTCTGATCATCTACTGCCCGTTTTACACCCGCCCGATCATCTACCGCCCGTTTCACACCCGCCCGATCATCTACTGCCCGTTTTACACCCACCCGATCATCTACTGCCCGTTTCACACCCGCCCGATCATCTACTGCCCGTTTTACACCCTGTCTGATCATCTACTGCCCGTTTTACACCCTGTCTGATCATCTACTGCCTGTTTTACACTCGCCCGATCATCTACTGCCCGTTTCACACCCGCCCGATCATCTACTGCCCGTTTTACACCCGCCCGATCATCTACTGCCCGTTTTACACCCGCTCGATCATCTACTGCCCGTTTTACACCCGCCTGATCATCTACCGCCCGTTTTACACCCGCCCGATCATCTACCGCCTGTTTTACACCCGACCGAACATCAACTGCCCGTTTTACACCCGCCTGATCATCTACCGCCCTTTTACACCCGCCTGATCATCGACTGCCCGTTTTACATCAGGTCCGATCATCTACCGTCGTTTTACACTCGCCCGATCATCTACTGCCCGTTTTACACCCGCCTGATCATCTACCGCACATTTTACACCCGCCCGATCATCTATGGCCTGTTTTACACCCGCCTGATCATCTACCGCCCGTTTTACACCCGCCCGATCATCTACCGCCCGTTTTACACCCGCCCGATCATCTACTGCCCGTTTTACACCAGGTCCGATCATCTACCGCCCGTTTTACACCCGCCCGATCATCTACTGCCCGTTTTACTCCCGCCCGATCATCTACCGCCCGTTTTACACCCGCCCGATCATCTACCGCCCGTTTTACACCAGGTCCGATCATCTACTGCCCGTTGTACACCCGCCTCATCATCTACCGTCGTTTTACACTCGCCCGATCATCTACTGCCCGTTTTACACCAGGTCCGATCATCTACCGTCGTTTTACACCCTGTCTGATCATCTACCGCCCGTTTTACACCCGCCCGATCATCTACCGCCCGTTTTACACCCGCCCGATCATCTACCGCCCGTTTTACACCCGCCTGATCATCTACTGCCCATTTTACACCCTCCCGATCATCTACCGCCTGTTTTACACCCGCCCGATCATCTACCACCCGTTTTACACTCGCCCGATTATCTACCGCCCGTTTTACACCCGCCCGATCATCTACTGCCTGTTTTACACCCGCCCGATCATCTACTGCCCGTTTTACACCCTGTCTGATCATCTACTGCCCGTTTTTCATCCCGCCCGATCATCTACTGCCCGTTTTACACCAGGTCCGATCATCTACTGCCCGTTTTACACCAGGTCCGATCATCTACCGCCCGTTTTACACCAGGTCCGATCATCTACCGCCCGTTTTACACCAGGTCCGATCATCTACCGCCCGTTTTACAACAGGTCCGATCATCTACTGCCCGTTTTACACCAGGTCCGATCATCTACCGCCCGTTTTACACCCGCCCGATCAACTACCGCCCGTTTTACACCCGCCCGATAATCTACCGCCCGTTTTACACCCGCCCGATCATCTATTGCCCGTTTTACACCCGCCCGATCATCTACTGCCCGTTTTACACCCGCCCGATCATCTACTGCCCGTTTTACACCCGCCCGATCATCTACTGCCCGTTTTACACCCGACCGATCATCTACTGCCCGTTTTACACCCGCCCGATCATCTACTGCCCGTTTTACACCCGCCCGATCATCTACTGCCCGTTTTGCACCCGCCCGATCAACTACTGCCCGTTTTACACCCGCCCGATCATCTACTGCCCGTTTTACACCCGCCCGATCATCTACTGCCCGTTTTACACCCGCCCGATCATCTACAGCCCGTTTTACACCCGCCCGATCATCTACTGCCCGTTTTACACCCGCCCGATCATCTACTGCCCGTTTTACACCCGCCCGATCATCTACTGCCCGTTTTACACCCGCCCGATCAACTGCTGCCCGTTTTACACCCTTCTGATCATCTACCGCCCGTTTTACACCCGCCTCATCATCTACTGCCCGTTTTACACCCGCCCGATCATCTACTGCCCGTTTTACACCCGCCCGATCATCTACTGCCCGTTTTACACCCGCCCGATCAACTGCTGCCCGTTTTACACCCTTCTGATCATCTACCGCCCGTTTTACACCCGCCCGATCATCTACTGCCCGTTTTACACCCGCCCGATCATCTACTGCCCGTTTTACACCCGCCCGATCATCTACTGCCCGTTTTACACCCAGCCGATCATCTACTGCCCGTTTTACACCCGCCCGATCATCTACTGCCCGTTTTACACCCGCCCGATCAACTACTGCCCGTTTTACACCCGCCCGATCATCTACTGCCCGTTTTACACCCGCCCGATCATCTACCGCCCGTTTTACACCCGCCCGATCATCTACCGCCCGTTTTACACCCGCCTGATCATCTACCGCCCATTTTACACCCGCCTTATCATCTCCCGCCCGTTTTACACCCGCCCGATCATCTACTGCCCGTTTTACACCCGCCCGATCATCTACTGCCCGTTTTACACCCGCCCGATCATCTACTGCCCGTTTTACACCCGCCCGATCATCTACTGCCCGTTTTACACCCGCCCGTTCAACTGCTGCCCGTTTTACACCCTTCTGATCATCTACCGCCCGTTTTACACCCGCCCGATCATCTACTGCCCGTTTTACACCCGCCCGATCATCTACTGCCCGTTTTACACCCGCCCGATCATCTACTGCCCGTTTTACACCCGCCCGATCATCTACTGCCCGTTTTACACCCGCCCGATCATCTACCGCCCGTTTTACACCCGCCCGATCATCTACTGCCCGTTTTACACCCGCCTGATCATCTACCGCCCGTTTTACACCCGCCTATCATCTACCGCCCGTTTTACACCCGCCCGATCATCTACTGCCCGTTTTACACTCGCCCGATCATCTACCGCCCGTTTTACACCTGCCCGATCATCTACCGTCCGTTTTACACCCGCCCGATCATCTACTGCCCGTTTTACACCCGCCTGATCATCTACCGCCCGTTTTACACCCGCCTGATCATCTACTGCCCGTTTTACACCCGCCCGATCATCTACTGCCCGTTTTACACCCTGTCTCATCATCTACCGCACGTTTTACACGCGCCCGATCATCTACCGCCCGTTTTACACCCGCCCGATCATCTACCGCCCGTTTTACACCCGCCCGATCATCTACCGCCCGTTTTACACCCGCCCGATCATCTACTGCCCGTTTTACACCCGCCCGATCATCTACCGCCCATTTTACACCCGCCCGATCATCTACCGCCCGTTTTACACCCGCCTGATCATCTACTGCCCGTTTTACACCCGCCCGATCATCTACCGCCCGTTTTACAGCCGCCCGATCATCTGCTGCCCGTTTTACACCCGCCCGATCATCTGCCGCCCGTTTTACACCCGCCCGATTATCTACTGCCCGTTTTACACCCGCCCGATCATCGACTGCCTGTTTTACACCGCCCGATCATCTACTGCCCGTTTTACACCCGCCCGATCATCTACCGCCCGTTTTACACCCGCCCGATCATCTGCTGCCCGTTTTACACCCGCCTGATCATCTGCTGCCCGTTTTACACCCGCCCGATCATCTGCTGCCCGTTTTACACCCGCCCGATCATCTGCTGCCCGTTTTACACCCGCCCGATCATCTGCTGCCCGTTTTACACCCGCCCGATCATCTACTGCCCGTTTTACACCCGCCCGATCAACTACTGCCCGTTTTACACCCGCCCGATCATCTACTGCCTGTTTTACAGCCGCCCGATCATCTACTGCCCGTTTTACACCCGCCCGATCATCTTCCGCCCGTTTTACACCCGCCCGATCATCTACTGCCCGTTTTACACCCGCCTGATCATCTACTGCCCGTTTTACACCCGCCCGATCATCTACTGCCCGTTTTACACCCGCCCGATCATCTACTACCCGTTTTACACCCGCCCGATCCTCTACTGCCCGTTTTACACCCGCCTGATCATCTACTGCCCGTTTTACACCCGCCCGCTCATCTACTGCCCGTTTTACACCCGCCCGATCATCTACTGCCCGTTTTACACCCGCCCGATCATCTACTGCCCGTTTTACACCCGCCCGATCATCTACTGCCTGTTTTACACCCGCCCGATCATCTACTGCCCGTTTTACACTCGCCCGATCATCTACCGCCCGTTTCACACCCGCCCGATCATCTACTCCCCGTTTTACACCCTGTCTGATCATCTACTGCCCGTTTTACACCCTGTCTGATCATCTACTGCCTGTTTTACACCCGCCCGATCATCTACCGCCCGTTTCACACCCGCCCGATCATCTACTGCCCGTTTTACACCCACCCGATCATCTACTGCCTGTTTTACACTCGCCCGATCATCTGCTGCCCGTTTTACACCCGACTGATCATCTGTTGCCCGTTTTACACCCGCCCGATCATCTGCTGCCCGTTTTACACCCGCCCGATCATCTGCTGCCCGTTTTACACCCGCCCGATCATCTACTGCCCGTTTTACACCCGCCCGATCAACTACTGCCCGTTTTACACCCGCCCGATCATCTACTGCCTGTTTTACAGCCGCCCGATCATCTACTGCCCGTTTTACACCCGCCCGATCATCTACCGCCCGTTTTACACCCGCCCGATCATCTACTGCCCGTTTTACACCCGCCTGATCATCTACTGCCCGTTTTACACCCGCCCGATCATCTACCGTCCGTTTTACACCCCGCCCGATCATCTACTGCCCGTTTTACACCCGCCCGATCATCTACTGCCCGTTTTACACCCGCCCGATCATCTACTACCCGTTTTACACCCGCCCAATCCTCTACTGCCCGTTTTACACCCGCCTGATCATCTACTGCCCGTTTTACACCCGCCCGCTCATCTACTGCCCGTTTTTACACCCGCCCGATCATCTACTGCCCGTTTTACACCCGCCCGATCATCTACTGCCTGTTTTACACCCGCCCGATCATCTACTGCCCGTTTTACACTCGCCCGATCATCTACCGCCCGTTTCACACCCGCCCGATCATCTACTCCCCGTTTTACACCCTGTCTGATCATCTACTGCCCGTTTTACACCCTGTCTGATCATCTACTGCCTGTTTTACACCCGCCCGATCATCTACCGCCCGTTTCACACCCGCCCGATCATCTACTGCCCGTTTTACACCCACCCGATCATCTACTGCCTGTTTTACACTCGCCCGATCATCTGCTGCCCGTTTCACACCCGCCCAATCATCTACTGCCCGTTTTACACCCGCCCGATCATCTACTGCCCGTTTTACACCCGCTCGATCATCTACCGCCCGTTTTACACCCGCCTGATCATCTACCGCCCGTTTTACACCCGCCCGATCATCTACCGCCTGTTTTACACCCGCCCGATCATCTACCGCCCGTTTACACCCGCCTGATCATCGACTGCCCGTTTTACATCAGGTCCGATCATCTACCGTCGTTTTACACTCGCCCGATCATCTACTGCCCGTTTTACACCCGCCTGATCATCTACCGCACATTTTACACCCGCCCGATCATCTATGGCCTGTTTTACACCCGCCTGATCATCTACCGCCCGTTTTACACCCGCCCGATCATCTACCGCCCGTTTTACACCCGCACGATCATCTACTGCCCTTTTTACACCAGGTCCGATCATCTACCGCCCGTTTTACACCCGCCCGATCATCTACCGCCCGTTTTACACCCGCCCGATCATCTACCGCCCGTTTTACACCCGCCCGATCATCTACCGCCCGTTTTACACCAGGTCCGATCATCTACTGCCCGTTTTACACCCGCCTCATCATCTACCGTCGTTTTACACTCGCCCGATCATCTACTGCCCGTTTTACACCAGGTCCGATCATCTACCGTCATTTTACACCCTGTCTGATCATCTACCGCCCGTTTTACACCCGCCCGATCATCTACCGCCCGTTTTACACCCACCCGATCATCTACCGCCCGTTTTACACCCGCCTGATCATCTACTGCCCGTTTTACACCCGCCCGATCATCTACTGCCCGTTTTACACCCGCCCGATCATCTACTGCCCGTTTTACACCCGCCCGATCATCTACTGCCCGTTTTACACCCGCCTGATCATCTACTGCCCGTTTTACACCCGCCCGATCATCTACTGCCCGTTTTACACCCGCCCGATCACCTACCGCCTGTTTTACACCCTTCTGATCATCTACCGCCCGTTTTACACCCGCCCGATCTTCTACCGCCCGTTTTACACCAGGTCCGATCATCTACTGCCCGTTTTACACCCGCCTGGTCATCTACTGCCCGTTTTACACCACGCCTGATCATCACTGCCCATTTTACACCCGCCCGATCATCTACCGCCCGTTTTACACCCGCCCGATCATCTACTGCCCGTTTTACACCCGCCCGATCATCTACTGCCTGTTTTACACCCGCCCGATCATCTACTGCCCGTTTTACACTCGCCCGATCATCTACCGCCCGTTTCACACCCGCCCGATCATCTACTGCCCGTTTTACACCCTGTCTGATCATCTACTGCCCGTTTTACACCCTGTCTGATCATCTACTGCCCGTTTTACACCCGCCCGATCATCTACCGCCCGTTTCACACCCGCCCTATCATCTACTGCCCGTTTTACACCCACCCGATCATCTACTGCCTGTTTTACACTCGCCCGATCATCTACTGCCCGTTTCACACCCGCCCGATCATCTACTGCCCGTTTTACACCCGCCCGATCATCTACTGCCCGTTTTACACCCGCTCGATCATCTACTGCCCGTTTTACACCCGCCTGATCATCTACCGCCCGTTTTACACCCGCCCGATCATCTACCGCCTGTTTTACACCCGACCGAACATCTACTGCCCGTTTTACACCCGCCTGATCATCTACCGCCCGTTTACACCCGCCTGATCATCGACTGCCCGTTTTACATCAGGTCCGATCATCTACCGTCGTTTTACACTCGCCCGATCATCTACTGCCCGTTTTACACCCGCCTGATCATCTACCGCACATTTTACACCCGCCCGATCATCTATGGCCTGTTTTACACCCGCCTGATCATCTACCGCCCGTTTTACACCCGCCCGATCATCTACCGCCCGTTTTACACCCGCCCGATCATCTACTGCCCGTTTTACACCAGGTCCGATCATCTACCGCCCGTTTTACACCCGCCCGATCATCTACTGCCCGTTTTACTCCCGCCCGATCATCTACCGCCCGTTTTACACCCGCCCGATCATCTACCGCCCGTTTTACACCAGGTCCGATCATCTACTGCCCGTTTTACACCCGCCTCATCATCTACCGTCGTTTTACACTCGCCCGATCATCTACTGCCCGTTTTACACCAGGTCCGATCATCTACCGTCGTTTTACACCCGCCCGATCATCTACCGCCCGTTTTACACCCGCCCGATCATCTACCGCCCGTTTTACACCCGCCTGATCATCTACTGCCCGTTTTACACCCGCCCGATCATCTACCGCCTGTTTTACACCCGCCCGATCATCTACCACCCGTTTTACACTCGCCCGATTATCTACCGCCCGTTTTACACCCGCCCGATCATCTACTGCCTGTTTTACACCCGCCCGATCATCTACTGCCCGTTTTACACCCTGTCTGATCATCTACTGCCCGTTTTTCATCCCGCCCGATCATCTACTGCCCGTTTTACACCAGGTCCGATCATCTGCTGCCCGTTTTACACCAGGTCCGATCATCTACCGCCCGTTTTACACCCGCTCCGATCATCTACCGCCCGTTTTACACCCGCCCGATCATCTACTGCCCGTTTTACACCCGCCGATCATCTACTGCCCGTTTTACACCCGCCTCGATCATCTACTGCCCGTTTTACACCCGCCCGATCATCTACTGCCCGTTTTACACCCGCCCGATCATCTACTGCCCGTTTTACACCCGCCCGATCATCTACGCCCGTTTTACACCCGCCGATCATCTACCGCCCGTTTTACACCCGCCCGATCATCTACTGCCCGTTTTACACCCGCCCGATCATCTACTGCCCGTTTTACACCCGCCCGATCATCTACCGCCCGTTTTACACCCGCCCGATCATCTACTGCCCGTTTTACACCCGCCCGATCATCTACTGCCCGTTTTACACCCGCCCGATCATCTACTGCCGTTTTACACCCGCCCGATCATCTACTGCCCGTTTTACACCCGCCCGATCATCTACTGCCCGTTTTACACCCGCCCGATCATCTACCGCCCGTTTTACACCCGCCCGATCATCTACCGCCCGTTTTACACCCGCCTGATCATCTACTGCCCATTTTACACCCGCCCGATCATCTACCGCCTGTTTTACACCCGCCCGATCATCTACCACCCGTTTTACACTCGCCCGATTATCTACCGCCCGTTTTACACCCGCCCGATCATCTACTGCCTGTTTTACACCCGCCCGATCATCTACTGCCCGTTTTACACCCTGTCTGATCATCTACTGCCCGTTTTTCATCCCGCCCGATCATCTACTGCCCGTTTTACACCAGGTCCGATCATCTGCTGCCCGTTTTACACCAGGTCCGATCATCTACCGCCCGTTTTACACCAGGTCCGATCATCTACCGCCCGTTTTACACCAGGTCCGATCATCTACCGCCCGTTTTACAACAGGTCCGATCATCTACTGCCCGTTTTACACCAGGTCTGATCATCTACCGCCCGTTTTACACCCGCCTGATCATCTACCGCCCGTTTTACACCAGGTCCGATCATCTACTGCCCGTTTTACACCCGCCCGATCAACTACCGCCCGTTTTACACCCGCCCGATAATCTACCGCCCGTTTTACACCCGCCCGATCATCTATTGCCCGTTTTACACCCGCCCGATCATCTACTGCCCGTTTTACACCCGCCCGATCATCTACTGCCCGTTTTACACCCGCCCGATCATCTACTGCCTGTTTTACACCCGCCCGATCATCTGCTGCCCGTTTTACACCCGACCGATCATCTACTGCCCGTTTTACACCCGCCCGATCATCTACTGCCCGTTTTACACCCGCCCGATCATCTACTGCCCGTTTTACACCTGCCCGATCATCTACCACCCGTTTTACACCCGCCCGATCATCTACTGCCCGTTTTACACCCGCCTGATCATCTACTGCCCGTTTTACACCCGCCCGATCATCTACTGCCCGTTTTACACCCGCCCGATCATCTACTGCCCGTTTTACACCCGCCCGATCATCTACTGCCCGTTTTACACCCGCCCGATCATCTACTGCCTGTTTTACACCCGCCCGATCATCTACTGCCCGTTTTACACCCATCTGATCATCTACTGCCCGTTTTACACCCGCCCGATCATCTACCGCCCGTTTCACACCCACCCGATCATCTACTGCCCGTTTTACACCCGCCCGATCATCTACCGCCCGTTTTACACCCGCCCGATCATCTACTGCCCGTTTTACACCCGCCCGATCATCTACTGCCCGTTTTACACTCGCCCGATCAACTACCGCCCGTTTTACACCCGCCTGATCATCTACCGCCCGTTTTACACCCGCCTGATCATCTACTGCCCGTTTTACACCACGCCTGATCATCCACTGCCCGTTTTACACCCCGCCCGATCATCTACCGCCCGTTTTACACCCGCCTGATCATCTACTGCCCATTTTACACCCGCCCGATCATCTACTGCCCGTTTTACACCCGCCCGATCATCTACTGCCCGTTTTACACCCGCCCGATCATCTACTGCCCGTTTTACACCCGCCCGATCATCTACTGCCCGTTTTACACCCTTCTGATCATCTACTGCCCGTTTTACACCCGCCCGATCATCTACCGCCCGTTTCACACCCGCCCGATCATCTACTGCCCGTTTTACTCCCGCCCGATCATCTACCACCCGTTTTACATCCGCCCGATCATCTACTGCCCGTTTTACACCCGCCCGATCATCTACTGCCCGTTTTACACCCGCCTGATCATCTACCGCCCGTTTTACACCCGCCTGATCATCTACTGCCCGTTTTACACCACGCCTGATCATCCACTGCCCGTTTTACACCCCGCCCGATCATCTACCACCCGTTTTACACCCTGTCTGATCATCTACCGCCTGTTTTACACCCATCCTATCATCTGCCTCCCTTATTACACGTCTGATTTTCGTATCTCATTTCAATCGCTCCACCATTGGCGGCCGTGCCTTCAGCTGCCTCGGCCCTAAGCTCTGGAATTCCTCTCTGTCTCACTACCTCTCTTTCCTCCTTTAAGACGCTCCTTAAAACCTACCTCTTTGACTGCTTTTCGTCATTTGTCCTGATATCTCCTTATGAGGCTAGGTGTCCTCTTTTGTTTGGCAACACTCCCGTGAAGCCCTTTGGAACATGTTGCTATGTTAAAGGTGCTATTTAAGTGAAAGTTGTTGTTGTTGTAGAGTATTGTCTCAATGGATCCCATAATACACCAATGAGCTGAGAGAGGTCGCTACAGTATAATGCAGCACAAGTCTGTCTAATTCTGCAGCCTGGAGCAACTGTTTGAGGTTAAGGGAGCAGCATGCCACAGACAGAATATATTAGCAGTAGAATCAGTACAATTGGAATCTTACCACTGTTTGTCACACTAAAGTATACACTTTCTGTCTGAAATTTTAATTAAATACGCTGATTTTATTGCCGGATGACAGAGGAAACTGCAGCTCTCCATTATCACTCACCTGTCCCACTTTATAAACCATGTATAACATAGGAACAGATATGTTAGACTCACTGTACACTTCACTGGGGACACCAGGTTAGGCTGTAGACAGCCACTGTTCCCTTCTAACTAATCCAAGCTGGTGAAGAGGATGTGGGTTCATGGCTTTACAAGGGATCCAATACAAATGTTTAGAAACAAATTCATAGTTTACTGATAACTGCCAAATCGCTAATGCATGAATTCTAACACCTAATGTATGCAGGGCAGGTCCTTCAAAAAGCACTGAACATCGTCAATTAAAATACCCCTTGCAAATTATATATCTTAATGGAGCAAAGGATGCACCGAGTTATACTTGCTGTCTGGATTTTATTTAGATCGGTGTTTAATAATTTGATTGTACGTCAAGTTATTGCAGAATGGCCACAAAGAGTTGCAGCGAGAGAGCTGAGTAGAAGGACATATAAGATGGATGAGATTTTTTTCTCTTGTTTTCTCACATGGTAGCTGTTGATGATTCTGCCATCATCATTCACACCTCATCTAGAGCCATCTTTTGTTTCTTAACTTGTCCCATTACCATCTCCTTTTGCCTTGCACTATCATCCCTTTTGTCATTCAATCTCTCCTGCCTTCCAGCCTGTCACAGACCTTCCCTTTGTTCTTTCCTCCCTCCTCCCTGCCCCTGCTTAAAAATCTCTCCTCCCTAACCTTTTCCAGTTCGGATGAAGGGTCCCCGACTCGAAACGTTGACTCTGTTTCTCTCTCCTCGATGCTGCCTGACCTGCTGAGTGTTTCCAGCATTTTCTGTTATTTTATATTATATAAGATGGCGTACTGAACTGGGGCTGGAATAGTTCAGTTATAGGGGGTGGGGGGGAAATTCTTCAAGAATTTCTGAAAAGAATCCATGGCTCCTAATCAAAACTGAACACTATAATAGCCCCTTGAGAGAATGCAATTAGAAAAACAATCACCGTAAAATATAACTGGAAACTGTCATATTCATGCTAGCCAGTTTGTGTAACAGTTAAAATATTATGAGGTGGGATTATTGTTGAAGTATGAAATAATTTGAATGAAATTGAACTTGCAGTCTCCACCAAAATAAAATTTCAAATTAATTGCAGAAGAACATTGCGAGGTGCTCAGACACCGTACATTCCAGATCCACTCCACAGTTTCACTCCCAGTCTTTTCACTTCTTCAACCGGACAAAGTACATATTGGTTTTACAAAAGCAAAAGCTTTTTTGTAAAAAGTTTCAGTAAAAGAACAATGAGGTTGGACTTCAACTTTGTAAATGATCAAACAGAAAGCTCAAAATTCCGGTACTGACCCTTGCTTCTGATTCATTTCTGTTGACTGGTTTGTGTATTTAAAAGACGTTACAAGGTAGAATTACTGTTTAGCCATTGAATGATTTGCATGAAACGGTTCTTGTAGACTACACTGGAGCGCCTATTCAAATTAATTACATGCCATCATGACATTCCCGATGAAAGCATGAAATAATGCGCTTGCCTGCTCAAACCCTTGCACTCCAATCATAAATTGTTGCTCTTTGTACCAATCACTTGGACATGGCCCCTGGCCAAAATCAACAGCATGGGTCTCCCAGGAGGGAGAATTACTTGTGTACTGGCTTAGGTTGACCAGTTTCTGAGCCAAACAATTATTGCATGTGTTTGTGTTAGGTTGTGTTCAACAAAATCCCCTCCAGGCAGCTCGAGAGTGAATCATTTCATTGGCTGTGGAGATTACCTCTGTATATTTTTCCTACTTGGGCTAACTGTTATTCAAATACATCAGAATTTTATTTCGAAGAGTTCGGTTAATAAAGTAAATCTGAATTCGAATACAACTGCAGGATAACGAGTGCAGGGCACAATATTATTCACATTGGCATGAAATAGTGTTAGTGGCAAGAAATGTGGAGCTAATGATATTTAGTAGCGTGTAAACAAAAAGGCATTTTGCAATCCTTTAGTTGGCAGTGCAATACTTGCAAGCCATTGCACTATGGAGCGGACCAACAAGCAAATCCTTTGTAATGCGCCACAATTAGCGCTGTAAGTGATATTTTGTTATCATTGCATTTGCTCCAAATCATTACTGACCCTCTCATCATAGTTTGAAAGTAAAGCACATCGAGATTCAACTCACTTGTCTTCTGGGAAGTGAAGCTTTTCACCAATCTCTGCAAATTACTAACTGACAAAACAGTCTCAGGCTCCACTGTGATTTCTTCTCTCAGGAGGCTTGTTTGAAGGTTTGTAAATGTTATGTTTGTGCTTTGTGGACTGAGTATTGGGAGGAGCAAACTTGTTTGGGATAAAATGTTCTGCTTTTCTCATCCAAGCAAATCTATCAGATTCAATACCAGTGAAATAGTCTCACAAGGTTGCTTCCTGTTTGTTATTTATTTTCGGTCTTCTCCCCTTCTTTTCTGAAGGCACTCATTCATGCTGAGGTATGGTTCCTCGCCTAAGTGGCCTTTCTTCATGGGTGAGCCTAGGCTATTTGAGCACAGCAGGCTGCACGGCACCCCTAATTCTTTTCTCGCCCACATGTGTACACATTCCAGCAGCTGTCACTGGAAACCAATCAAGAGTATGAACCAGGGCTGATGATTTTTTTTCTTCCCTTCTCCCCAGACCAGGGGTACAGAGACCAATGATAACGCCCCAGTTGCCATCTTGGCTGAGATCAGCTAGCTCAACACAGGCCAGGGATGAAACCTGAGACCGTCAGTTTCACATTGGACAGAGAATTCACCAACTGAGCCATTGAGGGAGCCCCCAAATATGTAAAATGATTTTACCTTCATTGTTTTTTTAATAATAAAGTTATATTTTGACCTAACTAAATCTGAATCAAGCTATTGATTTGTCTGTGATCGACGGACACTCCAAATTCACCAAACATGCCTTCAGATTATGGGTCTCTCCTTTGCCTTATGATTCAATATTCGGGTAGTGATTAATCATTAATCGTATTCTACTTATTCAGAAGCGGAAATATGTCTCTATTATGTTAAAAAAAGCTGACAAATGTCACCAAAGAATGAGACTTCTCTGACCTTTCAAAACAATATGTGGTCCATGCTGAGTAGAATACCAAAGGTAGGCGAGATCAGGAATAAAATATTAACAGCTATGTGCTCTCTAGGGTGAAAAAAAATGAGCACCCTTGATTAATTGGAAGTATTTTGCGGTGCCTTGAAAGAGCTTAGTTAAGGCCTTCAAATAGTCTGCAAGAGTCCATCCAGTCACATTTGAAAGGGCCCCCTAATGATGATTGAAGTTCGCAATAGAAGTCGGTTTCTTCCTACCTGTGACATTTAGATAAAGACGGCAGAATTGAGGTGCCTTCCTCGATTCTTTTAAGTTCATCGTTTTGAGCATCCCTTTAATGTTGAAGTGAGATGTAACACAATTCATTAAAGCGATTTCATAGCATTCAGCAATTGTGGAAATTTCTAGAAACTGAACGTCATCCTGAAAAAAACTAATATAGTCGGAAAGTGATTTGCCCTGTATGGATTAACTGTCAGGTTTGAATAGTTACAGTTTAAACCTTAGTGAAGTGAAATGAAGGAGATTCCAACTGTGATTTAGGCTTCAAATTTTCAATTTACACAGTTAGTGCACAGGCATAAATCACTTTGGAACCTCAATAGCTCCCTTTACAAACTGTCATGTGATATTTTAAACTTGCACTGTCTTTTGATAATCGCAGCTGGGTACAGTAAATGTCGGAGAAGGAATGGAAATGCACAAGGTAAGTCTGCAGAGGCTGATTTCTATTCAGCAATTTGAAAATGAGCATTCAGTCTCATGACAGTAGTGTGGTGAAAGAGGTAATCAAAACACAATTTCACGGAGCATTTAGGGAGATATGTGTATGGACTACTAAACATAACAGTCCTGAACCTAGCGATACCTTCCTTAAGTTTCATTCTTTCATGCGCAAATTGTCTGCCGCGTTTCCCACATTACAACAGTGACTTCACTTCAAAAGTACTTCATTGGCTGTAAAGCGCTTTAGGACGTCCGTTGGTCGTGAAAGGTGCTATTTAAATGCAAGTCTTTCTTTCTGTCCTTTCTTTCTTTCTTTCTGTCTTTCTTTTCTTCCATTGCAGTTCATGTTCCCATTAATGATTGTAGATATCCTTGTCACCCAGAGTACCAGCAGCATCGTTCCTTTACTTCTGAGGGAATGCTGGTATACATTTAACTGCAGTCAGCTGACCGACCAATACCAATTGCCCACTTCATTGTAAATTGATTAACGCTTCAGTTGAAGTCGCGCAGAGTGGAATTTGATACAAAAGTGGTAAGGTTTTGGACAAGTACATCGTTCACGTAATTTCCAGGCTCTGGTTATCATCAGTTACCCCTTTAGGAAGGTAATCAGTTGCGAAAGAATCTTTTTTAGTCACTGTCATTACATGGGCAACTGTGGCAGCCAATTTTTGCACAGCAAGGTCAGCAAATAAGAAGAGCAGCCAGTTAACCTGTTTTTCAGTGGTGTTGGTTGAAGGATGAATGCTGACCAGAACACTGGGAGAACACCCTGCACTTCCGAGAATACTACCGTAGGATCTTTTACGTCTGCCAAAGTTTCAGCAGGAGCCTGGGAGAACCCCCTTGGACTTTCAGGGCCTCAATGTGGTAGTAAATCCTCAAATAGAGAACAATCAGAAATCTGATGATCTGAGGGACCCCGGTTTGACAACCTGTGCAAGTGGTCTTGACATTTGCTGGGGACTCTCCTGATCTCCTGCTGTAACCAAATGAACTCCTAGGGAAATGAGGTAACAGAAGTTACAGCAAGAGAGCAGGGGAACACGGTGGCATAGTGGTTAGCACTGGTGCCTCACAGTGCCAGGGACCCGGGTTCGAATCTGACCTCGGGTGACTGTCTGTGTGGAGTTTGCACATTCTCCCCGTGTCTGCGTGGGTTTCCTCCGGGTGCTCCGGTTTCCTCCCACAGTCCAAAAATGTGTGGGTTAGGTTGATTTGGCTATGATAAATTGACCCTTAGTGTTAGGGGGGGATTAAATATGTGGGGTTATGGGGATAGGATGGGATATGTTAGGGGGAATTAAATATGTGGGGTTACGGGGGTAGGGTGGGATATGTGTACTGTGGGGATTAAAGCAGGGACTGGGTACTGGATTTGGATGATCAGCCATGATCGTATTGAATGGTGGAGCAGGCTCGACGGGCCGAATGGCCTACTCCTGCTCCTAGATTCTATGTTTCTATGAAAGCCCTGAAGAATTTCTGGGCTGGTATTTGGGAACAAATAGGGATTCGTTGCTTCATTCATATGATTTATAACTCACTAGCTTTAATAAGCAAATTGGTTGATTTTATCCTCATTAAGTGGTATAACATGGGTTGATTTATCAATTTGTAGCTATTTCTGACAGTGTGATATGAGTGTCTATTAAAATTAGAGATAAAAGGGGTCCATTGTATGGTATACTAGTCAATCTCCTGTAGCATTGCACAAAGGGAGTCCAGACCAAGTGCATTATTCAGGTCAAGCAGGGTTAGAGAGTGGGGGATAATTGAATTGTACCAAGAAGGGGAAATAGATCTGGAGGGGAGGGGAGGAGAGAGAGAGAGAGAGAGAGAGGTGGTGGGGGAGGAGGAGGAGGAGAGAAGATGGGGAAAGGATGACTGGAAGGAGACGGGCAATGGGTGATAGGGAGAGAGAAGAAAGTGGAGGGGAAAAAGTAGAGGAGAGGAAGGAGAAGAGAGAGTGTGGACGGGACGAGGGACAGACCTGTGAGCGGACGGGGCAAGGGACAGACCTGTGAGCAAGGGGAGGGTGACCAGCCATCCTGTTGAGCTGGCGGGGGTGAGATTGCGGAAGGTTTGGTCGTGATGGAAATAATTCTGCTCAGTGTGGGAGCAGGTATTTGGAATGGAGGGGAAATGCTGGTCTGTGTTTGGAAAGTTGTGGGGGTGGGGGATTCACAAATCTGCTCAGTTGTGGGTCAGTGACTCGGGTCTGCATGACTAAAATTTGGCTCAATGTGGGGTTGCTCCAATTGAAAAGATACGGGAAGGGCTGATCCTAAGTTAGAAGGGGCTGCTCAGTGTCGGGGATGAGAGGGGTGATGTGTGTCGTGGAGGTGCTCAGTTGAGATCAGTTGCATGTCACCAGGATGTGTGGGGGGGGGGGGGAGGGGCTGGGGTTCATTATTTTCTAGGAGTGTGAAGGTGGGGTGCAGGGTTTAGTCCACTTTTCCTATATGATGCTGGATGAGGTTGGGGGCCCGATTAAACTGCTCAGTTGATGGGGGGTTGGAGAGTTCCGAGTATAACAGGCAGCTGTTCACGGCGGGGTGGAGGGAATGGTTTATATTACTTTCCAGAGCCGTGAGCGAGGAGTGGCTTCATTGCCAGAAGATGGGGGTGGGTGGTGGTGTGCCGAGGGTGTAGGCTCTGCTCACCATACTGCTGCTTAGCCGGGGTTCAGTTTGCCAAACTGTGCCGCAAACCCTGCCAGAGTCCATGGGTTCTGACGAAGGGTCATCGGACTGAAGCGTTAACCCTACCTTTCCTCTCTCCACAGACGCTGCCTGACCTGCTGAGTGGTTCCAGCATTTTCTGTTTTTATTTCAGATTTCCAGCATCCGCAGGGTTTTTGCCTTTTTGTTTTATGGAATTAAATGGCGCCTCTGTCAAACGGAGGATGTGTCTGCAGCTGAGCTACAAAGGAACTCGTCACACCTTCACTCTGCCCTGTACAGCAGATATCTCCCTTTAACTGCATCTCTTCGAACCCATACGTGCTGGTTCTGATCTTTGCTAATTCGGTGTGCACGAGCATGACATTTATACAAAGCAAAAAAGGTTTCTACATGATGGGTAATGACAGCATGTCCTTCTTAAACCAGTTCAGGGTTCCACTGCTGCAGTACAGACACTTAAGCTCTCTTTCATCATGATTTCTCTGAAGGAGGCTTTCTTTTTAATATAGGGATCTGAAATCTCCCAAATGTTCTTCCACTTATATTATCAAAGAGGTGAAAATAGATTCCCCCTCAAGTATATTTTCCTCTTTCTATTCTAACCCTCAAGAAGAGCTAAAGTTGGGAGATTTACAATTCTCCATCCTGTGAATGTAGATCAGGCAGTGGGTCTGCATTCTTTCCTTTTTTCCCTACAATGTTCAGTGTTAGATTTGTTTAATGCATTACAGTAAAAATAAACCTGTCTCTTTCTTAAGCACCAGCCCAAATTATTCCTCTCTTAACGCTGTGTTTCAATGCTAGTTATTGCAACGAAATATTGTTAAGCTTGCTTTAGTTTTAAATGCACAAAAGACTGCTGTAGATTAAAGGCTGATCAGTTCCACAAGATAATTAAATTTAACAGTCTGTTGCTTGTTAATACGATACACGTCTACTCTGTATGACGTGACTGTGTATTAAATCTCAGTATTAAAAGTAATTGTAGTGTCATTTCCAAAAGGTTGAGTATAGTTTAGAAAACCTGAATAAACATGTTTGCATCAATGTTGAAATTGATTTTAATTTGTTTGGTAAATGACATGAAAGGTGCTTGATGAACGAACTGGAGGTGAATGCAGTCCAAGTTTTACAGATTTTTTGTTCTAAGCATTCGAGGTTACAATTATCTGTCGGAGTAATTTTTTTTACTAATGCTGCACAGAATTGCTTTTTGTTTCCCATCCAAAAACTGATGAACAAAACCAGTACATCTGTTAATCAAGGTAACATGGTTTTAATCTAAGATGTAGTATCTTTAATTATATATTCACCAGAATGCTCATTACTGCAATTACCTCCAAGAAAACTCAGGATCTCCGGTGTTTCTGATGCACCTACCATGAAGTCCTCCTGTTCATTATCAGCAATGCTTCTGCAGTCACCATTTTGGAATGCCAGAGAAATTCCACTCAGGTGCAGAACTTGCTCCTTGTTGGATTAGGGCTTCATAGGATGTACATTCAAAGCCCGTTGGTGTTAATTCATGAATGAGATTCAGCTAAAGTTTTTGAATTAAATGTTCAATCACTGAGGGATTCGCATTCCCTTCTTCATTTTACAGAGTACCTATCATTCGCATTATAAATAAAAAGCATTCTTTGACATAAGAATAACTCTTGGTGAGACCGCACCTGGAGTACTGTATACAGTTTTGGTATCCATACTTAAGAAAAGACATACTTGCTCTCGAGGCAGTACAAAGAAGGTTCACTCGGTTAATTCCGGGGATGAGGGGGTGGACATACGAGGAGAGGTTGAGTAGATTGGGACTCTACTCATTGGAGTTCAGAAGAATGAGAGGCGATCTTATTGAAACATATAAGATTGTGAAGGGGCTTGATCGGGTGGACGCGGTGAGGATGTTCCCAATGATGGGTGAAACTAGAACTAGGGGACATAATCTTAGAATAAGGGGCTGCTCTTTCAAAACTGAGATGAGGAGAAACTTTTTCACTCAGAGGGTAGTGGGTCTGTGGAATTTGCTACCCCAGGAAGCTGTGGAAGCTACTTCATTAAATAAATTTAAAACAGAAATAGACCGTTTCCTAGAAGTAAAGGGAATCAGGGGTTACGGGGAGCGGGCTGGAAATTGGACATGAGTTTGAGTTCGGATTGGTCAAGGCCCTGTGGGTGGCGGAGCGGGCCCAGGGGCCGAGTGGCCTGGTCCTGCTCCTACTTCTTGTGTTGTTTAGAGTTGAGGTTGGATCAGATCAGCCATGATCTCATTGAATGGCGGAGCAGGCTCGAGGGGCCGATTGGTCTACTCCTGCTCCTATTCCTTATGTTCTTATGTTCTTATAATGACAAGTTTAGTTAATACACAAATACTGCCTCCTGTATATCCATTCCCTGCTTTAAGCACATTTACTACGTAGGCCCACATGTAGAGGAAGAACAGTCAGAAGGGATTATTCAGTAGGTTCCAGAACCTGTGCTTCTCCATGGATAAACTAGCAGTGCCTCGGCAATAGCAGATTGCATCCCATACACTGCACTGGTAAGCAGTAGGTTTGGAGTGTCAAACACCACTGAACATAAAGCTGTTACCATATACCGTGAGGGACAGTAGTGCTGATGGGTCACCTGCAATGTTCCCTTAAATTTTTTGGGGGGGGTGCATTCAAAATACCACACGTGCGCGGTTTATCCTATTTAAAAGCCGGTGAGCCGGCTGCGCGGGAGCT
Source organism: Squalus acanthias (assembly GCA_030390025.1). Classification (NCBI taxonomy): domain Eukaryota; kingdom Metazoa; phylum Chordata; class Chondrichthyes; order Squaliformes; family Squalidae; genus Squalus; species Squalus acanthias. The sequence goes on from CM059437.1 coordinate 70,688,068, forward strand.
GCAGAGCGCTACACGGCCATGCAGCCACGCAGCTTAAAGGGAACATTGATCACCTGTGTCCCTTTGCTTTGCTGTTTTCCAACAAGCATATTACCCACTATTCTGCCGATCCACTTTTGTGTTAACCAATGATGTCACGGTATATAACATTCATTCTTGCTGTTTGATGGTTTCTCAGGTGGCCATTCTGCACTGTAACAGCAAATAATGCCATATTGTTGATCATACCACTGCAATCAGAGTTATGTTTTGGAATGGAAAACATTTTAATCTGCCGCGTGAATGTCTGATGGGTTTTGGCTGTCCTAATCTACAGCTGGATGCGAATACCTTGCAGCAGCAGAATGCTGTATCCTAGGGAAAAACTTGACCACCTATCCTGCGTCAAACACCCCCCCTTGTCAGTGGATGGTTGAATGATGTTGTGCCAAAATTGGTAACATTTGTGATACTTTTACTTAAAGCTAGGATGAGTAACCAATGTATCATCTGGCCATTTGCTGTTGGTGGGACCTGACTCTCTGCTGATTAGTTGCCACGTTTACCTACATAACAACAGTAGCTACACATCAGAAAATATGACATTGATTGTAAGACACTTTGGGATGTGACCAGGTGCTATGTGAATGCAAGTTCAGTAGGTTCTTTTTTAGGAGGTTAAACCAGCTGATCCAGTGCCAATTTATAGTGAGGCTTAAATGCTGTTAACCAATGATGTCACGGTATATAACATTCATTCTTGCTGTTTGATGGTTTCTCAGGTGGCCATTCTGCACTGTAACAGCAAATAATGCCATATTGTTGATCATTCCCTCTTAATGAGCAAATAGTGACACAATCTCCAGATCTATGCATTTGTTTTGATGACGATATAATCGAGCATGAACCAGTGGATGGCAAGCAGCAGCATAACATTTTAAGTCTTGACAGTTTCTGAAATTACAGTGATCTTGAATTTCAAATGGACTCTTTTGTTTCTATTAATCTAACACTTCACTGAATTTCATTTGCGTAGGTGAGATATTACAGCTGGTGTTAATCACTGTTACAGACAGTGTGATGCACTGATAGACAGGGGAGCTTAGTATTCTCCTGCTTAACACACAAACCAATCATTCAGTTCTTGCTGCAATATGATAGCAATCCTAATTCAAAATTCTATCATCGCAAACAATATTTAACCATAAAAATGTTCCACCGTATTTCTTTTGCGGGAATGTGAATTTGGTTATTGATGGGGCTTTTAATATGAGGGTGGTTCTGGAAATAAGCCCTTTTTAAACGCCAACATTTATTCTGATGTTCCCTTGATTATTTCATCTGTTTTATGTACAAGCAAATACTGACCTCTCTGTAACCAAAGGAGAAGGAACAAACAGGATATAAGTAGAAAATAATAGATTGTAAACTCCGGCTCAGTCGTGTAAATAGCAAAGAAAATTCAGAGCTGATAAGGTGGAGAGCTAGATACAGACGTTCCTTGTAAGCAGAAACATGAAACAACGCTGCTCGGTTCAGCTAGTGCTAGGGAACTGAGGGTGTTATCTGTGGAAGCAGAACAAGAGGAATGCTTTGTTTAATTGAAAAAGCCTTTGGTCATGCTGAATTGCTCCCAAATAGGTTTTTTCTCTCACTTGTAGCCCTGGAGGAAATCCCAGAAGGGGGTTGATTCAATCACTGCACCGTATGCAACAGAGGCCCACACATAACCGTGGCTGCTGATCACTTGTCACTTCCAGCAACTTCAGGGCAATGCAAGTTTGGTGAGGCGTGCTGGAACCGGTGATGGTCCTGTCCCACACAGAGTTCGAAATTGGTGTGTGATGTTGGCTAATTGAAGTCTTTCAGGGCTGATGGGTGGAAAATGACTGCTTTACGAGACGACGCTCATTGCTAAGATTTTGATGATGTAACCGGCTCAGATTATTGCTGACCATTTTACATCCAGCACATTTAGAAAAGTGTCTTTGTGTAATATACAGTGTACTGTTGTGTTGGTTCATGAGGTGTCGCCTGAGGTTTTGTCCTAATCAAGATGAAAGTAATGGGACTAGTTAAAGTTGTAGAAGTGTACATGCTACGTGTTAATTTATTGTATTATATACAGTGTATCGATGATATGTAATAGTACTTGCAGCTTTCATTTTATCACTTAAAAACAAGGAACTCAAGGACTGTTACTCATTTAACTTCTTGAATGTTCAGTGAACAATTAGAAAAGACAAAATGAAGAGTTAGTTAATCACCATTCCTATTAGAGTTAATTTCAAAATGTTTATATCAGTTCAAAAGACATAAGGATTGGCGAGAGATCAATTAAAAAAAAAAAAATCTGCCATCTCAACTGACATTTAGGAGCGTGATGCTTGTGACAGGAAAATGTGGCAAAAGTTGATTCACGATGGCACGATAAAGCATTGAAGCAAGTCGTATCCAGCTAGCCAAAGAAAAGAGAGCCCAAAGGAAATCGAGGAAAGATCAGCTCTCGGGTCAATCTGACATCCGATGTCCTGTGTGTGGGAAAACATTCCTTGTGAAAATCAGACTTTACAGTCACATGAGAACCCGTAACCTGTATTAATTGGAGATGGATCATAGGCGGTCATCATCGGCATCGATTTTAAAACATGTAACAAAACATTTTATTGAAAAAACATTGTGTTAAAATACAATAATGACCTGCATTTCTCACATGTTAACACACTTTTTAATCCATATGGACACATTTTGAACTCGCAAATTGCATGTATCAATAGGTAGAAGAACATATCTGTTAGTTTTAAATTATAAAGACATTCGTCATTTGTGCACTGTAGTTTTGAAAGAGTGCATCTTGTGCAAGGTTAGTGTATCAAAAAAACCTTCCATTTATACAGCACTTTTCACATCTCCTCGGCATCCCAAAGCACTGCAAAAAGCACTGCACTGCCAATGACTCAGAGATGAGAGTGCTATCACTGAGGCAAGCTGGCACTTATGACCATAATGTATATTGATGTCTTTGTATATGTGATCATCCTAAGTCTTGTAATTCTAAAACTGCTAGTAGCTTCCTTTATTAATGGAATGTACTTATTCTGTACCTTTACAATCTCCCTTTTAAAAACATCTGCCTGTTGCTCCACAGTCCTGTGTGCCAGTTCCTCCGCCCACCTCACCTCAGCTAGCTCGATCCTCATCTTTCTAAAATCTGCTGAATCCAATCTGCTGTTCACGTTTTTGGACTGAGCTTTTTCCTTTCTAGCTGGACCTGAAACCTAATCGTACGGAGTTCACAAGCCCACAAGGTGCTCGCCCACATTTGGCTCATGACCTTGATCTATTTCATTAGCTATAACCAGATCTAGTCACGTCTCCACCCTTGTAGGCCCATTAGTGTCCTGCTTCAGTGAGAAAAAAACTGGACTGCAAAACTCTCCGCTTTCCCCGCGCATAATTCAACTGCTGTCACCGCAAGGAAACACCCCTGAGCACACCGATCCCTGACGCATGGCAAACTTTAATGTGGAGGTGCCGGTGTTGGACTGGGGTGGACAAAAGTGAGAAGTCGCACACCACCAGGTTATAGTCCAACAGTTTTATTTGAAATCACAAGCTTTCGGAGCGGCTGCTCCTTCGTCAGGTGAAGTGAAGGAATACAAATCGACAAAGCATATATAGATAGAGAACAATGCATGTGTAACGTACAATGTCACCTGACGAAGGAGCAGCCGCTCCGAAAGCTTGTGATTTCAAATAAAACTGTTGGACTATAACCTGGTGTTGTGCGACTTCAAACTTTAATGTGTCAGTGCAAATTTAATCACACACAAACTACTGTGGAACACAAGAAAACTTCACAAAATGATAAAACTATTCACACACCAGCAGTTATATATAAATAGAGTAGATAATAATGGATAACATGTTTCACACACTCGTGAGATGTTGTGAGTGGGCCTGACTTGTGTGAAAATGTGGAATCACGCCTCTACTATTTGTACATTCATAATCCAAATCAAATAGGCTGGCATGAAAACTATTCTCAACCAATTCCAGTAAGTTCAGGACAAGATCGCACATGGTGGACGGAGGCTGTTGCTCAGTGGGTCGGGATATGCACTTAATGTCTGACTGCAGTACAGTTGTATTACTATTGAATCAGAGGCTATTCAGTTTAGTAATCACCACTATTCAGTCCCAACAATAAATTAATGATTGTGAGTTGGACCCGCATTGGGATCTCACTTGAGATCAGCGCCAAAGATGTTTGCTACAGCGGACAGATGTTACTTTGTGATAGCTGCTGTCGCTTAGTCTGTTTTATTTAAGCATTTACACCAGCGCCTTTTAAGCTACACTTAGGGGTCAGTCAATGGCGCAGTAGATAACAGAATAATGATTAAATGTAGTCATGATGCATCACTGATAAATGCTGCAGTGGTTTCTCAGTGATGGGCTAAGGCTATGAGAGGCCGTTGGAACACAATGCAATATTGACTTATATCTCAGTTTCCAGCAAGGGTCAAGAACAGCACTCAGATTAGTGGAGGTATTTAGTAAAGGTGGATTGTACACAGGCTTGGGAGTGAACATCAACATACAGCAGATTGGGGATTGTATCTGCAGTAATATCTGAAGCATCAGTCACAACTTTATGCAGGGTTTTACACTCTTTAATTATAGGCAGTATGACTTACATGGTTATTACCTAAATGGCAATCAATATAAATGAAGTAACTCATTTTACAGCATACACTGTACACAAAACAAATACTATATAACCCTTGTGAAAGGTCATATTTCAAAGTTTAATTTTTTTTTAATGAATTGAAGAAATTTATCATGCAAGGAGTAGATAAATGCAACTCAGAACTTCAAATGACATTCCCATGAGGTTAGTAGCCGGTCTTAGACCAGAAACTGTGACACAGGGTGAAATTGTAAAGATCTGCAATGAAAACCTTGTGCCAGATCATTGGTACTGTGTACAATTCTGAGCGCCACACTTTAGGAAGGATGTCAAGACCTTGGAGATGGTACATAGGAGGTTTGCCAGGAATGAGGGACTTCAGTTATGTGGAGAGATTGGAGAAACTGAGATTATTCTCCTTGGAACAGAGAAGATTAAGGGTCGACCTTATGGAGGTATTCAAAATAATGAGGGGTTTTGATAGAGCAAATTGGGAGAAAGCGTTTCCTCTGGTAAGTGGGTCGGTAACCAGAGGTCATAGATTTAACATAATTAGCAAAACAACGAGAGGGGAAATTAGGAGAATTTTTCACACTGAGTGTTGTTAAGATCTGGAACACACTACCTGAAAGAGTGTTGCAAGCAGATTCCACAGGAACTTTCGAAAGGCAATTGGACATGTATTTGAAGAGAACTAATTTGCAGAGTTATTGGGGGAAAGCTGGGAACTAAATTGGACAGCTCTTTCATGATAGGCCGAATGGCCTCCATCTGTGCTGTAAGATTCTATGTATATTCTGATTTCTTGATGTTTTATTAATCGATGGAAAGCAATTTCATATAAAATCTACTATAAATATTTCAGACCGTGTGATTATTGTTGTAATTAAATAAAGAAAAGTTTATCAATCCATGGTTACATATTTGTAAAAATTGAGAATTCTAACCTCAGCTTTTTTTTAACATTGTGCACAAAGCATATTGCAGTCTACAAGGGATTGCATTGTGCAACTGCACAGCCGACTTATCTGCGTGGCCTGAAACTGAATTAAATAGAGTGGTAAATGTACATAGTACTTATCATACCACCTGGTTTGGTATTCCTTGCAGCATGGATGCATCGGCGCATAATTGTTGGAAAAATAATGGTGTGTTAACGACGCACGCCGCTATTAATGCGCAAATCAGGCAGCCACTTCAGGAGATTAAGAAATACGCTGTGAGTTCCAAATCTCCAGAATTTGCTGGTCGATTTATACTGCTCTGCCGTTTGTTTCTCACAAACGGCATCTCGCTCTTAGCCTTCCCGTTATAATCCGAGACTTGCTGGATTTGCTCATTAATTGCCCATTAAACTCACCGCAGAAAGTCAAGTCTGGTAATTATCAATTGTTAGAGATTTTAGAAAGGCCATTATTTTTATATTTTCTTGCTTTTCCTTTCTGTCTCTTTTTATTTCTCTCTCTTAATCCAATCTTTATTTCCCTCTCTTTATTTCTCTTTCTGTACCTGATTTGACTCGAGTTCACCCTCCCTCTCCGTCGTTCCTCTGTTTCTTTCTCAATCCTTAAATCTCATTGGTTAAGCATGACGTCATGATCTCCAGGTGCAGGAGATCGTGGCGCTAGGGGTTACCGCCGCCGCAAACCGCCAGGTAAACTTCGCGGGTGGCGGTAACATCGCTGCGCCCGGGCGGCAAGTCGTTGGCGCCCTGTTATCGCCCTCCCGGAGGCGCTAATGGGAGGCGCTAACCAACCGAATTTCTCCCCCAATATCTGTTACCTACTCGGATATGTCATTCTCATTATCATAATGCCACTATGTTCATTCTCATCTATTCCTTTCGACAATGCCCATCTGTTGATGAAAACAACAGTTTTCTTTGCAGTTACGCTTTATGATGATGACACACAAACACCTCTCTGCTATTTCACAGACACACTAGCCCATTCATTTCAAATAGCAGAAAGAGGAATTATAAATGGTATTGTTACACAGGCAAAGCCAAGGTTTAAAATTCTTAAAGCTCCAGCCACAGTAGTCTGGAGAGTTAAAGCTTATTCCTTCTCTTCATATCCAGTCATGTGAAAAACTGCACATACCAATTGGGCAGGGGCAAAACCCAGTGAACGTGAGAGGCGGGAACTTGCCCAGAGCAGCCACACAGGATTTCACTCTCCTTGTACACAGAAGTAGATGGACCACGGCTTGGTTCTGGGCAATTGACAAACCTCATAGTCACAGTGCAAAATTTTTATTCCTTGAAGCTCTTTGAGGGAAACATTGTGGCATTTGATGGAAGATTTATGTGAAGCAATCATTTTCTTTGTGGTGTGAAACATGTGAAGAAAACCCAGCTGGTCCATGGAGCCTGTCCCATCCTGGCATGGTACAGTTGATATATACCATCACTCCCTTGTCCCTGCAAACAATCTCCTGGGAGAGGGGGGGGGGGGGGAGAAACATGCTGGCAACTTACTCCGGCGGTCAGTGATTCTCTGCGAAAAGAAGTACTTCCTAGCATGATAGTACATGAGTGGACAAGATCGCAAGCTTTGCAAATGGTGCATAATGGGGCTACTGCTTTAACACAGGCTTTCACATTGTTACATATTCCGTTCTTGTTACTGGCTGTGTCATATTATTGTCCTCTTATCTATCTTTCCAAAGTTGTAAGGTACTGCCAGGCAGCTCTGCCAGAGCTTAATCTGTTGGGTCAAATGCTTCCACAAATTCTATAAAATCTCCTCATCTGTTCGCTAATCTTTCAATGTGTGTCATGGACAGACATTTGCTCTCGAGCAGTTGCATCAGGTGTTCTATCGACCATTAAACTGAACCACTTTGCAGCTCGTGCTTATTTTGTTCGATAAGTTTGTTTTGCATTTGAGTTGACGTTATTGGGCATTTTACAAAGCCGTTTCCAGGTGTTCTATTAGATTGAATAACTGAGAATCAACGTAACTGAGAAAGGTAGAAGAGCATTCAAGTTACCATCCTCATGCCTCCTGTCAATCCACACAGTAAAATAATGTTCCACTCCTGTTGAAGGCCAGCTGGCTTATGTTCTGCATCTCCCACCGATAATGAGTGATTATGAAGTCTTCAACCCTGCCTTTGCAAACATCAGTGAAACCATCTGCTTTTATCGCTACATTCAAATGTTCATTTGGCTTGCTTCGTCTCTTCAGAATCTTTTTTATGTTTGGCCAGTTTCTCATTGGTGCAGAATCAAGGACCCAGTCTCTTGCATTGCTGCAAATGAAACACAGTCCGCACAAGACTCCATCCAGTATATTAGATTATTGTGAGAATCTATACTCTTGTTGAAATTGTACACTGAATCTTCCTCATTGCTCAGGATCCCAGCTGATGTACTAAAAATTCAAATGCAGGTGCTGGATGTCATTGTGCTGCCAGCATATTCTTTCTCAGCACATCACGGAGACACCGGCCAATATATTCCCCAGGTTTCTATCACTTCCAAACTGTATGTTCAGTGGGACAGTGATTGTGACTTTCTCAGGTTTTGGCTCAGAGATTGTGACAGTTGCATCAAACTCACTCGAGAGAGAGTCTGAGTGTGGATCCCTCTGTATTGCGATATCTGCGGACAGGTTGAGTCTCCTTCAGCCTGGATTCTGTCTGTGGGTTGAGTCAAGAATGACTGCCCTCAGTGTGAACACCCTCTCATTTTCCTCCAGCCTAGCTGTTTTGTCTTTCTGACCTGGACTCCAAGTGGCTGTTTTCTCTTTTAGCGATTCCTAGAAATCGAAGTAAAATAGAAAGAGAAAAAGAAAGAAAAGAAGCGGCAAATGCTGCAAATCTAAATAGAAACATAAAATGCTGGAAATACATATTAGGCCCTGTCATCATCTGAAAAAAATGTTTTGTGTACAGACCTTTTATCAGAGCTCATTAGTCTGTGATCTGATGTAGGGTCTTTCGTTAGGGTCTTTAGTTTCTCTCTCCACAGATGCTGCCTGGCATGCTGAGTTTTTCCAGCGTTTTCTGTTGTTATTTTGGATTTCCAGCATCCGCAGTATTTTGCTATCATCTTTAGTTAAGATGTCTATTTGGTTTTTTTAATCTGTTTTGGGATACTGACAGACCTGCATTTCCAGTATTTCTGTTTTTCTTTCTGTAAATTCGGAAGGAAGAACTTTTATTTGTATTGCACCTTGTCATGCCCTAGGGATATCCCAAAATCCTTTACAATCAATGGAGTCCAATTACTATTATGTTGCAAACACAACAGCCAATTTGCGCACCAACAACAAATGAATGAATGACCAAATAATCTGTTTTGGTGATATTGGTTGATCGATGAAAGCTTCACAGGACACCAGGAGACCCCCCTGATTCTCTTTGAATAGTCATGATGTGGAGATGCCGGTGTTGGACTGGGGTGGACAAATGTGAGAAGTCGCACAGCACCAGGTTATAGTCCAACAGTTTTATTTGAAATCACAAGCTTTCGGAGCGCTGCTCCTTCGTCAGGTGAAGTGAAGAGATGTATATCGGCACAGCATATCGTGCCGATATACATTGAATAGTGCCATGGGATCTTGTAAATGGCAGTCGAGGCCTCGGTTTAACAGTGGCGCAGCACTCCCTCAGTACTGCACTGAACTGTCAGCCTAGATTATGTGCTGAAATTCGGGAGTGGAGCTTGAACCCACAGCCTTCAGTTGCAGAGGTGTGAGTGTTACCACCGAGCCAAACTGAATTTAAAACTATATTTAATTCGATGTAACACAAACAAGCCAAAATCTTCAGGATCATTTTTTTTTAAAATGGAACGAAATAATTAGGAAAACCTCACAGTCAATTTAAAATATAGGTTAACAAATTTAACAGTGTTTCGCACACTCAAACAAGTAAGCAGAATACCAGAAAGGCACTTGAAAAGGTTATTGCAAAATTAATGTAGCAAAAAACGAAATTGGTGAAAAATGAAGCAAAAGAATAGAAATAAATAAATGAGAACAACATTGACAAAATAAAACAGTGAAAGCGAAGTACCTCATTGGAACCTCCAAGTGTGGGATGGCCGTTTTGCAGCTTCCCCTCTTTTTGTGCTCCAGTAGCTCTGCTTTTTGCTTCTTGCAGTCTTTGCGGGTAATTTTGATGTTGGGTGATAGTCTAAGACGGTTGATATCGGATCGGCCGCCCATTAAACATCTCTCCTGATTGAAATCAATGGAAATGAAAATGGGCGGCTGATCCACGATCGCCTGTTTCACGCTGTTGCCCAAAGTCAAAATAACTCGCCTCATCTTTCTAAGCAGCCTCCCTTGATCTTGCTGCACTCTCTTTTGCACCCAGTTCTAAGCATGGCAGAGCAGAGTTGGATCGCTAGGCTGACACTGCACAGCGACCAGCTGTGGCAGGGGTTTGCAGTGGGGAAGCAGCCTTTCTGCTGACTATGGGAATGTTGCATGCTTACCCATATAGTGTCAGCTGTGGCTCATTGGGAGCACCCTCGCCTCTCAGTCAGAAGGTTGTGGGTTCAAGTCTCACTCCAGGGACTTGAGCACATAAAGCTAGGCTGACAGTCCAGTGCAGTGCTGAGGGAGTGCTGCACTGTCGGAGGTGCCATCTGCTCTCTCAGGTGGACGTAAAAGATCCCATGGCACCATTTTGAAGAAGAGTAGGGGAGTTATCCCCGGTGTCCTGGCCAATATTTATCCCTCAACCAACATCATTAAAACAGATTATCTGTTCATTATCACATTGCTGTTTGTTGGAGCTTGCTGTGCGCAAATTGGCTGCCGCGTTTCCTACATTACAACAGTGGCAACATTTCAAATAGTACTTAATTGACTGTAAAGGGCTTTGGGACGTCCGGTGGTCATGAAAGGTGCTATATAAATGCAAGTCTTTCTTTTATCCATGGCCAATAGGAAGAATGCTTTTTCCATCCAAGCTTGTTGCAGCAGGAAACTTGTTTTGGCGGGAGGAAGAAGGCAATAATGCCTTTCACTTTCTCAACCCAGTCTCCATAGTTACCAGCTTTGGTAATGCGCGAGCAGGCTGTATGATTGGTGGTGAAGAAGCAGTGACCAGCTGCATACAAAGGCAGTACAAATACCCCTGAAATTGGACATATAGGCCGGAACTTTGCCAGCACTCAGGGCGGGTTTGGAGGCAGGACATCCGGCAAAATCGCAAAGATTGACAGCGGGCAGGAAACCCGCCTTCAACCCGCCTCCAAACAATCTTCCCAGGTGTCGGGTCCCCGATTTGCACATGGACCCAACACCTAGTGGCGGGAAGAGGATTATAGACACTTAACTGCAGTTAAGAGGTTTTTTGCAATTTTGATAGGTCTACTGCAGGCTTCCCGACATCTGGACACCACGCCAGGTAAGTGTGGCGTGCTGTGGGTCTACTGTAATGTTTCTGCATTGATGACAGCTGCAGAAGTGGTGTGAAGGATCCAATGGTACACTGGTGAGTTTCAGAGGTACGAAAAAGTTGGGAAAATCATTTTTAATGCATTTACCCTTTTCTGTCGGTGACAAGTTTTGAATTGTTTGTGTAGTCCCACCTCATTGGGAGAACCTCTCTCACCAGTGACAGATCGCTTCTGAAACCACACCTGCAGCTGCCATCTGTTCTAGCCTAAGGAGGGAGTCACTGGAGAGCCTTGGTACAAGGGCTCACCTTTTTTTTGTACCATGATTGTCAGTGTTTGCAGCACCTCAATGTTGTCAAACACTGAGAAATCAGCTGTCAAAAAAAATTGTGCGTGGCCCCTTTAAGAAAACCGGCAGATGACACGTCATCAACTGACATCATCTGACACCGGCTTCCTCTTAATTGGCCGGCAAGCACGTAGGGCGGGCTTAACAAGGCCAATTGACGCAAACTCGCGTCTGTGCGTCTGATGTCGTTGGGGGCGAGACTGGAACCCGGAAGGCAGCTGTCCCGCACCCAAGCCGCATTGATAGGAAAAATCGCGGCCATAGTCCCTGCAAAATAAAAAGTGCATGACATGACTGGCAAGGGTAAATTCAGCAAACCCTTCCAGGGGCCATGCTTGAAGGGAGTTTAGGTAAGAGAATCTGAGTTACAGTGGTGTAGTTTGATCCCAGTGGGTGTGCTGGTTGTAATGTATTATCACATGGTTTGTCACATGGTTTAGTATGAGCATGGTCAGTTTGCTCTGGCCTAGTAAACAAGCACATGGATGACCAACTCATCGTGTCTCTGTCCTTCATTTGTTCTACCCACATATATAACATTTTGGTGACGAGAATGGGATCCCAAAGCCATTTTTAGGGATTGTGGAAGGACACAGTGTTCAACCTTCGAATGCAAAAATTTAAGGTGAATCTGTGACGCCTAAACTGAATTTTTGCGATGTTTTACCGTTAATGCTCATTCAGAATCGTCTGTGCTTCTCCTTCGCGTGTATGTATACACAGCAACAGCGGCGTTGATTCTCACAGGTACACAGGTAGCATGCTGAGTCACTGTTGAACGGGATCGGGACAATCATGGCCGTGCCTATGGGATTCATCGGAAGGCTCGGCATGTCTGACCGAGCTCGCGAACCATTCAGTTCTTACATTGAGCAGATGGAGATGTTTTTTAGCACCAGTAACATTATTGAGACCCAAGGTGCAGATGAGAATCTTCAAGTTAACAATAAAGTAATTTGTGAACAGAAGAAAGCTATTTTTCTAATGGAGATCGGGCCAGATGTCGTCTTCTCTTAGGCAGTCCCTCGGAACCGAGGATGACTTGCTTCCACACTAAAAATGAGTTCTCAGGTGACTGCTGAGTCCAATGCGGGACCTACAGTCTCTGTCACAGGTGGAGCAGACGGTGGTTGAAGGGGCGGGTGGGTGGGGTGCTTGTGTTGACGTGCGCTCCTTCCGCTGTTTGCGCTTGGCTTCCGCTTGCTCCCGGCGAAGAGACTCGAGGTGTTCGGCGCCTTCCCGGATGCTTCTCCTCCACTTTGTGCGGTCTTGGGCCAGGGATTCCCAGGTGTCGGTGGGGATGTTGTACTTTTTCAAGGAGGCTTTGAGGGTGTCCTTGAAGCGTTTCCTCTGCCCACCTGGGGCTCTCTTGCCGTGTCGGAGCTCCGAGTAGAGCGCTTGTTTTGGGAGTCTCGTATTGGGCATGCGGACGGTGTGGCCCATCCATCGGAGCTGATCGAGCGTGGTCAAAGCTTCGATGCTGGGGATGTTGGCCTGAGCGAGAACACTGACGTTGGTGTGCCTATCCTGCCAATGGATTTGCAGGGTCTAGCGGAGGCAGCATTGGTGGTACCTCTCCAGTGCTTTGAGGTGCCTGTTGTACATGGTCCATGCCTCTGAAGCCTACAGGAGGGTGGGTATCACCACTGCTCTGTAGACCATGTGGTAACACTTTTCAGCTTCCTGTATGACATCACTTCCTGTAATCAGTCCAGGATAAATACTGGACTGATCAGTTAGCTCTGGAAGAGGCATAGGGTAAGACCTCTTTTGTATGCAGCACCGTTTTAAGTTGATTAAAGCTTACATTAAGTTTACCACGCGTAAGGCTCATTCTTACGACAATTTAATCAACTTTGGAAAAACTTCGCACTCAAACTTTTTGGACGAACTCGGAGCTAAGGATCCAGGGAATCACCCATCATGGAAAACATCCTTAAACCATCGCGTCTTGACTTGGACCCAAACACCCCAGCAGCCGGTAAGGTGTGGAAACACTGGTATCGCACGTTTGAGAATTTTCTTGAGTATTGCAAAGCTGATGATAACTCAAAGTTGCGGATACTCATCAACTGTGTCACCCCGAATGTATTTCAGTATGTGGAAGACTGGGACAGTTATGAGGAGGCAATTCAGACGCTTAAGAGACTATATACTAAGACACCGAATGAGGTCTATGCTAGACATCTACTAGCTACAGCCCAACAAGGGCCGGAGGAATCCATTGATAAATTCCTCCAAGAGCTTCGCAGACTTAGTATGGACTGTAACTTTCGGGCAGCCTCAGCTGAGCTATACCGCGAAGAAATGATCCGTGATGCGTTCATCTGCGGGCTTGCCTCCCCATTTATACGCCAGCGTCTACTGGAAAGTAAGACACTTGAGCTGCAGAGAGCTTATGACCTGGCTTGCTCTCTAGATCTGGCAAAAAGAAATGCAGACCTTTTTACAGTGCCCAGACCTCGGTCTGCTGCCTTAACTACAGTCAGGCAATTTAAGAGGCCACAGGTGAACTCTATTAGGGAGGACTTTATCCCTGACGATCGATCTGATGACTTCACTGATGAAGAGGATGATGACCCCACTGTGGCAGCCTCTTGGCAATCTAAGAAATGCTTTTTTTGTGGTGATGAGTTTCACCCTCGGAGATTCTGCCCTGCTCGCAATGCGTTTTGCAGTCATTGCAACAAAAAGGGTCATTTTGTAAAGGTTTGCCTATCAAGAGCCTCTACGAGGGCTTATCAAGCTAAGTCCTACCGAACTGCCCCAGTAAGGGCCTATCAGGATGTTCCAACTAAAAACTATCGTGCTTCCTCTCGGGTTTTTTCTCGAAGAAACACACCTAGAATTTCAGCCACTCTTTGTGCAACGACACCAATTACAGCTGCTTGTCCTCAGAATCTATTCCATGCAGCTACAAAAGCATCAATTAATGGACATACTTTAGATGCCTTAATTGACTCAGGTAGCACTGATAGTTTCATTAGGGAACAGACTGTTGCACAGTTAAAGCTACATGTTTTTCCATCGGACCAGGCAGTTGCGATGGCTCAGTCATCACTTAATACCAGAATTTCTGGCTTCTGTGTAGTTGAAATAATGCTTAAAGGTCACAGGTATCCCTCCACCCGGCTTTCGGTGCTCAAGGACTTATGTAGTGATCTTATCTTAGGGCTGGATTTTCAAAAGCAGCATAAGAAGCTTACCATTGAGTTCGGCGGATCCAAACCTGAACTCACTATTTCTAATATACGACCTCGATTACCGTTCTGTGCCTTGTCAGCAGCTTCACTGGATGAACCCTCACTGTTTGCCAGTATCCCTCCTCGATGCAAACCGATTATAACAAAGTCACGCCGTTTCAGTCAGGAAGACCAGTCTTTTATTGCGGCTGAGATTTCTCGGCTTTTAGCAGAGGATATCATCGAGCCTTGTTCGTCGCCATGGCGCGCCCAGGTCGTTATTGTTAAGAACCCTCTACAACCTCACAAGAAACGGCTGTGCATTGACTATTCACAGACCATCAATCAGTATACGGACTTGGACGCATACCCATTGCCGCGCATCGATGATATGGTTAATAAATTGGCTGAGTACACGGTGTTCTCGACTTATGATCTGAAAAGCGCCTATCATCAGGTACCCTTGAAGGTCTCAGACAAGCAGTATACAGCCTTTGAAGCCAATGGGCGGCTGTATCAATTTCGTCGCCTCCCCTTTGGGGTCACTAATGGAGTGGCTGTCTTCCAGCGAGCAATGGATGACCTGGTCAAACAGGAAGACTTGAAGGATACGTTTCCTTATCTGGACAATATTACTGTCGCAGGTCGCAATCAGCAGGAACATGACGCCAATCTCCAACGATTTTGGGATGCACTCCAGCACCGTAATTTGACATTGAATGCGGCTAAATCCATTGAGTCACAACCAACTATCAACATCCTTGGCTATTGTGTGGGCAATGGCATCATTAAACCTGACCCTGAAAGGCTTCGCCCACTCCAAGAACTCCCGCCACCTAAGAATCCGGCCTCCTTGCGCCGGGCCCTCGGCCTGTTTGCATACTATGCGAAATGGATTCCTAACTTCTCGGACCGAATCCAACCTCTACTGAAGGCCAGCACATTCCCACTAGACACAACGGCTGTTGCAGCCTTTAACCTCCTGAAAAAGCAGTTGGAGAAAGCGGCTCTTCACTCCATCGATGAGAGTCTTCCTTTCGTGGTTGAGTGTGATGCCTCGGAGGTGGCAATCTCAGCCACTCTGAATCAGGAAGGTCGTCCGGTGGCATTTTTGTCCAGGACTTTTCAAGGGGCTGAGCTACATTATCCTCCAGTCGAGAAAGAAGCTACAGCCATCATAGAGGCAGTACGGAAGTGGAGTCATCTCCTGGCTCGCCAGCACTTTACCTTAATCACGGACCAGCGATCGGTCGCCTTCATGCTCGATAATCGAAAACGGACCAAAATTAAAAATAATAAAATCCAGCTTTGGCGGCTGGAATTGGCCTCTTTTGGTTACACCATCCACTATCGACCTGGCAAGGAGAATGTGGCTCCGGATACCCTCACACGAGCATTCTGCTCCGCCATGGCACCCTCTACGCTCGTAGACATCCATGATGGGTTGTGTCATCCAGGCGTTACTCGCATGCTGCACTTCGTGCGGTCCCGAAATCTCCCATTCTCTACCGGGGATGTAAAGAAGATGTGCTCGGACTGCAGAGTCTGTGCGGAATTGAAACCTCGGTTTTTCCGCCCCTCGGGTGGTATACTCATACATGCGACCCAGCCAATGCAAAGGCTTAGCATCGATTTTAAGGGGCCGTTGCCCTCTTCGACTCGCAACACTTATCTATTAACAATGGTTGATGAGTATTCTCGTTTTCCGTTTGCCTTTCCCTGCCCCAATATGCTGACAACCACGGTTATCAGCTGCCTTGAACAGGTATTTGCTTTCTGTGGCATGGCATCCTATGTTCATTCAGATCGGGGCCCTTCTTTTATGTCGGGAGAACTCAAGGCCTATCTCTCGGAACGGGGTATTGCTGCCAGCAAAACGACGCCTTATCATCCGGTTGGGAATGGGCAAGTCGAGCGTTTTAACGCTATCATCTGGAATGCGGTACGTCTGGCTTTGAGATCTCGGGGCCTACCCAACCAGCATTGGGAAGCAGTACTTCCAGACGCATTACACTCCACACGGTCCCTCCTTTCGACCGCCACAAATACGACGCCTCATGAACGGTTCTTCCGATTTCAGCGTCGCTCATCCTATGGGACATCTCTCCCGTCGTGGCTGACTGCACCGGGACCAGTGCTACTCCGAAGATATGTCCGGGCGTCTAAGAATGACCCCCTGGTAGATGAGGTTGAGCTCACTGACGTCAACCCTACCTACGCCTATATTCGGTATCCTGACGGTCGGGAATCTACCGTGTCATTGCGGGATCTGGCTCCCTGCCCGCCGAAACATAGAGGGACACCAGGGGATGATATTGTACCAGGCACATCTCTGGGCTTGCCAGGTGCCTCTCATCATGATCGGGATCTGACGCCGGCTGGTACCTCACTCCAGCGTGCCGACCTGGGGCAGACTGACTATGAGCCCGTCGGGGCTCGCACGCGCAGCCACGATCAACCCTGTACCGTACGCTCAGAAACGGATCTGCCACAGCCCTGCCCGACACCCATTCGGGTACCAGTACACAGTCAGGATCGTTCTGACCCCTCACAGAGCGGGCTGGAGCACTCGGACTCTGGTCCATGGCCCGCAGCGGGTAAACGGGCTAGGGGCCCTCTACCGCTACGAGAACCCAAACGGGTGCGGCTCTCCCTCATCCAACGGCTACGAAATGGAGGGAGCATCCCGGCCTCCTAATCTTTTGGGGGGGGAGAATGTGGTAACACTTTTCAGCTTCCTGTATGACATCACTTCCTGTAATCAGTCCAGGATAAATACTGGACTGATCAGTTAGCTCTGGAAGAGGCATAGGGTAAGACCTCTTTTGTATGCAGCACCGTTTTAAGTTGATTAAAGCTTACATTAAGTTTACCACGCGTAAGGCTCATTCTTACGACAGACCATGTGCTTGGTGCTGGGTTTGAGGTCCTGGTCTTCAAACACTCTCTTCCTCAGGTGACTGAAGGCTGCACTGGCACACTGAAGACGGTGTTGGACTTCGTCATCGACGTCTGCCCTTGTTGACAGTAGGCTCCCGAGGTATGGAAAGTGGTCCACGTTGTCCAAGGCTTCGTCATGGATTTTGATAATTGGGGAGCAGTACTGTGTGGCGGAGGCAGGTTGGTAGAGGACCTTTGTCTTACGGATGTTTAGTGTAAGGCCCATGCTCTCGTACGCTTCGGTGAAGGTGTTGACGATGGTTTGGAGTTCGGCCTCAGAGTGTGTGCAGATGCTCGCGTCATCTGCATACTGTAATTCGATGACAGAGGATGGGACGACCTTGGATCTGGACTGGAGGCAACGGAGGTTGAACAGTTTCCCGTTTGTTCAGTAGATTAGCTCCACTCCAGCAGGGAGCTTACTGAGGGCGAGATGGAGTATTGCAGCCAGGAAAATTGAGAAGAGCGTTGGTGCGATGACACAGCCTTGCTTGACCTCAGTCCATACGTGAATTGGGTCTGTGGTGGATCCGTTGGTCAGGATTACGGCTTGCATGTCGTCATGAAGCAGGCGGAGGATGGTGACAAACTTTTGAGGGCAGCCGAATTTGAGGAGGACACTCCATAATCCTTCATGGTTGACGGTGTCGAAGGCCTTTGTGAGGTCAAAGAAGACCATGTACAGCGGTTGGTGCTGTTCCCTGCATTCCTGCGCCAGATGTCTACGGAACATTGACAAACCTACTCGCGTCAGGGAAAGCGAAGGATGCGTCGTTTGAAGACATTGTCGAGTAACTCGAGGACTGTTTTGACTCAAAGCCATTAGAAATAGCAGAGAGCTATAAGTTTGGTACCAAAAACAAAGTGAAACCATCAGTGAGTACATTGTAGCTCTTAAGAACCTGTAACTTCGGCACATTTTTGGATCATGCTGTAAGACGTGTGGAATTACCCCTTGCCCCGCCCAACAGGTTCTAGAGTTCGGACTTGAGACTTATAAGAAATTACACCAGTCACACGGGTTCTGCCTTTAACCTTTTATTGTTCCTAAGACAGATTCAAAACACCAACCACTATTCAAGCAGTAAACTAATAATGTTACAAGAAATCATACGTACAGCCACCCGCAGATGATCAGTCCAGTATCCATTGATTGTAGGCCCCTCCTTCCGACTGCAGTTCCGATATTTTTTAGTCACTGTCTTTTATCCAGTTTTCCTTGCCTTTCTCAGTAAATCAATCATTCAGAGATTGAGAGGTGTTCCTTTTAATGTTCAACCTGAGTTGTTTGAGTTGTCAAACTTTCACACCCATCCTCTGTGGTTACCCGTGAGCTGCCTTTATCAAAGCCCAAATTGTTCATTCACTCATAAAGGTTTACAGAAGTGGCAGTAAACCATTCGGTCACATTTCACGTGTTACGTTGCGTCCTGTATTTAAGAACTCCCACGGTTTGACTTCTCCCTTTAGCCACTAAAAGTCGTTCCACAACCCTGTGGCCTGTTTGCTGTCGACACGAAGTCTGCAAATCTAAGGGGGGTTTGTTTATCTCTATTGTCTATGACTACCCCCTGCAGTTAAAATCATTTGTTCTGTCAGTATCTGTTATCTGACACACATTTCATGAAATATCTCCATCACAAAGCAACTTGGAAATTCAACAGTTTCTTTTAAAAGCACATTTGCTCAACAAATGTTTGCAGCCTTTTAGTAAAGCACATCAGATCACATTCCATGTCCACTTATCAGTGAAAGACAGTCTGTTACATTCACAAACTTCATTTCACTTCCAAAAACCTTTTGGCCCAGCAAAGCATTTTATTATATACCAAAATTAAGAATTAAGGGTCTGTATATACATAGATACATAGATACATAGAAGATAGGAGCAGGAGTAGGCCATCCGGCCCTTCGAGCCTGCTCCGCCATTTAATGAGATCATGGCTGATCCTTCAATTCAGTATCCCGTCCCCGCCTTCTCTCCGTAACCCTTAACCCCTTTTGCCTGTAGAAATATATCTAATTCCCTCTTAAATATATTTAATGAGCTGGCGTACACTGCCCTCTGTGGCAATGAGTTCCACAGGTTCACCACTCTCTGAGTGAAGAAATTCCCCCTCATTTCTGTCCTAAATGGTTTAGCCCTTATCCTTAAATTATGTCCTCTAGTTCTGTTCTCACCCGCCAAGGGAAACATTCCTTCTGCATCTAATCTGTCTAGACCTGTCAGAATTTTATACACTTCTATGAGGTCCCCTCTCAATCTTCTAAACTCCAGTGTGTACATCCCTAAACTACATAGTCTCTCCTCATAGGTCAATCCCGCCATTCCTGGTATCAGCCTGGTGAATCGCCGCTGCACCCCCTCCATGGCAAGAACATCTTTCCTCAGATGAGGCGACCAAAACTGTACACAGTACTCGAGGTGTGGTCTCACCAGTGCCCTGTACAGCTGCAGCAAGGTATCCCTGTTCCTGTATTCCAACCCTTTTGCTATGAAGGCCAGCATACCGTTTGCCTTCTTGACCGCCTGTTGCACCTGCATGCTCGCCTTCAGTGACTGGTGTACAAGAACACCCAGGTCTCTCTGTACTTCCCCCTCTCCCAATTTATTGCCATTTAAATAATAATTTGCCCTCCCGTTCCTGCACCCAAGGTGGATAACTTCGCACTTGTCCACATTATAGTGCATCTGCCATTTATCCGCCCAATCACCCAGTCTGTCCAAATCGCTCTGGAGCTTCCTGGTCTCCTCCTCTGAGCCCACCCCCCCTCCTAGTTTAGTGTCGTCTGCAAATTTGGAAATGCTGCATTCGACTCCCTGATCCAGGTCATTAATATAAATTGTGAACAGCTGGGGACCCAGGACAGATCCCTGTGGTACCCCACTTGTTACTGCCTGCCATTCAGAAAATGAGCCGTTTATTCCAACTCTCTGTTTTCTATCTGACAGCCAGTTCTCTATCCACGTCAATACTTTCCCCTTTATCCCATGAGCTTCAATTTTCCCTGCTAATCTTTTATGTGGGACCTTATCGAAGGCCTTTTGGAAGTCCAGGTACACCACATCTACTGGCTCTCCCCCATCTATTTTACCAGTTACTCCCTCAAAAAATTCCAATAGATTAGTCAAGCACGATTTACCCTTTGTAAATCCATGTTGACTCTGTCCTATCCTGTCCCCATTTGCTAAGTGCTCGGCTATTTCATCCTTAATGATGGACTCCAGCATTTTGCCCACAACTGATGTAAGGCTTACAGGTCTGTAATTACCTGCTTTTTCCCTACCCCCCTTTTTGAATAGTGGGGTAACGTTAGCTACCCTCCAATCCATGGGCACTGTTCCCGAGTCTAATGAATTCTGAAAAATCATGCTTAGTGCATCCGCTATCTCTAGGGCCACCTCCTTCAGTACCCTAGGATGCATGTTATCAGGCCCTGGGGATTTGTCCGCCTTCAATCCCTTTAGCTTCCTTAACACCATATCCTTAGAGATATTGATTTGCGTCAGTTCCTCCTTTGCCAATGTCCCTATTTTTCCCGATATCCCAGGGAGGTTTTTTGTGTCTTCCTTCGTAAAGACTGACCCAAAGTATGCATTTAGTTGGTCTGCCATTTCCTTATTTCCCATTATATATTCCCCGTATCTGACTGCAATGGACCAACTTTGGTTTTCACCAGTCTTTTCCTCTTGATATACTTATAAAAGCTTTTGGAGTTAGTTTTTATATTTTCCGCCAGCTTGCTTTCGTAAGCTATTTTGCCCTTCTTGATTAAGCCCTTTGCCCTCCTTTGCTCTATCTTAAACTGTTCCCAATCTTCCGCTCTGGCGCGTTTTTTGGCTATTTTATACGCCCTATCTTTGGATTTTATGCTGTCTCTAATTTCCCCTGTTATCCACGGTTGAGTCACCTTTTTAGATTTCCTTTTATGCCAGATTGGTATAAACAATTTTTGCAATTTTGTCATTCTATCTTTAAATGCTTGCCATTGTTTATCTACCTCCAGTCCTCCCAGGAACGTTGTCCAATCAGACCTACTCAGTTCCCGTCTAATGGCATCATAATTCCCCTTGTTTAAATTCAGGACCTGAGTCTCTGAGTCAATTTCTTCGCTCTCCATTTCGAGTGAGAAATCGATCATGTTATGATCGCTCTGACCCAAGGGTCCCCGTACAACAAGATTACTAATTAGTCCCTTCTCATTGCACAGTACCCAGTCCAATATAGCCTGTTCCCGAGTTGGTTCCTCGACATATTGATCCAGATAACCATCCCTTAAACACTCAAGGAATTCCTCCTCCTCATTATTTTTACTGATTAGGCTAGTCCAATCTATATGTAAGTTAAAGTCACCTATGATGACAGCTGTGCTCTTATTGCACGCTTCTCTAATTTCCCTCGTGATGCCCTCCCCAACCTCTATTTTACTATTTGGAGGCCTATATACCACTCCTATTAATGTTTTTCGCCCCTCGCTATTTCTTAGCTCCACCCATATAGATTCTGTATTAACTGAGTTAATATCCTTCCTTTCAATTGCATTTATCCCCTCTTTTACCAGCAATGCTACCCCTCCTCCCTTTCTTTTTTGTCGATCCTTCCTAAATACTGAATACCCCTGTATGTTAAGCTCCCAGCCCTGCTCACCCTGCAACCATGTTTCCGTAATCCCAATTAGATCATAATTATTAACCTCTATTTCCACAGCTAATTCATCTACCTTGTTCCTGATGCTTCTCGCATTAAGGTATAAAACCCTCAGGCTTTTTTTATGCTCACATTTTTTATGAATTAGTTTGGCCCTTTGTTTTTTGTTCCTCTCCTTTTTACCATTTATTTCTGTCTGCCTTTCACTTTCCTCTATTTCACTACATGGGTTTCTAGCCCCCTGCCATACTAGTTTAAATGCTCCCGAACTGCTTTATCAAAATTTACCCCGAGAACCTCAGTTCCATCTTTGCACAGGTGTAGACCGTCCCTTTTGTATAGGTCACACCTACCACAAAACTGGTCCCAATGCCTCAAAAATTTAAAACCCTCCCTCTTACACCACTGCTCAAGCCACGTATTTAGCCTAACTATCCTGTTCTCTGTACTCTTACTAGCACGTGGCACTGGTAGTAATCCAGAGATTACTACCTTCGAGGTCCTACTTTTTAGCATTGCAAGATAAGTTTGTGTGTGGACTGATGGATGAGCGCACACAGTCCAAGTTACTGAACACTACGAACCTAACTTTTGACATAGCATGCAAAATTGCTCTATCTATGGAGATGGCATGTAAGAATGCTAGGGAGCTCCGTCCAACTCAAGTGACTAATGCAGCTGAGGTCTACAGTCACAAAGCCACCGCCGAACCTAAAACTGTGAAACCAAGTCAAAAGCATGTTGGTGAGAGCAGTTCAGTGAATTGTTATCACTGCAATGGAAATCACTCACCACAGTCCTGCCAATACTGAAATGCGAAGTGTTTTCACTGCCAGAAGCAAGGCCATATTTCAACAGCTTGCATGCTAGATGTAAAGCAGGAAGTAAGAACCATTCTAGTGGAAATGCAAAGCAGCGACAACAAAAGGGAGGAATTCACAATATTGAAGTGAGCACACCTGATGTTGAAGACTAGGCATCTACAGTATCTATGCCACTAGCGGCAACACCAGCAGCCGTGAGAAAGACTTCCATACAAAACTTTTGATCAACGAGCAATATATTGATATGTGTATCGACACGGCGGTGGACTGCTCTATGATGAGCAAGGACACATATGAGAGTAAGTTTAATCAAATACCACTTACAAAGAGTGCCGCAGAGTTAAAAACCTACTCCGGAGAAATCCTAGAGACAAGTGGACAAATGGAATGTACAGTTCAACACAATGGCCAGTCAGTAAAGCTGCCTATTATTGTAGCGAGCTACAACAACAGGCTCACCCTCATGAGCAAAGACCGGTTGAGAAAGTTTAAACTAGACTGGAAAAACATCTTCAGTGTAGATGCTTCAAAGAAGTGACTCGACACAATGCTGAACAAGTATAAAAGCATGTTCACAGACAGTTATGAGGGCATCACTGGGTATGACGCGCATATCCACATCAAGTCCAACGTGAAGGCTGTCTATTGTAAGGCAAGGCCAGTCCCCTATGTTTTGAAAAGTCAGGTGGAGGAAGAGCTTGCAAAGCTGAGAGTGAACGGAGTGCTTGTAAAAACTGACAAAAGTGAATGGGCTACCCCGATTGTGGTAGTGCCCAAAGCAGACAAAACTGTACGCTTGTGCGGTGACTACAAAGTTACTATCAACCAAGCAGTTGACAATGAGCAGTACCCGTTACCTACATCACAAGATTTGTATGCAGCACTCTCTGGGTCAAAGGTTTTCTCCAAGCTTGACCTGTCGCTCGCTTACGCTCAGCTGAATGTTGACAAAGAGAGTCAACAGTATCTCACTATCAACACACACAAGGGACTGCACTCATACACCAAGCTGCCGTATGGTGTAAAGTCCTCCCCCAAAATCTTCCAGGCTATGATGGATAAGATTTTGCAAGGAGTTCCAAATTGCTTATGCAATCAAGACAATGTGCTGATCGTAACAAGCAGCGAGGAAGAAAATCTAGAAGTGTTAGATTTAATGCTTCAAAGATTGAATTCCAACAGTGTCAAATTGAAAAGGAGCAAATGTGCTTTTGTGCAGCCCGAGGTTGTGTACCTTGGTCTGAAAGTTGATGCAAATGGCTTGGAACCAGTTAGGGAAAAGGTTAATGCTGTCATCAATGCTCCAAAGCCACAGAACGTGTCTGGAATGGTCCAGTACTATGCACATTTCTTACCTGAGTTAGCGACCATGTTAGCTCCATTGCACGAGCTCCTCAAGAAGGATGTCCAGTGGAAGTGGATAAAAGCGCAACAGGAAGCTTACGACGCTTGTAAGAGAAGTCTCTCTAGCGATGCTCTACTTGTGCACTACGACACAGAGCGTGAGCTTAAGTTAGCGTGTGATGCTTCTAGCTATGGTGTTAGAGCTGTCATAAGCCATGTAATGGATGACGGCCAAGTGAAACCAATCGCATTCGCATCGCAAACCCTCACAAAGAGTGAAAGAAACTACACGCAAATCGAAAAGGAAGCACTTGTCATAGTGTTTGGAATCAAGAAAATCCAACTGTTCCTGATGGGCGGAAAGTTTACCCTGATAACCGATCACAAACCGCTCCTAGCAATATTGGGGCCCAAATCTGCCATCCCCACAATGCCCGCATCAAGAATGCAATGTTGGGCAGTGTTGTTGTCACAATATGACTACACGATTGAATATCGTACTTCAAAGCAAAACGCAATCACAGATGCCTTGTCGAGGTTGCCACATGAGGACTCGTGTTGGGAGTGAAGGTGAGATTTTCACGCTAGGTGCAGTTGACAAAGACTTTCCTGTGAATGCAACTGAGATTGCAAATGAGACTCAAAAGGACTCAGTACTGAAAAGAGTGTATGAAAGCACCTTGAATGGATGGACTGATCAGTGTCTGGGCACAGAGTTGAAACCATTCCCTAACTGTTGTACTGAATTGTCTTGTGAGCAAGATTGTATCAAGTCAGGAAACAGAGTGGTGGTACCTACTTCTTTGAGAGAGAGATTACTGGCTGAACTTTATACTGAACATCCAGGGATCCTCAGTATGAAATCAATCACAAGAATTTTTGTTTACCGGCCTGGATTGGACAGTGATCTTGAATCACTTGTCAACAAATGCAGTGTTTGCCAAAATTGCAGAAACAAACCACCCAAAACTCCATTACAACCCTGGTCATGGCCAAGTAGACCTTTTCAGAGAGTACATGTAGACTTCTGTGAGAAAAGAAATGATTAATTCCTGGTACTTGTAGATAGTCACTCAAAGTGGATTGAAGTGAAACACATGGGTTCAAATACTACAACTGAACGCACCATAGATGAGTTGAGGTCTATCTTCGCATGTCATGTCTTACCTGAAAAGCTTGTTTCTGACAACGGCCCTCAGTTCCGTTCTGTTCTATTCCAAGAATTCATGAAATGGAACGGTATCAAACACACTCTCGTTCCACCATATCATCCAGCTTCAAATGGAGCAGTCAAAGGGTCAGTCAGAATAAGCTCTCAAAAAGCAAGTGTTGCAGGGTTGTTCAGGACTTTCTTGATGAAGTACAGAACTACTCCGCACACTACAACTGGATAGACCCCAGCAGAACTCTTGATGAAGAGGAGATTGAGAACACGATTGAGTCTTATTCAACCAAATTTGCCCTTAAGAGTTGAACAGAAACAGTTGAATCAAAAACATTATTATGACAGCAATCAGAAAGAACACAGTTTCAAACAAAACGAGTGTGTTCGTGTTCTCAGTCGAATTCACACAAGTGGGATGTAGGAACTATAGTAGAGGTTGGTGGAACCAAGAGATATTTGGTTGAAATTGGTGACAACATCCGAAGTGTTCGTGCAGATCAAATGATCTCTGCTAGAGATGAACCAAGAGGTGATCTTGAACCACTTGAACTCATACATGAGTTTGACTCTGTTCAGACTTCAGAAACTGAAGTACCAGGTCAAACAAGTCTGAGATAGAAACAGGATCATCTTTGAGTTCGGAATCAAAACAAAACAGCCCGAAAATTGGTTCAACGCCAGAACCTTCTTCAAAAAGATCAGGAAGGCTCCGCAAGCCTGTTATTAAACTGGATTTGTATTTCATTTTTTAAAAAGCCAGGAGTTTTCGTTATGTGGTACAAGTAATGCTGCGAAAGGCGGGACCATAGTTTTGTTGTATTTGAGAGGGGAGTATGTACATTTTTTTTAAGGGGGAAGCAGTATAATGTATTATCACATGGTTTGTCACATGGTTTAGTATGAGCATGCTCAGTTTGCTCTGGCCCAGTAAAGCAAGCACATGGACTAGCAACTCATCCTGTCTCTGTCCTTCATTTGTTCTACCCACATATATTACATTGACACTTGAGGGAAATAAACTTGCAGGGCTACGGGGATAGAGCGGGGGGAATGGGACTGACTGGATTGCTCTACAGAGAGCTGGCACAGACTTGATGGGCCGAATGGCCTCCTTCTGTGCTGTTATGACTCTATGGGGGAAAAATTCAGTTGGTTGCGCCTCCCGTTAGTGCCTTAAGAGGGCGCTAATGGGGCACAAAGCATCTAGCGCCCAGGCACGGCGAAGTTTGCGCCGCTCGCGAAATTAACTAGACATTTTGCGGCGGCGCTAAACACTACCGCCACGATCTCCTGCGCCGGCAGATCGTGACGTCAGTCGAGTGCGCAACGCCCCGGTATCGCCCCGGAGCGGATATTGAGTGGCGCCCCCTGCCTTACCGCCTGACGCTAGCAACGACAGGTTGAGGGGAGTGTTCTGCAGTCATGAAGGGAAAGGGGGAGCGCTATTTAAAGGTGACCGCTTCCTGCTTTTTATTGTTGATGCCATTTTTGAACCACGCATTCTGAGAGAGAGAGAGAGAGACTTCTGGAGAGATTCAACGTTGTGTGAAGGAGTTTTGGGTACTGAGCAGCACTTTGCAGGTTCATTTTGATTTGCCATTCCTTGTATCAATTTAGAAGAGACTGTGGGGGCTGCACTCTGAGCTCTTTGCCTGGTACTCTCCATTGTTCTTTCCAGCAGATTTGATGTGCAGGTCTCTCCAGGCCGAGATTCAAGGCTGCAATGAGCAGGATGTGGATGGAAAGCAAGATTAACCATCCCCTTTAAGAACTGGCCCGTGCCATTGTGTCTGTGTTCCATTGCTGACTGACATTACATGAGCTTCGCCAGCGCTCTGAGGTAGCGCCTCGCTCCTCGGCCTTTGCGCCTTAAGACAGGTGTGAAGCGCCTGATTTAGCGCTCCAATCACCTCCAGGGGCGATAAAAGTCAAGTTTGCAGTCGGTGGCGATAATTAGCGCCAGGCGCTAATCTTTGCGCCCGGCCGATAATTGCGCCCCAAATGGGGCGATACTGAATTTCTCCCCCTATGACTCTATGAAATTGTTGAACTCAATGTTGAGTACGGAAGGCACCTTCTTTCCTTGCTTCTGTACTTGCTTAAAAACTGTTACATCTCTAACTTCTTCCAGTTCTAACAAAAGTTAATCGACCTGAAACATTAACTTTGTTTCATCTCTCCACAGATACTGCCTGACCTCCTGAGTATTTCCACCATTTTCTGATTTTTTTTTAATTAGTTGTGGAAATGCCTTATTTAGGACCATATTCCTCTGTTTATGGTTGTGTTTAGTCAGACCACTTACATAAGCAAACATTAGATGCACCTTGCTTTTGTATTAGAGGCATCTTATGTTCAAGATAAACCTGCTGAAATGAATAAAATATTAGTTTCTCACCGTTAAGTCTCATTCCCTTCATATCTGCTATAGTCTGTGCACCTGGTCCTAAATTTTGAATTTAATTTCTACAGGGATTCAAACCTGGTGCTCGCAAAGTCAGAAGTTGCAGAAACCAGACTTTTCTTATGAATGAATATGATTTTGTAGCCGGGCAAGGATATCCTGTCCCCAGGTGTGAATAAAGGGTTTGTGTAGTTGGGTCAACACTTTTGTTCATTGAACTACATCTGTTCTGGACAGCTTATTAGAGAGAGAGAACTGGATAAATTGATGGAAAGTCAGAGCTGTGTGTGTCAATCATGCTATATTCCCCTTACTACTGAAATACAGAAAATGCAAATAGAAGATTCAATGATTGGTCCACCCTTTTAGTTTAAAATAAAAGCTTCTTGCATCTGCTTGTTATTTTTCTCTCTCTCTATAGGTTCCTTTTCCTCTCCCATTGAGGTTTGGGTGGTGATCTGTTCTAGTTTCAGTGCCCGTGCCCATGCTGCTCTCTCACCAGTTTCGCAGAGCTCAGGAGAGTGGAACGAGTTGATTTGCCTTTTTATTTTCTCTCCCTCTGGGAAAGCACCTCAGCTCCACATACCTCAGTGGAGGTCAAGGTCTCATATTAGGTATAAGTGCCCTTCTACTCCATTGTGCAGTGCTTCAGAGCCTCGGTGTGACATTCCACTGAGCCTTTCTTACTGCCAGCTGATTTTTTAAGGCTATTAATCTGTAGATTCAAATTGTTACAGGAGCATTTGTCTGATGTGGAGCCACTGCAACTAAACTTAGCCAGATCAACACCAACCCTGCAGGATAACTAAGGGAGTTCTTAGTTCAATAATGTGAGAATATGAAGGTGCACCATAATAGACTCCAGCTTTCGAAAGATTGGTTCCGTCATGGCTAATGCTTTCGGATTTTCAGTGTGAGCAGAGTAGGTGGATAATTGTTGAATCTTCTGGTGATAGATTAATGTATCACAGGAGTTGATGAATGTGTTTATTTTCTCTAAATGTTTTCTTAAGCTAATTGACTGCTTCCAACATTGACAGATGATCCTTATTCTTGTGTAATTACTAACTGTGGAAGATAATCCGTGAGCAGTAAATGTATTTTTATTTTGTTTCTTTAATCGTTAAATTCCTGCAGTTGTTTCTTTTCTTGCGTGCTGAGATTAAAAAGGATTCAAAAAATTAAAATTCCTTTGAGAGTGGTGTGTGTCTGTCACCTCAGTAGTATTGCATTTATTCTATTTCTGCAGTTTCCTATCTTCTCTCACTCCTCCTACACACTTGGTATTGGCTACAACCACATTGCCCTCTGTTAGAAGAATGGTGAGGTCCAGTCTATGGACAACAACAACAACTTATACTTATCTAGCACCTTTAACGTAATAAAATGTCCCAAGGCACGTCTCAGGAGCGTTATCAAAAAATAGAACATTTCCAGTGACTCCATTGCTCTGGCTGCTTAGTAGACCACAACCCAAGCCCCGAAAATGTTCTTTGAGTGATATGGAATAATTCCCCTTGTATGGTGTTCCATCTACTGGAGGACCCAACAAAAAATGAAAGGCCAAGAGTGAGGTGTTGGCCACGATGGATACCAGTGTAAATACAGTCTTTGGTCAGACTTTTTCTTTAATTTTACTACTTGTTTAGTTGATAGATTTCCTGAACAGCAGTTAATCAATATAAACAGAGGAAATTTCAGATAAACAGTTGGTGTTAAGAATGCTTATGTTAAAGTCACAATTACTGAAAAGAAAAATCGATTGTATTCTACACAGGGATGAACAGAAGCAACAGGTGTGTAGATAGTGATCTCACTGGCCTGGGGACTTGTGCATGTTAATAAATGGTACCATCTTCATGTACATCTCTCTGACATACATCCATTATTCTATATGTCAAGCTGAAGGATATTTTCAATGATAATGAATGGAAGCTGCCTTAGTACAATGAGAAGCATGTGGTTTACACTGATATTAACTCAGCAGTTATGCAATGGCATGCGATTTACCATATTTTGATTAGATTACATTAGTGATTTCCCCCCATGTACCAGTGGTGCCTGTTAAACAGCTGTAAAGGGCCTGGGCAAAGATCCATTGAATTAAGGACAGCATGGAGCGCAGATGAAACCCTGCTTTCTGTTATGGAAAGCTTCAGTGAGGAACTAATCGATGATTTGCTAATGTTAGTTTTCTACACCTTACATCACCAGGACCTATCGATCTCTGAGACAGAAAGTGATGAGAAACAGGCTTCCCTGGAGGTTGGCTGATTTATTCACTATCTGCACAGCTGCAGTCCTTTACATTAGTTTTTAGTTTACATTTCTTTGCAAATTTGAAGCTAGCTCAAATTTAAGTTGGATGCCCCAACTATCCTGAGATTATGCCCGATTTTCCCTGAGTAACTTACATCCTGAACAACTCTGGCTTTGTCCCTGATTTGAAATGGAAAGTAATGTAAAATTGAGTACTTACGCACCAAAGAAAATGTTGTTTCTGCTGGTCTGTCCTCTCTGGCATATGCTCCAAGCAAGTCGATATTCCTACACAAACATACGCTTGGGTGCACGCTTGCGTGGAATATGTGGTGTGGTGTGTGTCCGTGAAATGGGGTTATGGTGGCTAGGCAACTATAAAGACTCTTTCTAAACATCGTGGTGTCTGCAGATTTAAGATTGGCACAGTCTTTTTGCTCTGCGTTCGGGAGCTGAAACTCCTTATGAATCAATGCTTCGTTCTTTGCCAGTGTGCAACAATAACTTGCATTTATATCGCGCCGCAAACATAGTAAAACATCCCAAGGTGCTTCACAGGAGCGTTATCAGAAAAAAATTGGCACATCCAATCTAATAGCCCACAGCGCACTGAGGTGATAGTTTACAGCAGGGTTTTACTGTGAAATCAGGCATGAAAATATTAATGTTTTCTTATTGCCTGTCTCCAACATTTTTCATCTTGTTGCCTTGGTTTTAAAAGTCTGTGTTCATTAAGGACCTTGAATAACAACAGATTAGAAATAAAAGAAAGTGCTGCAAATGTACAACAGGAAAATGAATACATGAAAGAGAAGGAACGTTTAATGTGACCTCTGGCAACAGGAAAGGCATTGTCAGGTTTCAGCTTTCCAGCATATTTATAGCTTTTCTACCGGAAAGAAAGGCCATCTCGTTTGTGTTTCTTTTAATGTAAAATGATCCCTTGACAAGTCACACAAATATCATTTAGCATGTCCGTATTTGAAGAATGTTACAAGTAAGCTAGAGCAGTCTCAAAAGATAATAGTTTTGTGCAGTAATATATTGAGTGCGGGTGGAATCTCACAAATAAGGAGAGTGTGATTTCAGAGTTCAAACAGCAATCTTTTTAATGTGCTCCCTCTGATGTCTTCACAGTGTCTACTATGTCCTACTTCTGCACTGTTGGATCTGAAGGTGCTCTAGACAGCTTCACAGAAATAATTACATCTAATTACTGCCAAGCCTATTACTCCCCATTTTTGGATCCACTGGCTTTATTAATACTGTTGGCAGGAATTTAAGCCATCCAGTCAGATGCTGAGTGACATTACACAGGACTAACCTGTTTTACACATGCAAATGAGCCACTTAACCTATGCAAATGAGGTGACTTAATTACACTGGCAGCAGTAAATGCACAAAATGGCAAGTTCATTTGTGGAAAGAGGAAAAACGTACCTTTTTGAGTTATTGACACCAGCCTCGGGACTACATCAGCAACAAGTTGCATTATGTTTATTGGCAGCAGGTTACTCTATAAAACAAGGAATGATGTGCATTCGTGGGCTTTTGTTTTACTGTCAATTGTTTCCTGCACTGAACTGAACACAGGTTGTGCGCAGAGGCACATGTGAAAGAAGGTTCCCTGACTCAGTAAGAGTTTCTTTCCTCTTGTCCTCCAGTCTCCGATCTTTCCTGACTGACCAATTGTCCCAGCCTCTCTTCACATTCTGTGAGGTAGTTGTCCTCCAGCTGCTCTCCTAGCTTTGGTGGTTGGCATTAATCGTTTCCTTGGCGATCTTTTTCCATAGTGTTGAAAGGTTTCTACATCTCATAGCAAGCTTGTTGAGATGGCAACTTTCTCACAGCCCTCCCTCTCGGCGTACAGGCTAAGTGTACAAACTAGTGCCAAATATTGAGTGCTCCTGGTCATAGTCTCGTCTTATCACCAAATCCATCTTCTGCTCTGTGAATCTGCACTTCTTGCTTTTTTCTGGTTTTTGACTAAGCTTTTTTGATGCAACTGTGCAGTTACACTTTTGGTGATGGGCCTCAAGCTAATTATTACTGTTCTCTGATGATTGGGTGGTCTAGCTTATTTCTGACATTAAATAAAGACTGAATGCAGCTGAAAATGTGGCGTTCGCAGCTGGATGGTAAATCCACAATGTTACCTGTTTAAAAACGAGCTTGAAGTTGGGGTTAGGAGCCTGTCCAACCGATAATCAGCCTCCAAATCCTTCCAAGGAAGAATATGAAGAAACAACAATAATAACAGCCTGCGTCATTGCACGTAGGGAGTCAAGACGAATTAGAGAATTCATGGGAAGCAGGGTGAGAGCCCTGGTGATATTTGGACCAGGCTGTACAGACATAATTCAGACCCATTTTAAAGTCATACATTATCTCCTTTTTAAAAACATATATTTTCATTATAAATTCCTACTGGTACTGCAGCACCTCTACTGGGGGAATGGTGTCATTACAACATTACAAGTTTACATAGAAGTTTTCTATAATAAAAGTGAACATAGGAATAATAATGAGAAAAGTTGACAAAGTCGGCACGGACGTACGATTTTTATTGTTTCTCGATTATGAAAATTCTCAACACAGACAACATTCCTTGTTACATTTATTACCGACAACCAGTGGTGTCGGGAATGATACCGGCAATGGACATTGCTGACTAAAGTAAGCCAATTTGGTTAAAGAATATGTCCTCAAGGGTTCTAATGGCACCCCTGAGCACTGTTACATGTGATTTGTATTTCAGTCTGTCGTACTGAAGACTGTAACATAAGGATGTAAAAGCACAGTGCTTGTGTTTCATGCTTTCTGGCAGGAATGGGAGCGAAGCTGTAAATATGGTGAGTTATGAAGTCGGGCCCAGTTGTTGCTGAAAGATACTTTTTCAGTTGAACAGGGAAAGACCGTTTCTTTCTCAGGAAGAAAGTGTGTCACAGGTCAGTAATTCGGTCTGGAACCAATTTGTTTGGAGGTTTTTGAAGCTTTGCACCAAAGGCTTTGATGTTTTTGGAGCAGATGGACTGAGAAATTGGTTGGAAAGAGCATGATCAGGACCAGTTGAAGGAAAACGAGGCTTCAAACATAACCTGAGTATCAAAACCATCTGAGGGAAAGAAAGCTTTTAAATGCTGAAGTTTTGTTACAAACCTGCCAGTAATGTAGTAGTAAGACACATACTTCATCTCTCTCTGATTACAATTTGAGAGGAGGCACACACTTTGATGTGATATGTAACTGGAGTGAGCTAGGTAGACAGAGCACTGCCTGAGTAGATCAACGACAGCACTCAGAACTTGTCTGAGTGCCCACTGAAAAGTAGTTGGAAAGAGAGGAAACAACAACCAAAATGGAGACACAATGGGCCGTATTTTGCAACCCCTGCGGGCGCATACGAGGTGTGTACGTGCCCGTAGGGGTTGCGCAGGTTCCGGGTTTAGGCATGCGAAGCGCATGCGCTGAAACCCGGAACTTGCGGTCTGTCAAGAATCTTGACATCCTCCGCATCCCCGGGAGATGGGCCTCTGCGGGTGGAGAGTTGCGCTATTTGCCCAACTTCCACCCGTTGAATGCCTGTGAAATTCTTACACCTGGTAAAAGCAGGCTTAAAGAGCTTTAAAAAAATAGAAAAATAAAAATTTATCACTCATTTATACATTAGAAAACCTGTCCAATAAGGTAAGTTTATTTTTAGCCCTGTTAAAACATATAGGGGGAAAAATTCAGTTGGTTGCGCCTCCCGTTAGCGCCTTAAGAGGGCGCTAATGGGGTGCAAAGCAACTAGCGCCCGGGCACGGCGATGTTTGCGCCGCTCGCGAAATTAACTAGACATTTTGCGGCGGCGCTAAACACTACCGCCACAATCTCCTGCGCCGGCAGATCGTGACGTCAGTCGAGTGCGCAACGTCCCGGTAGCGCCCCGGAGCGGATATTGAGTGGCGCCCCCTGCCTTACCGCCTGCTGCTAGCAACGACAGGTTGAGGGGAGCGTTTTGCAGTCAGGAAGGGACTGGGGGAGCGCTACTTAAAGGCGACCGCTTCCTGCTTTTTATTGTTGGTGACATTTTTGAACCACGCATTCTGAGAGAGAGAGAGAGAGACTTCTGGAGAGATTCAACACTGTGTGAAGGAGTTTTGGGTACTGAGCAGCACTTTGCAGGTTCATTTTGATTTGCCCTTCCTTGTATCGATTTAGAAGAGACTGTGGGGGCTGCACTCTGAGCTCTTTCCCTGGGCCTCTCCATTGTTCTTTCCAGCAAATTTGATGTTCAAGTCTCTCCAGGCCGAGATTCAAGGCTGCAATGAGCAGGATGTGGATGGAAAGCAAGATCAACCCTCCCCTTTAAGAACTGGCCAGGGCCATTGTGTCTGTGTTCCATTGCTGACTAACATCACATGAGCTTCGCCAGCGCTCTGAGTTAGCGCCTCGCTCCTCGGCCTTTGCGCCTTAAGACAGATGTGTAGTGCCTGATTTAGCGCTCCAATCACCTCCAGGGGCAATAAAAGTCAAGTTTGCAGTCGGTGGCGATAATTAGCGCCAGGCGCTAATCTTTGCGCCCGGCCGATAATTGCGCCCCAAACGGGGCGATACTGAATTTCTCCCCCATACACTTTTTTAAATTAAGTTTTTGTTTAAAATATTTAATTAAATGGCATTTTAATTAATTTTAAATATGTAATTAAAAAAAAAAAATATTTAATGTGTTTGTGCATTTTTTAAGTGATCCCCATTCATACTTCTGGGAGTTCCGTACCTACCCAACTCCCATAAGTATGAATGGGGTTTCCCTTCTTTTATTGGTAGGACTGGCCCACGTGATCCCAGGGGCGCTGGCGAACTGCATGTGTCCCTGGGATACGTGGGCCTCTGCCCGTGCGGACCCGGAGAGGCCCAGGAGCGTGAGTCTCCATACCTCCTGGGCCACCACGTAAATGCGTAGATATTTTACAGGCCGGAGGCATCCGCCCGCGGGAAGCCTCCGATCGCAAATTTTGGGCCAATATTTTGTCTGTGCATTTTGCGTAACAAAACTTTAAAGGCATTTTTTCTAAACAAGTGAATGATTTAATTCTAAATAGCACACGGAGGAAATCCTCCCCATCTGCTAATTTAACACAAGCCAAAAGCGCCCACTGGTGTAAAGTCCTGTTCTCAATGCTTTGCTAATCCGAGGTGCACTGTCACTTTCAGGTTTTTTAAAAAAAAACAAGATCACAAATGTTATCACTGACCAACAGAAGAGCTAACATTTGAACCGAAGAGTTAATGGAGTGTAAAAATCATCTCCATTTCTCTTTAGTGTTATGCTGAAGTAGCCTGCCTTAGGACAATGTGGTATGATTAAAAGAAGAATGGGAAAAGTAATTTCATTTCAAGTTACAAAATAAATTGAAACTGCTGCTCTTGCTCTTGGTACTGCTGTTTCAACTGACTGTATGATCAAAACACAGACTGTCAATGTGCTAATAATGCGTCGCTATTTAAAAAAAAAAGTGTTTTACCAGTGGGAATGACTTTGAAGTTTTGAAATGAGCTGATCATGTTTAGATGTGTTGGGGGAATTTCAGATTATCCAGTCGACCAATTTCAACAGGGAACCCTTGGGGTTATTAGAAAAGAGTTTTCTTGAGGTCTGAATGCTGTTGTAAGTGGGATTTGTGGCCACAGTTTAGAGTGTCTCTCATGATGGTCCTGCCTCAGTCGAAATTGGAAACTTGGGAGTCCAATCTTCCTGAGCCCGGGAGGGTGGGACAATGGCGTACTCCTTTGCGGGGTTGTGGTGCGGGGGGTGGGGGGGGGCGCATGTAAGAGGAACTTGGTGTAGCTGGGCCTCCATCTCTTTTTACCAACTCAAATTCTGTCAGGAGAGGAGCAAGCGTTTACTGAGACCATCTCCACCTTTCTGTCCTGATGTCAGAAGAGGAGGTGGGATGATGTCACCCAGCAGAAATCCCAGCAGTCTCCTCTGCTACCCTATAGAATGTACGCATGATGTAGTCACACCAGCATCATTAAATGGGGTCCACAGAGTTATTGGTTGCCACTAGGAAAGTGGCAACTTCAATATTTTCGGGGTAATTTTAACCTAACCGGACTGACAGGATCGGATCGGGTGCCTGTTTTACACTCTGACTGATGTTACCTTCCACTGAAAAGGAAAATGGGTGTCCGATCCGATCCTGTCGGTTTCCCGCCGAGCGAGTTCGGTTAAACTGATCTCCCTCTACTTTCTTAAAATATCCGACTGTCCTCGGCTAGAATGGCCTGAAAGATGCCACTCTGAAATGATTGGCCTCGCATGGGGGTAGACACCCAGGGAGCGTCACAAATGGCAGGGATGCCCCTCTCCTTTATGTAAATGTCCCCATCCCCAGGATTTGGGATGGGGCCAATACCAAGGCAGACTGGCAGCAAAATATCCTGTCACAATTCCGCTGCAGAACGGGCCCTCAGAATCTGTGGACCTTGCTGTGCGGGGAACTGGCATCGTAAACCAGGGTCATCGTGCGCTGGCTCAGTATTTCAACAGATCTGCACACCGAGACACCAAATATAAAGTCCTTTTATGGTTGAATTGCACTGATTTCACTTTTGTCTGAGTTAACTGAGGTTATAAATCCTGGTGCTGAGCTTTACCATTCCATGTTTGACCCCTGGTCTGTGAAGGGTTAAATTACCTCACTGAAGCAGCGATGAGGCCCACATTAATTGACTTCTGTCTTTCTAGTCTAGGTAAAAGAAAAATCAGCCAGAATCCCGGCTCCTGATCGCTACACAGCGACTCCAGCTGGGAATTGCATGTGTGTAAATGTGAGGGGAATGCGGTCAGACTCGGACTCAGCTAGACTGTACTCCCCTCTCCCCAAGGTCAGGTAGCCTGCCGACACCCACCATGTAGACTCACGTATGAAGAATGGGCACTTCAGTGAGGGCAGGCAACACAAATGGAACCAACCCACAATATTAGTCGGCGCCTTCAGGAGAGGAGGGGAGAAAATAGGAAATATATATTTTTTAAATCTAATTACAGGTGACCTACTTATCATAGAATTCTGTACTTTACTGTGAAGTATCATTGGTAGCCAATGAACTGTAAAAGACTGTGCATTAAACTCGCCTATTATGGGAACCTAATAATGAAAAGCTATAATGAAGCCATGAAATAGCATACCAGATGACTAGTATTGACCTCTAAACCGATTACAAAGCGAGTTGCAGTCTCCTTAATTAACATGGAGGTAACGCTTAAAAGCACCGAGTCCAAATCATGTTTTAACATTGTCATTCTGGGCAGAAAAGTAATTTCCATGCATGACAACTGGTTACTGCATTGATGTACTTGGGGGTCAGTGGTGCAAATCTTACAGGTCCTCTGTTATAGAAATGCTTGGGTCACATCTGTGGGCCATTTAATTAGTTCCACTATTGTAGATTTTTGAATTGTAGATGTTTCCAAGTGAGAAAGAGAGTGTAGCTGCTTCCTGGAATGAGAGTTGGTTTGTTGGTGAAATGATTCTAATAATAATAGAACCAAGCTGTTCATGCTGTGCTCTTCAATGGTTTCAGACGGGCATGAGCTCTATTCATATCAGGCACATTCCTCTTTGGGGAGAGGGGAAAGCATTTATTTTGCTTTACAAAACGAAAACAAAGAAGCAAATTTGCTTATATTTGTGCATATCAGGAGGGTCCTAGATTCTGCCCCCTCGCCTCTGCTGAGTTGCCTAATTTTTTGCAGTAGGGGGTCTACAATTGACCTCAGCACCCCTGAAAAACCAACCAGGGTGCCTGCTACTGTCACCTTTGCTAGAAAGTACAGGTGTGGATAAAGTAGGGTGAAGATGGAATCAGGCTCTGCTATTATACTCTCTATGGTCAACAAGCCTGCCAACTCTCATCTCCTCGGCTCATATCTGAAGAATGGCCATTCTGGTGAGTTATCGGCATGTGGTCAGTGCCTCTGTAGCCCATATCCCAGCACAAATTAGTGCCTTAAGGTTATGGAGGGAAGATAAATGGTGGGCAAAGAGAAAAGGCACTTAATTTGAAATCCAATCACTCTGCTGGTGAATATAGGCCTGAAATTCCAGGAGGATGCGTATTTTCCTGGTTTCCTGATGCAGCTTCAGCAGGAGACCTGTGGAACCCATGGAGAACATAAGAACATAAGAAATAGGAGCAGGCCATTCGACCCCTCGAGCCTGCTCCGCCATTTAATAAGATCATGGCTGATCTGATCTTGGCCTCAACTCCACTTTCCTGCCCATTCCCCATAACCCTTGATTCCCCTGTTTTTCAAAAATCTGTCTATCTCCACCTTGAATATATTCAATGACTCAGCCTCCACAGCTCTCTGGGATAGAGAATTCCAAAGATTCACGACCCTCTGAGAGAAGAAATTCCTCCTCATCTCCATTTTAAATGGGCGACCTCTTATCCTGAAACTATGCCCCCTAGTTCTAGATTCCCCCACGAGGGGAAACATCCTCCCTGCATCTACCCTGTCAAGCCCCCTCAGAATCTTTTATGTTTCAATAAGATCACCTCTCATTCTTCTAAACTCCAATGAGTATAGTCCCAAGCCTGCTCAACCTTTCCTCATAAGACAACCCCTTCAACTCAGGAATCAACTTAGTGAACCTTCTCTGAACTGCCTCCAATGCAAGTATATCCTTCCTTAAATAAGGAGACCAAAACTGCACACAGTACTCCAGGTGTGGTCTCACCAACGCCCTGTACAGTTGTAGCAAGACCTCCCTACTTTTATACTCCATCCCCCTTGCAATAAAGGCCAATATTCCATTTGCCTTCCTAATTAATTGCTGTACCTGCATGCTAACTTGGCATAAATGGCTGAAAACAGCCTTATTATGCCTTTTTCTCTGGTGGTAGGGGGAGGGGGGGAGTGCCCGCCCGGGACTCCATTGGTCTCCCACCAAGCTTACTATGAGCGACCAAGAGACACTCCTAATTTTAGGGCCACAGTGATTGGGACGTGGAGCCTTGTACATCCGAAGGTCTGATGACAACCACAACACGTCAGACCCAGTCAAGCTGTGACTCCCGGTTATTGCATTTATTCAAAAAAAAAAATCAGGAATAATCCCATCCGCAGAATCTCCGATTGTGAAAAATGATGCACATGGCAAGAGATCCCATTCCATATAGTAGTGTAAAACATTTAGAATGGAGACTAAAGACATACATACCATCCGTGAGTCAAGTGAGTCCTACCTGGTGTTAAGTGGGGTCTGCTGGTGTGCTCTCTTTCTGGGAAGAAAATGCAGAAGAAAGTTTAAAAGAAAGAAATTCTTTCTAAATATAGTTCTCTGTTTTACCATCACCTTATAAATACAAAATATAGCAGAGATCAGCCAGTTTTTTATGAGTAACTATTGCTTTAATCATCAAGTTTACTGCAACTCAGCCTTTTTGTTGTTAAACTAATGGATCTGTCTAATGACTGGTGGTATCTTTATTGCAGATTGTGAAAGGGAGCCTTATTTTTATCATTAACTCTGTTTGCAAGGTGACTGATAGTCTTTACTCTCCTGAGAAACACAGCATAGCAGTAATTATTAAAATGAACTCTACTAATTCTGCTAAAAATTCCTGAGAACTTCAGTAATAAATCATTGGAATAAAAATGAACGTAGCCCTATACCTTTCTCAGGGTCTTCCCACCTGACTGTTATAGCTGCAAAACTACTGAACCTCACTAAGCCCTAACCTGATTTACATGACTAACCTGCTTAGTCCCTCAGCTCTGGAATTCCCTCCCTAAATCTCTCCACCTCTCTACCTCTCACTGCTCCTTTAAGACGCTCCTTTAAACCTATCTCTTTCACCAAGCTTTTGGCCATCTGTCCTAATATCTCCTTACGTGGCTCGGTGACAAATTTTATTTGACAATTGCTCCTGTGAAGCGCCTTGGAACATTTCACTATGTTAAAGGCACAATATAAATGTACCCCATCCACCACCTTAAACATTCACTCCCTCCACCACCGGCACACCGCGCGCGGCTGCAGTGTGTACCATCCACAAGATGCACTGCAGCGACTCGCCAAGGCTTCTTCGGCAGCACCTCCCTAACCTGCGACCTCTTCCACCTAGAAGGACAAGGTCAGCAGGCGCATGGGAACACCATCACCTGCAAGTTCCCCTCCAAGTCACACACCATCCTGACTTGGAAGTATATCGGCCGTTCCTTCATCGTCGCTGGGTCAAAATCCTGGAACTCCCTCCCTAACAGCACTGTGGGAGTACCCTCACCACACGGACTGCAGCTGTTCAAGAAGGCGGCTCACCACCACCTTCTCAAGGGCAACTAGGGATGGGCAATAAATGCTGGCCTCGCCCACATCCCAGGAAAAAAATGTAAAAAAAAATGCAAGTTGTTATTGTTGAAGTTGTTGTTTGGATGCATTTTGTGTCATTGAACAATTTAGCGGACCAATGCCTAACACATCCGTATGATATTCCTCTGTCCATTGTCTTAACTGACAGATTACCCCCATTTAAAATAGAGGTGCATTGCAATTGGCTGCTACTTTTTTATTCTGCTTACAAAACTGCATTTCTCTCAGTTGGTGCTGAGGAGTCCCATGGAATCCTATAACTTCATTAGCACTTCATTAAACTGCCTGAAAAACATACGTTTCTTCCTTTATTTTCAACAGAGGAATTCTGATCACCAGTCAACTCTAATACTCTTATTAAAAATAATAGTCTTACAGTGAATTTGATATTAAATTCAGCGGCTTGGTTGCAGCATTTATTTTCTTCTGCCCACCTTCACATTCCTAATAGATACTGAAGCTATTATTTTTATGCTAGATTGGTTCTGGGCTATTAAGCATTATTGACACAATGTCCCAACCCCCAAGAGCATAAAGTAGTGTGATCTGGTGTCTGCCCACTGACTGAACTCCTCTTGATGCACCATTTCTGGTCAAGTGATCTCCTTATTTAGTGGGCATGACTAGTTAGTTCACTGCTGACTAAATGAGTATTTTGCATGCGCGGAAATAAAAAATGATCAATCAGATGAATAAAATAGCATTTAATATTCAGGAGCAGGAGGGTGCTTTGTTGTGGAATTAATTTAAGGATGTGCTGGAGGTTTCTCCCGGGAGCTGTCCACTCATAAAATAAACCGAAGTCTCAGTGCTGACAATGAGTTCCTAGACTTC
Organism: Squalus acanthias; assembly: GCA_030390025.1. Taxonomy (NCBI): domain Eukaryota; kingdom Metazoa; phylum Chordata; class Chondrichthyes; order Squaliformes; family Squalidae; genus Squalus; species Squalus acanthias. Next base: position 70,729,421 of record CM059437.1, read on the forward strand.
TTCCACTCGTAGTGAAGAACATCATAACTCATCCATGCAAGAGCTGCCGTATCTTCTGTTCACTAACGAGACAACATTTATTAATCTTTAACCTTTATTTTTTTCATGCATCTCTATGGGATCTTTGTGATATCAAGCCTTGAACTCAACATGACATAAGTAGGGGACAAGAAGTGGCCATTCGGCCCTCCAGTACCCTCACTTCGAGCTATATTTCAAATGATTATTCCAAACATTTCTCATTCTTTCAGTAAAGAAGTTCTTCCTAATATCTGTTTTAAATTGACCGTTCACTCGTTTAAGTTGATATCCTCTGATCTGACTTTCTCAGCTGACCTTGAATTAATATTCTTGGTTCAACTTATCTATAATTATTAATTTATACCTCAATCATGTTCCTTCCTTAATCATCTTTATAGACTGTAAAGTTTGAGCTTTAATCTTTCCTCACAGTTTAGCTCCTGATGCTCCTCTCTCTGCAATGCATCTACACGTTTCACCATGAACAGAATTAAACACAGTATCCCGGCTCTTACTATTACTGTTATCTATGTCAGAAATTTATTTCCTGTTATGCTACCTTTTTTTTAACCTTTCATAACCAGCTTTCCTTAATGTAACCCAATTCCTGCCTCCCATATCAACATCTTTCTCCACTTTTGCTTCTCTGACATGCTCTTTATGGCTCCACCTCCAACTGATCGCACCCTCAGTACTCTCCTCTCCTGAGTCGAACAGAAGTCTTCAGATCCTGTTTTATCGAACAATGTTCCCACAATAATCCGATCTGAATTCAGCTCCAAACCTCCGATGACTGTAAGCATATAGAAGGAAAGAAAGACTGGCATTTATACAGCGCCTTTCACAACCTCTGGATCTCCCAAAGTGCTTTACAGCCAATGAATTACTTTTGAAGTGGAGTCACTGTTGTAATGTAGGAAACGCAGCAGCCAATTTGCACACAGCAAGCTCCCACAAACAGCAATGTGATAATGACCAGATAATCTAGTTTCATGATGTTGGTTGGGGGATAAATATTGGCCAGGACACCTGGGAGAATTCTACTCTTCTTTGAAATTGTGCCATAGGATCTTTTATGTCTCCCTGAGAGGGCAGACTGGGGCCTTGGTTTAATGTCTCATTCGAAAGACGGCACCTCCGACAGTGCAGCACTCCCTCAGCGCTGCACTGGAGTGTCAGCTTAGATTTTGTGCTCATCACAGTACACACAAGCCACTCCTCTCATTTCACCTTATATTTGCTGGTGTAGCAGGGGCCGCGATCAAATATATTTACCAACTTCTCACAACTGTGACATATCCTTAAACGGCTCAAAGTATCTTCTACGGAGCTTACAATCGCTTGCTGCTGCTCCTCGTGGAACCGCGAAGGCATGTTCCATCACAGAATGTGCTTTTACAGTTCCAACAAATCTATTTCAGGAAATTTATTATTCAAGTCAGCCTATGAGGTCATGCTGTTGCACAACCGCAGTTGAGATGACAGCTGCTGGTCTTTTCTACCAGTCCAGAGGGCCAGAGGCCTGAAAAGGTTAATTGCTTTGTAGGTGTGCTGTTCTGGAGGAATGTGAATTGTATTTGGGGTCTTGCTGCCTGCATGCTTTCTGTATAGCGAGATAACAGCATGTGGTGCAAAAGCGTCTTTCACTAGACAGAATGAATGAACTTAATTTAATTTCAGCGATATAACCAACTGTTTGCAAGTGGGAAGGAATCCCATTGAGAATCCCCTCCCCTTGCTAATGACTTCAAAATATTATCCGGGATCACAGTTTTTAGTGGCGTGGATGAGCATGTGGTGATTGAGATTTTGATTTCTTTTCAAATAATTTTTCATATTGAACATAGGAACAGGAGTAAGCCATTCAGCCCCTCGAGCCTGTCCCACCATTCAATTAGATCATGGCTGATCTGTACCTCAACTCCATTTACCATCCTTGGTTCCGTATTCCTTAATACCCTTGCCTAGCAAAAACCGATCAGTCTCAGTTTTGAAATTTTCAATTGACCCAGCCTCAGCAACTCTTTGGGGGGAGAGTTTCAGATTTCCATGACCTTTTGTGTGAAGAAGTGCTGCCTGACTTCACCTCAGAACGGCCTAGCTCTAATTTTATGTTTATGCCCATTGTTCTGGACTCCCCCATCAGAGGAAATAGTTTCTCTCTGTTGAATTGTACAAAAATATTCAGCTTTCTCAGTTATGGTACAATACAGCATAAGAATATAATACAATACATACAACAAGAACCACGACAACTTGGATTTATATAACGCCCTTAACATTAAAAAAAAAAGACCCAAAGTGCTTCACAGAGGAGTAATAAAAAAAAAGATGCTGAGCCAAAGGAGATATTAGGAGGGATGTCTAAAAGCTTGGTCAAATAGGTGGGTTTTAAGAAGGTTCTTAAAGGAGGAGAGTGAGGTGGAGCGAATTCTAGCGTATGGACTTAGACAGCTGAAAATGTGGCTGAAAATGTGGCTGCTACTGGTGCGGCAAAGGGAAGGAGCACCCGAGTCCGATGAATGGAGAGTTCCGGGGAGGGGGTTCTTGGGTTGAAGGAGGTTAGAGAGATAGAAAGGGGCAATACCATACACATGATGGGAATTTTAAATGTGAGGCTCTGGGAACATAGGAACAGGAGCAGGCCATTCAGCCCCTCGAGCTTGTTCTGCCATTCAGTTAGATCATGGCTGATATGTATGTTAACTCCATCTACCCGCCTTGGTTCTGTAACCTATAATACCCTTGCCTAACAAAAATCTATAATGGGGGACTAGGAGCCAATGTAGGTCAGCAAGGACAGGGGTGATGGACGAGCGGGACTTAGTGTGGGATAGAATATGGGCAGCAGAGTTTTGGATGAGCTGAAGTTTACAGAGGGTGGAAGATGGGCGGCCAACCAGGAGAGCAGTGAGTACCACTATGGCAAGGATAGGAAAGCAATGGGCATCCAACAGGTCTCCTTTCAGTAGATGACACATCTATTGTCTCCCTGCAGAGCTGGAGCCAGTGAAGGCAGTTTTCCTTCATGACAGTTAGCTGTACCTGGACCTCATGGCACAATGTTAGGTGTGGGCAGGCCGCCTCGGATATCAACTGAAATTTCCTCAAATCCTTTCATTGTTCAATCAAATCCAGTAAGACTGGAGCACCAAAATCAATCTCTATAGCCTTTAATGAAACAGTCGCAAAAATAAAGAAGCAGTGTGGCTTTAAGTGATCGCTTTAATTCCCATTGTTCTCCCACACCCACCATGTTGGATGCCTAATTCTCTCTTAACTTTGCTGGGCTGGTGCCCTCCTACACTTCCATGCTACATGCCCATTGATCGCCTAACCTTGTAATAAAGGATGAGGGTTTCCGCACCAGATGGATTGTGGTAGGGGTGGTGATGGGTGATGTTGCATGGGTGAGTTGATGGCGAGGATATTCGGCTGTAAACTTAACTTGGGGTCACATTGGATGCCGAGGTTGTGAGCAACCTGGTCCATCCTGTGGGGAGGCCGGGAAAGGGTATGGAGTTGTTGGCAAGAGCGCAGAGTTTGTGGCAGAGCCAATACATGCTGCCTTGCAGTTTACACGGTATTTACCGATACATAGATTAAAGGTGAACAGTTATATGTTTCTTCACACTTGGTGAGGTTACTTGTCGGCTCGACTGTGGTTATTCAATGTGAGGAAGCTCAGGTTGCATTTGGGGGTGTGGAGGGGAAGGAAGACAGAGAGGGATGCTGGGTTGGGCAATGCTCAGTGCCAGTGGGAGGTGAGGGCATTGGTGGGGATCAGTTCATTCAGTGGCCAGCCTTGGCACCCTTTCAGGTGTGAGGGCTCGGAATGGGGCAGCAGGGAGGCCATCTTTCTTGGTGCTTTGCATGGTCCAGCTGCAACTTATGCATTACTTGATCTGATTGGAAAATGTACCACAGAGTCTTTGTCTACATTTATTTTGTTGGAGGTGTTGGGTTGTGCCATAGTTGCTGCTAGGACTAAAGCTGGGCCACTCGGTGAGTAGTGGGAGTTGCTTGCCTAGCTGGCAGTAGGCCAAGTAAGCATGGAGTTGCGTTTATGGAGATAGGGAGACCATTCATGGCTTTGATAGTCTGCAAGAGAAAAGCTTGATGCAGGGGCAGATGCAGAATGTGTGCAGGAGTGTGTCGCATTTTGCCGCAGATCTACCGACATTCATCTTTTATGGTTGGATAACATTTTCAGAGTTTTGTGTGAGGTGGATTTGACACAGAATTTTGAGCTGGCCCTCTCTTAACTTGCTGCAGGTTGAGGTCATGAACATTTACCTGCAATGCCACATTCAGTACTCCCAGAACAATGGTGGGACAAAAGCATAGTCCCAAAATTTACGTAGGCTTTCTGTTTTATCTAATAATATGGAGGACAGAATTGAGTGAAGGCAGGAGATGTGCCTGGAGTGGAGCTCTGTGCCGTGGAGAGCCAGCTCTAACAGCGTTGATTTGCGTTGGATTTTCAGTATCATCGTTGGATCGCAGCGATAGTGTCAGATCTCGATGTAGTGTAAGAAACCCCGTTTGGCAATATGGAGCTTGCGAGAAGGACATGCCTTGGACCTCAAGGAGCAGCAGACCTATTTTGTGTTCTCATGCCACAACCTGAAGCTGTTAGTGGTGGTAGACTTTGGAAGGTCTCAACTGTGCCACAGCTGAGACAGGGCTGGTAGGCACAAGGATACCTTCAGTGCGTTGCATGCTTCTCTTCGGGCTACCAGGGTCAGTGATACTATTTGGTATTCCTGGACTTTGGTCGGTCTATGAAGAAGGGTGTTAAGGAGTAAGATTTGTAGAATTCAGTAGGAAGGCCATCTGACTCTTTTTTTTTCCAGAGTACAGATTGTTCTTTTGGATTTCATCAGTTGCAATTGGTACATCTAACATGCACAAACTCTTCTGTTAGGGGCGGAGAGTAGAAAGGTTGCCACTTACCATTCTGTTTCCTGTTGGATAAAGTCAGTGGTGTGCTTGCTCTGTGGCAGGTGACTGACATTTTTGATCATTTTTCAGTACATGTGCATTTAAAATTTATAGGGTTTCAGTTGTGAAATTTTGACTGTACTGGATGCATTTTCCCTCTGTGTATAGTTAAAGAAAAATTATGTTATAAATGGTAATTGTAAGCCAGTGACAGTTTAACTAAATAACGTTTCTTTAACTTTACACAGAGGAAAATATAGCCCAGAGACTCATATTAAGTCAATCATTGCTGGGAATATGCAGAACACAGCAAAGCTGGTGTGACAGGTTTTTTGAGATCTTGCTTATCACATTTTTTTTAATTGAAATTTTTAAAAGCCTCCTTTTTCATGTCTCCAAAATTATACACGTGTATTAGTAGTCCAAAGAATGCGGAGAGATTCTGTTTTTTTAATTTGATTGCGAGAATTGCTTAAAATGAGCTGCAAGACTGGAATTAATAGAACAAAACTAATTCTTGACTCTGGGGCTTAAGGAAGTAAAATACCTCAGTCCAGCTGCAGGAACTTTATCGCAGGAACTATTAACTCCTTATACAGAGCCGGAGATCTATTCTACTGAATACTCTTTCTTTCTTCGTTTCCTGTTCTTTCGTTTGTCTTCTTCCATTTGAAGCACCGTGACTTTCATGAGGACTCACTTGGAAGCGTACCTTTTCGTAAAATGAACTTCCTGTTCTATATGGAGCTTGTGCGCTGAATGTAACATGTGTCTGGCCACTTGGCTGCCTGTCAATAATCTGCCTTTCTCCCCGTAGAAGGTGTGTGCTGTGTGTGGATCTTCACAAAGGCAATCCATTTTTATTCCAATTCTTCAGCTTTCGTGCTGAGCTTTTTTTTTAGCAGTAATACTCGAGAAGGAAAGTGAATGCTGCAGAATGTTGAGTTCAGTGAGCAATGTTCCCAATCTTAAATTAAAGAGCAATAATGGAAATCTGTGATATTCGTCAAGCCACTGCAGTCTTGTCTAAAAGGCTCACTATTGAAAGCCTGGTTATATTTGCTGCCGTTTTGTAGTGTATGCATTCAGAATGTAAAGAACAGCATTTGTCACAATTGCTATATTTTATTTTTGTGTTTTAAAACAATAATTTCTCTTTCCCTCCCCCCACCCCCAACACCCTCCTTTGAGCACTCCCCATACCTGGAAGCATCTTCAGCCAAGACAACAACAACCTACTTCCAAGTCACGAGGCAGTGAGGAAGAGTTAACTGCGATGATTACCCTTCCCAGTTTTCCCTCCCTCCCTATTGCAAAGCGCCTGGCCTCTCTTTGCTGGAGCTCTTACCCACCCCAGTATGTGATATCATACGGTATCAGCCATAGTTTCAAGAAGAGGTCAGACATTTCCTGACGGTGAAGGAAAGGACATCCGAGAGCAGTCACTCATCCTGCCCTTGCACACCCCCTAGTGGCTGACTTTAGCGTACAGCTCTGACTGATTAGCACCAGTGGACTGAGGTGAAACAAAATAAAATGGGGCAACGTTTGAACATGAGATTGAAAATCATTTGCTGTGGAGGTGAAAGATAAAGAATTCCCCAATCCTGCAGTCCCAATGGGGAGCGGTGCTTGAAGGGTCAGAGATGGGACTACTGTAGTGCTGATTCTCCAATTCCTGCTCTCTCCAAGTGCAGCTCCCTGCTGGGAGTGTAGGATCAGTAGATTTAATCCGACACTTGGCTAATTTTAACCCCCAAAAACGGGTGGGTTTGAATCGGGTGGGATGTTAATATGTAAAAAACCTCAAACCCGAACAGAACTCGCCTCAAACCTTCCCACTTCTGGTTTTAACGGAGGCGGGATGGGGAAGTGTGGGCAGCCAACCTGCTCGCAGGAGGCGGGTCACTCATTTAAATATTTTAATGAGGCTGTGTGCTTCAGATTTTAAGAACATAAGAACCCAGCAACTACAGGCCAGTCAGTTTAACCTCGGTAGTGGGGAAGCTTTTAGAAACGATAATCAGGGACAAAATTAACAATTACTTGGACAAGTGTGGATTAGTTAAGGAAAGCCAGCACGGATTTGTTAAAGGCAAATCTTGCTTAACCAATTTGATCGAGTTTTTTGATGAAGTGACAGAGAGGGTTGATGAGGCAATGCGGTGGACGTGGTGTACATGGACTTCCAAAAGGCGTTTGATAAAGTGCACATAATAGGTTTGCCAGCAAAGTTGAAGCCAATGGAATAAAAGGGACAGTGGTAACATGGACACGAAATTGGCTAAGTGACAGAAACAGAGAGTAGTGGTGAACGGTTGTTTTTCGGACTGGAGGAAGGTCCACAGTGGTGTTCCCCAGGGGTCGGTTCTAGGACCACTGCATTTCTTGATATATATTAATGACTTGGACTTGGGTGTACAGGGCACAATTTCAAAATTTGCAGATGACACAAAACTTGGAAGTATAGTAAACAGTGAGGAGGATAGTGATAGACTTCAAAAAGACATAGACAGGCTGGTGAAATGGGTGGACACGTGGCAGATGAAAAGTGCTCTGTTACTTCATCACTTCTTTTAGTAGGAAGAATGAGGAGAGGCAATATAAACTAAAGGGTACAATGCTAAAGGGGGTGCACGAACAGAGAGACCTGGGGGTATATGTGCACAAATCGTTGAAGGTGGCGGGGCAGGTTGAGAAAACGGTTAAAAAAGCATATGGGATCCTGGGCTTTATAAATAGAGGACTAGGCCGGAATTTTACCAGCGCTGAGAGGACGGGATCAGAGGCGGGTCAGCTGTGAAAATAGAAATGATTGACAGCGGGTCGGGACCCTGCTGTCAATCCGCCTCCACGTGAGTCTCCCAGGTGTCGGGTCTGTCAGCGCTGAACAGACCCGACACCAAGTAGTGGGGGAGGCAATTGACATCATTAAATGCATTGTTAACAGCCAATTAAGTGTTATTTTCTGCCTACCTTTCAATTTTACGTGCTCCCTCATGAGTTACCCGCTGCTCGGGGAACACGTCAGCTCAGCATGTCGTGAGTGGATTCAGCATTGAATTATCTCATGAGCTGACAGCTGCCAAATAAAAGATCCCATGTTACAGCTGTTCACTTTCAAAGCTCAGAAACTGTTGGTTACTGCATTTGGAAGACAGATTGAGCTTTCTGCAGCTTGCAAGTGTTTGGAGCCAACTCTCTATCCAGTGCCACCTCATTGGAACAACCTCTCTCACCATTGACAGATCGCTTCTGTCATCTCAACCTCACCTGCCATCTACTCCATCAGCATCGGTGCCCTTGAAAATATCTCACCTTGGTCCTCAGAATCCCACCATGATCAGCCCCAACACCAACATCAGCAGGCACACCAGCAACAACAACAACCTTCTCCGCAATCAACTGATGCTGCACAGGACACAGGGCATCATCACCTGACCACATTGCTGCCCGGGACGCCAGGGATGGCCTCACCATGGCCAGATTTACTTCACTTGACGCTGTACACCCTGGCTGTCATATGATGCGCCAGGCTGGCACCAACCCACAACAACACCATAAAGCATCTCTACAATGCCAAAGCCATCCCTTTCACACTCATCACCATTGCGGGGGGTATCGTTATGTCGCACCATTCACTACAACTCACTAAGCCACATCCAAAAGCTGCACACAAATCTGTCCATGAACGCAAAGTGTTGAAAATAAAGATTTCAATGTTTGACAGCACATTCCCGAAAGTTCACATGAACATTGGCTAAAACACCCAAGTGCCTACCCTTGTGTGTTGTTAGTTGGTATGATTGCGCTAGGATGAGGGTGAGTGTGAGGGGTGGCTAGTGAGATGGGGAAGTGATAATATAGATAGAGAGGGATGGGTGGAGGTGCAAGGTAAGTTGGTGTGAGTAAAGATGTGCAGGAGTAGGGTAGGGAAGGCAGAGTGATGGGGATGTGATGAGTGGCACAGCAGGATGAGGTTGAGTGTGGCTTTGCAGTAACGTTTCGTGATCTGCTGAGATCATTGAAAGGTTGGCGCCACTGCAGCCGGGTCCTCCTGACGACATCCCTGCTTGTGTCCTCCTGTGCAATGTGCAACCAGGCTGCGTTGATCTCCTGGGGCGGTCTCTCCCACCCATTTGAAGGGAAGAGAACCTCCCTGCGTGCTGTGACTCCCTCTATAAGCATATGGAGGGAGTCATGGGAGAGTCTGGGTGCAGCCGTGCACCTTTGTGCAGTGCTTGTTAGTGTTTGCAGCACCTCAGTGCTGTAGAACACCTGACAGCAGAACTGTCAAAGTAAATTTGGACATGACCCCCTTTAAGGAAACCGGCTGATGACGCGTCATCAAATGACGTCATCAGACGCGCTTCCTTTTAATTGGCCGGGAACCTCGCTAGGCGGGCTTAACAAGCCCTATTACCGTAAAATCACTGCAGCAGAGCAGGATGGAACAGGCAGCGGGCTGGGACCGCGTCACAGACCCCGGACCTGCCTTGGTCGGCGAAATCGCGGCCATAGAGTACAAAAGCAGGGAAGCTATGGTGAACCTTTATAAAACATTGGTTTGGCCTCAACTGGAGTATTGTGTCCAATTCTGGGCACCGCACTTTAGGAAGGATGTGAAGGCCGTAGAGAGCGTGCAGAAAAGATTTAGGAGAATGGTTCCAGGGATGAGGGACTTCAGTTACGTGGATTGACTAGAGAAGCTGGGGTTGTTCTCCTGGGAGCAGAGAAGGTTGAGAGGAGATTTGATAGAGGTGTTCAAAATCATGATGGGTCTAGACAGAGTAGATAGAGAGAAACTGTTCCCGTTGGCGGAATGGTCGAGAACCAGAGGACACAGATTTAAGGTGATTGGCCAAAGAATCAAAGGCGACATGAGGAAAAACTTTTTACGCAGCGAGTGGTTAGGATCTGGAATGCGCTGCCTGAAAGGGTGGTGGAGGCAGACTCAATTATAGCTTTCAAAAGGGAATTGGATAAGTACCTGAAGGGAAAAAATTTGCAGGGCTACGGGGAAAGGGCGGAGGAGTGGGACTAGCTGACACGCTCTTGCAGAGAGCCGGCACGGGCTCAATAGGCCGAATGGCCTCCTTCTGTGCTGTAACCATTCTATGATTCTATAAGAATTAGGAGCAGGAGTAGGCAATACGACTCTTTGAGCCTGCTCTGCCATTCAATAAGATCAAGGCTGATGTTCGATCTCAACTCCGCTTTCCCGCCCGATCCCCATATCCCTTGATTTTCCTAGCATCCAAAAATCTATCTATCTCAGCCTTGAATCCACTCAATGACTGAGCATCCACAGCCCTCTGGGGTAGAGAATTCCAAAGATTCACAACCTTCTGAGTGAAGAAATTCCTCCTCATCGCAGTCTTAAATAGCCGACCCCTTATCCTGAGACTATGCCCCCTAGTTCTCTCCAGCCAGGGGAAACAACCTCTCAGCATCTATCCTGTCAATCCCCCTCAGAATCTTAATACAAAAGCAAAATACTGCGGATGCTGGAAATCTGAAATAAAAACAGAAAATGCTGGAAATACTCAGCAGGTCAGGCAGCATCTGTGGAGAGAGAAACAGAATTAACGTTTCAGGTCGATGACCCATCGTCAGAACTGGAAAAAGCTGGAGATCGAACAGGTTTTTAAGCAAGTGCAGGGGCAGGGAAAGGGGGGAGGGGAGGAAAGAACAAAAGGGAAGGTCTGTGATAGGATGGAAGGCAGGAAAGATTAAGAGAGATTAAGAGATGGCGCAAGGCAAAAGGAGATGGTAATGGGACAAGTTAAGAAACAAAAGATGGCTCTAGATGAAGTGTAAATGGCAGAATGAAAGACAGCTGCCATGTGGGAGAGAGGAAAATAAATAAATAAATAATAAATAATAAATAAAATAAATGGAAAAAAAAGAATAGGGGCAGAGGTTATGGTCTGAAATTGTTGAACTCTATGTTGAGTCCAGAAGGCTGTAAAGTGCCTAATCGAAAGATGAGGTGCTGTTCCTCGAGCTTATGTTGAGCTTCATTGGAACAGTGTAAGAGGCCGAGGACGGTGAGGTCTGAGTGGGAGTGGTGCGGAGAATTAAAGTGACAGGTGACCGGAAGCTCGGGGTCCCCCTTACGGACTGAATGGAGGTGTTCTGCAAAGCGATCACCCAATCTGCATTTGGTCTCCCCAATGTAGAGGTGACCGCATCGTGAGCAGCGAATACAGTATACTAAATTGCAAGTACAACAAGTAAATCGCTGTTTCACCTGGAAGGAGTGTTTGGGGCCCTGGACAGTGGGAAAGGTGAAGGTAAAAGGGCATGTGTTGCATCTCCTGCATTTGCACGGGAAGGTGCCAGGCGAAGGGGAAGGGGTGTTGGGGGTGATTATAACCTCGCACTTTCTCACATTATACTCCATCTGCCAAATGTTTGCCCACTCACTTAGCCTGTCTATATCCCTTTGCAGGTTCTTTGAGTCCTCTGCACAACTTGCTTTCCCACCCATCTTTGTATCATCTGCAAACTTGGCTACATTACACTCGGTCCCTTCATCCAAGTCATTAAATGTAGATTGTAAATAGTTGAGGCCCCAGCACTGATTCCTGTGGCACCCCACTAGTTATCGTTTCCCAACCGGAAAATGACCCATTTATCCCGACTCTCTGCTTTCTGTTAGTTAGCCAATTCTCTATCCATGCCCCAATTCCGTGAGCTCTTATCTTATGCAGTAACCTTTTATGTGGCACCTTATCGAATGCCTTCTGGAAATCCAAATCCACTGGTTCACCTTTTGCCCTGCTCGTTACCTCCTCAAAGAATGGTTTCTCACCATTTAAAAAATATTCTGTTTTTCTATTCTTCCTACCAAAGTGAATAACCTCACATTTCCCCACATTATACTCCATCTGCCACCTTATACTCACTTAACCTGTCTATATCTCTGTGCAGCGTCTTTGCGTCCTCCTCACAGCTTACTTTCCCACCTAGCTTTGTATCATCAGCAAACTTGGATACATTGCACTCAGTCCCTTCATCTAAGTCATTAATATAGATTGTAAATAGCTGAGGCCCAAGAACTGATCCTTGCGGCACCCCACTAGTTACAACCTGCCAACCGGAAAATGACCCGTTTATCACTACTCTCTGTTTTCTATCCATTAACCAATCCTCTATCCATGCTAATATATTAAACCCCAACCCCATGAACCCTTATCTTGTGTAATAACCTTTTATGTGGCACCTTATCGAATGCCTTTTGGAAATCCAAATATACTACATCCTTTATCGACCCTGCTAATTACATCCTCAAAAAACTCCAATAAATTTGATAAACACGATTTCCCTTTCATAAAACCACGTTGACACTGTCTAATCATATTATGATTTTCTGAGTGCCCTGTTACCACTTCCCTAATAATGGATTCCAGCATTTTTCCAATGACTGATGTCAGGCTAACTGGCCTGTTGTTCGCTGTTTTCTCTCTCCCTCCTTTCTTGAATAGCAGGGTTACATTTGCTACCTTTCAATCTGCTGGGACCGTTCTAGAATCTCTCTTCCAGCTTTAACGCTGGCCGGCCAGGTTTCCCAGGCCTCGGGAAACCCGACAGCTAAAGGCAAGCACTGCTGCAGGAAATGTAAGTGCTTTTCCAGCACTGCTTGTGGGCCAGGAAGAGCAGGAGTGCTCCCCCCTCTGCCCCCACAAGCTCACCTGTTTTCGATCAGACCCCCCCCGCAATGGGACATCTCCCGTGATCGGACCCCACCCCCCACGCAATCGGATGCCCTCTCCCGCGATCAGTCTCCCTCCCCCGCGATGGGACCCCCGCGAGCACTGACCCCCTCCCCCCCCCCCCCCCCAGCCTCTTCTGGAGTATCAGGCTGGCTTCTGGGCAGGGAACTCGTTTAAAAAAAACCATGCCTACTGTGGAGTTAAAACTCCATGCCTTTCAGGGAAGCCCAGTCTGCTCTCCCCCCACCCCCGGCTTCAAAATCCTGCCCCAGTAAATATTGAGGTCATTGTCACTTACATACTTTTGCTGAATTGTCTATTTTAGCATCGTTCAATCCAAATTTAGGTTAAGGCTGAATTTCTGTAAGGATATCATTGAGTTAATTCAATAATAAATGATTTAACAAATGGTACAACATATCTAACTAATTAGACATTGAGCAACAGATTAGGTCACCAACACATTTATTGCCTGTGACTCGATATTTGACTGGCATTGCTAGCTTTAAGAAGCTGGTCATTGGATGGGGAAATGTAATAATCATAAATAATGCTTTATGTTCTGTGATTTTGGTGTCCTGCTCTTTTCTGAATAAACATTACATATGATAAAATGGTTCTTTGTTTAGAACAATCAGACTTCTCTTGTTTAATTTTATACGAAGCAGTTTGATTTGGTTCAGATTGAATGCGCTAATGAAAGTGGTACCAATCCGACCCGGGCATGAGTGAGAAAAATTCCTACTGTGAGTGAGTAAAATCTAACGGAGATTCGTGTACATAGTTCCACAACAAAAACAACAACATAGTAAAACGTCCCAAGGTGCTTCACAGGAGTGTTATAAGACAAAAAATTTGACACCGAGCCACATAAGGAGAAATTAGGGCAGGTGACCAAAGGCTTGGTGAAAGAGGGAGGTTTTAAGGAGCGTCTTAAAGGAGGAAAGAGAGATAGTGAGGCGGCGAGGTTTAGGCAGGGAATTCCAGAGCTTAGGGCCTGGGCAACAGAAGGTACGGCCACCAATGGTTGAGCGATTATAATCAGGGATGCTCAAGAGGGCAGAATTAGAGGAGCGCAGATATCTCGGGGGGTTGTGGGGCTGAAGGAGATTACAGAGATAGGAAGGGGCGAGGCCATGGAGGGATTTGAAAACAAGGATGAGAATTTTGAAATTGAGGCGTTGCTTAACCGGGAGCCAATGTAGGTCAGCGAGCACAGGAGTGATGGGCGAACGGGACTTGTTGCGAGTTAGGACACGGGCAGCCGAGTTTTGGATGACCTCAAGTTTATATAGGGTAGAATGTGGGAGGCCAGCCAGGAGTGCATTGGAATAGTCAAGTTTAGAGGTAACAAAGGCATGGATGAGGCTTTCAGCAGCAGATGAGCTGAGGCAAGGGCGGAGACAGGCGATGTTACGGAGGTGGAAGTCGGTGGTCTGAGTTATACTGCGGATATGTGGTCAGAAGCTCATTTCAGGGTCAAATATGACACCAAGGTTGCGAACAGCCTCAGACAGATGTTAGGGAGAGGGATGGAGTCAGTGGTTAGGGAACGGAGTTCGTGGCGGAAATTAGAAAATAAAATGTGTAGTTAAACAGGTGAAATCATTCTGGGGAGATCCGAGATCAAATTCAAGAGTGGTATCACATGTCACATATTAAATATAACCTAGTGTATGAAGATTTTTAATAGATGTGTTGGACATTTTTCTTGTATTTTTCTGTACGTTGAATGAATTTCAGGGTTCGATGTATATTTTGTTATATAGCATGATATGGCACTTGCAGGCTTGAATAGCTGCCGAACCTCCTGGATCTTTCTATGAGTGGCCTTTTGACCTCGATAGGTCGTGACCGTCTTAAGGCTTTCGCACAAGTCTATAATTTGTGAAAAGAAATAAGCATGGGAAATAAACAATGGAGAGGAGATGTGACAGATTTATGAAGGAAGATACACTGGAACTGCTGTAAAGATGTTTGAACACCTCTCTGTCACAAGGCTTGAGAATTGTTGAGATTTTGCTGCCTAAAAGATGTCACAATTGACAAAATGTAGCATCTGTCACAAAATTCAGTTGCCAGTTTGGTTGTGTTTGTTCTCTGTACCTGTCTCTGTCTTTAGTGAGCAGGGCAGGTGTTTCAACTGATGAGTGTTTTAGTAGTGCTCCCTGGGTAATACATTAGGAAATGGTTGTGGAATATGTAATCATTTTCTGGGCAGTTTTCTTTTCCTTTCCGATGTGACATGACTGAGATTGGAACACTTATCCCTTAGGCTACATTTGAATATGAATATGGGGTCTAGACAAGAATTTTGAATCATGTCCATTAGTTGTGAGTCCAGAGCTCATGTTGTAGTTACGAGGCTGCCTTTTATTCTTAAAGAAAGACTTGCGCCTTTATAGCGCCTTTCACGACCACCAGACGTCTCAAAGCGCTTTACAGTCAAGTACTTTTGAAGTGGAGTCACTGTTGTAATGTGGGAAACGTGGCAGCCAATTTGCGCACAGCAAGATCCCACAAACAAATGTGATAATGCCCAGATAATCTGCTTTTGTTATGTTGGTTGAGGGATAAATATTGGCCGGCACATCGGGGATGACTCCCCTGCTCTTCTTCGACATAGTGCCACGGGATCCTTTACGTCCACCTGAGAGAGCAGACGGGCCCTCAGTTTAACGTCTCATCCGAAAGACGGCACCTCCGACAGTGCAGCACTCCCTCAGCACTGCGCTGGAGTGTCAGCCTAGCTTTATGTGCAACCTTCTGACTCAGAGGCGAGTGTGCTACCAACTGAGCCACAGCTGACACTACGGGCAGAATTTTCATTGACCCGTGGAGGCGGGTTTGGAGGCGTGTGGGGTGGGAAAATAGCAGATTCGGGGGTCCCGAACCCATCCCACCCCCAACCCGCCTCCATGCCAGTTTCACAGGAGGCGGGTACCCGACCTGTGCTGGGACCCGCCTCCCCGAGGCAGGAAGGGGATTAGTAACAATAACAGGCAGTTTGTTGCCTAATCTCTATTTTTAGCCCTAAAGTGTGGGCTACCCGACGGCTCCAAACCACGCCGGTTTAGCGAGGCGGACCGTGGGTCTGCAGGGGTTGGAGGGGTCGATATGTCCGGTGGGCAGGTGAGTGATGGGTGCATGTGTGCAGAGGTAAGTGTGTAAGGTAAGTGTCAAGTGTGGGAAAAAAGTTTTACTTACCTTAACTTCCTCCTGCAGGTGTCAGCCCTTCAGGTCTCGGGAGTCAGAAATCTCACCGGCACAGAAAGCAGAATGGCCGTTGAGCTGTCAAAAGCTGCAGCCTCTGCTTTTTGTTCTGCAGAGATCTCTAAATCAGCCTGAGATAAAGGAATTAACTTAGAGGACAGATTGTCTGTGTTTGACAGCTTCAAGGAGCTGTCAAACGCTGATATTTCATCTGTCAAAAGCTCTTGACAGATGAAATGTCAATCTGTGACGTCACCTGTTGCCGGGTGGCCCTTAATTGGCCTGCTGAGCCGGCTGGGCGGGCTCAACAAGGTCAATCAAGGGAAAATCGAGTGGGTTGGCCACAACTTGATGGAGGCAGGACTACAACCCCAAAAGTGGGAGTCCCGCCTCCTGCTCGCCTCCATTGATAAAATCCAGCCCATAATGTCTGAATATGTAGAAATACATGTCTATCAGCGTGTGTTCTGAGAGTTTTAAGTAAGTTTAGGCAGTCTCGATTTTGGTTATGGTAGTATTGTAAAGGTTACTGTGCAAATGTTTAAAGATCTTCCAATTTAATTAAGAAAGAATTAGCATTTATATAGCACCTTCTGTATCCTCAGGGCATCCCAAAGTGCTTCACAGCCAATGAAGTATTTTTGAACTGTTTTAATGTAGGAAATGCAGCAGCCAAATTGCACACAGTAAGGTTCCACAAATGGAAATGCGATAAATGACCAGATAATCTATTTTTGTGATGTTGGTTGAGGGATAAATATTGGCCAGGACACTGGGAGAACCCCTCTGCTCATCTTCAAATAATACCATTGGATCTTTTATATCTACCTAAGGCCAGACGGGGCTTTGGTTTAACATCTCAACCAAAAGACAGCACCTCCAACAGTGCAGCACTCCCTCAGTGTCAGCCTAGATTATGTAATCAAGTCAATGGAGTGGGGCTAGGGGTGCCAATTCTGGTTGGAGGCGTTCCTGGAGGTTTGACCATGTGACACCTGACCATGTGCCGTCAGACCACGTGCCATCTGCAAATGTTACTGCATTTACCTTCTAAACGTTGAGTCCCCTCTAGTTGAACATCTTTGTTTGTGGTTTTGCACCAGTAGCTGCTGTGTGAGAAGTTCCGAGAACCAGGAGACGACCCACGAGCAGGGTGGGAAGAGGGGAAACTGAGACGGGTGGGGGGAGTGATTCTCGGGGGGAACCAGAGATGGGAGGAATTTTGATTTTACCAATAACTAATAGTAACTCACTGAAAGTGGACTGATAACTATTAGTAATGCTGGTAAAACGCAGGACTGTGGTATGAGGAGAGATTGGGTCGACTAGGCCTGTATTCACTAGAGTTTAGAAGAATGAGAGGGGATCTCATTGAAACGTATAAAATTCTGACTGGGCTAGACAGACTGGATGCAGGGAGGATGTTTCCCCTGGCTGGGGGGTCGAGAACGAGGGGTCACAGTCTCAGGATACGGGGTAGGACATTTAGGACTGAGATGAGGAGAAATGTCTTCACTCAGAGGGTGGTGAACCTGTGGAATTCTCTACCACAGAAGGCTGTGGAGGCCAAGTCACGGAATATATTTAAGAAGGAGATAGATAGATTTCTAGACACAAAAGGCATCAAGGGGTATGGGGAGAGAGCGGGAATATGGTATTGAGATAAAGGATCAGCCATGATCATATTGAATGGCGGAGCAGGCTCGAAGGACCGAATGGCCTACCCCTGCTCCTATTTTTCTATGTTTCTAAAACACAGATTTCTCTCATAACCAACAGTAACATAATAACTCACTGATGGTCTATATGTACCTGGTAGTAATAGGTGCAATGCCCCCATATCCTACCAGTAACTAGTAGTGAACCTATAACCCACTGATACTCGCCCTAAAACTACCGCCAAAATCCCCCTGCACGGCACAAGTTCTGGTCAGTCCCCAAGTTTCACTCACCCCTTTACTGAATGCTCCTCTCATGGTGCTGCTCCCACTCACCACTTTGCTGCTGCTCTTGGCTCTGCAGTGAATAGCGATCCTCGCGTCCAACCACCATTACACAGTCTCCCTCTCCACCCCCCACACCCGAGCTCAAGCCCGAATCCCCCGGCCCCCAGTCTCCCTTTGTTCCCCTCACCCCCAATCCCATTCTCTTCCCCTAAACCCCCAACCTCCATTCTCCCTCTCTCTCTGACCCCCCCTGCCATTCCCCACTCTCCCCGGATCAAGACATCTCTGCCCCACCTCCTCCATTCCCAAGGCCCCCGGTTGTCGAAACAAATGTAATCCAATTAAAACGCACCACTTTTCGTGAGCAAGAAATAAATCACCCAGCGCCTTTTATCTTTGTACCTGTGGCGTTACGGTCAGAAAATGTCAATTCCGTTTGAAACCCTGGCAAGTGATACTCCAAAAAGGAACTGCTACATGGTTTTAGAAAGCAAGGTATACCTGCCCGCAATGAATTAAATGTAGAGTAAGGCAGCGATTCATTTCAAACAATTGCTTGTGTTTGGACACAAACTCTAATTGCTTGCAGTCCATCATCCTCCGATCCACAGCAGCTCCACCGCCTGCTGTACCTGCTCCTGGCTCGCACACCCGGGCAGCAGCTCCCTCCGATACAAACGTCCGGAACTCTGTCCGTGCGCAAGTAACGCAGCGGTGGAGTGGGTGGAGGGGAAGGCGACCAGCTGATTGGCTGGCTGCACCATTTAAAAACGTCAGCCCAGTGACCGGTGAATCTCTCCCGCCAAAATACAATAACCTGCAACAAAACGTAGCTCGTCTCCGAACAATACTTTGCTTCCCGAGCTGCCAGCGACAGTGCTCTAACTGGAACTCCCTGCTGGACCCAGTGGAAGAGAAAAATGAGCAAACAAGTAAATGTTGTATAAAGATGTACAGCTGCCAGCATCTGTCAGCTTCCTGAGTCATTCCTTGGGCTAAAACTAGTCAAATGCACAAGAGGCAATTGGGCAGCAAGGAATTAGCATCAGTCACTTGTGACATTGCTTCCAGTGTTGTGCATGTGGGTTATATTTACAGTCAAGAGTCTGTGAAGTATGTAATTGTTTGTATACTACACATGACTGACAGATCATTAGAGCCAGCCCAGTCTGGCATGATTGTAATTACTTCTCCTGTACTACACGATGCTTGTGAAATTTGTACAGAGGAAATCTTGTGGTTCCAAGCCTGCCTTTAGTTCCAGTTGCAATGCATACTGTTCTGGATTGTAACCAGCAGTATGTGGCTGAAATGACTGCCTTTATAAATATAAACCCTCTGAGGCCGGAATTTTTCTGCTGCCATGCGTGCGGGTTTGGAGGCGGGGCGGCAGTAAAAGTCGCATAAAAAGGGAGTGCGTCGGGAACCTGCCGTCATCCCGCCTCCTCGCGCTTTTAACTCGGGCGCGTTTGCCACCGTGGCACGAGTTAAAGGCGCGAGGAGGCGGGCGGCCTAATTAAGCTCATTAAAACTTCTTGTCAGACCCTGAACAGTGTTTTTAACCAGACCTTTTGAATTTCACTGGATGACAACAGGAATCAGGCAGCTCGGGAACCACGTCTGTCAACCTGAGGCGGAGGCTCAGTGGTCATTGTGTGAGGTCATTAATGCAGAGCATGGAAATCCCAATAAATACTCCCACATGACACTTCAATACTTGCCTAAGGGAAAGGCTCTTGCTGACTCCATTTTGAGCATAGATTTAGGTGTCTAGAGTCTCCAAATCTTTTCTGCAACCTCGGATACCACTCTCATCTCATTGCTACTAACTATCACAACATTAACAGATTGTATCTCTGATCTCTACTTTATTACATCAGCATGGGTCTCACCTTGGTCCTCAGAATCGGAGCAGGATGGGCCCCAACACCAGCAGCAGCAACAACAACACCAGCAGCAGCAACAACAACAGCAGCAGCAGCAACAACAACAGCAGCCTTCTCCTCAACGACCTGCTGCTCCACAGGACAGAGGGTATCAGCGCAGGGCTGCAGCACGCTGGAGGTAATACCCCCAACACAGGGTATACAGGCAGAGGATGAGCTTCCTCAACATGACTGAGCAGCAGTGCCAAAGGAGGCTCAGGCTATCGCTCCAGGTCGTCGCAGACAGATGCAGCTTGCTGGAGCAAGACCTGCAGCCCAGAGGACCTGGTGGACACACCTTACCAGTGGCTGTCAAAGTCACCAGTGCCCTCAACTTCTTCGCCTCAGGCTCCTTCCAGGGATCTGCAACAGACATTTGCGGCATCTCTCAGTCGGCCACCCACAGATGCATCACGCAGGTCACAAATGCCATGTTTGACAAGTCAGCCAATTATGTCAACTTTGCCACTGATGAACCCAGTGTTACTGAGTGGGCCACTCTGGTTGGCTTCCCACGGGTGCAGGACATCATCAACTGCACACATGTGGCCATCAAGGCACCCCCTCATCTCCCAGGAGCGCTTGTGAACTGCAAGGGCTTCCACTCCCTCAATGTGCAGCTCATCTGTAACCATAGGAAGATCATCATACATGTGTGCGCCAAATTCCCTGCCGGCTGTCATGACTCTTTCGTCCTGCGCCAGTCCACCCTCCCTCAGCTCTGCACTGTCGGAGTGCCGTCTTTCGGATGAGACGTCAAACCGAGGCCCCGTCTGCTCTCTCAGGTGGACGTAAAAGATCCCAAGGCACTATTTCGAAGAAGAGCAGGGGAGTTATCCCCGGTGTCCTGGCCAATATTTATCCCTCAACCAACATAACAAAAATAGATTATCTGGTCATTATCCCATTGCTGTTTGTGGGACCTTGCTGTGCGCAAATTGGCTGCCACGTTTCCCACATTACAACAGTAACTACACTTCAAAAATTACTTCATTAGCTGTAAAGCGCTTTGAGACGTCCAGTGGTCGTGAAAGGCGCTATATAAATGCAAGTCTTTCTTTCTTTCTTTGCACCGCCAAACAGACTTACCGGCTGGCTGCTTGGAGACGAGGGCTATCCATTGAAGATGTGGCTCATGACACCCTTGAGAAGGCCAAGTACTGAGGCTGAGGAGCGGTATAATGAAAGCCACTTTTCCACCAGATATGTCATAGAGCAAACAATCGGCATGCTGAAGATGCGCTTCAGATGCCTTGACAGATCTGGAGGAGCTCTTCAGTACGCACCAGCCAGCGTATCTAGAATCGTCGTCATCTGCTGCGCTCTGCACAACACAGCGCATCAACGAGGATTAGCACTGCATGAGGAGCAAGGCGCAGAGCACACAGCCTCTTCAGAGGAGGAGGAGGAGCAGCATCAGCTGGAAGAGGAAGAGGAGGAGCAGGAGGAACGTGAGGTCCAGATGCCAGCAGCACCAGAGCATATTGCTGCCCGGGAGTCCAAGGATGGCATCATCATGGCCAGATTTACTTAACTTCCTGCATTACACCCATATGGCGGAGCGGGTTGGATGGCGCCAGAGGAGCTGGCACAGCGCCTGTCCTGGGCCAACATCCGGCTCGCGGCCAAAGCCATCGAGTCGCTGAAAGTGGCACTGGGCCCTGACTCCACTAGGTGTATCGCGGAGGCTCAGGTATGTGGGGCGATCCCGTCCGAACTGACCCGCGTTCGGACGGAATTCCTCATCGGCGCCCGGCCCCGAAATCCCTCTCGGGATCCGGCGCTTCGTAACTTGAGCTGTCTCCGGGAAATGCCCTCCGTGCCTTTTCATTCTGCACAGAGGGTTTTCCTGTACGGGCTGCTCCTGCACACTCTCCACTTTGCCATCTTCGTCTGCCGTCCGGACACGCCTTGGCGTACCATCTTGCCGTCCGGCGTAGGCAGGGGTCCCCAGTGGAGGGCTCCATATGCGGGAGTCCTCCCTTTATCTATTGGGGACTTGGCCTGGAGGATGTTGAACGGAGCAGTCCCGTGCAATAAAGTTTTAAACAGGTTCACAGACTCCCAGGCCGCCTGCCTTTTCTGCGGCCTGGAGGAATCCGTTTTTCATGTGTATATATGGATTGTGAGAGCTTGCAGCACCTCTTCCATTATTTGAAGGGGCTGCTCCTCGATTTTTGGCTGCACTTCAGTCCCACGCTCCTGATCTTTGGTCACCCGGTGCGGAGGGGAGCGGGCAGATCGGAGGACCTCCTCATTAGATTGCTCCTGGGCCTGGCCAAAGTGGCCATTAACTGGTCCAGGCAGCGGGCGGTCGAGGGGGTCGTTCAGCCCGACTGCCTGCCTCTCTTCCGCGGCCACGTTCGCGCCCGGGTGGCCCTGGAGACGGAGCACGCGGTGTCCGCCGGCACGCTCGAGGCCTTCCGCGACCGGTGGGCACCGCAGAGACTGGAGTGCATCATCACCCTGGCCAATGAAATTTTAATTTAATTTGTTACGGTTCTTTTAAAGTTTTATTAGTTACAGTTTATTTGTTTTAAGAGTGCACGACGAGAAGAGTACACCCATATGGCTATCATATGCTGTGCCAGGTTCCCCCCCCCAAAAAACACCATAAAGCATCCTTACAATGGCCAAGCCATTCCTTTCACACTGACCCCCTTTACTGGAGGTAACGTTATGTCTCACCATTCACTCCAACTCACTAAGCCACTTCCAAAGTAGCATACAAAAATGGGCATGACCAGAAAGTGGTCACAATAAATGGTTTTATGTGTGTCATAACATTAACGGAACCTTAACAATAACACTTCTTTAAACACCCATGTGCTTACCCTTGTGCATCTACTTCTGTGTCATTTTTCGTTTACGCATGCTTCTGCAAGGTGCAACCCTGTGGCTTCAGCAGAGGTAGTTGCAGGCTGCTCACTTACCTGCTGCGTCTGCGTAGACACTTTTGGCAGACATCCTCTGGGTCTTGGAGCCTGTGAGGGCCCCGCCAAAGTCTGCTCCTCCTGCAACTGTGCAGGGGCAGACTTGGCCATCGCAATCCGAGAAGGCATCTGGGACTCTGACTGAGGGGAGGGGGTGCAACAGGGGAGAAGTGTGAGCACTTTGAGAAGAGCCTCCACTTCCACGTCCCCTCTCACCATCATCCCTCTCACGGGCCACCTGCACTTCCCTGCTCGCAAGGAGCTGGAGAGCACCTCGCTGCACATCAGTGGGGCCATGAGGACCCACGTCTATGTTTACATCCCTCCTAGGGAGGAGGTCTATGAGTCTGTGCCATCTGTTGTCCATAGATGGCATCTGCTCATATGAGGGGCGCATTAGCTGCTCCATGTAGGTGTCCATCCTTTCGATGGACAAGACTACCGTCCCCATCGCCTGCGACACGGTGGTGCTCATGTTGGAGATGGACTCCTCCATTCTCTGCACATTTGCAGACATCGCGGTCACAAAACCTGTCCGAGCCCCCTGCACTTCTTTCTGCATCTCCAGGATCGCCCTCTTTCAGGATGGTCCCCGAGGCTCAGCGTCTGCATGCAGCTGAGCAGAGCTCGGAGTGTCCTGCTCCCCCCTGCAAGGAGTCTCCACCGCTGTCCCTGTCTCCACCATCTGCTCTTGCTCACTTGTGACTTGTGACACACCAGGTTACATCACTACTCTATCCCACATGGTACCCACTGAGGTGTAAGTATCTGCACTGCTGCTGGTTGCGTTTATGTCTGGTGACAGTGCGCCCTCAGAGGCTGGATGCTGCTCTGAGAAGTCGTCTTCCTCTTCCGCCTGGACAGTGCGGGGGGGGGGGGGCGGTCTCTTGATGGACCTGTGGGAGAGTAAAGTGATGAGTTAGAAATGTTATAATAAGAATGGTTAACGATACCATGACTGCTGTTTGCCATGTGGCTGTATGAGATGTAATTCTGTCACTAAGTTTCTGAGAGGTACCCCTCTCTCCGTCTCCCACCTCCAGCAGCTCTGCAACTCCTGAAACCTCCAGGGCGACCTCCTCTGCTGCAGTCAAAGTGGCGTAGTATGGAGGGCCACCTACGGTGTTCTCCCTCTGCCTGTTGTTGTGCGCTCGTTGCTCCTGCAAGGAGGAAAAGAAGAGATGTTTGAGTGAGAGTGATGGAAGGAGTGTAAGGAATGTGTGGGTTACATCTGTAGAGGGTGACTATGAGGGAGTGTGGCACCAATGCCAAAGTGCCAATGCAAAGTGGCCTCCTTGTGTGGTGTTAGTTGTTATGATTGCATTAGGATGAGGGTGAGTGTGTGAGGGGGGGTTAGTCAGATGGGGATGTGAGTATGTAAGTAGAGGGAAAGGGTGGGTGGACGTGCAAGGTATGTTGGTGTGAGGAATGATGTACAGGAGCAGGCTTGGGAAGGCAGAGTGATGGGGATGTGATGAGAGGCACAGCAGGAGTAAACTGAGTGTGGCTTTGCACTCACCTTTCCTGATCTCATGAGATCACTGAAGCGCTTCCGGCACTGCACCCAGGTCCACCTCACCACATCCCTGCTGTTGACCTCCTCTGCTATCTCCAGCCAGGCTATTTTTGTCTCCTGGGGAGGTCTCTTCCATCCATCAGCAGGGAAGAGGACCTCTCTGCGTGCTCTGACTCCCTCCACAAGAATATGTGGGGAGTCATCTGAAAATCTGGGTGCAGCCCCTCTGTCTTTGTGAAGACATGTTTTCAAGTCTGAGCAATAAGCAGATCGTGCAATATCCTCCCTGCACACTCCTCGATGAACCTTTAAATGCGATGTGGCGAAGGCTGCTTTAAATATCCCCGCCGGAAATGAGTCATCGATGACGTCATTGGACCCTCACCATTTAATAGGGCCGGGAAACACACAGGCCTACCTTAATAGGCGCCACTAACTGCAAGTCACTCTGAGGAGCAGGATGATGAGAACAACTCGGTTCCGACCCGCCATGCGACCCGCACACACCCGACCCGACTCAGAAGGGAAAATTCCGGCCTAAGTGTGAGTTTTGACTCTCACTGTTATTCCCAAGCCTCCCCTTGCTATTCCCAGCCTTGGCCTTTGTTCCCTGGCCCATCCGACTGCTGTTATCAGGTGACAGTGCTGGGATTCAGCCTCACTTCCTGCCCTCCAAAGAAGGAATGTAAGGGAATGGGATTATCCCATGCTCAATAGTGTGAGTGGAAAAGGCCCTCTCTAACTGACCATACTATATTTAGTAAAAGATCTTTCTTTTACACTATGAAGGCTGTGATAGCTCACTTCCAAACTCTCTTCCTTCCTTTCTCTTGCTGGAGAGGGAGCCATGTTAAGCTGTGACAGCAGGACACTGGCAGATAGATATGTCATGGAGAGATGCAGGGGCAGTGAGCCATCTGAGGAATGGACAGGGGCGCCACAGAGGGTGGATTGGGAAGTGCAGCAAGAATCAAGGTACGCACATGTAAAGGACAAAAGGTAAGAGAGAACATTCAAAAGGGAATCGGATCTCAACTTCAAAAAGAAAACTGTTCAGAGCTACGAGGAAAGAGCAGGGTGGGCACGATGAGCCGAATGACCTCCTTCTGTGGCGTATGATACTATGATTAGAGGCCCTGCCTCTATATGATCACTGCATCCTTCGCAATATTGTTGCTGAAAATATATTTTTTATACTTTTGTACAAACACGCTGCTATCGGTTAAATACAGACTCGGAAGAAATAATTGAACAAGTCTGTCCTTTCAAATTAAGCTTCGTTTTGTGATTGCATTTCTTACAGAGGGATACTGCTGGATGAGGAGTGTGCAGTGATGTAAAGGGCCTATGGGTGTCACAGCAATCTATTGGCATATAATGTAATTGAAACTGTGAAATTAAAGCGAGTGAATAGTGGATTAGAATTACTTTCGTATATTTGATTAACATGTAAAGGGAAATAAACAGGGTAGGTGGGCAGGAGGATTATTAAAGTGACTCTGTTCTTTTATTTCTTTAGTCTCATAAATCTTCCTGCAGGTGTCACATTTTCTGTAATATTTTGCCTGTCACTCTTTGTTGTCGCTCATCCATGCCTTTGTTACCTCTAGACGTGACTATTCCAACGCACTCCTGGCTGGCCTCCCACGTTCTACCCTATGTAAACTTGAGGTCATCCAAAACTGGGCTGCCCGTGTCCTAACTCGCACCAAGTCCCGTTCGCCCATCTACCCCGTGCTCGCTGACCGACATTGGCTCCCGGTTATACAGCGAGGGATTCTTTTCAAATCCCTCCATGGCCACACCCCTCCTATCTCTGTAATCTCCTTCAGCCCCACAACCCCCCGAGATTTCTGCGCTCCTCTAATTCTGCCCTCCTGAGCATCCTTGATTATAATCGCTCAACCATTGGTGGCCGTGCCTTCTGTTGCCTAGGCCCTAAGCTCTGGAATTCCCTGCCTAAACCTCTCCGCCTTGCTACCTCTCTTTCCTCTTTTAAGACGCTCCTTAAAACCTACCTCTTTGACCAAGCTTTTGGTCACCTGCCCTAATTTATCCTTATGTGACTTGGTGTCAAATTTTTTGTTGTCTTATAATACTCCTGTGCAGCGCCTTGGGACGTTTTACTACGTTAAAGGCGCTATATAAATACAAGTTGTTGTTGAGACCCATATTGTAATAAGACAGTGGAGTAGATTCTTGCCTTCACCGCCCAGCATTAAGCATCGTCTGGGCAGAGCGCAGGGAGGACCGTAGGCCCCTTACAGAAGTGCCAGGTTTCCCTTCCATTCATTACAATGGATGACGTTTGGATGTATTTTCAAGAAAGATTAAATAAAATCACCCTCGTGAACAAATGCACAAATACCTTTTTGGTAAATAGAAAACTTATAACTGTTTTGACAAGGTATAATGCTAAAAGGAGTTGACATGCATCATTAGCCAAATTTCAGTGTATCCTCCCCCGTGGAACACTATTCAGCCATCTGTACATGATGCAGGTGACTGAAAGCGCGCTCTATATGGATGCTGCTTGATGGTACGAAGAGATGAGGTTCCCCCTGTGCCAAACAGGGTAAGTGGCTGCATATGTCACAGCCAACCTGCAGTGTGTCAACATTAATGTTTCCAAATTTTACTGAATTCGACCCAGATTTTGGAATTGATCTTTTAGGCGGTAATTATTATGGCTTAATCGGATTGACTCTTAAAATCAGAAGGTTTATATATAATCTGGCAGACTGGTCAAGCAAAAAAAAAGGACTGTAAGACCAGAGCCTACAAATTGTGTTCTTGGTGTGGCACAAGGGTAGGGCATGACTTCTGGCCGCCCGTTTGCCTTTGTCTTGAATGGTCCCAAATCCTGGGGACGGGGTCTTTTGACTATTAGGGGTAGGTGCCCAGGCTGTTAATGGAACTACTGGGGTGCCTGCTCCACAGAGCAAGTATGAATCCTGTTCTTCAGAGGGGAGGGTTCATAGGCCCATTCGGCCCATGCATTGACAGGCCTCAATCATCATTTAATGCTGCCTCCTAGATTGGTTGCTGATATCCAAATGGCAGTTGATCAACAACAACAACTTGTATTTATATCGCGCCTTTAACGTAGTAAAACGTCCCAAGGCGCTGGACAGGAGTATTTTAAGACAAAATAAATTTGACACCGAGCCACATAAGGATAAATTAGCAGGCCAGGCAGCATCCGTGGAGAGAGAAAGAAAGTTACCGTTTCAGGTCGATGACCTTTCATCAGAACTGATGAAAGGTCATCGACCTGAAACGTTAACTCTCTTTCTCTCTCCACGGATGCTGCCTGGCCTGCTGAGTTTTTCCAGCGTTTTCTGTTGTTATTTCGGATTTCCAGCATCCGCAGTATTTTGCTATCGTAAGGATAAATTAGGGCAGGTGACCAAAAAGCTTGGTCAAAGAGGTAGGTTTTAAGGAGCGTCTTAAAGGAGGAAAGAGAGGTAGCGAGGCGGAGAGGTTTAGGCAGGGATTTCCAGAGCTTAGGGCCGAGGCAACAGAAGATCACTCTTGGATCAGTTGCCATTTGAATACTGTATTTTGGGCCTCACTTTCAGCCTTGTTCAGGATATACACTTGCTTCATGCAGGTGTATTTACTACTGCTATTAGGGAGGCAGGATGAGAGATATTTCTGGGGTGGGGGGGATGTGGGGGAGCCCTGGAGCCCACAAAAGCGATGCCACGACCAAGTGAATTTTGTCTTCAAAGCCTGAAATGGGCCTGTGACAAACTGCTGTCCCTCTGGCCCCACGCCATTGGATTTCCACCCCCACCAAAACCCCCAGAATTTCCAGATTCAGACCTTTGTCTTGCTGTTTGTATTTTTACATTGCTTGAGAGTGCACAGCATGCATGCAGCATCAAGATCAGTGTTCAGAGGGAGGACAGAAATCTCTGAGGCAAAGACTGGGATCTATAAAGACATTTTGAAGGTTCAGTAATTTACGTGCACCTATATCAGAAAACATCAGTTAGTGCACAAGAGGAGCTGATTTTTTTCAGAAACATTGTTTATTGATTGCTGGTTTTATGGGGGGGGGGAGGGGGCGGAGAGAATGGTTGAAGCACTAAGTGG
This sequence comes from Squalus acanthias, assembly GCA_030390025.1. Classification (NCBI taxonomy): domain Eukaryota; kingdom Metazoa; phylum Chordata; class Chondrichthyes; order Squaliformes; family Squalidae; genus Squalus; species Squalus acanthias. The sequence continues at coordinate 70,757,738 of CM059437.1, forward strand.
AAGAAAAGGAAGTTTTGATGCTGGGAAGCCAACACAAGAAGTAGGGCAGTCAATTAGAGGTTGCACTGTGGAATTGAGCATAAGCCAATGGGATCGGCTGGATTTAGGTGCTTTGGTGGAAGGTTGTTAAGTCTGATCCTACTAGGATCAGCTGTTCTCTGCTTTTTCTTTTATATTTAGCTTTTATACGTAACTTACAACCAAGAAATGACAAAATCACAGCAGTCAGCGAAAATTAAATAAGACGTTCAAAAGAAACAATGCAATAAAGAGAATTGGTGGTGTCCAACTAAAAACATGATCCGTAGCTCATCACTTTTTTTTTCAGGCATGTTTTAATAGAAAGCACAATTTGCAATCTGTCGGTAATCATCAATACCTTGGTGGTCCTTAGATACAGGTGGGCCTGGCAATCTCTCATGTTGAGGGGTAAAACACTGGCATTGGCACACTTGCACTAATTGTGGTTTTAGGCGGTTTAAAATATTTAAATAATCACCCAGTAGTGTTTATGCCAGAAATGTGGCCACTGCTGTTTGTAAGGAGAGGGGAAAAAACCTCCCGCGTGGTAAGAGGGGGACTGGGGCCCAAGGAGTGAAATGAGCCGCCTGTCTTGCACAATCCGGTGATGGTTTGAGAATGCTGCCAGCTTGCCCTTCATTATCCAATTCTGCAGTGGCAAATGCTTCTCACTTCATGGTTGCTGTTCCTGCTAGATAAGATGCACTCAAAAACCACAGGGGTGATTTTAACACTGCCCACTTGGCTGACGGTTACAATCGCCCGTGGGTTTTATCGCCCGGCATCCCACACCGATCCCGCAGGCTATGATTTTAACCTGTTCTTCTGTGCGGGCGAGAGGGACATCACAGGAAACTGACAGGGTCCTTCTTTAAATATGCAAATCGAGATCCCGTGACATGATTGGGGCATGACTGCTATTTTTACTGTGGGCCGGAGCGGGGAAGTGGTTGTGGCTTTTCCACCAAGTCCACCTAGTGGGAAGAGGCTCAAAAGGGTCATTCTTTTTTACTTTTCTTGTAGGACCAGGATGAGCAGGAGTGTAAAAGTAAAAAAACAAATTCTCCTGTGCTTCACGTTGCTCAGGCCAGGATGGCTTGCCCCCACCTCGGCCCCCGCCTGTCCGAATCCTGCCCCAAGTTATAATTGAGGCTCAGATGATACACCTACAGGAAAGAGATCCATGGAATAAGTCCAATTTCTGTATTAGTTTATGGTCAGTCATTGTGTAAAATATAAAGCCAACGTGTAAGACTCTCGGGCTTCGTCCAGTCTGCGCTTGATGTTGTGAATATTTGGCAGAATTTCCGGTTGGATTAGTCTCCCATCTGATCTGCCTGGGATTAGCTCTCCTTTTCCAGTTCTTAATATTTTCCAGCTCCAGTCTTAAACATTATCTTTGTCATTTTTTTAATGCCACAGTACAAAAGAATTATGCCACAACACTGATCGAGATGGATTTGAGTTGAAAATAAATGTCATTAAGAGTTACTTGCTGGTGACAAGATGATGTGAGGAACAGGCCTTATTAAATGTTTTTATCATCGTGGAGGTATGTGTTGACAGATTAAAGCTCTCAGTGATGATATCAGACAAGCTGGAATTACTGTTGGTTGAATTCCTTGAAGAGCTTGCTGTCGAGAGGAATGTTTTGGCTTTGTTCTCATCCCAATTATTCTCCTGTTACTTTCAGTCTTTCTCTGCCTCCAGGCAGGCTATGATCCAGTTAGAATAGCCAAGACCTTGGTGAACAAACACTTTTACCTCGCTGCTTAAGGACTTGGCTTTTAAGTGTCTGCTGCTGGAAGCATAATATAAACCACACAGTCAAAAAATATCAGTTTTTCTGGTTGAACTACAGCTTTATGGACCTAAACATTGATGTGATTGAAGAGCAGAAGAACATAAGAATTAGGAGCAGGAGTAGGCCATACGGCCTCTCAAACCTGCTCCGCCATTCAGTAAGATCATGGCTGATCTTCAACCTCAACTCCACTTTCCTGCCCGATCCCCACATCCCTTGATTCCCCTAGAGTCCAAAAGTCTATCTGTCTCAGCCTTGAATATACTCAACGATTCAGCATTCACAGCCCTTTGGGGTAGAGAATTCCAAAGATTCACAACTCTCTGAGTGAAGAAATCCCTCCACATCTCGGTCTTAAATTGCTGACCCTTTATCCTGAGGTTCTCACATCTCTGTGTTGAACTTGGAAGTGTGGAGTAAATGTGTATGTAATATAGAAATGAAAGATTTTACATATATTGAAAAGAAAGAAAGAAAATGATGGAAATAAACAGCAGGTGATCAGATCTGAAAGAGATTTAAAAAAAGGTTAATGCTTCATGTATAACATTTTATTGGAACTCAGTTCTGATGAAGATTCCTGGGATAGCCATGCCTCCATAGAGTTGTTTTGCTTTCATTTACGCTTCAGTACAATCCAAGCTCGTGTAAGACCGTGGGCACATGTAAAACTCCCTTGAAATCCAGCAGAGTTGGCAGACCTATCCGTACCACTCAACTGCTCCAATTGTTAAAAGTGGGACCAAGATAGTGATTACCTGGCATGCTTCCCTCCTGGAGAAGATCTTGAATCCAGGACCCTCCAGAGATGATGGTGATGAAACTGACCTTGGGGGCAGTAGCGTGAAATGGCTGATAATGAATGGGTTTTACACCCGTCTGATTTTCTTTTCCATTGACTTCAATGCTGCCGATTCGCCGTGGCCCATTGTGCGCAACTGCCCTAGACCAATTTCACCCCCAATTTCCAACCCTTACCTACTGAGTACTGTTTTAGGCTCTACTCTTGGTTAGTGCTGGCTGTCCTCTAAAGTGCAAATGCACGCTCGACAGCAGCTCTAAGGACTGGTCGAATAACAAGCGTCTGATAGCAGTGAAGAGAAAGAAATGCCACTGCTAGTTATTCAAATGGTCTCTGCTGGGTGTTTGATGTCCTGAGAGCTGACCTTATTTCACTGCGAAAGATAAAGCCAAGTCCTACAGACCACAATTAGAAGCAGTCCTCACCTGCTACAATGACAACAAACTAGCATTTATAAAGCACCTTTAATGTAGCTAGACATTCCAAAGTGCGCCACACTTGGAGTAAAAATAGACACTGAGTATAAGTTCGGGAGTTAGAAAAGGCGATCCAAAGGCCTGGGCAGATAGGTAGGTTTTGAGAAAGCAAATAAAAGGCAGTGAGAGAGGGACTTAGGATGAGAGTTCCAGAGAGTGGGGCTGAGACGGCTGAAAGCTCTTATACCAATGGTGAAATGGAGGGAGAGGAGATGTACACAACACCAGAATTGGAGGAATAAAGGACTATGAATAGGACATAAGGGTAGAGGAAGTTATGGGGTAGGGCGGGGCAAGGCTATGGAGAGGTTTGTAGATGAGAACAGATATCTTTATATTGATGCACTGGCAACTAGAGAGCCAATGTAGGTCAACAAATGGGATGTAGTGTGATGGAACTCTGGATGAGTTGGAATTTATGAAGGTTGGAGCTTGGGATATCAGCAAGGAGGATGTTGTTGAAACCAAGTCTGAAGGTTACAAAAGAATGGATAAGGTTTTCAGCAATGGTAACAGTGAAGTAAAGATGGAGATGGGCAATGTTTGGATGTGGAAGTAAGCATTCTTGCTGGTAGAAAGAATGTGGAGTTTGAAACTCAGCTCTGGATTGAGCGGGATACCGAGGTTGTGAACCGATGGAGAGACAGATGCGGTCAATGGCAAGGGTTGGAGTTTTTGATGGGGGCTGAATATGATAGCTTTAGTCTTCCCAATGTTCAATTGGAGGTAATTCTGTCTCATCTATGACTTGATGTCGAACAGGTAATTTGACATCAGAGAGGCAGTTATAAACTTAAAAGTGGTGGAGACGAAGAGCTGGATGTCATCAGCATAGATATGAAAACTAACCCCATGGTTGTGGATGATGTCACTGAGAAAGAAAGAAAGAAAGACTTGCATTTATATAGCACCTTTCACGACCACCGAACGTCTCAAAGCGCTTTACAGCCAATGAAGTACTTTTTGAAGTGTAGTCACTGTTGTAATGAGCAGCAATACGCAAATGAAGAAAAGGTGAGGGCTGAGGATGGGCAACTAGTGGTTACTGTGCAAAGGTGAAAGGAGAAACTATTGCAGGAGATGTGCTGGCTGTGTTGGGACAAGTAGGCGTTGAAAATTCTAGGGCTTTCCTATAAAGGTGGACCACTGAGTTGAGGCAGTGGAAGAGGATGGTACAACTAACTGTGTTGAAAATCACGGAGAGGACAAGCAGGGAAAATGCAGTGCATTAAAAAGTCTTCCTTCTGTTCTCTCCAACTATCAGTCCATCTCCAGCCTCTTCTTCTGCTCTAAGGATCTGAAATATGTCAGAACCCAACTCCAATCCCTGTTTGAATTTCTTCAGTCCAGCTTCCATCCTGTCCACAGCACTGAGACTGCCCTGATCTAAGTCACCAATGACATTCTGTGTGACTTTGACCCTGGTGTGTTATCCTTCCTCTTCTTCCAACTTTTCCTGCAACCATCAACACAGTTGACCACACAATCCTGCTTCACTGCCTCTTTGTCATGCAACTTTGCACACCCCTCTTAATGTTCCAATAATAACTGCTGCAGTGAACCCAACATATCTTCTGCATTGGCTTTTCCTTCCCTGTACATATGGTCACCTCTGGTGTGGACCAAGGTTCGATTCTTATCCTCCTCCTGTTCCCCATCTATATGTTGCCCCTTAGTGACATTTTCATAAAGAATGGCTTTGCTTTCATATGTACGCAGTGATACCAAATGTTAACTTTCCTGGATCATCCTGGATTTGAGCACTATGATTATTACTCATGCCCTATTCGAGCTCATCTTGTCCATGAGACCCACTTCCTGCTCCCTCAACCGTCCCACTAAACTGCTGACCACCCAACTTCCCTTGCTGGCCCCCATGTTAGCTGATTTTGTTAACGGTTCTCTCCTCAGGTATTGTCTCCCTCTCCTTCAAATCTGTCGTCATCACCCCTCTCCTCAAAAAAACCACCCTTGACCCCTCTGTCCTTGCAAACTACCACCCCATCTCCAACCTCCCTTTCCTCTCCAAAGTCCTTGAATGTGCTGTCACCTCCCAAATCCGTGCCCATTTCACGCAACTCCATGTTTGAATCCCTTCACACAGGATTCCACCCCAGCCACAGCGCAGAAACGGCTCCTATCAAAGTCACAAATGATACCCTACTTGACTGTGACCATGGTAAACTATCCCTCCTCACCCTTCTGGACCTGTCTGCAGCCTTTGACACATTTGACCACACCATCCTCCAACAACACCTCTCCTCCATCATCCAGCTGGGTGGGACTGCACTCTCCTGGTTCCATTCTTATCTATCCAGTCATAGCCAGAGAATCACCTGCAATGGCTTTTCTTCCCGCTCCCGCATCGTTACTTCTGGTGTCCCCCAAGGATCTATCCTTGGCCCCCTCCTACTTCTCATCTACATGCTGCCCCTCGACGACATCATCCGAAAACACACCTCATGTTTCACACATACGCTGACGACACCCGTATCCTAACTCGCACCAAGTCACGTTTACCCATCACCCCTGTGCTCACTGTTCTGATGAAAGGTCATCGACGTGAAACGTTAACTCTTTCTCTCTCCACAGATGCTGCCTGACCTGCTGAGTATTTCCAGCATTTTCAGTTTTCATGAACCTTTAAGTGGCTGTTTGTTGCTGCTTGTCTGTGGAGTCTCTCTGGCTTATCAATCTCCATCTGATGCCTTTAGATGGACTACTCACTTTGAACAAAACAATTTAGGAAATACTTTCCAAAAATTGTCCAGAACAAACCAAATTTAATTCAATCCTACAAGATGCTTGTATTTGAATTGAACCTCACCCTCAGACATTTGGCCAGAGATAAAAACTATATTCTGAGGCTATTGTAACAAAACAAGCTGAGCCATTTTTTGTAAGTGAATCTGTTTTTTAACCCCACATGTACTGTGAAAAAAGAAAGAAGTCAATGCTATGATGCATCATAGACAAAAATATTTCATTTTTGTCACAAAAGTCTCCCTGACTTTAGCCACTTGTTCTAGTTTTTTATGGCCCGCATTCCTGATTTTCAAATTTGCACGATGAGAGGAATTGGCCTGTTGTTCAAAGTGGCAAAGAAATAGAATTGCTAAGGAGCTGCTTAATATTCTATCTATAGATAACATGTAATGCAAGGAAGCCAGACAGAGGGAGTGGGAAAAATATTTAGCAAAAGCTGATAGTTCATAAACAGTATCCAAGCAATAAGTCATTCTACCTTGATGTATATTTATCACACCTACAGGTAAAGATTTTCTGTCACCATGGAACCAAGCTTCTCCACGTGACCCAGTCCTGCTTTGTTCACTTAGGATATTTACATGTCATATCATTACTGTTTTTCATAGTTCCAAACCTAGTGATATTAGGCTCAACAGGGTTAATGTCTCTGTTCAAATAACAAGCAAGGAATGTTATAAGAACATGCCGAACATTCTTATGCTAGTATCACAATCATTTCTGGGCTCTGACACAAGTTAAAGCTTTTATCATGTCTCTCTAACTGGGTGAGCTAGTGCTTTTTCCTTTCCCTTCCTAACCAAGAATAACACAAATGATTCTTTTCTGGGACGAATCCGTCCACTTTGAGTCTCTGAGAGTGGCCAAACCGAGCACAACATATAAGAGTAGGACCTAAACCCATGTGATTTTTATTAGAGCTCGCAAAGCTCATTCATTGTTAGACGTTATTAAAATACTATTATAACTGTTGTCGACGAATTGCCCTTTTTAAAGGATAACATTGACCAGGTCAAAGTGAACCATGCTGGAGAAAAATGACTTGATTTGTACAATCAGTGCGTAGTTTGAGGGGGTAATTACAGTCTACAGTGGAAATAAATCCCTTCAGCATGAAGAATTTTCCCAGCACTTTATCTTCTGCCTGATAGTGACAGGCTAACATTAATCCTTTCAGCTATCATTGGTAAAATACCTTTTTTAGTAGAATTTGAAAGCATGCTGCCAAATTATTTAACAAAAAAATCTTCTCAACAACTTTTAATCAATTTTTAAATTAGATTTTCAATCATATTGTCAGTGTCCTTTTTTCAGTACAAGTAATTTAGTAGTTGAAATGATCTTGTTGGTGTGTTCGAAGACTACAGTAACATTGTGTGAAAGGCATCAAGTGGTAGGAAGTATATTTCTGAACAGTATAATGGTGTTGTCAAGACATTCCGATTTTACACAGAAATAAAACATATTCAAGTGACATGTGGCAGAGAGTATGCAATAAGAAGCAGTGACATAAATGAGATACATCATTCGACCAGAATGTGCATTTTACATGTACATGAGTCGGACAAATTGGTATATTTTATATGAAACCAGGCGTGAATCCAAACCCTGATGTGAAGAGTAATGTCCTGTTATAGGAGATCATTTTCTGAGTGTGCACCAGTGGCTGAGGTTCCCTGTTACTAGTGACCACTTGGGAAGATTACCCTGTAAAGCTAGTACTGTGATAGCTAAATGGAGTTTCTCCCGCCTAACTCCAGAACTGCTGATTTTATATCTCCTCTGTCTCTATCTATGCTGGGCTTTCTCCCAATTTAAACCAGCAGTGGGAATCTGGATGTCGGGAGTTAGGAATGAGTTTTTCCTTAAGTTGATTTGCCGCACTGTTCTTATGTGGCTAGGCTGGCTTGGTATACTTTCGCAGGTTTAACAGTTTGAAACCTGTGCCCTCAGTGCTGCTCCTATTGATGGATGTACGAGCACCAGTGGTAGGATTGTCGAGTACAGACACTTCAAACTGCTGGTGAGTGCAGTGGTCTAATGATATAAGTATTGAGTAGGAGGTGTGCGGGTTAGGTTGATTTGGCTATGATAAATTGACCCTTAGTGTTAGGGGGGGATTAAATATGTGGGGTTACGGGGATAGGATGGGATATGTTAGGGGGAATTAAATACGTGGGGTTACGGGGATAGGGTGGGATATGTGTCGGTGCAGGCTCGATGGGGATTCTGTGTGAGAAAGCAGGGACAGGGTACTGGATTTGGATGATCAGCCATGATCGTATTGAATGGTGGAGCAGGCTCGACGGGCCGAATGGCCTACTCCTGCTCCTAGTTTCTATGTTTCTATGAGATGGAGGCCGGTGATGGTGAGCGTGCTGCGCATCATGCTGGCCTGGTCTAACCCCTGCCTCTCAAAGTTTGTCTGCCTCTCTGCCTGTCCCCACCCACTGGCTGAGTCTGAAGTCTCCGTCTCTCCCCACGCACCTGCCCCAAAACTTGAGTGTTTGTCTTGCCCTCATCTCCCTGTCTGAGCCTCTGCCTGTTTCCACCTGCATGTTGGTGGAGTGACCAGCTGATGTTACAATCAACATGTGTTCGGCTCGCTGGCTTTTCAAACATGCTCCTGTTTAAGTTTAGCATTTATTTTGTCTGGTGTTTGAACTTAATGAAAAGTTTAGAATTAAATTTACAGGCCGATATTGGCCCCCAGAGCTCGAATGCTCATTTCACCAGGGAATTGCAGTTTATGCTTTTGCAGTCTTCTGTGTCTGCTGTACAGAAAGACCCTTGCTTTATTTTGCTTCCAGCAGCCTGCAATCGTGACACTGTGATGCACATGAATGTAGCCGTTCTTTATATAGGGAGAGGCAGAATACAGTAGTCCCCATAATGATATCCACATAGACAGAATATACTGTGTGTTCCACTTGTGTATCCTCAATATATTATTAAAGACTGCCTGCAGCTATGTTACTTTTAAAACCACAGAACTGAAAAGGGAATCAAGTCTTTTGTTTTAACATTTCTCTGTCAAAACACACCTGGAGTTAAAGAAGTTGCATGGGTTCAAGTGATTTTTGTCATTCTATTATGACAGTCTTTTTTTTCTTCAGTGTAACCTCTCACTGTAGGCAAAACTTTTATATTAAATGCCATTCATTTCATTGCTGTTTGCGGGAGCTTGCTGTGCGCAAATTAGCTGCTGCATTTCCGACATTACAACAGTGATTGCACTTCTTAGGTGCTTCATTGGCTGTAAAGCACTTTGGGGTGTCCTGAGGTTGTGAAAGGCGCTATATAAATGTAAGTTAATGTTACAGCTGTTACGACACACGCTGTTCAGGGCTTATTAATTGTGAATTTGCTCTTTTTGAGTAAATTAGACTGACGGAGGTGCCTGAAGCTGCCATATTAACCTAAACATAGCCCAAGTTTTATTAATATTAGTATTAATATTCCATTTGAAAGAATTATTTGTACAAAGCTGCCTCACTTGCTGTGATTTGGTTTTTATGTATATGTTTGAAATGCAATGAGTCACTTATCCAGAAAGTGCCCGTGGAGAATATAACTAAAGTAGCAGATTCTATGTGGGAAAACATACAAAATTCGAGTAATACTTCTTTCACTTTAAATTAGGGGATATTTCTGGTACAGGCTGCGGAGTAGAGCTGTGGCAATCATTCCATATTTTATTTATGGAATATGATTTAGTAAAGCTATCAAACTGAATCTCTTCTAGGGTTTCTGGATGTATGGTAACAGGAAATAATGAACAGTTCACAGCGGTCCCCACCATTAATCATGGAATATGACATTTTAACACATTCACTGCTAGAGAAAAGCTGAGCTGCTAGTATTAGACAATGGCTACACCGACAATCATTCAAACCTTTGCACTTTTGTGTTGGTTGCCCAATTTTGCACTCAAATAACGACTTTATCACCTAAAATTACAAAGTGGCAGATGACATTTTCTAAGAAAGGACCCTTTTTTTTTACTATTACAGATTTGTATTTGATAATTAAATCCTCCTCTTTCACATTTGACTGTTAAGTGAATCGGTTTCAGAGCTTGAGAAATCTTCGGACCTGGGGAGAATGTTCATGTGGCGTGAAGAATTTTGATTGGCTCAAATTTTCCATGAGTGAGCCAATTCAGAAAAGACACTCTCTGAGCGTATTTCTGATAACTTGTATTGTAACTTCTTTCAGCAGCTCTTTAGCTTCCTTCCTCACTCAACTACATCCCCCTCGAAATAATAGTTCGATCATAATGAGCACTTAAAAATACTCCCCCATCCTGTGTCCCACTAAAGCAAAGAACTTTTAGAGATTTCCCCTTTTTCAGGCTCCTGGGGCTTATCTTTTCCTCCCTTCCCTAACTTGGATCTTTACCCTGAGCCTTTAGTCCACTGTTTTTAGGCCTCGACACAGGTTCCACCTGACTGCTCCATATGCCCTATTTTCTCCTGCTGTGCCCCACACATGCATGGTATTTCAAGCCTCTGAGCATGCTCGACCTCAACCATAACCCTCACACAGAGATTTCTGTCTTGCATACCGTATTTTTTTTTTCAAAATTAATGTGACACTCTGGAGAAGAGGGTACCGTGCTCTTTCCATTGATAATGGCAGATGGATTCTGTTGTGTATTTGTGACTGGGCTGGTGCAGGCATAATGGAGTCCAAGAGGGTTCAGTGCTAATGGAAACGAATTTGAGACTAGAAAGTCGCCAGGGAACCAAGAGTTGGTGAATCACTCACTGTGGAGTAAACAACACATAACTCTCCACTCCATGGTGAGCATTAGCTGGTTTCAGTCACCATTTGGGAGCTCCCAGCTTCAGCAGCCTGCCAGTTTTTAAAAGGATTTTCTCTGGTGGGAACTTGAAGAGGTTTTTCCAATGAAAGGAGGGAAAATGGGGGTAGATTTTCAGCTTCGGCGGTGGAAGAAACGGGCGGCAGTAGATTGGCCGATTGTTGGACATCCCCGCTCAATATTCCTTTCCGTTGAAGTCATAAATCGGGTGGGGTGTCTAACGGGTGAGTAACGGACGGGGGATCGGCAAGCGGCCAGTTTTCTGCCGCAGCTCAAAGTGAAAGTCTACCCCAAGGCCTCCCACTTCTCTTAGTCATATTAACGGCAGAGGGAATTATTGGGTGTGGGGTACACAGTAAATCTCTGATAGTCCAATAGGATTGGAAGGGCCAAAATAGGAGGGTAGCCCGCAAAGGTGGGCACCTCAATTTGGGGCAGAATCAAGCGCGTAATGACCAAAGCTCTGACCACCTCCGCCCCAGCTTCCCCCCACATCGTAGGCGTCCAGGGCGCACCAGAAGTATTCAAAACGGTCATGAAAATATTGAAATAAGGGTTCTACACTTGTTTGAGGGACTCTTTTGTGATATTGTGCCGCCCCCATTGCCTGACTAGCCACATGATAAACTCTCGGAGCAACCTATGGTGCTAACAGGCAGCAAGGATTCTAGGGGCTGGATTTTCTCAATGGAGACGTGCTGGAGGCGGGACTTCTGGTTTCCATATTTCAGTCCCGCTCCCAGCGACGTCTGACCAACCCACGCTATTTTCCCTTGATTGGCCTTGTTAAGCCCGCCCTGCGGGCTTACCGGCCAGTTAAGGAAAAGCCGGTGACAGAGGACATCAGCGTATGACACTTCATCTGTCGAAATTTTTTTGACAGACGAATTGTCAGCGTTTGACAGCTTTGAGAAGCTGTCAAACACTGACAATCTCTGTTCCTAGGTGAGCCCTTGCACACAGGCCCACCAAGGCCTCTCTCCTCAGCAGAAAGCAGATGGCTGCTGCATCGGAGAATGCAGCAGCCATTCTATCATCTCTGCCGTTGAGATGAGGCACCTCCGGATCCTCAATGGTTGAAGCCTGCAGAAAGAAGCAAAGGTAAGGAAACTTTTTCCAACACTTTACACTCATCTCTCATACTTACCTGTCCACACTTGCACCCATCACTCACCTCTACAGCAGACATTTTGACCCCTCTCACCTCCGCAGACCCACTGCTCGCCTTGCTGACCTTGGCGGGGTTTCCCGACGTCGGGAAGCCCGCACTTGCAGGTGTAAAATAGGGAAAAGCCTCAAAACTACCTGTTAACTACCTGTTAACAGGCAGTTAATTGGCTCTAATCCCCTTCCCGCCTCGAGGAGACGGGTCCCTGCGCGACTCGGGGACCCGCCTCCCAGGAAGATGGCACAGAGGCGGGTTGGGAGTGGGGCTGTTACCCGCTCCCAGTGTCTGCCATTTTCCTGGCAGTCCCACCTCCATACCCGCCTCCCCAGGGCTGGGAAAATTTCTCCCTAGGACTCTAGGGGAATCAAGGGATATGGAGATCGGGCGGGAAAGTGGAGTTGATGTCGATGATCAGCCATGATCTTATTGAATGGCGGAGCAGGCTCGAGGGGCCATATGGCCTACTCCTGCTCCTAATTCTTATCTTCTTAAGGACCCTTCAGCAGCGCTATTTAAAGGGCTCACCCACTACATATGGGTTAGTTGTTGATTTGTTCTTTTTGGCTGCTGGTTAGCTTATGGGTGCATTTTTAGCCTATTTTCTCACTTCCACAACTGATTTCTATCCTCTGAGATGATGGGCTGGATTTTACTAACCTCGGCGGGTCCGTGGCGGGTCCCGGCCTCGCTGCCGGTTCCAGCCCGTGGTCCAAAATGATTTTCCCCTGATTGGGCTTGTTGAGCCCGCCCAGCACATTTGCCAGCCAATTGAAGGAAGCGGGTCTGATGATGTAATTCAATGATGCGTCATAGAAACATAGAAAAATAGGAGCAGGAGTAGGCCATTTGGCCCTTCGAGCCTGCTCCGCCATTCAATAGAATCATGGCTGATCCTCTATCTCAGTACCATATTCCCGCTCTCTCCCCATATCATCAGCCGGTTTCCTGTAAGGGACCATGCGCAAATTTTTTTTGACAGTTGTGCTGTCAGTATTCTATAGCATTGAGGTGCTGCAAACACTGACAAGCACTGCACAAAGGTGTACGGCTACACCCAGGCTCTCCCAAGACTCCCTCCATATGCTAATGGTGGGAGTCACAGCACGCAGGGAGGTTCTCTTCCCTTCCAATGGGCAGAAAACACCTCCCCAGGACACCAACACAGCCTGGTTGCACATTGCACAGGAAGACACAAGCAGGGATGTCGACAGGAGGACCAGGCTGCAGTGGCGCAAACCTTTCAATGATCTCAGTAGATCACGAAATGTTACTGCAAAGCCACACTCAACCTCATCCTGCTGTGCCACTCATCACATCCCCATCACTCTGCCTTCCCTACCCTACATATCCTTACTTACACCAACTTACATTGCACCTTCACCCATCTATCTACATTATCACTTCCCCATCTCACTAGCCACCCTCACACTCACCCTCATCCTGCTGCAAGCTTACCAACTAACAACACACAAGGGTAGCCACTTATGTGTTTTAGCCAATGTTAATGTGAAATTTCTGTTAATGTGCTATCAAACGTTGAAATCTTTATTTTCAGCACTTTGTGTTCTTGAACAGATTTGTGTGAACCTTTAGAAGTGGCTTAGTGAGTTGCAGTGAATGGTGAGACATAATGGTACCGCCCCCCCCCCCCCCCCCCCCCCCCCGGCAATGGTGATGAATGTGACAGGAATGGCTTGGGCATTGTAGGGATGCTTTATGGTGTTGGTGTGGGGTGGTGCCAACCTGGAGCATCATGTGGCAGCCAGGGAGTGCAGCGTCAAGCGAAGTAAATCTGGCCTTGGTGAGGTCATCCCTGGCCTCCTGGGCAGCAATGTAGTCGGGTGCTGATGCCCTGTGTCCCGTGCAGCATCAGGTGATTGCGGAGAAGGTTGGCGTTGTTGGTGCTGCTGGTGTGCCTGCTGCTACTGGTGTTGGGGCTGATCGTGGTGGGATTCTGAGGACCAAGGTGAGATAGTTTCAAGAGCTGATGGAATAGATGGCAGGTGAACTTGAGATGACAGAAGTGATCTGTCAATGGTGAGAGAGGTTGTTTCAATGAGGTGACACTGGATAGAGAGTTTACTCCAAACACTTGCAACCTGCATAAAGCTCAATCTGTCTTCCAAATGCAGTAAGCAACAGCTTCTGAGCTTGGAAAGTGAACAGCTGTGAGATGGGAGTTTTTATAGCACATTTGCAGCTATCAAGTAATGAGATGATTCCATGGTCGTACAACTCCCGACCTGCTTACCTGACACGATCCCCGAGCAGCGTAGACCCCATGGGTGACCTTGTAAAATGTAAAGTTGAGCTCAAAATACTTCTTAATGGGCTGTTAACAAGGTCATAATGACCTGAATTGCCTCCCCCGCCACTGCGTGTCGGGTCTGTTCAGCGCTGACAGACCCGACATCTGGGAAAGGCACATGGTGGCGTGTTCACAGCAGGGTCCTGACCCGCTGTCAAAAAACATTTTTCCCACTCAACCCGCCACCGAACACGCCCCTGACCCCCCGAAAAATCCCCCCTGATGTTTTTGCTGGTGCTGCTTCTGGCTGTTGTCAATGCAGTTTTACTGCAGCCATGGATAATGTTCCCTCTGATTTTGTTTTATACGGAGCGTGCCACAAACTCCGTTGAGCGCGACCTTCTCGTCCGTGAACAAATTTTAAACAACAACAACAACTTTTCCAACAACACAACAGCAACCACTTAAATGGATATATACAGCAATGCTATACTGCCACCCCACCGTCTCAAATCATGAGACAATCAGACAAGGTTCTGTACAAGTTTAACATAACTTCTCTGCTTTTGAATTCTATTCCTCTAGAAATGAGCCCCAGTGCTGTATTTGCACTTTTATGGCTTTTTTAACCTGCATTGCTACTTTTAATGATTTGTGAATCTGTACCCCCAGATCCCTTTGCATCTCTACCCCATTTAGACACTTAGGGGGAAAAATTAGGTTGCTTTGCGCCTCCCGTTAGGGGTGCCTGGGCGTGGTGCTGTTAACGCCTCCCGTGAAATTCAGCGGGAGGTTAGCGGCGGTGGTAGCTGGTAACGCCCCTACGGCGCTGCGCCTCCGGCGATGACATAATCGCCATGTGCAGCGTCCCTGCTCGTGATCCGGCCGCAAACTTGGCTCGCACCCCTTGACCTACCGCCAGACGCCATGTCCGACAGGGTCAGGGTGCCGTGTTTGCGGCCGGGGCGGGGCTAATTAAAGGGCAGGTGCCAGGCGGTCTTTTTTTTTGGGCCACCTGCTAGCTCCTGCCCCCTTTCACCTGCTCGTGCCGGCCGCGATCAGTCAGCTGAGCACTCCTCTTGAGTGCCGGGCTCTTTTCCCGGCACCCCGCTCCCCGGTGGTTTAACAGGGCCCCGGGGCATGCTGCGCTAAGCCCCTCCCCTTTAATCAGGGAAGGGAGGCCTGTAGTACCGCGGCGCTATGTGCCGACGCGTGTGGTGCTGTTGCACGTTGTGCGCCGATATTAAATGGGCGCGCCCCAAGAGGGAGGGGGAGTGCTTCCAGTAGCGCCCCGCCTCCTGGATTGGGGCGCTACTGATCAATTTCCGGCGCGGGGCGCGACCCAATTTTTCCCCCTTATTTTCCAAGGAGTAGGTCGCCTTCTTATTCCTCCTACCAAAATGCACCACCTCACACTTATCTATATTGAAATTCATTTGTCACTTACATGCTCATTCTGCAAGTTTGTTTACGGTAGAATTGATTAAAAGCTTTTAGTTCATCATGTACAAACTCTATTTAATAAAAAATTACTTGTCAGAAATGACTGGGATATAAAAGAACTGCATAATGCATTAACACTTCAGAAACGTCACTCCGTTACACGGTTATGCATCGACAAACAATCCAAAAGCCCAAGGTGAGCTGAAAGAGGCATATCTATTCATGCAATTTGTATTAATTTTAAAGTTTTCAACATATTAGTCCATCCCTCATGTCACTATAGCAATGACTGCACAAGCAGCAGGAGCAGCAGCTTTCCTATGGCGCTGACGTGCTGGAAGTCCACATAAGTAATTAGAATATTAATCACAATGCAACCAGACAACCAACAAATATAAAGTGCTGTAGTTCTTTAGTTCACAGTATTAAAAAGAATTGAACAAAACCGGATATCCGTATTTCCAACTTCAATCACTTCCATTAATAAACGTTGTCTTCTTGAACCAGCACACCCACCATGTAACATGTCAGAAATGCAACACTTATTCACAAGTGCAGAAAAACACACACACAATTTGTGTCACCGAATTAAAACAAAAAGCAGGAAAAGCTATGATTTAACAGAAATAAACATTCATCTTTCTTCCTGGGCAGGAGAACCAATCAGACTGACTTGGAAATGTTTACTAATATGTTGACGTAAAGATGTTAATTTACGAATTTTGCTTCTAATGTTTTTCTCTCAAACATTCTCCACAATATTAATCCCTGCTCTTATCACAAAGTGCTGAATTATTTTAGGTACTTCCCAATTAAATAGTGGGAAATAAACTTCATTGTACACTCAATTTTTAATCTCCTATTTCAAATATTTATACCAAATTAAAATTGTACATTATCAGTTTAATCAAAGTATTTTCTGTCTTTCTCAATAAACAAATAATAGTATTTTCTAAAGTAGCTTCCTGCAATTTTTATACATCATTACATAACTCGTGTTTCTATTAACACTCCACTAAATGTTTAAGATGAAATCTATATTTACATTATTCCTGGGACTTGTTAGGACGATAGAACGACAGACAAAATAAAATGGTTTGTGTTTTTCCCCTTTTTTGGTTCTCTTCCTAAACGTCTTAATGATATTTTTTAAAATGTCAATAAAAAGTAATATGTAACTCCTACAAATCCTCCCCACCCTCCCCCTCCACACTTTAGTCGATCGTTCAAAATCAAATATTACGAAATTTCAATCTTAACCTGTTTTAAGCATTTCAGACCCTCTTTAAAAGCGTTTGGTCTTCAAGACCCGGTTGAAACTTGTTCAGATGAGGGAAAAATTAATTTTTGTTTCTGTTTCTTCCAAAATCATATTCGAAACTTAGGGGGGAAAAGTGTTTTTAACACTCATTTTTTGTGAAAAGTTCATTAAAAATCTTTAAATTCTTTCAAGTCTCGTTGCAGCTTTGACAGAAGAAGTTGCTCCAAGTTTCTCTTTCCCTCTTCAACGCTGACGTTAAACAAAGAACAAAAAATAATAAAATAAACTCTAATTCCAAACGGAGCTCAAATAAGAAACTGAGTAAAGTGGTTAAACTTCCTAAGGCGGCGGTGAGGTTATCTATCCCCAGCCTTGGCGATGAGATGGGATCAGTTTAGGAGATGTTGTTTCCTCTTTTTCTGCTGACGTTCCCTCCGTCTCTCACAGACTCTGAGGTACAAACGGGGGCACAAACTTTTTCCCCTCTCTCATAACATGATCAGTGCACGAGCTCAGGGGGCAGTGCGCGAGAGCTCGGGGTCAGTGCGCGAGCTCGGGGCCAGTGCGCACGAGCTCGGGGTCAGTGCGCGCGAGCTCGGGGTCAGTGCGCGCGAGCTCGGGATCAGTGCACGAGCTCGGGGTCAGTGCGCGCGAGCTCGGGATCAGAGCGCGTTAGCTCGGGGTCAGTGCGCGAGCTCGGGGCCAGTGCGCGAGCTCGGGGCCAGTGCGCGAGCTCGGGGCCAGTGCGCACGAGCTCGGGGTCAGGGCGTGCGAGCTCGGGATCAGAGTGTGTTAGCTCGGGGTCAGTGCGCGAGCTCGGGATCAGAGCGCGTTAGCTCGGGGTCAGTGCGCGAGCTCGGGGCCAGTGCGCGAGCTCGGGGTCAGTGCGCGCGAGCTCGGGATCAGAGCGCGTTAGCTCGGGGTCAGTGCGCGAGCTCGGGATCAGAGCGCGTTAGCTCGGGGTCAGAGCGCGCGAACTCGGGGTCAGAGCGTGCGAACTCGGGGCCAGTGCGCGAGCTCGGGGTCAGTGCGCGCGAGCTCGGGATCAGAGCGCGTTAGCTCGGGGTCAGTGCGTTAGCTTGGGGTCAGAGCGCGCGAGCTCGGGGTCAGAGCGCGCGATCTCGGGGTCAGTGCGCGCGAGCTCGGGGTCAGAGCGCGCGAGCTCAGGGTCAGTGTGCGCGAGCTCGGGGTCAGTGCATGAGTTCAGGGTCAGAGCGCGCGCGCTCTGGGTCAGTGCGCGCAAGCTCGGGGTCAGTGCGCGAGCTTTGGGTCAGAGCACGCGAGCTGTGGGTCAGAGCGCGCGAGCTCAGCGTCCGTGCGCGAGCTCGGGGTCAGAGCGCGCGAGCTTGGGGTCAGAGTGCGCACCTTAGAGGGAGCAGTGATCGTGGGTGGTCTGGTCGGGCTACCTTTTGGGGCTGGAGCTTAAAGCTTGGGAAACCCAAAAATTATTGAGACGCTTTGCAGATAATTGTTGCAGTTTATAATTTAGAACATCAATATGTGATAAAGATGTTCTTAATTAAACAGAGCTGAAATTGGCTTGTGTGGGGACTGTAATTTGTTGGTGGAAAGAGTTCATCACCAAAATGATTCGTCATTCATAATCATTCCCTCCCCTCCCCCCCGCAACCCCCCTTCCAGCCCCCAATCCATGCTGTCCTCTGTGGAGAAGCTGGTCCGGGCCACAGACATCTCTCTCTGGCACCTTACTTGCCACTCCTTTGGCCAACGGTGAGGCATGCTTGACTGTATTTCAAAGAGATCCCAGGCCAGCTAGTTTTGTTCCCTACCCTACCACAGAAAGAAAGAAGGACTTTCTCCTTTCTTTCTGCCACAGAAAAAGCGCGCTGAGCCTGACAAGCTTGCCCCATAAGCCAGAGGGCAAATGTCAGCCAAGACTGGAATTCAGAGTGGGGTTTCTTTGTGAAGTCTGACAATCTGCAGCAAGGCAGCTGGCCGCCTGCCTCCCATGACACATCCTCCACTGAATGCCGAGAATCCAGCAAAGAGGTAGCTGTAATATTGTCAGTGAATTGCGTGCTAGTTCATTTGGCAGTCATTTTAACTCACCATTCTCATTGCTAATTACAAAAATAAACAGACTCCAACCATCTCCATAAAAAAATGTCTTATTCAATTTTAAACTTAATTTTATCCAGTAGTACCTAATGCAATGAATTTTAAACAGCAGTCAAATGCGAATGTTTTATTATTTAGAAAATGGAATATATTTCATGTCATAAAGCATTATCAAACTCTAATGAATGTGAAGTCAGATATGGTAATTGCAGAACTCTGATTAAACTGATGGCCACTTTTTGTGTTTAACACAATGGTAAAAATGATGTAGTTTTATTTCCGATATTTGAATTGAATGAGACTGATCCAAAATTGAAGCAGAATATTCATAGGAGAGGCCTCAGTGAGGCTTGCTGCTCTCCCGGCTGAGTGGCAGTGTGAATAGAATTGATGAAATTTAATCTTATAGTTACTTGCATTTCGACAGCAAACCTGTGGAGGTGGAGATAGTGGCGCAGAATTTCCTGGAGACTTGCGCCATTGCAATGACACATCAAAAGCGTTGAGTTTCTTTTACACCGTGGAAGTCCCAGGAAATTACGGCGTTAAGATACTTACGCCATTATGCACACTGCACCAAAAATCCCTGGGACCTTTGTGCCGCTCCGTCAATACCCTCGCAGAAACCGCGCCAAATTGATTATCACAGCTCTGTCCCCACCAGTCAAGTCAATGGCGATTGCAAATTTCCTGTATTTACACCAGTTATCTCACTGAAGGCACTTAGACTGAAAATAATTATATTCATGGGTTCAAAATAACTATAACTGCTCTTCCTTGACATTTTTAATTCTTAGATAAAACCCATCTTTGTCACTGTGTGTTGGGGCAGAAATTCGGGTCCCCACGGGTGAGTACGTGCTGTGTACTCACCCGTAGGGCCACCGGAAGCGCCGGTTTCGCGCATGCACTGCGCATGCACGGGAAACCGGAACTTCCGGTCTCGTGAAAGAAGGGGTTCGAGGGTCAACCGCGTGCGCGGGAGAGGCAGCGCGCACGCAGCGAACTTCCATTTTTTTTTACAGGTTTTGGAGTGAGGGTAAGTCCCTGGCAGCTGCGCGGGGAAAAAGCAGGCACAAGGCCTGCTTTTAACAAGGTAAGTGGTGAATTAACTAAAATTAAAACATTTTTTCCACAGGTTTATTATTTTTAAATACTTTAAAGAAAGGTAAGTTTATTTTTAGCCCCGTTAAAAACTGTAATTAATTTTTTCAAAAATTTAAATTATTCTTTAAAATAGTTATTTTATGTAATTTATAGTTATTTTAAAAATGTGATGTTTTTTAAAAAATGTATTTGAAGTTTTAGTTAGGTTTTGAGGCCGATCTCTATTCATAGATTTGACAGGTCTTCCTGTCAAATCTATGAATGGAGATTCCCTGCTCCAATTGGCTCTCCATGACCCACGTGATCCCAGGGGACGCTTCTAACTAACTGCGTCGCTGGGATACGCAAGCCCTGCGCGCTAGCAGCTGGAGGAGGCTCAGGATCGGAATTCCACGTGGGCCTAGAGCACAACGGCAGGCGCGCTAGGTAAGTGCAGTTTGGGGGCTTGCACCCGCGGGAAGCCTCCGACCCGAATTTCTGGCCCAATGTATATTGTGTGCACAGTGCAGAGCATGGAAGGGCCTGAACACACCATTGATAAAAGTGAGCCTGGGGGGAGAAATTTGTTTAGGCCCGTTCTCGGGGGTGAAATGCTCGGTGCGTTCACAGCGGGTGCCAGAAGCTGAAGGCCTGCGGCTTGTTCAAATTTAGGCCTTAGGCCTTACCTGAATAATTCTGGTGAGCTGGGGCACCTGCCTCCTGAGGCAGCTTGATGGTTTCCTCTGGACCAATTTTGTCCAGTTGCGACTCGGACAGTAGCCCTCCAGTACATCCTGGTTGGAGGGAAGTTTTTTTTAATTTGTTCCTGGGATGTGGGCACCGCTGGCAAGGCCAGCATTTATTGCCTATCCCTAATTGCCCTTGAGAAGGTGGTGGTGAGCCGCCGTCTTGAACAGCTGCAGTCCGTGTGGTGAAGGTGCTCCCACAGTGCTGTTAGGGAGGGAGTTCCAGGATTTTGACCCAGCGATGATGAAGGAACGGCGATATATTTCCAAGTCAGGATGGTGTGTAACTTGGAGGGGAACTTGGAGGTGGTGGTGTGCCCATGCGCCTGCTGCCCTTGTCCTTCTAGGTGGTAGAGGTCGCAGGTTTGGGAGGTGCTGCCGAAGAAGCCTTGGCGAGTTGCTGCAGTGCATCTTGTAGATGGTACACACTGCAGCCACAGTGTGGAGGGGGTGCCAATCAAACAGGCTGCTTTGTCCTGATGGTGTCGAGCTTCTTGAGTGTTGTTGGAGCTGCACTCCTTACTTGTGCCTTGTAGATGGTGGAAAGGCTTTGGGGAGTCAGGAGGTGAGACACTCGCCGCAGAATACCCAGCCTCTGACCTGCTCTTGTAGCCACAGTATGTATGTGGCTGGTCCAGTTGAGTTTCTGGTCAACGGTGACCCCCCAGGATGTTGATGGTGGGGGATTCGGTGATGGTAATGCCATTGAATGTCAAGGGCGGTGGTTAGACTCTCGCTTGTTGGAGATACTCATTGCCTGGCACTTGTCTGGCACGAATGATACTTGCCACTTATCAGCCCAAGCCTGAATGTCGTCCAGGTCTTGCTGCATATGGGCATGGACTGCTTCATTATCTGAGGAGTTACGAATGGAACTGAACACTGTGCAATCATCTTCTGACTTTATGTTGGAGGGAAGGTCATTTTTGAAGCAACTGAAGATGGTTGGGCCCAGGACACTGCCCTGAGGAACACCTGCAGCAATGTCCTGGGGCTGAGATGATTGCCCTGCAACAACCACAACCATCTTCCTTTGTGCTAGGTATGACTCCAGCCAGTGTAAATGGGGTGGAGGTGAGCGGGAGCCAGTAGCGACCCAGGGTAGTGCAGGATTTTCAGAATATAAAGTAAGGAGAACAAGCAATGATTTTCATTTTGGATTAAATTACCATGTGGTTTTTAAAGTTGCATTCTACTTAACCTTTATTTAATTGTATTTTATATATAAATGCTCCTCAGTGGTGGTTGAGTGGTCCAATGAGCTAGTACATTATGTTTCACCTTTAGGATTCAGGTTTGAATGCGGCCCAATTTGAAAGCATTGAAAAGCACCTTGGAACAGGAGTAGGCCATTCGGCCCCTTGAGGCTGTTCCACCATTCAATTTGATCATGATTGAGTGTATCCTAACTCCATTTGCCTGCCTTGGTTCCAGAATCCCTTAATAACCTCTCCATGTTGGTCGTAAAGGTCTTTCACAAAATGAATCGAGAGAAAAATCACAGCAGTTCCTATTGGGTGCAGGTTCATGATATGAAATTGCCCCCAACTTGGTGCAAGTTAGCATTAAATTGGCAGACTCACACAGAGAGGCCACAAGGGTGACAGGAATGGGAAATAGACACATCTTCACTGGTGGAGTTTACGGGGTGTTCCTCTGAGCGTGAGAAGGTGTATCCTATGTCTAATCCATGTTATTCCAGTCTTTGATGTTGATGCCTGGGGCGGGGGGGGCAGAAGTGGAAAATATTCCATTCCACAACAACATCATCTCCTTACCTTGTGTATGGTCATTTCAGAGGGTTGTTGCTTTTGTACGGCTTGGAAGGAAGCAATAGCCCAGTTACACTGCATTTTTAAAGTGAACTCGTGACATTCTCCAAAATACAGTACCAAAAGTGTAGTGAAGCTGCTCACCAACTTTGTTCCTAACCTGTCAAGAACAAAATAAATAAAATCACTGCAAGGTGTTATTTTGGTATTGTTTCTTTTTTTAAATATTCTTAGGATTCTTGTTTAAACAGCGAGCGCTGATGACATTACTGGTTCCCTAAGGCATGAGGAAACTGAATTTCCATTTAGTAGATGTGGCCATTAACTTATGGTGCATCAGTCATTATTTCATTTCCACGATCCGTGTTATTTTAATCTCTCACGCTGTTGGGATCACTAAAAGAGGAAAGAACCTGTGTTTATCTAACTCCTCACATCCGCAGAGAGTCCTAAAGTGCTTCGCTGTCAATGGATTACTTTTGAAGTCATGCAATACACCGTGGTTATGTGGGCAAACATGGCAGCCAATTCTGCACACGTGCAAGGTGTCACAAATTCCCGAGCTCTACTTTGAATAGTGTCATTGGATCTTTTATATCCCCCTGAACAGGCAAGATGGGGCCTTGGTTTCAAGTCTCTCTGAAAGATGCTACCTCCGACAATCCAGCACTCCCTGAGCACTGCACTGAAGTCAGTTTCCTTGATTAAGACATCAACATTTAAGCTTCAAAAGAAAATGGTACATGTGTGAAAAAACCATGTTTAGATTTTATTTAAGTTTGTGTGAATAATGTAGGGTCCTCTTCGTTTGTTTTCAGTATGTTTACCAGTGTCAGCTGTGGTTCCCTTGGTAGCACACTCGCCTCTAAGTCAGAAGGTTGTGGGTTCAAGTCCCACTCCAGGGACTTGAGCACATAAAGCTCGGCTGACACTTCAGTACTGAGGGAGTGCTGCACTGTCGGAGGTGCCGTCTTTCGGATGAGACGTTAAACCGAGGCCCCGTCTGCGCTCTCAGGTGGATGTAAAAGCTCCCATGGCACTATTTCGAAGAAGAATAGGGGAGTTATCCCGGTGTCTTGGCCAATATTTATCCCTCAACCAACATAACAAAAACAGATTATCTGGTCATTATCACATTGCTGTTTGTGGGAGCTTGCTGTGTGCAAATTGGCTGCTGCGTTTCCGACATTACAACAATGACTACACTTCAGAAGTACTTCATTGGCTGTAAAGCGCTTTGAGACGTCCGGTGGTCGTGAAAGGCGCTATAGAAATGCAAGTCTTTCTTTATTCGTCGGGGTATTGTGGTTCACCTATAGAATTGCTGAAGTTGAACTGAAGGGAGTGCCACAGAACCTGGGATACTGAGTGCCACGTTAGTGCCTTTTATTGATAATCGGAATATTATTAAGTCCCCTTCTATTTGCAGATATAAGTTGGTTTGTGAAGGACGGCAGAAATTCTCTGTCAAACTCCTGGGCGATTCAGCTATCCAATTGTCTCCAGGCACCTCCCTGGGTTTCCGTATCTCGAGGCTCTTGCTGAATGGTCTTATCTACTAATACTACATTCAGTGACGCAGTAGTGAGCACCGTATGTACGGTATCATGAAGTGCTGGATGCAAGGCTGGGATCTGCCTCTCCCCCACCCCCACCGCCACTCAATTATGTTTCTGATTTCACTTGCACTGATTGGTCTGTTGCTCTTTCCCAATTGGAGCAGCGGGGGCTGGGGGTGAGGGGTAATCAACAGAGTTGTCTCAAAGCAATTCTCCCATGTATCCTGACTCCTCGTTCAGAAACGTATTGGCAGGGGTTGCCAGTGGCTGAAGGAGAGTGAGGGATAATCAGAGAATTTTAGGGCCAATACAGTGTTGATAATACTTTCAATTTTTTAGCACTTATGATTCACTTGAAATGTAGCAAGTTTGAAGAGCCCTCTGACAAAGGATGACAATGAATGCACCTCCTGATTGCCATGGCTCTGCATTAGTTCTACCTCAGTACCACTGGTGGGATTCTGCAGCAGTCTCTTTTCAGAAGCATGCATTTTGACAGGACTGGAAATATCTTTTTTTTTAAACAAAAGGAAAGCTACAACAACCTGCAATCATCCTAGCCTCAACCAACTCCCACACCGTCTTCACATTGTCTGGAATCCTCCCACAGTCTCCTCCCTTATGAAAACCAATGTGAAAAATTAATTTAATAATTCAATAATTTCCTGGCTCTCAGTCATCCTTATCCTTTAGAGAACTGACTTGCACTTCAATTTTCTCCTTTCTGCCAATATAACTGAACAGTTTGTTTTTATTTCCCCGACGGCTTTCATGCTTTTTCTTCTTTGCTGTCTGCCTCCCCACTTTTCATTTTTATAATCCTAATATATTCATCCTTTGTTCTTGTGCCTGTTCAGTTCCGTGTAAAATGCTCGTCATCTTCGTAAACTGGAGCCGACAGTTCAACCGTATTTTTCATCTCTTATTTCTCTTCGGAATGTATTTTGCAGTTTCATGTAAAAAAAAAATCAGTTTCTCTTCTGCTATTTTTCTGTTCAGTGTAATTTCCAGAATAACTCTCCTCAGTTGTGTTCTCAGAGCACAGTAGTCTGTTCTACTAAAGTCTAGGCGGCCGAAATTGAGTCATCGCGCCCCGAGAGGGAAGCGGGGCGCTACTGGAAGCGCCCCGCCTCCCTCTTGGGGCGCTGCGAGGGGATATCGTGGCACTAAGGGCGCTGTGGCACGTTGCGCCGCGGTATTGCAGGCCTTCCTCCCCTTCTTAAAGGGGAGGGGCCTTGCGCAGCGTGACCCGGGGCCCAGCTGGGCCACCGGGATCGGAGTGCCGGCAAAAGAGCCCGGCACTCGAGAAGTGCCGGGCTCATGGAGCACAGCCGGCACTCCGCGGGGGCGGGGTGCTCAGGAGGCCGGGGACGGCAGCGGAGGCAGGTGCTGGCAGGCAGCCAGCAACAAAAATGGCCGCCCGGCACCTCGCCTTTAAATAGCGCCGCCCCGGCCGCAGGTAGGCCCCCCTGACCCCGTCGGACATATAGTGTCTGGCTGTAATTCAGGGGGTGCATCTGAAGATCATGGCTGGGGTGCTGCGCACAGCGATGACGTGATCGCCGGCGGCGCAGGGTGCTAACGGTTACCGCTGCCGCTAACCTCCCGCTGAATTTCGCGGGATGCGTTGGCGGCGCCGCGTTCTGGGGCGCTAATGGAAGGCGCAAAGCAACCGAATCATTCCCCGTAGCATTCTTACTTAATACTCTAATAATGTCAACTTTACACACTGTAATTCCAAAAGTCTAAAAGCTCTTCTACTCTTAGATTCCTTATTGTCTGTTTATCATTGAACTCTCATTCAATCTGCTAGGTCTAGTGCCCTGATTTATATATTGCGACCAGAAGCAGTCCGTGATTTGGCTAGTAAATTTGCTTCCACGTTTCCTTCCCTTGAGTTACCCTTTAGTCTATCCACTTAACTACCAAATAATTGAAATCGCCCTTTGTTATAGCCCTAGTGTTCTTAGCAACTTTAATTTATGTGGTTGAGCAATCTTATGTCAGCCTGTGGACCTTGTTTTGGATGCGGAGTGAGAATCTGTTAGCAGTTTCCTATTGTTAATCTGCTTCTTGAGTTTTACCAAACGGACTCCAATAATATCAACACTGTCGTACCATCCCAAAATACAAGTCTTACTCCATCTCTATCCTACAAGCTCTATCTTATCTGAAAATTATCGACCTTATGATTTCAGCCAAGCTGTTTAATGCCAGTTCTATCCAACTTGAGCACCATTATCCCAGTTCCAACAGGGCGAGACAGACTGGATGCAGGGAGGATGTTTCCCCTGGCTGGGGGGTCTAGAACGAAGGGTCACAGTCTCAGGATACGGGGTAGGACATTTAGGACTGAGATGAGGAGAAATGTCTTCACTCAGAGGGTGGTGAACCTGTGAATTCTCTACCACAGAAGGCTGTGGAGGCCAAGTCGCTGAATATATTTAAGAAGGAGATAGATAGATTTCTAGACACAAAAGGCATCAAGGGGTATGGGGAGAGAGCAGGAATATGGTATTGAGAAAGAGGATCAGCCATGATCATATTGAATGGCGGAGCAGGCTCGACGGGCCGAATGGACTACTCCTGCTCCTATTTTTCTATGTTCTATGAAACCACAGTGCGATGCTACTCTGTGTTACTATACCTACCCTGTTTTGGCACCATCCTTGCTTACTGACACAAAAATCGAATGTTGTTGTATCATATTTGTAACTCCAGCACCCTGCAGTCAGTGGAGACTGAATGATAGAGGAAGTGAGGCAAACTTGGGCCTATCTCAGCAGTGAGGTAGAACCGTTGTTATATCACGGCACATGTTGCTACAACATAGGCCACTATGTCTGCTCCCCTACCCCATTACTTTTCATCTCATGATAATATTTCATCCTAGAAACTTTTAGACATATAACGAATAGTTTTATTAAATCATGCTCCTGCCTTACCCACTGGGTGTTATTGAGTGCATGCTCCCTGCTATTTTCTATCCATTAAAATTAATGGAAATCTTGGTGAGTGCCCAGATTC
Organism: Squalus acanthias; assembly: GCA_030390025.1. Classification (NCBI taxonomy): domain Eukaryota; kingdom Metazoa; phylum Chordata; class Chondrichthyes; order Squaliformes; family Squalidae; genus Squalus; species Squalus acanthias. The sequence continues at coordinate 70,784,821 of CM059437.1, forward strand.
CCAGTAAGTGAGGCTTCCTGCTGGGAGTGTAATTTCATAAAGTTATCCCAATCTTCCTCCAAGGAGCACAATATATAATTATATTTTTTCCGAAGCAACTCAAAAGAAAACCTTTCTTATAAACAACCTTATTAATTTATTGGACCTTAATTCTGGTTACAACAGTTAAGCTAATGCATAGAAAAAAGAAAGACTTGCATTTATATAGGGTCTTTCACGACCACCGGACATCCCAAAGTGCTTTACAGCCAATGAAGTACTTTTTGAAGTGTAGTCACTGTTGTTATGTAGGAAACGCGGCAGCCAATTTACACACAGAAAGCTCCCACAAACAGCAATGTGATAAGAAAGAAAGAAAGACTTGCATTTCTATAGCGCCTTTCATGACCACCGGACGTCTCAAAGCGCTTTACAGCCAATGAAGTGCTTTTGAAGTGTATCCCCTGTTGTAATGTAGGATAATGACCAGCTAATCTGTTTTAGTGATGTTAGTTGAGGAATAAATATTGGCTGGGGCACCAGGGAGAATTCACCTGCTCTTCTTCGAAATAATGCCATAGGATATTTTACGTCCACCTGAGGGGGCAGATGGGGCCTCGGTTTAACGTCTCATCTGAAAGACAGCACCTCCGACAGTGCAGCACTCCCTCAGTATTGCACTGGAGTGTCAGCCTAGATTTTTGTGCTCAAGTCTCTGGAGTGGGACTTGAACCCTCAACCTTCTGACTCAGAGGCGAGAGTGCTACCCACTGAGCCACAGCTGAGAAAGAAAGAGAGTGCTTCCGGTGGACCTAATTCCTTAGATAGTTGGATAGATTATAAAAACCCAGCAACTATTCACCTGTTGTGATGGAGTGGTTATTTTTCAGATGGGGCAGTAATTGCCCAGTGCCCGGGATGACTCAGGGTGAAGTATGCTGTGGATAGCAGTGCCTTGGCTCTGGTGAAATGGAGTGCTGAGGCTCGTCTATGTGGTTACTTATTAAGGGTTGGCGATCAGTCCTAGCAGCATTGAGTGCTATGAATTCACCGCGGGCCAGTTTTGATGAGCTCATTATCATGCTTCAGTAAAATGATTTTACTTTGGCCAATGAATTTTAAAGTTCCTCTGGATCATCTGCAAACCTGTGACCTGTGTAAGAAGTAGGAGTCTATAGCCCCCATGTGAATTTATATAGCTATTCATATTAATCAACTTGCTGACAGTCCCATTTTAAATTAGCTGAAATATGCATGAACTCTGGTTTGTTGAAAAAGATACTCCAGTTATAATCCCATGTTTCTGTTAAGGAGGTGAAAGTGCTGCGCTGTATGTCAAAACAGGTTTCTATAACTTGTGAAGCATTCCTTATAGTTTAAAGAGAGCAACAGAAGTCTTTGTAGTGGATGGTCGTCAATCTACTTAAAAGGAACATTCAGACACTGGAGTGTATCTTTATTACGCGTAATTTCATGGAACTATATTCAAAGCTGGGATAATCAATACTGGACTATTCATTTCTGTGTTTTGTAAAGTTAGAGAAAAGAATCTTTTATTAAACAGTCATTGGTTTATAATGACAGAGAACAATATACTGACGATCTATGGAATAATAGACAGCAAGTGTGGGGTGATCCAGGTTACAAAGTCGTGGGGGTAGGTGCCCCAGAGAATAAAGGGATTGCCTCTGAAAGACAAGAGCAGACATGTTAGTAGCTGCAAGGATGGGGAGTGAGTTTCTTTGTGTAAACTAAGACCCGCTTTGTTGTTGCAGTGCAGCTGAATCTGATTAAAAGAACCTGCATCACAGTTGGTTTTGGAATTTCATAGGAAGTAACAGCCCTGAGGAGTTCCAATAACTTCACAACTTAGAGATGGTGTTACTGCTTTTGGCTCCCTCCGAGCTAGCTGTGTTTCACATTTCCAGTTACTTAACTGGTCTCAGATCTCGCTCAGTTACTTGTGCTGAGAAAACTGATTATGACAAGTCTACCAACACCCTTGCATTTGGTTATCCTCATGTATGGGATGCAACCTCCGCCCTCTGAGTCATCATCTTGTGCCTGCATGCACTGTCACTTCTGGCAGTGTTCTTGCTGTCCAGCGAGGGCTTCACTGTGACACGAGATGTTGGGATAGGTCTGTCTCCATAGTATTCTGTCTCTCACTCCCAGGCTGGAAAACACTCGCAAATTTCACAAGAAAGGACAGCAGAACTATCAGCGTTAGAAATTCTTGGAAATTTTGCAGTAAGCTATCAAAGCCAGGCAGGTCAAACCACAATGTCTGGATATGAATATAACTTCATGATCTTGCTTAGGCCAAGGGCAAGCTAACCACAAAACCAAAACTGGTGCTAGTAACTTCTATTACTTGCTGTAAAAGGCATAGTAACGCTTAGTGCCGAGCTTTGTCTCATCAGTTTGCCTTATATGGAATTGTTTTCTCTTCTTGACATAATCTTGTGCTGAGTGAATGAACCATTAATGGGAAACCAGTGGTCACGTACGTTAGTGGGTTTAGAGCTTAATTAGCAAGCTTCCGAGTAGCTCTATGAGCTTACCCCCTGGAAGAAAGAAGCTGACAGCGAGGCCCAGGTTACGATTGCTGGGACCTAGCAGATCGGTAATGTAGGATCTGTCTTGTCCGTGAATAGAGCTTATAAAGGAGCTTTGTGTCGTGGAGTGTTCCATTGCAGGTTCTTGAACTCAAATCACTTAAGGCTATGAACCAAATCTTAGAAAGGATCATATCCCTCCAATGTGATAAGTCCAACAACAGCCAGGCAGTCTGCAAAGAGAGAAAAAGATAAAGAAATAAGAGAAAAGGAAGGTGTGTACATTAGTACCACTTGGCTACCTTCTGTGGCCCATGTGCCATTTTTAACCATGTTTATGTTTTGGGGTGTGGCTGCTCATGACTCAAGTTCTCTCCCATGATTTGTCTGATGTTGACAGGTCGGGATTTACTGCATTTTTAATGTAAGCATGTGCACAATACACATCACATGATCAGCAGCAGGGTATTACAAGATTATCCGCCTTTTGGATGAGACATTAAACCGAGGCCCCGTCTGCTCTCTCAGGTGGACGTGAAAGATCCTATGGCACTATTTTGAAGAAGAGCAGGGGAGTTATCCCCGGTGTCCTGGCCAATATTTATCTCTCAATAAAAATAACAAACAAAACCAGATTATCTGGTCATTATCACATTGCTGTTTATGGGAGCTTGCTGTGCACAAATTGGCTGCTGTGTTTCCCACATTACAACAGTGACTACACTCCAAAAGCACTTCATTGGCTGTAAAGCGCTTTGAGACGTCCGGTGGTCGTGAAAGGCGTTATATAAATGCAAGTCTTTCTTTCTTTCTTGTAGTTTAGATATGTTATACAAAATATTTGGCGGGTTCCTAGATTTTCATATATAATACACCATATTTAAAATCTTGTAAACTGTACAATACACTGACTTGCAAAGATAGGAAGCATGAAAGTTACAATAGAGACTGGCTGAAGAAGTGCAACTGTTGCTCCCTACTCATTAATCACTACTTAATTATAGCAATCAGTTAATTACAGGAGTTTGTAACAGTTGCAGCCCTTCACTGACAGAATATATGTTGCTTTGTGAACTGCTCCCTCGAGGGTTGCGACAATATATGCATCAAACACTGGAACTAAGTTGCAGATGTTCCGTGACTAATGGCATGTGCAATGTACCGATGAAGTACTGTCATTACTTGCACATCCTTAATTAACAAGCACATGTTTTCCATGCGAATTTACATAAGGAACTGCATTTCTGCTTTACACCTGTAGTGCAATTAATTTTTTTTGCTTTGATTCACGCCTTGACTGTCACTGTGGCTTTGTTTTTCTTAACATTTTGCTATCCACTTTGCCACTGATGTGGCAAAAGCAATTACTTTGTGCAAGGATGTTATGTTCAATAACTTAAAATCTGCTAATTGCTGCTATTTATTACGACGCTGGGTACTCGCGTTTGACTTTCCACCCGGCATATCCCGTTTTGCCTGGATTTGTCCCAATGAATACAAACTGCTCATCTCCAAAACTTGATATCTAATTTCATGGTGGACTTGCTGCTCTGCATCTGTACTCTGTGTGCGGGATGTCGGGAAGGACCGAATGTGTGCCTGAGATTCTAAGGGCCCAGAGGGAAAGTGTGTGAATGTAAGATGGAAAGACTGAAGCAAAGGAAGGATTGGAGAGAGAGAATTGATAGAGGAAGATATTGTAGTTTGGACTCATTAAGGGTAGCATTTACTTTTGAGTTGTATCCAAAATTTGACCATTATCCACTAAAGTATGTTGGGATCTTGTAATGACCAACAAATTGGGTTCTTAAAAAGATGTTGATTTGTCAAAGTTTTGTTAAATAGGTTTGACTATGCAGCTCATTTAAATGAAAGCATTTTGTGATCTGAGTAATTCTGTGCTGTATTAAAGAAAAATTGTATGGCCATTCCTCCACAAGGTAAGTTTGAACAAAGAAAGCCCTTCAGCCCATTTGATCTCATTCTTCCAGGATGCCAATCCTAACATTGCAGCGTTTAGTTGTTTCTTAAAGAAGTCCAATGCCCTGGCCTGCCAGTCCTTTAAGTTATTGATCACCCTTTGAGAAAAGAAATACCTTCTGCTGACTGTCCTAAATTTGCTCTTCACAGCCCTGAACCTGTGCCCTTTCGTCCTGCAGCTTCGACATGTCTGAGATTATAGTTTTGGGTTTATTTTCTCTATCTTGTTAAATATCTTCTAGACATCTGTAAGATCCATTCCAAGACATCTCTTTCCAAGGCTGAGGAGCTCTAATTTATCAAGTTATTTCTTACTGATTACCTTAGTCATCCTTCCTTCTACTAAATTTGTTGTTTCTTATTCCTCTGGTCAGGTCCTTCTGTGCTTTCCTATTTACCCAAGCCCGGTCATTGGAAGATGCTCCCAGCTAGTTATCAGCAAATGATTTTACACTGGAATCTGAGAGTCTGTATAGAGGCTATGCCTTCATTCTTATTAAAGGACTGACGCTGAGATAGTTGGGTGGGCTCTACTTAGGAGCCAGCGGCCCTTGATTACATCCTTTACCTATCTCTGGTGGAGAAATGTCACAATAAAGGTGTCCTAAATAAGGAATAATCAAGAAATAAGAACTATTCACAATATTAAGTGGAGGCAAGTGTATGAGAATAATTTGAATAATAATTTCTCTACTGCAGTTTAAATATACTGAAACTATACTGCAATATAATTGCCAATTCCAAATTCAGACTTCTGTTTCTTTCCAGATTAAATTTGTTGCTTCTGTTTTAATGTTAGAAAAAACTTAAAATTGTGAAATTTACTGCTAAATGTTTGAAGGGTAATAACCTGAGTGACAAATGTACCAGAGCCACTGTTGTGCCTTAATCATGTAGATAATTTAAGAGATCTTAAATCATCTCTTAAATTATCTGTATGATTACAGCACCTTTTTCCTCAATGCCTAGCAGGGCATTTTCCTTTCAAGACCGTGATTATTATACCGTGTCTGTTTTGGAGCAGAAATTCAATAACTCTTCATAGCTGTATGGTAAAACTGGGCCAGATTAATGCTGAGGACATCTCATCCATCACATCTGCAATTTAGTGTCTCTGCGGAAACGAGGAAGCATGTGGGAAGAGTGCACCAAAGCTGAATTTTGCCACTGTTTTCCATCCACCCTGACCCCCTACAACATGATAAGAACATGAGTGAAGCAACTAAATCCCTGTTACTTAAACAGTCAGGTGCAGATTAATCTACCAGTTCAAAGCTATTTGCGATGTTCTAGAATTAACCACAGATTGTTAAACCGCCTACCTCGACTATTAAAGCATTCTGAACAGACAGAACAAGCAGTGGCATTTTCCCACACAAGTCTGGCAGCTAATGCCAATATAGCCGTTGGCTGGCATTGCAATGCTGTTAATTAAAAGTATCTTCCTGTCGGGTGCTAAAGCGTTGTGATGGTTTGAATAGTGATAGTGATAGTGTTGGTAATGGAAGGTATGAACCCTAATAGTTACATTCAGATCGGGAGAAAGTCTCTATATTAGACAAAAAACAAAGAACTGATGATTCTCTGATGGCTTGGCAGTTTTACTTAGTGAGTAGCTGATCTATAAAGACCAAAATGAGAAGTCGCACACCAGGTTATAGTCCAACAGCTTTATTTGAAATCACAAGCTTTTGGAGCGCTGCTCCTTCATCACCTGACGAAGGAGCAGCGCTCCGAAAGCTTGTGATTTCAAATAAAGCTGTTGGACTATAACCTGGTGTTGTGCAACTTCTCACTTTTGTCCACCCCAGTCCAACACCGGCATCTCTGCATCATGGCTATAAAGACCAGTAACTTCTAGGTTTGATCCCCAAGCTGTGCTCTGCTGTGTTGGGTTAGCTGGCAGTGGGAGGATATGGGGTGGTGGAGATAAACATTCTGGTGGTACAACTAGTCTCCATTCCCCTGGGTTAGGGAAAGGAAGATTGAATAATCCTCTGGCACTCACTGTCTGGGTTCACACATGACAAATGGCCACATGGATGCAGTTTTGGAGGGCATCTGGTGTCTGTGAAACTCTACCTCAGCAAGGAGACAACACCTTCAGGATAGAAGGGAAGGGGAGAAAATTGGCAGGAAAGGGACAGAAAAAAATTGGAAAAACAATGGCTTATTGAAAGCTGTGAACATACTTTGCAATCCATTTATGATACCATTGAAACCCCTCCAGCTTGCACTAATCTCACAGGTACTTGTTACTTGTTCTATGATTTATCTATTAAGCACAGTAACTTTAGGTTGCATAAGCCTGAATTTTCTTCTTCCTATAGCTTCAATCACCCACTTTTTTTCCTGACCATCTTTCTGATGTTATTTCCAACCAGTCCCCTTCCAATAATGGGCAGGCAGATTAACATTAAGCAGTATTAACATGGCCATTCCATACATCCGATTTTATGTCATTGCCACCTTATTAATGTTGAACATACTTCAAAACTGTATAAAATGAGTGTCCAGCATTGCTAAGTAATAAGCAAGAGCCGGAAGTAGATTTAAAGGATTTAGCAGCTGTTCTGAAAGGATTTATAGAAAGTTTATTTCTCACCCGACAGCTATTTTAACATCTGCCTTTTGCCGTGGGGCTGTTACTTCTCTTCTCCCTCCAGTTCTAAAAAGTCCACAACAGGTTTCCCGTTGGGACAACCTCTGTCTTTTGGAGGACAAAGACAAGGAGCAATGGCCAGACATCAGTGGAGATGCTCGGCACCTGCCCACTGGTTCTCCCATCCCAGAATAAACAGACCAGAGTGCTCCTGACATTGGGATAAACAGGCCTTTCTACACCTTCCCTACCCTTCTTACCCTTCCCACGTCATCAAAGTACTTTCCAAACCTGGCCAAAAACAATGGTTGCACGCACAACGTTGGTGCAGCCCTGGTTTTTATGAAAACCCATACTGTGTGTGTGCCTAGTGCTTCCTTCCACCGTACTCCCCTTAGTGCAAGTGTGTGATGTGTGAGCTCTTAAACTTAATCTAGTGCTCCTCCAAGATGCTACCTGAATGGCAGAAGTGCATGATATGAAGAGCCTTTTAGGACTCAAGTGGCCCACGTTTCCTCGCAGCTAAGTCCTGAGATGGACTTGCTACAGGAAGCACATCAAATTCTGCAAGAAGACCCTGCCTCCTTTTTGCTACACGTGCGGCATCTAAGGTGGCTGGCCATACGGCATGCACATGCTGCTATCCAGAGAGATAGCAACATCACATGAGCACATTCCTTCCGTGCCAATAGTGCTGGGTGCTGATCCCGCATGACCATTGATCTATGGAAAAGCAGACCTAATGATATGAATCAGATTAGTAAAACCCTCAGATACTTTTTTTTCATTCGTTCCTGGGATGTGAGCATCGCTGGTAAGGCCAGCATTTATTGGCCATCCCTAATTGCCCTTGAGAAGGTGGCGGTGAGCCGCCTTCTTGAACCACTGCAGTCCGTGTGGTGAAGGTACTCCCACAATGCTGTTAGGGAGGGAGTTCCAGGATTTTGACCCAGCGATGATGAAGGAACGGCGATATACTTCTAAGTCAGGATGGTGTGTGACTTGGAGGGGAACTTGCAGGTGATGGTGTTCCCACGCGCCTGCTGCCCTTGTCCTTCTCGGTGGAAGAGGTCAGCGGGTTTGGGAGGTGCTGTCGAAGAAGCCTTGGCAAGTTGCTGCAGTACATCTTGTAGATGGTACACACTGCAGCCACGGTACGCCGGTGGTGGAGGGAGTGAATGTTTAAGGTAGTGGATGGGGTGCCAATCAAGCGGGCTGCTTTGTCCTGGATGGTGTCGATCTTCTTGAGTGTTGTTGGAGCTGCACTCATCCAGGCAAGTGGAGAGTATTCCACCGCATTCCTTACTTGTGCCTTGTAGATGGTGAAAATGCTCTGGGGAGTCAGGAGGTGAGACACTCACTGCAGAATACCTAGCCTCTGACCTGCTCTTGTAGCCACAGTATTTATGTGGCTTGTCCAGTTAACTTTCTGGTCAATGGTGACCCCCAGGATGTTGATGGTGGAGGATTCGGCGATGGTAATGCCATTGAATGTCAAGGGGCGGTGGTTAGGCACTTGCTTGTTGGAGATAGTCATTGCCTGGCACTTGTGTGGCGCGAATGTTACTTGCCACTTATCAGCCCACGCCTGAATGTCGTCCAGATCTTACTTTTTCGGGCATGGACTGCTTCACTCTCTGAAGAGTTGTGAATGGCGCTGAACACTGTGTAGTCATCAGCGAACATTCCCACTTCTGACCTTATGATGGAGGAAAGGCCATTGATGAAGCAGCTGAAGATGGTAGGGCCCAGGACACTGCCCTGAGTAACTCCTGCAGCGATGTTCTGGGGCTGAGATGATTGACTTCCAACAACTACAACCATCTTCCTTTGTGCTAGGTATGACTCCAGCCAGTGGAGTGTTTTCCCCCGATTCCCATTGACTTCAATTTTACTAGGGCTCCTTGATGCCACACTCAGTCAAATGCTGCCTTGATGTCAAGGAAAGTCACTCTCACCTTACCTCTGGAATTCAACTCTTTTGTCCATGTTTGGACCAAGGTTGTAATGAGGTCTGGAGCTGAGTGGTCCCGACAGAACTCAAACTGAGCATCAGTGAGCAGGTTATTGTTCAGTAAGTGCCGCTTGATAGCACTGTCAATGACACCTTCCACCACTTTGCTGATGATTGAGAGTAGACTTATGGGGTGATAATTGGCCGGATTGGATTTGTCCTGCTTTTTGTGGACAGGACATACTTGGGCAGTTCTTCACATTGTTGGGTAGATGCCAGTGTTGTAGCTGTACTGGAACAGCTTGGCTAGAAGCACGGCTAGTTCTGGAGCACAAGTCTTCAGCACAACAGCCGGGATGTTGTCGGGGCCCATAGCCTTTGCTGTATCCAGTGCGCTCAGCCGTTTCTTGATATCACGTGGAGTGAATCGAATTGGCTGAAGACTGGCTTCTGTGATGGTGTGGACCTCAGGAGGAGGCCGATGTGGATCATCCACTCGGCACTTCTGGCTGAAGATGGTTGCAAACGCTTGTCTTTTGCACTCATGTGCTGGGCTCGGCCATCTTTGAGGATGGGGATAGTCGTGGAGCCTCCTCCTCCCGTTAGTTGTTTAATTGTCCACCACCATTCATGACTGGATGTGGCAGGACTGCAGAGCTTTGATCTGATCCGTTGATTGTGGGATCGCTTAGCTCTGTCTGTAGCATGCTGCTTCCGCTGTTTAGCATGCATGTAGTCCTGTGTTGCAGCTTCCCCAGGTTGGCACCTCATTTTTAGGTACGCCTGGTGCTGCTCCTGGCATGCTCTTCTGCACTCCTCATTGAACCAGGGTTGGTCCCCTGGCTTGATGGTAATGGTAGAATGAGGGATATGCCGGCCCATGAGGTTACAGATTGTAGTGGAATACAATTCTGCTGCTGCTGCTGATGGCCCGCAGCGCCTCATGGATGCCCAGTTTTGAGCTGCTAGATCTGTTCTGAATCTATCCCATTTAGCACGGTGGTAGTGTCACACAACACGATGGAGGGTGTCCTCAGTGTGAAGATGGGACTTTGTCTCCAAAAGGACACTGCGGTGGTCACTGCTACCAATGCTATCATGGACAGATGCATCTGCGACAGGTAGATTGGTGAGGACGAGGTCAAATAGGTTTGTCCCTCATGTTGGTTCCCTCACCACATGCCACAGTCCTAGTCTGGCAGTTATGTCTTTCAGGACTCGGCCAGCTCGGTCAATAGTGGTGCTACCGAGCCACTCTTGGTGATGGACATTGAAGTCCCTCCCAGAGTATATTCTGTGCCCTTGCTACCCTCTGCTTCTTCCAAGTGGTGTTCAACATGGAGGAGTACTGACTCATTCGCTGAGGGAGGGCGGTATGTGGTAATCAGCAGGTTTATTGGTTTCCCAGCCCCAAAGGCTTGAAGGCCCTGAGAAACAGCCCCCATCCATTCTGACACTTAAGGCCTCTATGTCAATGGTCTGAGCATCCAAGGGAGAAACTATGACTGTCCTAGGGCTTCAGTCATGGGGTCCTCTGATTCAGATTGGCCTGGAACTGCCACACAGTCCAGAGTGGACTGTAGTACAGCAAAACCATCCATCATGGTGCTGTTGAACTCAATTGGTCTGCCATTTGCTGTACAGTGTTGGAGATTGTCCTCAGTGCCTTTATATACAGTTGATACTCTGCAAGCAGTCTTCCTTTGAAAACATGACCCCGAGAGGTCTGGACTCCTTGACACCTGATGGGTGACATCTCCTGGCCCTCCGATCTGATGATATCTTCCTTCTCATTCTCCACATTCAGCTCCTCATGCTCACTTGCGCTTTGTGCATCACCCAATGCACTCCCACCTGGCTCACTGTGTATAATACCCTGTGGGTGGATGTCTCTGGACTCGTGCTTTACAAGAGGAGGATTATTGATGGTGCGTCCTATGAAGCGTTGGCTGGGTTTCTTCTTGGTCTGTGCCATCTAGATCAGGAGAAAGCGATGAGAAGTTACAGTAGTTTCCTGAATAACAAGAGTTCACATGTGACTTTCAGTAGAAGGAGTGACATGAGATTTAATATCACTTGATGACAGGTATTGGGTAACATTAAAATGAGAAAGAATAAAAGCAGAATGTCCGAATAATACAGCTGCTGGCATCTTCCCTGCAACTTCCCCGTCTCCGACTCTGTCTGCTGACTGCCTGCCCAGGAGCTCCAACACTTCCTCCTCATAGGAGGTAATAGGGTGGGTAAAGTGGGGGTGGGGTGGGGTGGAGGGGTTAGCACCTTAGCCAATCTCTTTCTCATGTTATGGGCAGTCTTCTCCTTTTAAATGAAAATGCAAAATGTGGGAATGTCCTCTGGTTGCCGTGATATGCAGTAAAACCAGATGCCGGCAAGCAGACCCTAATGGGGTGATGACAGAGGCATGAACAAAGCAATCACATACCATGTGAAGCTTTCAAAGAGCTGCATGCTGGGCTGAGTGAAGGAACACTTGCTCGTGAAGGCTGGTGCGGGAGAGGCTAAGGACCCCCTACTACCTCCTCATCAATAATGATAAGCTTTTGAAAACTTCAGCCTAGTTCAGGGGAGGTGGTTGTAAGGTTTAGAGCAGTGTATTGTCACAAAAGTGTGGCCTAAGATGGCCATGTCCTTTGACTGAGTTGCTATGCATGGAGGCTCTTTGCACTGCAACAGATCTCTGATTGTCCAATGATTTTCAATCTTGCTTTTAATAAGAATTTTCAGTGATCATGTCTGTCCCTTTAAGCTGCTGCATGCATTTAAATCCTGCAGCAGAACGCCATTTCACACCCCAAATGGGCAAGCTCCCAATCAGAAGCATTGACAACAGCAGGAGCCCAGCTAGAATATTCAAAGTAGGCTGACGCCAGAAACAGTGGCAGCGCCAGTACTGGTGCAGCTGGAAGTCCCTCCCCCACTCACTGAGATTGAAATCATTTTGTTAGGCAAGGGTGTTAAGGGTTACGGAGCCAAGGCGGGTAGATAGAGTTAAGATACAGAGCTGCCATGATCTAATTGAATGGCGGAACAGGCTCGAGGGCCTACTCCTGTTCCTATGTTCCACTCCGGGCTACAGTCGCACCGAGTGCTGGAGAAAAGTCTTTTTCAATCACTTTTACAGATATGGTTTTGATTCACCAATAGTACTAAGTCCCCAGTACTCTGTTGTACATGAAATGCACTGGTCTTAGCCCAATGGGAAACAAATACAATTTGCAGTTCCGTCGCACCTTTAACATAGAAAAGCAATCCAAGATGCTTCACAGAGTCATAGGGGGGAATGTTAAGGGCAGGAGAGGGTCATGGGTGTTTAATAAACATTCAAGAAGCATTTAGATGAGCACTTGAAATGCCATCGCATACAAGGCTACGGACCAAGTGCTGGAAAATGGGATTAGAATAGACAGGGCTTGATGGCCGGCGCGGACACGATGGGCTGAAGGGCCTCTTTCTGTGCTGTATAAATCTATGACTCTATTGCATTAATAATTACAGTAATACATACATTAATACACTTACAGAATGGGGGTGTAATTGGAAAATGAATTTCAATATAGATCAGTGTGAGGTGGTGTATTTTGGTAGGAAGAATAAAGAGCTTGGAGTACAGCTTGGAGAATAAGTCAGAATGGGATAGAGGAGCAAAGGGATTTAGGGGTATATATTCACAATCACTAAAAGTAGTGACGCAGATTAATAAGCCCATTAAAAAAAAAGCAAACCAAGCACTGGGGATCATTTCTAGAAGGATATAATTGAAAAGCAGAGAAGTAATGTTCAACATAAGAACATAAGAAATAGGAGCAGGAGTAGGCCATTCGGCCCCTCGAGCCTGCTCCGCCATTCAATAAGATCGTGGCTGATCTTCTGCCTCAACTCCACCTTCCCGCACTATCGCCATATCCCTTGAGTCCCTTCGTATCCAAAAATCAACTTCTAACGAACCTTGGTTAGACCACACTTGGAGTACGGTGAACAGTTCTGGTCTCCATATTATAACAAAGATATAGAAGTATTGATGAAGGTGCAAAAAAGATTCACAAGGATGATACCAGAACTGAGAGGATAAATCTATCAGGAAAGATTGAACAGGCTGGGTCTCATTTCTTTAGAAAAGAGAAGGCTGATTGGTAACCTAACAGAGGTCTTTAAAATTCTGAAAGGGTTTTATAGGGTAGACATAGAGAAAATGTTTCCACTTATGTGGGAGTCTAAAACTAGAGGTGATAAATATAAGATAGTCACTAATAAATCCAATAGGGCATTCAGGAGAAACTTCTTTACTCAGGGTGGTTAGAATGTGGAACTCGTTACCATAAGGAGTGACACGGTGGCATAGTGGTTAGCACTGGTGCCTCACAGCGCCAGGGACCCGGGTTCGAACCTGACCTAGGGTGACTGTCTGTGTGGAGTTTGCACATTCTCCCCATGTCTGCGTGGGTTTCCTCCGGGTGCTCCGGTTTCCTCCCACAGTCCAAAAATGTGCGGGTTAGGTTGATTTGGCTATGATAAATTGACCCTTAGTGTTAGGGGGGGATTAAATATGTGGGGTTATGGGGATAGGATGGGATATGTTAGGGGGAATTAAATACGTGGGGTTACGGGGGTAGGGTGGGATATGTGTACTGTGGGGATTAAAGCAGGGACAGGGTACTGGATTTGGATGATCAGCCATGATCGTATTGAATGGTGGAGCAGGCTCGACGGGCCGAATGGCCTACTCCTGCTCCTAGTTTCTATGTTTCTATGTTTCTATGAGTGGTTGAAGTGAATAGCATAGATGCATTTAAGGGGAAGCTAGATAAGTACATGATGGAGAAAGAAATAGAAGGATATGCTGATGGGGTTAAATGAAGAGGGGTGGGAGGAGGCTCGTGTGGAGGAGTATAAATGCTGCCATAGACCAGTTGGGCCGAATGGCCTGTTTCTGTGTTGACACGATGCAAATTGGCAAAGATGTGAAAACTGCCGTGAGCACGCCTACTTCCGTTTTAACCATGGTGGGTTTGGAGGCGTCCAAGTAACCCGCTCTGGAGAGGCGGGTCTGTCATTATAACATGTTAATGAGGCTCCCTTCCTCAGATTTTGGTAGCCATTTAAATTTAACCCTGGCCGGTCAAGTTTCCCAGGGCTCGGGAAAAGGAATGCAGGAGCAGCTGGATCCAGCAGGTGAGTGCTTTTTATAGCACTGCTTGTGGGCCAGGAGGAGCAGGACTGCTTCCCCCTGCCCTCAAGCAAATCTTCTGCCAAGATTGTTTCCTGGTTGCCAGGGACTGTCCCCAGCGGTCCCCGGCTGTGGCCTTTGACCGCTGTCTTTCCTGCCCGGTAGCCGGCCAGTTCAATCCGACCGTTCTCTGGGCTGGGCGGGAAATGGAGCAAAGAAAATGCTAAAGTGGTCTTGCCGTTAAATTTGGCAAGGCCACCTATCGGGGCAGGTAATATTCGCGCCACACAAGTGCCAGGCAATGACTATCTCCAACAAGCGAGAGTCTAACCACCGCCCCTTGACATTCAATGGCATTACCATCGCCGAATCCCCCACCATCAACATCCTGACGGTCACCACTGACCAGAAACTTAACTGGACCAGCCACATAAATACTGTGGCTACAAGAGCAGGTCAGAGGCTAGGTATTCTGCGGCGAGTGTCTCACCTCCTGACTCCCCAAAGCCTTTTCACCATCTACAAGGCACAAGTCAGGAATGTGTTGGAATCCTTTTCCACTTGCCTGGATGAGTGCAGCTCCAGCAACACTCAAGAAGCTCATCACCATCCAGGACAAAGCAGCCCGCTTGATTGGCACCCCATCCACCACCTTAAACATTCACTCCCTCCACCACCGGCGCACCGTGGCTGCAGTGTGTACCATCTACAAGATGCACTGCAGCAACTATGCCAAGGCTTCTTCGGCAGCACCTCCCAAACTCGCGACCTCTACCACCTAGAAGGACAAGGGCAGCAGGCGCATGGGAACACCACTGCCTGCAAGTTCCCCTCCAAGTCACACACCATCCTGACTTAGAAGTATATCGCCATTCCTTCATCATCGCTGGGTCAAAATCCTGGAACTCACTCCCTAACAGCACTGTGGGAGTACCTTCACCACACGGACTGCAGCGGTTCAAGAAGGCGGCTCACCACCACCTTCCCAGGGGCAACTAGGGATGGGCAATACGCCCACATCCCAAGAATGAATTTTTTTACAAAGTAGTCAAAAAGAACAGCTGGTAAAATCTATACTGTTGATGGAAGACACTGCTTTAATTCACTGCAGATTACAGGAACTTTAACCCAGTTTAAAAAGTCACTCAATAAAGCCTGAAGTGATTTTGCCAGATGTCAGCATTGTGCTGTGGAGGTTCCAAAGTCAGGTGGATCTCATTCTTTTTATTTCAACCTATTTCCAGCTTTTCACCAGCATACAATTATTTTATGAATGGGGTGAAAAAGTTCAAAGTCCAATTGAAAGCAGCACGTATTAAACCCTTCTGTAACCAAACTGCAAATTGAACTGGTTGCTGGGTTAGTCAGGGGGAGAAAAAAACTCCTTTAATTAGAAATTCGGACCACGACTTTAGCACAGAAGGAAGGTCATTGATTATACAATGACTGTCCTGTGAATCCTTCTTCAAAAATGAGCAGCTTCTATTAGTGCTACTGTAATGATTTTTGTCAAAATGTCGTTAAAACCAATGCATTGCAGCTGTCCAACACTCAATTCATTTTCATAGGATTTTAGTTCCTTCTGAAATGTATTCAGATCATTGTGCAGTGTAATCAATAAAACATTGGTACACACTAGAATGCCAATTATGCCGTACAAAGTGTGCTGGTAGGTGACCTCAGCACTTGAGAGTACATGCTATTTTCCAATGTGACTGTTTTATGGAGCAAATATGATCGCTTGACTGTTTGAGCACAGCTTCATGCAGGGTACTAGCCCTGCTGTGGGAGAGCCTGAAAATGACTCCGAAAAACTGAGAATTGCGCAGAAAGAGAGCCCTGCAGGTGAAGGCCACCTGCAGGGATTGTCTGTGCTGGTTGCCAGACCCCAGTGTTTGAACAGTTGGTGGATCTGAAGCAAATAATCATCAATTAAGCCAATAAACCTGCTGCGACAGTGATGGCGGGCAGCAAGACACCAGCTTCCGCACTGCTGTCCCAGTTCTTAAATTTACACAGCTCCAAATTATCATTAAGCCTGCTTTCATTAACACTAATTTCAGAGGAAATGTGTTGAGGAGGGCAGTAAGGATAGTACTTGATCATTTGCCATTTTACCTGCTTGTAAAAATCTATCATTTTAGAATTCATATCGGGGCCGCCCAAAAGGGTTTTTTGCTAGAACGTATTGGGGCAGAAATAGCTTTAGGCCCAGATTCAGGCCTGAAATAGGCCCACACACCTCAACCTGGGAGGCTCGAGGCTGACCCGAAATTGGGCCTTGGGCCTCATTAACATTAGATGGATGAGTGGCCGGCGTCTGTCGCACCTCGACAGGCAGCTCACCCATTTTAAAAGGAAAAGAAAGAGAGACTTGCATTTATATAGCGCCTTTCCCAAAGCGCTTTACAGCAATGAAGTACTTTTTGAAGTGCGGTCACTGTTGTAATATAGGAAACGCGGCAGCCAATTTGCGCACAACAAGCTCCCACAAACAGCAATGTGATAATGACCAGATAATCTGTTTTAGTGATGTTGATTCAGGGATAAACATTGGCCAGGACACCGGAGATAATTCCCCTGCTCTTCTTCGAAATAGTGCCATGGGATCTTTTACGTCCACCTGAGACAACAAGTGGGGCCTCGGTTTAACGTCTCATCCGAAAGACGGCACCTCCGACAGTGCAGCACTCCCTCAGTACTGCACTAGAATTTTGTGCTCAAGTGTCTGGAATGGGACTTGAACCCACAACCTTCTGACTCATGATTGTTGGGTTGCTTGCCGATTCCAAAGGTAAATCCCGTAGGGAGAGGCAACTGGTGGGGGGGTTTTAGGGGTGGGCTCGAGAGCACTGCTGAGTCGGGGAAGCACTCCTATTCCTCCTGGTTCCAGAGGATCTACTTTTGAAATTTATCTTTAGTGGGCGGCTGCTGCTTATACCGCAGCCACTGCTGAAGACTCCTGAGCAGAGCAGGCCCAGCTCCTGCTCTGCTCATCACGCTCCAATCTCGACAAGCGGACCTAAAACAGGCATTAGGCCTCTCACTTAAATCTGTAAGGTGTCGAACACCTGTCTAAGGTGGCCACCAGGAATGCCTGAAAAATGGCCCGACCCAATATTGGTTTGGAAGTCTTTCAGCCGTCCTTTGGGCGTGGGACGTTGGTCCCTGAAGTTGGCTCTCGTGCCCATTATATGCCCGTAAAACTGGCACGACGAGGTCCAATTTGAACCCCATTATATCTTTAAAAAAAACAAAATAAACCTTAAACAGTTTTGTTTTTTCCTCCTTTGACCCTTTTTTCTAAATTTAGTATTTTTTCTCGCTTCTCTCTCAGCACAAGCCAGGCCCTCATTGAGACCACAGCAGGAGATATGATAGTAGGCCTCTGCAAATGCCATTGTGGAACCAATCATTGGGAGTTAAGTGAGGGAGGCCTGGGCTGCTGAAGTGTCGTCCCACTCACCACTTTCAACTGGCTCACCTCATAATATCTCTTAGCTGCCTCTGGCATTGCTCAAGGGGTGTGCAGGCCATGCACTGTATCTGCAAAGAACTCCAGTTATTAGTGTCTTCACTCAAAAGCTTTAGCACAGTATTCGAGGAAATAGTGCTGCGTACCTTTCTCTTTAAATGTTTATTTATGTGTAGAAGCTCCCAACATACAACCCCGACAAAATAGGTGACCGCGCAGCAAATGAATCAGATGACTAAGAACTGGTTAAATAAAGCAGACGGGGTCTTTTGGCAAAATTAGCATAAATAACTGAAAGCTAAAAATAAAAACAGAAAATGCTGGAAATACTCAGCAGGTCAGGCAGCATCTGTGGAGAGAGAAACAGAGTTAACGTTTCAGGTCGATGACCTTTCGTCAGAACTGGAAAAAGTTGGAGATGTAACAGGTTTTTAAGCAAGTGTGGGGCAGGGAAAGGGGGGAGGGGAGGAAAGAACAAAAGGGAAGGTCTGTGATAGGGTGGAAGGCAGGAGAGATTAAGAGACAAAAGGGATGATGGTGCAAGGCAAAAGGAGATGGTAATGGGACAAGTTAAGAAACAAAAGATGACTCTAGATGAAGTGTAAACGGTGGAATGGTCGACAGCTGCCATGTGAGAGAGTGAGAAAAACAAGATGGGGCAGTGGTTATGGTCTGAAATTGTTGAACTCAATGTTGAGTCCAGAAGGCTGTAAAATACCTAATCGAAAGATGAGGTGCTGTTCCTCGAGTTTACGTTGAGCTTCATTGGAACAGTGTAAAAGGCCGAGGATGGAGAGATCAGAGTGGGAGTGGAGCGGAGAATTAAAGTGACCGGCGACCGGAAGCTCGGGGTCACCCTTACGGACTGAACGGAGGTGTTCCCCTTGGAGCCAGTGTTACAAAATTCAAACTTCAAAGGAAGAAAGCTTTATTTCTGCTCTGTGATATGAATAAACTAAGTGGAGATAGAGGTGTGAGGCAGATGTCCGTATAGTTATGTTTTAATACTTTTCTCCCCCCCTCATTCCAGTGGATTCATTATAGAATCAAAGCTGTAGTGATAAATAGCAGAAATAGGCTGTAATAAAAGGAGCAACAAAGACCCTGTCTCAGATCAAATTAGTTTGAAACAGTGATAAATGACTCTATGAGCTGTTACATCACACTGTGCTACTTGGACACACTTCTTCAGGAAACCAATATCACTCATGGGTAGAAAGATTCAACAGAGGATATCCATTATGGAGAATGTTTTTTGCAGATACAGGTGGTGGTCTGGGAGAAGAGCTTATTGCTGATGATCAGAGAGAGCAGTTTGTGTTTGGGGCTATAAGAAATACACTAAGCACGTTAGGGGAAGGGAAGATGAAATTCCCAATATTGATCAGACGTTATTGTCTTCATGGGATGTGAATAGTTCCACACCGAGGAATGCGTGTCTGAACTGTTACAGAGGCAAGTACACGATGGGCCAGATTTTGCTGGAGCTGGGCACCTCACGGCGTGCCCCGCTAGTTAGACTTGTTCGTGCACGTTTCCGTTTTAAAAAGAAGTCCCCACAAAGTTGCTGGAAGTGCGAGCTGATAACGGCGTGGCAAGGACAACAGGGCATCTCAGACCTAGGTGAACGATGGGACAGACAGTGTATCTTCGTCACCAAGGAGATTTAAGGATTGAGAAATAAACAGAGGAAGGACTGAGAAGGAGGGTGAATGAGAGTCAAATCAGGTACCGAAAAAGAAGTAAAGAGAGGGAAAGAAAGATTGGATTGAGAGATAGAAAGGAAAAGTAAGAAAAAAAAATTAAAATTTGAAATTATTAAAATATCCTAAAACAACTCACAATCTGAAGGAATGAGACGCCACACTTACAGTATAACTGTTTGCTTTCTGGGCAAGAGAGGTTGCTTGGCAGTTATTAACAATTATCATGTTGTTAAAAGGGTACTTACGCTGTTAATTACCAGATTTAACTTTCTGTGCCGAGTTTAATGGGCAATTAATGTGCAAATGCAACAATTTCATGAAAATAACGGGGAGGTTAAGTGTGAAATGCCATTTTCACGAAGCTAATGGCAGAGCAGTGCAAATTGGCTGGCAACTTGTGGCGATTTGCAATTCACGGGGTATCTCTTCCTCGCTACAAGTTGCTGGACGATTTGCACATTAATATTTTGCAATATGGCCCAATATGTTAGAGAGGAGGTAAACTATCTCCCTTCAGTATAATACGAATCATGCATCACAAATGTCTGTCGAAGGAGTTGTATAAACGCAAATGTTGTTACTAAGATGCTGCTGTCATTTGATATGGTTTGTGCAATGCTCTGCGAGCTTTAACATCATCTGAAAGAGGATGTCATCTCTATTTGACAGATTTTATTCCTTCACAAATGCTCTTTGTATGTGACCCAAAGAGAATAAAGCATTGCTGGGATAATGCTGCTCCTAGCATGCAGCATAGCTCTTTCTGCCGAGGCGATCTTTGGCTTCTTACCAGAACTGGAAATGGTTTGAATTGAGTGGAGTAGGATAAAGCCCAACTTATCTCTTTTGTAGGAAGTACAAGATAAAAGCACCGGGGCCTGAAGGTCACAAAATCTAACCAAAAGCATACAGCACACCTGTATCTGTAGAATGCCACCCAATATTTCTGCATTACTTCATAGAAGTTGTTTTAAAGTTGTGTGTGTGTGATTAACATGGTTTGTGTAGCCAGTGTTTACCACAGGCAGCTAAGGTGGCCAGTGTTATATTTATTAGTGACAGATGTTGCTCAGTCTTAAACTGAAATGGAATGGTTGGTGCAGCTTGCTGTAAAAACCATATTGGCTTCTGAGAAAGGTCAGACTGCGGCAGATATGACATCTGTTCCCACATGGACTGTTATGCAGTGCCTTCTGGAATCCACAGTGTAATTAGCCTGTGAAGTCACCTGAAGCACAATTGAACAGAAGGAGTTTGTCTCGCGCTACTTCAGATTCGCACCCACAGCGGTAAATATAAACCAAAGTTTAAAACATTTGCAGGCGGTCAGGCAACCAATGAGACTGTTGGCTTTCTGCTAATGTTAAAATGTAACAAGTATTTGAAGGCCAGTGAGTGAGTCCTGGCTGATGTACAACACACACACACAGGGTGCTTCATCTTCCTTGGGCAGGAAAGCGAATTACACTCTGGTTCCACATCACTGAAAACAGGTAACAGAGTAAGGCTACAGTATTGTAAATGTATTCACACATGGTTTGTCACATGGTTTGGTATGAGCATGCTCAGTGCGCTCTGGCCTAGTAAAGCAAGATGCGGAGATGCCGGTGTTGGACTGGGGTGGACAAAATTGAGAGGTCGCACAACACCAGGTTATAGTCCAACAGTTTTATTTGAAATCACAAGCTTTCGGAGCTATCGATTGCTCCTTCCTCAGGTGCAGTCTGAGGAAGGAGCAATCGATAGCTCCGAAAGCTTGTGATTTCAAATAAAACTGTTGGACTATAACCTGGTGTTGTGCGACCTCTCAATCTAGTAAAGCAAGCACATGGTCTAGCAACTCATCATGTCTCAGCCCTTCATTTGTTCTACCCACATATATTACAATTTCCCTTTTGGATTTATTAGTAGCTATCTTGTATTTATGGCCCCTAGTTTTGGACTCTCCCACAAGTGGAAATATTCTCTCCACATCTACCCTGTCCGACCCATTCATAATTTGAAAGACCTCCATTAGATCACCTCTAAGTTTACTCTTTACTAAAAAAAAAGCCCCAACCTGTTCAATCTTTCCCGATAGCTGTAAGCTCTCAGTTCTAGTGCCACCCTTGTAAATCTTTTTTACACTTTCCCCAGTTCTTCTATGTCCTTTTTATAGTATGGAGACCAGAACTGTGCTCAGTACTCCAAGTATGGCCTGACCAGGGTCCTATACAAGTTTAGCATAACTTCACTACTTTTGAATTCTATACCCCTAGAAATAAGTCCCAGTGCTTTGTTAGCATTTTTAATTGCTTTGTTGTCCTGCGATGCTGCTTTTAATGATTTGTTCACCTAAATCCCTAGATCCCTTTGCTCCTCAGTTTCTTATTTTCTAAGGTGTTGGTGATGTTTCTGTTTTTCCTACCAAAGTGCATCACCTCACATTTATCTATGTTAAAGTTCATTTGCCACTTAACTGCCCTGTCTGCAAGTTTTCTAATGTTGTCTTGTGTTATGTTGCATTCATCCTCAGTGTTAGCTGTAGCCCCCTAGCCGCGCCCCCCCCCCCATCCCCCAGTTTGGTATCATCTCCAAATTTTGATATTGAATTACTTGTTCCTAAGTCCAAATCATTAATCTAAGTTATGAATAACAGTGGTCCCAGCACTGATCCTTGTGGAACACCACTTGCTACCTTCCTCCAATCTGAATAACTACCCTTTACCCCTACTCTCTGCTTTCTATTTTTTAGCCAATTTACTATTTGTCCCCTGACTCCACATGCCCTAACCTTTGTCATGAGCCTACCATGTGGTACCTTATTGACGGCCTTTTGAAAATAGGCCTATGCATGTCATTGTCTCTCCTGCTGAACAATAAATATTTCATGGCACTAATTGTAATAAGTATCCTGAGTCTCCTGGCATAATCTCATAAGAAAACCCTATCTCTACCTTGTTTCCTTCCACACCTCCACTGTATGAACCCGGCTAAATTGATCTTCAAATATCTAAATGGTCTCCGACTGGAATTCAGCCTGACACTCAAACCCGCTAACCGCATACCCCAAGGTAGATCACCACCTGTTCTTAGCCTAACCATCACACAGAAGTAAAATGCCTGATTTTATTTTGGGGGAGGAAGCCTGCCAATCTCCCCAGCAATAAAAGTTTCTATAGGAGAACCACGGGGGATGTACGAGCACCAGCAATTGTGTGACAGACGACAATCCTCAACCCACAGGTTGTCCGTTCAGCTGATGCATGAATAGAATCTGAAGGAAACATGGGGGAAAAAATCCAGGAAAGACGCAAATTTGAGAAAGAAAAAGACATTTGTACGTCAGTTGTTTTTACAAAGCCGTGGATAAATTATACATAAAGTTTAAAAAAATCCAAGATTTAGTAATCCAGCCTCGAGTTTAAATAGCACCTTTACTTCTAGAATAAACCTACAGATGACAAACATGTTGGCTTGAAGAAATGTATAGGCCATGAAGGCCCCGGACAGATATTCTTCCAACTACTGTACAGTATGTCTTTCCTCTCTAAGGTCCCTGAGCATTTCCCAGCTCTATGCTCTCCTCTCCTACAATTCCCTATTCTAATCCCTTCAGTCTGGTTTCAATCCTGCTCACAGCACTGAGACCAGCCTGGCCCTGACCAAAGTCACCAAAGATATTCTCTGTGATTGAGACCATGGAGCATGGCTATTCCTTGAGCTCTGCACAGGATCTTCACAGTCGATAAGGCCAGAATTTCTTCCAGTTAAATATCAGAAAGACCAAAACCATTGTTTTCAACCCCTGACTGAAACTCTGCACCCTTTCCCCTGACTCTATCCCCCAGGCTGTTTACAATCTCAACATTCTCTTCCACCCTTATCCTACTCATCACTAAGTCTGCTTTCTTTCACCTTTGCACCATTGCCTGCCTCCATTGCTACCCACACTATGTCACCTCTAGATTCAATTTCTTCTATGTCCTCCTTGCCAGACTCCCTCCGCTACCTACACCTCAACCTTCACTAAGCCACACTTAGCAAAGTCCTTCTAAGAGTTTTCCTCCTTTATGTTAGGCCTTTTTCTGTTAATTTTTGTATTCCATCTCAGATACATCTAACTAAGAGAAATGCTGCTGCATCAACCTGAAACGTTAACTCTGTTTCTCTCTCCACAGATGCTGCCTGACCTGCTGAGTAGTTCCAGCATTTTCTGTTTTTATTTCAGATTTCCAGCATCTGTAGTGTTTTTGTTTTTGTTTTTATATTCACTCCCTTGTTGCGGTACAGTCCTGCACGTGGCCACTCTTCATGATAATGAGATTCAGGAGACTATTCTACTGTAAGAAGCATTACAGCAGAGCAACATCACGTTCCCAACTTATATCTGCAAATGTGATTACCAGCAGAGGTCACTGGATAGCAATCTAGAAAAGGAACACTGGATGATTTTCCCCTCCCTTGGTCAGGGGTACTAAGGCACCCCTAATGCCATCCTAGATGAGATCAACCAAATTAGCACAGACCTGCAATAAAAGTCAGGCCCTTAGATCTGTAATGGCTTTGTTACAGTCTTTACCAGTGGAACCATCAGAGGAGTAGATGTCACTTTTGTTTTTTGTCTTTCAAAATCAAACGCAACATTTAATTTTTTCTTACAAATAAGAAATAAATGAAGAGAAACCTGTTTGCAAACTATATGACAGAGTCCTAAACATATCAGTTATAAAATATATATTATAAAAGTATTGTTATACTTGTAATATATGTGGGTAGAACAAATGAAGGACAGAGACAGGATGAGTTGCTAGTCCATGTGCTTGCTTTACTAGACCGGAGTGAACTGAGCATGCTCATACCAAACCATGTGACAAACCATGTGATAATACATTACACTGTTTTCCCCTTTAAAAAAAAATGTACATATTCCCCTTTCAAATACAACAAAACTATGGTCCCACCTTTCCCAGCATTACATGTACCACATAACAAAAATTCCTGGCTTTTTTTTCTTTTAAATGAACTACAACTCCTACAAATGGTTTCTCTTGGCTGTCATCCATTACATCGCTTATGACAGCTCCCACACCGTAACTAGAATCATCACACGCCAACTTAAGCTCACGCTCTGTATCGTAGAGCATCGCTAGAGAGACTTCTATTACAAGCTTCGTAAGCTTCCTGTTGCGTTTTGGTCCACTTCCACTGGACATTCTTCTTGAGGAGCTCATGCAATGGAGCTAACATGGTCGCTAACTCAGGTAAGAAACGTGCGTAGTAGGAAAGATCTTAACTCAGACACGTTCTGTGGCTTTGGAGCATTGATGGCAGCATCAACCTTTTCCTTAACTGGTTGCAAGCCATTTGCGTCAACTTTCAGACCAAGGTACACAACTTTGGGCTGCACAAAAGCACATTTGCTCCTTTTCAATTTGACATTGTGGGAATTCAACCTTTGAAGTACTAAATCTAACACTTCTAGATTTTCTTCCTCGCTGCTTGTTGCAATCAGCCCATTATTTTGATTGCATAAGCAATTTGGAACTCCTTGCAAAATCTTATCCATCGTAGCCTGGAAGAGTTTGGGGGATGAGTACAGTCCCTTGTGCGTGTTGATAGTGAGATACTGTTGACTCTCTTTGTCAACATTCAGCTGAGCATAAGCGTGCGACAGGTCAAGCTTGGAGAAAACCTTTGATCCAGAGAGTGCTGCATACAAATCCTGTGATGTAGGTAGCGGGTACTGCTCATCGTCAACTGCTTGGTTGATAGTAACTTTGTAGTCACCGCACAAGCGTACAGTTTTGTCTGCTTTGGGCACTACTACAATCGGGGTAGCCCATGCACTTTTGTCAGATTTTATGAGCACTCTGTTCTCTTTGAGCTTCGCAAGCTCTTCCTCCACCTGACTTTTCAACTCCTAGGGGACCGACCTTGCCTTACAATATACAGGCTTCGCGTTGGACTTGATGCAGATATGCACGTCATACCCAGTGATACCCTCATAACTGTCTGTGAACATGCTTTCTTCCTTGTTCAACATTGTGTCAAGTCACTTCTTTGAAGCATCTACACTGAAGATGTTTTAACTTTCTTAGCCAGTCTTTGCCCATGAGAGTTGGCCTGTTGTTGTAGCTCGCTACAATAATAGGCAGCTTTACTGACTGGTCATTGTTTTGAACTGTACATTGCATTTGTCCACGTGTCTCTAGGATTTCTCCAGAGTAGATTTTGTACTCTTTGCAAGTGGTATTGAATTAAACTTATTGGCCCGTATTTTCCGATCGCAGGCCTGCGATCTGGAAAAATCTACGCCCTTACCTGAGGGCTCCCGGGACGCACACACTTCCGCTCCTGGGCCTCTCCAAACTCCAAGTGCGCAGGGCCCACGTATCCCAGAGGCACAGCATCCCTGGGATCATGTGGGCCATGGGGAGCCAATCAAAGAAGGGAATCTCCCTTCATACACTTGACAGGAAGACCTGTCAAATATATGAATGAAGATCACCTCAAAAACATAGTAAAACTTTAAATATTTAAAAAAAAATCACATTTTTAAAATGACTTGAAATTACAATAAATTAAGTATTTTAAACAATTTAATTTTTTTGAAAAAAATTATTAAAGTTTTTTACGGGGCTAAAAATAAACTTTACTTGTTTGAACTCTTATCCTGGTAAAAGCAGGCCTTACGCCCGCTTTTACCAGGTGTAAGAATTGTAAGGGATTTCTGCGGGCGGAGGGTCGCCAAAAAGCGGAACTATCTGCCCGCAGAGGCCCTTCTCCAGGGCAGCTGGAGGATCTGTCAAGAGCATTCTTGACAGATCGGAAATGCCGGTTTCCAGCGCTGTGCATGCCTGAAACCGGCATTTCCGATGTCCCAAGGATGTGTACACAGCGTGTACCCACCCGTAGGGATCGGAATATCTGGGCCATTCTCATATGTGTCTTTACTCATGATAGAGCAGTCCACCACCGTGTCGATACACATATCAATATATTGCTCATTGGTCAGAAGTTTTGTCCAGAAGTCTTTCTCAAGACTGCTAGCATTACTGCTAGTGGTATAGCTACTGTAGACATCAGGTGTGTTCACTTCAATATTGTGAACTCCTCCCTTTTGTTGTCGCTGCTTTGCATTGCCACTAGAATGGTTCTTACTTCCTGCTTTAGATCTAGCTCTGCAAGCTGTTGAAATATGGCCTTGGTTCTGGCAGTGAAAACACTTCGCATTTCAGTATTGGCAGGACTGTGGTGAGTGATTTCCATTGTAGCCATAACTATTCACTGAACTGATCTCACCAACATGCTTTTGACCCAGTCTCTCAGCTTTAGGTTTGGCGGTGGCTTTGTGACTGTAGACCTCAGCTGCATTAGTCACTTGAGTTGGACGGAGCTCCCTAGCATTCTTAGACGCCATCTCCATAGATAGGGCAATTTTGCATGTGATGTCAAACGTTAGGTTCGGAGTGTTCAGTAACTTGGACTGTGTGCGCTCATCCATCAGTCCACACACAAACGTATCTCACAATGCATGATCCAGAAATGTGCCAAAGTTACAATGCAAAGATAGGTTCTTAAGAGCTACACTGTACTCACTAATGATTTCGCTTTGTTTTTGGTTTCTGGTACGAAACTTATAACTCTGCTATTTCTAATGGCTTTGGGTCGAAATGGTCCTCGAATTTCTCGACAATGTTTTCAAACGACGCATCCATCACTTTCCCTGGCGCGAGTAGGTTTGTCAACGTTCTGTAGACATCTGACCCGAGCTCCGTTAGAAAAATTGCTTTCTTCCATTCATGAATTACTTTATTTTGAGCTTGAACATTCTCATCTGCACCTTCGGTCTCAATAATATTACTGGCCCTGAAAAACATCTCCATCCGCTCAATGTAAGAACCGAATGGTTCGCGAGCTCAGTCATACATGCCGAGGCTTCCGATGAATCCCGTAGGCACGGCCATGATTGTCCCGATCCCATCGAACAGTAACTCAGCACGCTACCTGTGTACCTGTGAGAATCAACGCCGCTGTTGCTGTGTATACATACACGCGAAGGAGAAGCACAGACGATTCTGCATCAGCATTAACAGTAAAACATCGCAAAAATTCAGTTTAGGTGTCACAGAATCATCTTAAACTTGTCCACTCGAATGTTGAACACTGTGTCCTTCCATGATCCCTAAAAATCGCTTTGGGATCCCATCCTCGTCGCCAAAACGTAATATATGTGGGTAGAACAAATGAAGGACAGAGACACGATGAGTTGCTAGTCCATGTGCTTGCTTTACTAGGCCGGAGCGAACTGAGCATGCTCATACTAAACCATGTGATAATACATTACAGAAATGAGGAGAAATGTCTTTACTCGGTGAGTGGAACTCGCTACCATAGGAAGTGGTTGAGGCAAATAGCTTATATGCTTTCAAGAGCAAACTAGACGATTACATGAGAGATAAGGAATAGAAAGATATGCTGAAAGGCTAAGACGAGGTAGATGGAATGAGAGGAGACTTGTGTGGATTATAAACACCAGCACATACTAGTTGGACTGACCGGTCTGTTTCTGTGCTGTATATTCCACATAATTAAGTGAGACAAGTCGGCATCAGGTTCAGCTGCGACTCCCAAGTATGAAACAGAGTTTTAAGTACACCTTCTGCTGTTTATATAGGTTAGACTTAGTAAATCCCCACTAATCTTTATTCCTAAATTCATGGGAGATGTGCATAGTGATTTTTTCTTTAATAATCTAAAGTGGGCCTTTGAGTTGCAGATATTGTGTAAACTCTTGGTTTTTTTTTTATATCGAATTGCCATTAACAAAGTTTATACCTTAAAGAGGATTTTGTTTCTCTGATCTCAATCCAAGCTGATTTACACACACAATGAGAGAATATTTCAGCCCAGATTTTCCACTGAATGGTCACTGCACTTCTCTGCCTCGGAAGTGCTTTTCTCTTATGCAGAGGATTTGAAGAACTCATTTTATGTGAATAGAAAACATTTTTTGGCTAACCTTCTGCCGAGATCAGATACTGTAAACCAGCGTTGCATTGCATTTGAATTCAATGGAGGGCAAAATCGGGGCAGGGTGTGAAACGGGTATATTACCCGAACCTGTTCCGTCCCTAGCTGGGCGGGTTTGGTTACAATCAGGGATCAGGAGTTTGCCCACAGCTGATGCTAGACTAGCTGGTCTGTAATGACTTGGTTTATCCTACTCTCCCTGTTGCAATGTCTGTTTTGGTGATGGCCTTCCTCCCATACGCCTCAGTGCATTGAATTTGCAAAAAGCAGGGGATAGATGCAGTGTTCACAAAGCACCGAGATGCTGTCAATATGCTATTTAATTTTCCTGCACAGTGCAGTGAACAAAAGAAAATTGACCCCATTTCCACTCTGACAGAATTTTGGTGCAATGATGCATTCGCACACCAATAAATATAATTCATAATTGTTTGTGCAGTGACATGAAATGGCACCTCCAGACTCTAAATAAATAGGTCTAGCTGTGCTACAATGTACTGAAATAGCTAATGTCTCAAGGTGGGTTTCAGCACACTTAAAAAATCAAATATGGCCTTCAGTTTAGAATCAAACAAACTACATCCCAGACACATTAATCTTGATTTTGGTTTGCACTCATTTCTCTTTTTTCTGTTGTTTAAACAGTAACAATTCAGTTTTTGATAATTTACTAAATTATAGAAAATTTTAGAACTTCAGGAAAACAATATAAAATCATTATTACTAATTAATGGAAAGAAGAATTTAGCGGTAAATTGGCCCAAAGGAGAACACTGAGCCGTCCTACAAGTGTCTGCTGAATTAAAACTAGCTGGTTAACGGGTCAATGAGCAAATAGGAAAATTCCAATAAACCGTCAGTCACACAGCACCCACTTCACTGTACCCGATTAGTTTAACGTGGATTAATTGCCAGTTAGTACATTATGAGGGGAAACTGGTGAACTGACTCGAGCACCTGTCAAATCTAATATTGACTAATAATTTCCCGCAATATTACTGCAACCAATAGATATGAACTTAACGCTATTATGATTGTCCTCGCCCTCCTGTCCAGTTACACCTACATACCTCTTAGATCTAGCTGGTTGGGGCATTCCAACCCAGAGGCGTTTCCATGGACATTATCAGTGCTGCTCTTTGAATAGCCTGCTTTCAGATGCTTTTGAACAGTTTATGAAGAGACCATCTCCTATAGACGTGGTCGAGAGTGGAAAAATATGGACTTTCAAGGAGGCCTCCATGTGGCAGTCCTTTGAGACTATGGAAATGGCTTTCACGCTTGGAACTTGTTAACTGGAAGTTCAATGATCTAAATTTGCAGTTGCTGGACAACCCTTAACAGCTTTATGATCAAATGTCAGCCAGTGTTGGTGGTTGTATTGTACCATTAGGCTACAGCCATTTTGTAGTCAGTCCAGTGAGCATGTCAATGGGTAATGAGCAGCCTAGTTTCATAGCATCAGAAACTGGTAGTAATTGATCTATTATATGTCCTTTAGAATAACCAGAAAGCAAAAGCTCTTTTATGTTGTGCGACTAAAATTAGCCAGCTGACGTTGATATTCTGGCACTACCTCTTGTGTTTCTAAACTGAGCAAAACTTTAACTTGATCTGAAAAGGTGGATCTTTTAAATTTGAAGCCCAGAAAAAAAACCACTTCAAAATTATATGACGTACTTTGCAAAACCTCACAACAGCTCCACCTCATGCATGATGTGCAGCTTACAAACTTTTACGTGCACAGGACATTAATCATGCCCTCAGCCAGGAAAATTCACTTATTTATCAGTTGCTTCTTTCATGAGATTTAGGCACAGCTTGCAGCAGAAATGAGCATGTTGGATTCCATCTGAGTGCACTTAACTTTGAAAGGCATGAATTCATCCAGAAGCCACCTATAAAACTTAAAGACTGTCGACCGCATCGTTTCAATATTATCAGAACCATAAGAAAATAGAAACTAGCAGTGGTCAACAGTGGACCACTGAATTCAGTTATGGTGGAATATTCCCTTTTACTAATTGAGCGATAGAGGTGAAGGGTCAAATTTCATAGTGAAGGACATCACAAAGACAGGATAGAAGATAGGTAATTCAAGGAATAGTGATTAAGTGACGCTAAGGATTTCACTTAAACCTTGGGAATTGTTTCCCAGCATTCATCAGCTCATCTACCAATGATACCCTCATTCATGCCTTGGTCTCCTCCAGAGTTAGTCACTCCAATTACATATGCAAGAACCTCCTGCCCATATCTAATCTCCCACAATCACACTTGCCCATCACACCCATCCTGCAATGGCTCACAATTTAAAATTCTCAGCTGTGTGTTTAAATCCCTCCATAGCCTCATCCATCCCAAACTCTCCTCAAGCCCTACAACCTACAACCCTGTATTCTCTGTTCCTCTGACTCCACCATCCTATGCATCTCCCACGCCACCATCGGAGGTTGTGCCTTCGGCCACCCAGGTCCCACGCTCTGGAATTCTCGTCCTAAATATCTCTGCCTCTCCATCTCCCTCTTTTCCTTTAAGACATTGCCTAAAACTTGCCTTTTTCACCAAGCCTTTGATCATTCCTCCTAACCTTTTCTTCTTTGGCTGGGTATCCATTTTCCCAATGCCTCCGTAAAGTGTCTTGGCATGTTTCTCTACATTAAAGGCACTATGTAAATTCACGGTGGTGTTATTATCATCGTCTCCTTCAGCAGAAAAGGGGAGGAGATTGGATAAAAACATGCACGCAACTGAAGGGGACGGGATTGTCATTGCAGCTGGTTCTATCGGCCAGGAGAAAATGAACGTATACAAACAATAGCATAATTGCCGATTGGTGATTCTGAACAAGTTTAATAAAACAAATAGTGATTGTTTTTTCGCTGGCAGTAGAAGAATTTCCCATGAGCTTAACAAGTGACCTCAGATGTGCAATTGCCTTCAGGCATACTATCAGTCAGCATGAAATCCCCAGGGCAATATTCTACTACAATTGTCCTCAACAGCAGCACTATTTGTACAGTAATGGAAAAATTAGTCCATGATGGATGCTGTTTCACTGCACTTGAAATAGATGCTTAAAAAAGGTTTTTCTTTAAGATGTTGTAAAGCTATACTTCAATATATGAACCACATCAGTTGTCTGTCATCAGGCAGTAATTGCCTTTCACAAACCAGCACAATAGAACACAACATGGAGATTTTGTAGCCAGCAAGAAAATGAAAGTGTAATGTGCAAGGATTTGTCAGTCTCTAATATTACTTTTAAATACATGAGCTGTTGATGCCTCGCAACAGAAAATCCAGCCCTGTAAATTCTGAAATTCAGCTCCGAGGTGCAGCAGGACATGCCAGAAGCGTGCAGCGCTGGATCTCGCAAAAGTTATAAGCCCTGAATTTCCGTGGGGATTGTCCCAATCACCTGCTGTAACTTTGGCGGGGGGAGTCGGCAAATTCCAGGCGAAATGGCACAAACAGCCATTTACGCCGTTTCCCCAAGGATTCCACCAGTCTCCCGCCAAAGTTCCTAATTTTCATTTTCGAATGGCTGCCCATCATTTTGTGGTCAGTTTCTTTCTGCTCTGTCAAATAGCCATTGACCAGCCTGCACCCAGAACAATATGGACACGAGCTTGTCACTCAGAGTGTGACCAAGCTGAAAGGTGCAGCACCACACAGACACGTCGTCAACAGATGAGTAATTATTAAGGGAAGCCAATTAAATGTTGGTGTGAGTGGCAAAGCATGGGTTTATGCTTATGAATCCCTACTGAAGGGCCCTAGAAATAAGTAGCGAGATCTGTGTCGGTCACGCTACACACACGTCATCAGGGAAGCCAACAAGCAGAGGGTGGTTGCGTTGCTAGAGGGAGAGAGGCAAGTCTCACCCTGAGCTACTTGTGGAACGTTATTACAGGTAGTATTATTGGAGGTTGGATTACAGGTAGTATTATTGGAGGTTGGATTACAGGTAGTATTATTGGAGGTTGGATTACAGGTAGTATTATTGGAGGTTGGATTACAGGTAGTATTATTGGAGGTTGGATTACAGGTAGTATTATTGGAGGTTGGATTACAGGTAGTATTATTGGAGGTTGGATTACAGGTAGTATTATTGGAGGTTGGATTACAGGTAGTATTATTGGAGGTTGGATTACAGGTAGTATTATTGGAGGTTGGATTACAGGTAGTATTATTGGAGGTTGGGAGCAGATCACTTGGCAACCCTCTTAGGGAATGGAACATGGTGCAGGAGGGGGCCTGAGGCCAGGTGAGAAGAACAAACTTAAGAAGGAAAGGATACAAATTTTGGTTGTTTCAAAAGAAAATATTATGCAAGGCAATTTTATTCTTTTGTAGGAGAGGTGAAAGTGCATTTTTGTTTATTTTGTTGAAGTATTATCCAGGGGGGTCACACATGCCCCACCCTGTCCACCTCCTGTGCCTGTCACTGGCAGAGAGCAGCAGCATACATTACGGGGCAACACCATTTATTCACTGTGTGTTACCTCACCCACAATACAAGAAAACCCTCTTTTATCCAGTTTGCTTTTGAAACACACGGGGTTTTTTTTTTAAAGTACAGTGCCGAAAAAAGGCACAGGTAAAGCAAGTGGTGAAATGTGAGCGGAAGTTGAAATGAGGGGTTAAGCAGTTTTTACTTTGAATTATGGTAGCTGATCAAAGTTGGTCTGTAATAGAACCAGGAAAGCGACAATTGTACCATTAAACTCCACACTACCTGTTAAAATTAGCCTAATCTATTGCAGTAGGTACCAATTCAGTGTGCTAATGTGGCTGATTTCAGATATAGAAGATCAGTTAATCCTGCAAATGTGGAAGCAGCTGCTGTTTAAACAGGGAAAGAATCTCTGAACCAAGCATGGACTATCTGATTGGGGTATAAATGCTGAATTAATTATGTAGATTTGGAAGATCAGCAGCATTATTTATAGTAGCGAGATTATAAGATTTATTGGCACAATAAATTAGCTTACTTAAATCAAGTCTGGAATGTATTAAATATACAAAGTACTTGCCTTGACTTTTTTTGTTCTTTATCCAACTTTTAACTTATTTTCTTCCTCTGTTGGCATCTCCTCCAATCTCATACTCTATTCTCTGACCAGGAAGGCAGCTGAGGGACCTGTTTCAAGTCTCTGCCTCTGGTATAGCTGGGCAATGCACAAGAGCGTCTGGAGTGACTCTGATTTCTCCTCAGTCTCTGTGATGTGTGTTAGACACCAGCTCCAGATAAGTCAGCTGTGAGCAGGAACTCTTCTAATGTCCATCTTGTAAGCTAAAAATAACTTCCAAGTAACATTTTATTCCAATAATACATTTCTTAAAAATGTTTCTCCTCAATCACAAGGATCGTGTTTGTGTGAAGGAAAATCTACGATAATTCAGGAAATTGGAATAATACAGCTTTAAGTGAATTAAAATTGTACCTAAGTCTGCTCCTCAATGGTGCAGTGGGTTCACACAGTGAGCAGTTGAACCATTCAGATCGGGAAGGTTCCAGATTTGAGTTGCACTCTATGCTGAGTTTGATTGTAGCTGATTTTGGGCAGTAGGAATGACTTCAAAATGGGTTAGTGAGAGGAAATGGGCAAGAACAGGAGTGGGCGAGCGTATGTTACCCACTGTGGTCGAATAGTCTGCCAACATGCATTGTCTTGGTTCACAAATACAAAGCACTACAAAGTTACAAAGCATTTCCAGCACAGAAACAGGCCATTTGGCCCAACATGTCCATGCTGGAGCTTAGGCTCCACATGAGCCCCCTCCCACCCCTCTTCATCTAACTACATGAATACAGGCCACATACATAGAATTACATACAGTCTACAGGACAGAAACAGGCCGTTTGGCCCAACCGGTCTTTGCCGGCGTATATGCTCCACACGGGCTTCCTTCCCTCCCAGTCCCCCCTCATCTAAACCTATCAGCATATCCTTCTATTCCTTTCTCCCTCGTGTGTTTATCTAGCTTCCCCTTAAATGCATTTGTACTATTCACCTCAACCACTTCTTGTGGTAGCGAATTCCACATTCTCACCACTCTCTGGGTAAAACAGTTTCTCCTGAATTCCCTATTGGATTTTTTGGTGACTATCCTATATTTATGGACCCTAGTTTTGGTCTTCACCCCCACCAACCCCCGCACCTCCCCCACAAATGGAAACATCTTTTCTACATCTAACTTATCAAATCCCTTCATAATTTTAAAGACCTCTATTAGGTTGCTTGCTTTGTTCTGCGAAGTCAGTTATTTAAGTCAGAAGGAGTCTACATGGCCTCACTATGTCATACATGAGGTAGTGGAGGGCAACCAATGCTGTGGAATCATATCCCTTAAAAGAGTCAACTCTTTCAGCATTAGACTGAAGAAACATGTAAAGAAAATTTAGTGAGAGAAGAACAATATATGTTGGCCTGGTGTCCCATGATGCTATGTGCTAATGCACTGCTCCACCAGGTGATAGGCTGAAGTATCACTGCCAAAATTCTCCTGATCTCAGCCAGGTACTCAACAGAAGGCTAGATGTGGAGGGTTTGATTCATTTGCAGTACTTTCCTACATCTAGAAGTTAACTCCAGAATGAGGAGGCAGAAGCAGACTGGGATCAGGAATGGTATCATGTAGAAGGAACCTAAGTAAATGGCACAAAATAACTAACATTGAGGAAAACCTCTTTTAAAAGAAAATTTCAGAGCATACTTGGCTGGATTTTACCAGCCCTGAGGAGGTGGGTTTGGAGGCGGGATTGCTGGGAAAACCAAAAAGAATGGGAGCAGTCCCGAACCTGCTCCCAACCCGCCTCCAACCAATCTTCCCGGGAGTCGGGTCCCTGATTTGCGCAGGGACCCGACTCCTAGCGGCGGGAAGAGGATTATAGCCACTTAACTGCCTGTTAACAGGTATTAACAGGCAGTTAAGAGGCTTTTTCCCATTTTGTGACTTCTGCTGCAGGCTTCCCGATGTCGGGGAACCCCGCCAGGGTAAGTGAGGTGTGCTGTGGGTCTGTTATAATGTTTGTGTATAGATGACAGCTGCAGAAGTGGTGTGAAGGATCCAATGGGACACTGGTAAGTATCAGAGGTAAGGAAATGTTGGGAAAGTCATTTTTAATGTGTTTAGATTTTTCTGTAGGTGACAAGCTTTGAAGAGTTTGTGTGGCCTCACCTCATTGGGAGAAGTAACAGATCGCTTCTGTACCCTCACCTGCAGCTGCCATCTGTTTTATCCGAAGGAGAGAGTCATTGGAGAGTCTGGGTACAAGGGCTCACCTTTGTACAGTGATTGTCAGTGTTTGACAGCACCTCAATGCTGTCAAACACTGAAAAAAATCATCTGTCAAAAATAGATGGTTCATGTCCCTTTAAGAAAACCGGCAGATGAAGCGTCATCAACTGGCATCATCTGACACCAGCTTTCCCTTAATTGGCCAGCAAGCTCACAGGGCGGGCTTAACAAGGCCAATCAGGGGAAAATAGCGTCTGCGTCGGACGTCGCTGGGGGCGGGACTAGAACCCGGAAGGCAGCAGTCCCACCCCCAACTCGCCTCGGTAAGTAAAATCCAGCCCAGTGTGTCAGTTTCCTTTGCTTAAAATGTTTTGTAGTGTTGAAAGATATAGGACTGCTTACAAAGAAATACATATAAATTATATTAATGTGATTCTACAAAATGCAGGTCAATTGTTTATGAAGCTGTGCAGTCACTATTGCAGGAGTATAATATAAATATTTTACAGAATTTAGTTCAAATGTGTCGACAAATTAATGATTTATCTCACAGTATTGAAACACTCGTTACCACTTTATCCCTTTAAAATGGCAGAGATCCCATGATTGATGCCAACACCTACATTAGAATTCAAACCTTTTAGTCCTTATCTTGCATTACTAATGTGAGCCATATATCTGGGAGCTGTTTTTTTGCTGGTCTCCTGTCCGTACAATTTATCTATTATTGATTTGTCTGCCAATAATGGTGTGCCCAAGACCTGGTTTTCTAACCTGGCCTTACCTGCTTTCTGTTTTAATAGTACCCTGGAGTAATTCTTTACTTGCTCAGGAGGTAACATTTCCTGAGCAAGGGGCCTACATTATTCAATACCTCAGGCACATATTTCTGCACCTTGACTAGAGAATGAGACAGATAGAGAAAGATTAAATGTCAAACAAAGTCACTGCTAATACATCTCGCTGGTGGAGCAAGTTGGTTTTATAAAATATTTAAATTGTGTTTTTTTAATTAGAGAAACAGAGAGCTGGGCTTGAAACACT
Organism: Squalus acanthias; assembly: GCA_030390025.1. Classification (NCBI taxonomy): domain Eukaryota; kingdom Metazoa; phylum Chordata; class Chondrichthyes; order Squaliformes; family Squalidae; genus Squalus; species Squalus acanthias. Next base: position 70,821,567 of record CM059437.1, read on the forward strand.
GTCTTTAGAATTGCATAGAATTACATAGAATGTACAGCACAGAAACAAGCCATTCAGCCCAACTGGTCCGTGCTGGTGTTTATTCTCCACACAAGCCTCCTCCCACTCCTCTTCATCTAACCCCATCAGCATATCCTTCTATTCCTTTCTCCCTCATGTGTTTATCCAGCTTCCCCTTGAATGCATCTATGCTAGTCGCCTCAACTACTCCTTGTGGCAGTGAGTTCCACATTTTAACCTCTGGGTAAAGATGTATCTCCTAAATTCCCTATTGGATTTATTTGTGACTTTTTTTAAGGCCCCTGGTTTTGGTCTCCACCACAAGTGGAAACATCTTCTCCTAAAATCTTACAAGACCTCTATTAGGTCACCCCCCAGCCTTCTCTTTCTATAGAAAATAACCCCAACCTGTTCAATCTTTCTGATAAGTATAACTTCTCAGTTCTGGTATCATCTTTGTAAGTCTTTTTTGCATCTTCTCCAGTGCCTCTATATCCTTTTTATAAAATGGAGATCGGAGCAGTAAGGAGATCGGAGCAGTGCACAGTACTCCAAGTGTGGTCTAACCAAGGTCCGATACAAGTTTAACATAACTTCTCTGCTTTTCAATTCTATCCCTCTAGAAATGAACCCCAGTGCTTTGTTTGCTTTTTTTTAATGGACTTATTAACCTGCGTTGCTGCTTTTGTGATTTGTGTATCTGTCCCCCTAGATCCCTTTGCTTCTCTACCCCATTTAGACTTTTATTTTCCAAGGGGTATGTAGCCTCCATACACTCTACCAACGCCTCACACTTATCTTTATTGAAATTAATTTGCCAATTACACACCCATTCTGCAAGGTTATTAATGTTGTCTTGTATTTTGTCACAATCCTCCTCAGTATTAACTGTACCCCCTATTTGGTGATAAATTTTGAAATTGTACTTCCAATTCCTGAGTCCAAATCATTATTGTAAATGGTGAACAACAGTGGTCCCAGCACAAATCCTTGTAGAGCACCACTTCCCACCTTGTGCCAATCTGAGTAACTACCCTTAACACTTACTCTCTCTTTTCGGTTTTGTAGCCAAATTTCTATCCATTCTGTTACTTGTCTTCTGACTCTATATGCTCTGACCTTAGTCATGAGTCTACTATGTAGTACCTTAAGGCATTTTGAAAATACATATATATTACATCTACTGCATTACCCTTGTCTACTCTTTCTGTTAGTTCTTCAAAGAATTCAATAAGGTTGGTAGAGCATGACCTTCCCTTTTGAAATCCATGCTGATGACGCTTTGTTATATTTTTGGTTTTGTTATATTTTTGGTTTCTATTTGTTTTTCTATTACATCTTTGAGTAAAGATTCAATTATCTTTCCTACCACTGACGTTAAGCTAACTGGTCTATAGTTCCCTGGACTTGTTCTATTTCCCTTTTTAAATATAGCAATAACATTAGCTGTCCACCAGTTTTCTGGCACTATTCCCTTTTATAATGATTTTTTATATATATGTAATAGTGCCTTTACTATCTCTTCCCTAACTTTTAATATGCGCGGATACAATCCACCCAGAGTAGGGGTTTTATCCTCTTTAAGTTTGATTAATTTATCAATTATTTCCCACTATAATATAATATTTTTCAAAAAGTTGAGTATCAGAGTTTAATAATTTCAAACTTTAGCTAATTTTGATTCCTACAATCACTTCTACTTATCTTTCTAAAATCACCTTATCTAGCCCTGTTTTAAGCAATGGCAGCAGGACAGTCATGCTTCCTAGCACGTACAGGCCAAACTCTTTGAAATGACGCCTTTTGAATAGAGCCAGGATTTCGGAATGGAGCCAATAATCAGTTCGGACAAACTAATGAATCAGTGTCGTTCAATGTATCTGGTTTCTAGGATTCTGAATGAGGGGGATTGCCCCTTCCTTCCCCTCTCTGGCTCCATCCCTGCCATAGCTTAAATTTTAATTGGTAGTAATAGATCAAATTGAATGTTAAAAGCCAGAGTAACTAAGTGTTGGATATTTTAATCTCTTTATCGGTACAACTGAGAGAGTTTTTCCTTTTTTCTTCAAGGTAAGATACCTCAGTATGAAGGAACCCAACACTTTGCCATTTGGGCACTCAGTATCAGCATCTATAACCCCCCAATTCGGAGTGACATGGGCCAGTTGTGGGACAAAGCTTCCTCTGCTGTGCCCCAGTAATCTATCTTATCCCTCAACCTTTGAAGATTACCTGAATTTATCCACTTCTCATATGAGCCACCTTATAACTTCTCAGTGTGCGATTGCTGGTATAGTGGCAAATTTGGGGCAGATTTGTGCTATAGGTCCCTGCCCACTAGGAACTGAGTTGAGGTGTTTCCCATAGAACCCATAAAAGGAGCAGAGAGAGGAGAGGTAGTGTTTTAATTGGAGATAGTTAACAAAAATGTTGCTATTCTCTTCATTTGAACTGCCTTTGACAATCCTCACAAATTGTAACATATAAGGTCTCTATACTCAATCCCTCTCACTAAGAAAATTAAATCAAAACACTATGCTGTCCTGCAAGTTGATAGAATTGTTAAGACAATCATGCTGAATAAAATAACTAACTGACACAACTCATGAATTGCATTTGTAAATTGGTTAATAGTTTTTTTAATTAGTTTGTCATATGATGGTAATGATGACTTCATCAAATTAATCTCACACGATCAATTCATATGCAAATTGTCTAAATTTTGGATCAAATTAATTTCTAAATTTCTTCTTTTTTGCTTCTTGTGTTAGTCTGAACTCCAAGTGCCTGACTGACTGACCATCTCTGCTTTACAACAATGAGGCATGAACCGACCGGTCAGTTAATTAGCAACACAAGAACTTTTAGGGACTGAAAGAGATCATTAGGCTCGTCAAATCTATCCCTTTCTGAAAGATTTCAACTCCCCCCCTTTTCAACCTATCCTTCCTCTCTCTAGACACGCATCCAGTTAATTAACTTTACTTCATGCCCACTTCAACAGACTCCCTTGGAAAAGCAAGTCATTGATGAAATAAATCTTTTCAAATAATATGAAGTCAAGAAAAAGAAAAACTTATGTTTATATGGTGCTGTGTTACATCTCTGAGAAATATCCCACAATGCTTCACACAAATTCCTTTTGAAGTGCAATTACTGTTGTCATGTAGACAAACGTGGCAGCCAATGTAGTGCACAGCAAGATCCCACATACAGCAATGAGATGAACGGCCAGGATGTTGGCCAGGATACCGGGACAGCTCCCTACTCTTCTTCGAATGGTGCCATGGGATCTTTAACATCAAAGCTTAAAAGGTTCCTCTCCGCCACCGCTCCCCCACCACCCCACATCCCCTCATCTATTTCCTCACTCCCCTTCTCTCTCCTCTCCCCTGGACCTTTCTCTCTCTCTCCCTAAAAATACAGTATTTCACAGATTATGACATAGTGGAACAGATATACCGATGATTCTATTCATGGACAACTTGCGTGAACATATATTTTATATCTGACCAACTGAAGCTTTGTACATAGAAGCCTCAGTATTCTCTTACTGGGTTTGATTACTTTGTATTTTAGCCTCAGGTCTTTTAATATGACCTTTAGCTTGACAGAAATGGATTTTCAGATTATAATTTGATTCAGTACTGCATCCTAAATGGATTGCTTCTCTGGCAGAGGATCAATGACAGCTGCTCAGGCCCAATTTTAACAAATCAAAGGTGGTACAGTACAGTTTGAATAAAATTCTACTCAAGCAAAGAAAGACCGTGGCTTTTTGCAGGCACAAAACAAAGTTGTCCCTGGGTCCACTGCTACAAACCATCTACCCATGAAAGTGGAAAAAAAAGGGGGGCAAATAGACAAGATAGCCTCAGGGAACTACAATCCCCTTAGGCTTTTGACACCTTTAATTGGCTCCCACGACAGCAGCTGGATTAGTACTTGCACAATGAGTGAACTATAAAGGCACCCTGCATCTATTTCTAACATGATGTTACCACCCGTATTATGAAGGTTGAGATGATCAGCTGGAAGGTCCGGCAGAAATCATTCTCTTGCCTTCATCTTTCCTTGCTATGACACAGCTTGCTGTCCCATGAGGAGAGCTAGCTCTCACTTTAGTGCTGCAGCCTGGCATTATGTGGTTATCAAAATCACACAGCAGGTGATAACTGTCAGATATATAGTTTGTTCCATTTGATTGCAAATTCTTGGCTGTGTAGCCTGTTGTTATGGCACGATAGCCAAATCATACACCATGTGCTTGCTGTATAGTTGCTATATATTTGCTTCTCAACTTGGAAGAAATAAGTGGGGTGCGACAATGAGTTCTAATCATAGAATGGTTACAGCACAGAAGGAGACCATTTGGCCCATCGAGCCCATGCCAGCTCTCTGCAAGAGCACTTCAGCTAGTTCCACTCCCCTGCCCTATCCCGTAGCCCTGAATTTTTTTTTCCTTCAGGTACTTATCCAATTCCCTTTTGAAAGCCACGATTGAGTCTGCCTCCACCACCCTTTCAGGCAGTGCATTCCAGATCCTAACTACTCGTTGGGTAAAAAAGTTTTTCCTCATGTCGCCTTTGGATCTTCTGCCAATCACCTTAAATCTGTGTCCTCTGGTTCCTGACCCTTTCGTCAATGGGAACAGTTTCTATCTACTCTGTCCAGACCCCTCATGATTTTGAGCACCTCTATCAAATCTCCTCTCAACCTTCTCTGCTCTAAGTAGAACAACCCCAGCTTCTATAGTCTATCCACGTAACTGAAGTCCCTCATCCTGGAATAATTCTCGTAAATCTTTTCTGCACCCTCTTTAATACCCAAAGTAGACAGTCAATGGGCATAGGATTCAAAAAAAGGTTGTGGGAGATGTAAAGTAAAATAATAGTAATAAACCACAGATTCTGCATTTCCTCTTGAAACACAGCTGTTAAAATCACTGAAAAATTGCTTCAATTCTGATCATCAGTTTTTTGTGTTTTCGTGAAGTGAAGGCTTTTAAATTAGATCGACCTTGCAGTATTAAAAGCTTCCCTCTGATTATTCCAGGCTTATTAAACACTGACTTAAGAAATAAACTCTCACCGCTGAAACAACTTTGTTGGAGATACCGTTTTTTGAACATGATGTTGACCTGAAGCTGCATCTGCCTGCTCAAGTGGCACTATTCAAAGACCAGCAGGAGCCAACATTCACCCCTCAACCAACACCAGCAAAACAGATTAACTGGTCATTTATTTCATTGCTGTTTGTTGGACCTTGCTAGGTACATATTGGCTGTTGAGTTTGCTGTCATAACAACAAAGACTACACTTAAAGGCACTATTTACATGCAAGTTCTTTCTTAATTATTCTGCCAAATGTCCTAATTTTGGATCACATTTGAATGCATTCACTGCCAACAGTTACACAAGAGTAGAAATTACTGTCACCAACGGTATTGCACAAATGCTCAACACATTCGTGTGAACTTCCTCTGCTGTTTTCATGTTTACAATAAATGGATTAATGTCTCCATTAAGATAGTGGAGAGATGAATTTGTGTAACATTGTCAACAATAATTTCTACCCTGTGGAGTCTGATAGTGTTTTTCCTGGTAAAAGAAAGGAAGACTTGCATTTCTATAGCGCCTTTCACAACCTCAGCCCCTCCCAAAGCGCTTTACAGCCAATGAAGTACTTTTTGAAGTGTAGCCACTGTTGTAATGATAAGACATCATTCTGCACATACAGGTCAGCTGTGACCTGAATATATACACACATTGCTCTGGATCGATTCAATCGATGTTTTTCATAGAGTGAAAGGAATTCGGCTCTTTATTTTTAGTTTTATATTGAAAATGCACTAGATTTGGTGGAATAAGTGACTGCACTGTCTGGACACGATACCTGAAGAAGGGATGATAAAAGAAATGGGTCTAAAAATCAGCTGGGAAGGGGAACATAAGGCAGCTGAAGGAGACGAGCAAATAACCAACTGAACTCAGTTATCAGTTATGTTCCTTCCTGTGGTTTCTAGCCAAGGCTTATGTGTAACTTTAATCACGTTAATTTTCTATATCATAAGGGTCTGGCTACATTTATTGTCATTTATGTCCTGGAAAAAGCATTACGTTTTTTTTTAACCATTTAAATTTACAAGTATCTTCCCGATATGTGCCTGGGTGCAGCACACAGGGTTGACAGATTGAGTTATCTTGCATTACAGTTCTGTTCTACCCAGCTAAACTGGTCTTCGTGAGTGTCATTGGCAATCACTGCTGCTGGGAACAGGCGAGACTGAGATAAGCAGGAATAAATCAAACCCTGACGCCGAGTGGGTGGTGACGAGTTCTTTATTGAGGTGATTAAACCAAGCACAAATTAAAGCAATTACAACGCTCAAGCTATAGTTCTAAGAACAGGACAAAATGACCCCGTTCTCTTTGGAGTGGAGATGCTCGACCTGCTCGGGTGTTTCCTCCTTCTTTGTAGCTTCTTTCTCTCCAATCAATGTGAAAATGGGACCATTTATTTTCTCTTACTGACCTTTTACAATCACCTGTACTAATACTGGTCTTGTAATCGGTACAAGCCCAATCCTTGCTCCTGGAGCCTCGTAATGTGATGTTGTTTTCCAACATAACAAGGTCAGGGAAGATAAAGTTGATCAGTTATTGTCAGCTCGATGAGTTTAGATTGGAGGCGGAAAAGGCCTATCAGCCATGAGCTAATCATCAACAGGCTAATTTCTTTAAGAGACAAAAGTGAGAAGTCGCACAACACCAGGTTATAGTCCAACAGTTTTATTTGAAATCACAAGCTTTCGGAGCGGCTGCTCCTTTGTCAGGTGAAGTGAAGGAATACGAATCGGCAAAGCATATATAGACAGAGAACAATGCCTGTGCAGAGTACAATGTCAGACGACTACAGTTAATCTTTCTGACTGCCTAAGAGACAGGTATTGTTCAGAGCTATAGTGGTAAAGATAAGGCTGGTCCACCATGAGCAGCTTATCTCAGCAAAGCAGTGTAGTGGCCCGGATTTTGTGGGGCTAATGATGGTGTACGCACAGCGTAAGCCTTGTAAAAGGCCCCGCAAGTTCCAGGTTTCCGCATGTGCTGCGCATGCGTGAAAACCTGGAACTTGCGATCTGTCAAGTTTCACCTCGATGCATCAAGGAACTGACTCAAAAATCACTTCTGCTCGCGCAGAGTTGGGCTGTTTGATCAGCAAATGCCCACGAAACCCTTACGCCTGGTAAAATCAGGAGTAGGGCCTGCTTTCACCAGCATGAGGGTTAATATAAATGTTAAATTTAAAATAAAAAAATTAAAATAAAAATCATCCACAAACATTTAAAATTAGTTTATGTAGATTTTGGCTCAGATTAAAATGTTTAAAATAATTTTTCAAAAAATTACATTTTTATTGTAAATGCTTCATTAAAGGGACTTCTAATTAAATGTGAAAATGGGACCATTTATTTTTAGTCCAGTTGTGTAAATTATTTAATTATTTGGGGATTCCTCATATGTGGATTCCCTTCGTAAATTGAATCCCCATAAGCAGCTGAGGAATCCTCCTTTCTGATAGGAGGACCTAGCCATGTGATCCCAGGGACGCTTCTGAACCGCCTGCGTCCCTGGGATTCGTGGGCCTTTACACAGGCCCAGGGCCCAAAGTTTCCACATCCCAGGAGCCAGCAGGTAGGTTCAGATATTTTTTCGGATGGGAGGCGTACTCCGGAGGTACGCCTCCGACCGCAAATTCCGGCCCAATATTACAATATAGTTCACTCAACTTTAACAGATTAGATACGTACAACCTTCACTGGGCCGCATTGCACTGGGGACGATGAGGTGATCGGTCTCTTCATCCACGAGGGTTCTCCTGATGTCTGTCTTCTTGGATGGTTTGTCTGTTTTTCTATTGATGCTGGGGGCTAGTCCCTTCCTCCTCAACGGCATTCGTTGTTTTCTCCTGCTGAACAGGGAGCAGCAACTTCAGCAACACCCCACAGCAAGGTCGATCATTATTGGAGTTCCAGAGTTAGATGGAGCAGCAGGTCTTCTGAAGGCTGGTGCAGGGGGCTCAGGCGGCAAGTGGCCCCAAGGCCTCCTTCCTCATGGAGAAGCCTGGGTGAACAGAGCGGGTTAAGTTGCTCTCTGTGTGATTTTCTATTCCTCTCGCAAATAGCCCAACGGATAGATGTGACGTTTTGTCTCCCTCACTGGTATCTTGTGGCTGCGAATGTGACTGATTCCTTTCACCAGTATCATTGAAGATGTTTTTATGTCTTTGGAAAATAAAAGACAACAAATTAACAGAAACAAGACTGGATGATAGTGAATTCTTGTTCCTGAAATCGTAGACAGAGGGAGAGTGGAGGGTGTGGGGGAATAAAGAGCAGAGAGAACACTTTATACTGAAAATTCTCTGCACAGTATTCTCCTTTAACACAAAATTGATGCAGACCTGATATAGTATGGGGCTCCCCATACTGCTTAAAGATCGGATCTTAACAGTCATTTGATCAACTTCAAAATTAAGGAAAAGTGCCTTTTGTAAATAAGTTTTAAAACTTTTTTAACAAAGGCTTGCAAATTGAGTCACTGTATATTTAAATGGCTAAATGCTGTGAGACTTTGGGTGAAGCAGTTTGTGCAGTTTAGTGGAGAACAAAGCATCACAAGAAAAAAATCTAGCCAACAATTCATGGGCCTAGGAATTGGGTAGCGTCAGCCTGCCGGTGTGAACTGGACACAGCGAGCAGTCCCTGCACCGGAACGGCTAAGCCCAAGGCCCACCCGATATTGGGCCTCAGGCCTCATTTACATGAGACTGGCGAGCAGCAACCACCTGCTGGGCCTCTCCAGCAGCTTGCCGGTGAAGACGTTTTGCATTGCTGGCAGCGCCCTTGGATAGGTCTTTGAGGGGGGGGACAGTGATCGGGAGAGGGAGGGGGACAGAGATCGGATGGGGGAGACAGAGATCGGGAGAGGGATGAGGGGAACAGAGATCGGGAGAGGGAGGGGGACAGGGAGAGGGAGGGGGACAGAGATCAGGAGAGGGAGGGGGACAGAGATCGGGAGGGGGAGGGGGCAGAGATCGGGAGGGGGACAGAGATCGGGAGAGGGAGGGGGACAGAGATCGGGAGAGGGAGGGGGCAGAGATCGGGAGGGGGAGGGGGAGGGGCAGCGATCGGGAGAGGGAGGGGGACAGAGATCGGGAGGGGGAGGGGGCAGAGATCGGGAGGGGGAGGGGCAGCGATCGGGAGAGGGAGGGGGACAGAGATCGGGAGAGGGAGGGGGCAGAGATCGGGAGGGAGGCAGAGATCGGGAGAGGGAGGGGGCAGCAATAGGGAGAGGGAGGGGGCAGAGATCGGGAGGGGGACAGAGATCAGGAGAGGGAGGGGGACAGAGATCGGGAGAGGGAGAGGGAGGGGGACAGAGATCGGGAGCGGGAGGAAGGCAGAGATCAGGAGAGGGAGGGGGACAGGGAGAGGGAGGGGGACAGAGATCGGGAGGGGGAGGGGGCAGAGATCGGGAGGGGGACAGAGATCGGGAGAGGGAGGGGGACAGAGATCGGGAGAGGGAGGGGGCAGAGATCGGGAGGGGGAGGGGGCAGGGAGGGGGAGGGGCAGCGATCGGGAGAGGGAGGGGGACAGAGATCGGGAGGGGGAGGGGGCAGAGATCGGGAGGGGGAGGGGCAGCGATCGGGAGAGGGAGGGGGACAGAGATCGGGAGAGGGAGGGGGCAGAGATCGGGAGGGAGGGCAGAGATCGGGAGAGGGAGGGGGGCAGCAAATAGGGAGAGGGAGGGGGCAGAGATCGGGAGGGGGACAGAGATCAGGAGAGGGAGGGGGACAGAGATCGGGAGAGGGAGAGGGAGGGGGACAGAGATCGGGAGCGGGAGGAAGGCAGAGATCAGGAGAGGGAGGGGGGACAGGGAGCGGAGGGGGGACAGAGATCGGGAGCGGGAGGGGGACAGCGATCGGGAGCGGGAGGAAGGCAGAGATCGGGAGAGGGAGGGGGACAGGGAGCGGGAGGGGGACAGAGATCGGGAACGGGAGGGAGGCAGAGATCGGGAGTGGGAGGGAGGCAGAGATCGGGAGCGGGAGGGGGACAGGGAGCGGGAGGGGGACAGAGATCGGGAGCGGGAGGAAGGCGGGGACAGGGAGCGGGGGAGCGGGAGGGAGGCAGAGATCGGGAGCGGGAGGGGGACAGAGATCGGGAGGGGGACAGAGATCGGGAGCGGGAGGGAGGCAGAGATCGGGAGCAGGAGGGAGGCAGAGATCGGGAGCGGGAGGGGGACAGCGATCGGGAGATCTGGGGTGGAGGTGGGGTGGGTAGGTGCGGGCCCAATCAGGAGAGGGGAGAGGCGGTGACTGGGCGATGCGGGAAGAGGTGGGGGCGGGAGCGATCGGGAGAGGGAGTGGGGTGTAGGCTGTGACCGGTGGGGGGGTTAGGCAGGGTCTGAGGGAGTGAGAGAGGCAGCTATTGGGACAGGGAGGAACGCAATTGGGAGGGGAACAAGTGGTGGCTGATGGCGGCCCATGGTTTTAATGTGGAGGCCGGAGGAACACTCCTACACCTCCTGGCTCCATATTCAGTAAGCATTAAAAAAAAAAGTAGCTTTTTGTGTCGACCACATTTTTCTGAGTTCAGCTGGACATGTTCAGGGCAGCCTAGTTTTACAACGGGGGCCTCAGACAGGCATGAGGCCCTCTATATGCAATGGACCTAATGCCTGTTTCAGGTGCAGGCCCAAGACACCTCTTTTTCTACCTTCATGAATATAGCAGGAGGCGCATAATGAGTGTGCACGCCCCGCCCGCCGTATTGGATGCTTAGACGCCCATTTTTGCGCCTGTACGTAAGACGTGACATTTCGTGTAGCTGCATAAGAGAGGCATTGAGTTATGCTGAGAATTTAATTATTCATTAAGCACAGCTAACTTGTGCTGCACCAGCTTCTGTTGTGCGGTTGATGGGTTGGGGCATCAACCAACGCCAGGATCATAAGCTATCACTAAAGTAGAGTGGACCATGTGCTACCTACATGGACTACCTCAAGTATCTCCATCTGCCCTTGAACTGACATGATTCTTGCTGTCCATTTTCAAGATTGTCATTTTTTTAAATGTAGAACCTTTTCCCAACATGAGGACATGTTTTTTTCTCAATCCGTCTTGCGGATTTTGATCTTTCCTCCTCCTGAGGAATACCTGGCATTCCAATTTGCTTATTTTGATCAATTCCTGTGCAGACTTGTCGTGTGTTTTTAAAGACAACGGTATTTTGTTTTAGTGTAACATTCCTGGGAGCCTATTTAGTACTTTCCTGAGGTGTACGTATTTCCACTTTGAATTATACAGTTAGGCAATGTAGAAAATGTATGCGTTCTTTGTGAAATAAAATCTGATACTGGTTACATTATTAGATGGGATGGCCATCTACTCCTGACTTCAGATGTGAATTATGTCACTTATATGAAATCCAAGTTGACTTTAACAAGATTTTATCAGTTATTGTAGACCTTAACCATGGAGGCAGGCCTAATACAGTGTTCTGCTTATTATTGTGAGTCTGAACAGCAGACTCTGAATCACAGATCTTTAGATTTCATTTCCACGCCCATCCCATTTACGCACCACCATACAGCTGGAATGGGGAGATGAGATTGTGCTTTTTCACTGTTATCACCCATTGGGACCAATCTCAAATCTAAGTTCTTGAGGAATGTTTCCAAAGGGAGCCACATACGCACATATAGATGTAACCTTTCTTTGACATTACAGTATTGTCAGCGTTACCCACAGGAGTTGGAGCAGATTAAAAGGATCCACCCGGGGAGGGGTCCTTCATCCTTCAAATTCAGTGTAGGCGATGAGGGGCCGTTATAGGCACAGTTTGGCCCAATGCCTTAGATCACCATGTTTGGCCTCCAGGTAGACTTTTTGTCCAACATGTATTATCAATAAGCTGTAAAAACAAGACGCTCGTTGCTCAAGTACAAAAGCTGCTCTGGTTTTTGGAGATTATGCAGTAAAAAGGAAAAAAAAATCCAATAAAATAGGGCTGCCCATAATAAATTGTCCTGCTGCCTTTGAGAATTATCTTTGGCTTCTGGGCAAAAAGATTTTTTTCCCAGTCTGCTACCTTAACCACAAAGACATTGCACTTCTGGGATATCTCCAGCTGAGGTGATCTGACACTGATGTGACTTCAAGGATTATTTCAATTGTAAATGGATAAACTGATGTGATTCTGGACTGTCAGTTCTACAATCCTTAGTGTCTTGTCATGCCCTCCCTCAACACTTTTGACGTATATGATGGGGATGATAGCATGTTCCCACACAGGCTTTAACTTTGGAGTCAATTCCATTTTAAGACAATTGCAATAAACGTTAAGCACAGCAACTGAGTGGGCAACTCTCTCAGGCTTTAGGCTGCAATAGATCTCTCCACAGTGACTTTGCTTGCCTAACTGGGATTTATCAGCTAACTGTCCTGTCAGTCCAGTAAAGCTTTGCATTTCTCTTTGGCCGCTTAACATAAAAATCATGTTTCTTCCATTTGTCTTGTTGAGATATTGTGGACATATTGTGAGTTCATGTTCTGACAGCTAGAAGAGGCCATTTCATTCTGATTTTCAAAACTGCAGTCTATTATCGAACTGCAGTTGTATTTCATCAATAAAGAGTCATTTCTGAATCTAACATTCATACTATAGCTGTCAGTGAAACCTATAATAATACAATTATGTAATCATTTGTGAAGATAGCCTAGACAACAAGAAATAAAGCTCTTTTACCAAACGCTTTACAACGTTTCAATGTTGTCTTGTTTGGTAACAAAAGTCTTTAAAGGTTTTGGTTGTGTCAGTTTCCATTACAACTTTCGAATCTGTGCTGTTGCATCTTCCTCATCCAGTGGGTGGCCAATTACCCGTGCAGGAGAAATCTTGTCAGTTATTGGCATATAATGTCTTTTATGAACATACTTTGAGCTACTCGAGTGCCGTTATCTTCAGAAAAATTCGATTACAATATTGATTAAGTACAGTGGGATAATGTACAGAGTTAACATTTCAGATCAATGACCCTTCGTCAGAACTCTTACTGGTATTCTGTTTATTTTTCAGTTTTTCACACTTTCTTTCTCTGGAACCTGGTTGGTGTCTCCATGTCACTCAACCAGTCTCTGCCCAAGGGTATCAGCAGGTGACTACTCCCAGACCTCCACCACTGCTTCTCTTTTGCTGCCCCACTAGAAGATGTATGGTAGTGGTGCGTGCGGCCCCACTTTTGTAGTGAGTAAGCACTTTGATCCCACTCAGCACCACCTCCTGATGTTACAAGAGGGATCAGCAAATTGCTGATAGGAGACTCATGACGACAAACCCATGTCCAATTACACTGGCGCAGGACTACGATTCACCTCCAGGACTGTTGTGATTTGGGCTACTCCCTCACAACACTCAAAGAAAAGAGTCAGCTTTCAACCACAAGCCCACCCTTCCTATGAATAGAAATTTGACCGCAACACGTGAAGTGAATGAGGTAGCATGCAACACTAATAACGTTGGGATACACACCAGGAATAGGACAGGCTTCCTACCGTACCCTCCTGATCTCTGCAGTAGATGGGAAAAGCACCTCGCTGACAGACCATGTGTCCCAGGTCGCACGGCTCAATTTGTGTTCATTAAGAGCAAGCAATATCCACAGAATTAAGTAAATTCAGCAGATAAAGTCATACAGTTCATAATTCTCATCCGTACTTTAAACTGTGCTCTGAGACCAAATTAAGGAAGTCTTTTCAACTCCAGAAAGCAGCCCTGCTGCTCAAATGTATCTGATGGCCAGCTTCCGACTGCAGAACCACCAATCAAGGCAGAACAAAGACACAATGGTAGGGGATGCTCGCATTCCATGTTTGTGAGCAGTGACACTTATGTCAGTGGTATCCAAAAAGTGTTGATACAGTGTGTACCTGCCCCTTCACAAAAACAGAGAAGTAGAGAGGCAGAGGGGTTTAGGTAAGAAGTTTAAGAGAGTAGGGAGAGAGGTGACTGAAAGCTCTTCCACTGACGGTGCAGTGAATGGAGGTGTGATCCACAGGAGGCCAGAGTATCGAAGGAAGTGGGAGAGGATGTATGGCTTGAGGAATTTGCAGGGGAAAGACCATGGTGTGAGGTCATGGAGGTGCTTTAAGAATGAGACAGCATTTTAAACTGGATGTGTTGGGTGTAGGCCAGCAAGAACTATAGTGATAGGTGTGCAGAATAGAATGGGTGCAACAGCGTTTTGGGACAATTTAGAGTTTATGGAGGCTGGATAATGGAAGGAGGCCATTGAAGTAGTTTAGCCCAGAGATGACAGAAGTGTGGATAACGGTGTCAGCAGTGGGTCGGGGGTAGTTGGGGTGATGGGCAGTGTTATGGAGGTGGAAATAAGGGCAGGCAGGTGAAGTGCTTCCATGTCTACACCAATGCTGCTTTGTAAGTGGCTCCTCACCGCTGTGTAATGATGGCCTACGGTAAGTAGCCCTTCAGTTTCTCTCTCTCTCATTCAGGGAAGTGCCAAGTTTCTGCTGAGCTATGATCAGGAGTTGGATTTGTGAGGAATCATGATGATGTATCAGAACTGCTAGGGGACTGGAGCAGAGAAGGGTGTAATAATAATGAGAAGTTTCTGTTTTAAAACTATAACAAAGGTTACACACATCAAAAATCTATTTTGCTTTGCCAGGAGTGGGGCCAAATGGATTTTTGCCGGCATTGATTTTTTAAAACTTCTAATCTATATTGCTAGAAACAGCATGGGTTAACACACAAGGGGGTAGATCTTGACTTTGTGCGACAGTGCAACATGGGTGATAGTGAGTTGGCAGCCCATTTTACATTCTCTCTTGATGTTTATTTCCATTGAAGTCATGGTGGCTTTTGGGCATTGTAGTATTTTACTTAGATTTACTGCTGTGCGTGCACATTCTGTTTACATCAGAGCGATTGGGGGAAGTGTTAACCTAACCCGCACATGGGGAAGCTGACTGGATTGGGTGTAACCCTGGTTTTACATCCCGTTCAGTTTTACTCTCCGTTGAAACCGGTGTTCCACCCAATCCGATGGGTTTCCTGACCAGCGAGTTCGATTAATATTACCCCCATTGTATCAGGCCTCAGAGAATGGGGGCTCAGCTGGTTGGATGGGAAGCAGGAGAGTGGTCTTAGACTCCAGGATGTTGAAGGGCGGGATGCATCATGCTTTTTGTGGAGGCAGAGGAGGAAACTTGTTTATGTGAAGTTTATGGGTAACTGTATGAATTGTTTTTTGGTGAATTTTGCTGGGTATGTTATGCACTACATTTTGCTCTGTTTTGTTTTTTAGATGCTGAGAGGATGTTTCCCCTTGTGGGGCAATCTAGAACTAGGGGGCATAGTTTCAGGATAAGGGGTCGCCCATTTAAGACGGAGATGAGGAGGAATTTCTTCTCTCGGAGGGTCGTGAATCTTTGGAATTCGCTACCCCAGAGAGCTGTGGAGGCTGAGTCATTGACTATATTCAAGGCGGAGGTAGACAGATATTTGAGCTACAGGGTTATGGGGAGCGGGCAGAAAAGTGAACTTGAGGCCAAGATCAGATCAGCCATGATCTTATTGAATGGCGGAGCAGGCTCGAGGGGCCGATGGCCTACTCCTGCTCCTATTTCTTATGTTCTTATGTTTTAGGGTATGTTGTGGGATGGGTGAGGAAGTGTTACAGCAGCTATTGCTTGTTTTTTTGGTAGAAGCTGAATGGATAGAATATTGAAATCGAGGATTTTGCATAATGTGATTGGAAGAAAATAATCAATTCGAAATCTGAGAAACACAGAAACCTAATCATCGAATCATACAACATAGAAGGAGGCCATTCAGCCCATTGTGACTGTGCCTGCTCCTTGAAAAGAGCTATCCAATTTGTCTCACTCCCCTGCTCTTTCCCCGTAGCCCTGCAAATTTTTCCTTTCCAAGTATAAATTCCCTTTTGAAAGCTATGACTGAATCTGTTTCTAGTTTCTCCATATAGCTGATGTCCCCCATTCCTGGTATCATTTTAGTAAATCTCCACTGCATCCTCTCCAAGCCCTTGACATCCCAATCAATGGGAAAGAAGAAATTGGTCATGATATAGATGACAGACACAAGGGGCCTTTCGGTGTGAGTTGGGAGCGGGTCAGATGACTTGCGGGTTCCAATCCCGCCCCCAACGACGCCCGACGCACAGACGTAATTTTACGTCAATTAGCCTTGTTAAGCCCGCCCTGCGGGCTTGCCGGCCAATTAAGAGAAAGCCGGTGTCAGATGACGTCAGTTGATGACGCGTCATCTGCTGGTTTTCTTAAAGGGAACACGCTCATTTTTTTTTGACAGATGATTTTTCAGTGTTTGACAGCATTGAGGTGCTGCAAACACTGCCAATCACTGTACAAAGGTGAGCCCTTGCACCCAGGCTCTCCAGAGACTCCCTCCTTGGGATAAAACAGATGGCAGCTGCAGGTGAGGCTACAAAAGCTGCAGGTGAGGCTACAAAAGCGATCTGTCACTGGTGAGAGAGGTTCTCCCAATGAGGTGGGACTACACAAACACTTCAAACCTTGTTACCTACAGAAAAGTCTAAATACATTAAAAATGATTTTCCCAACATTTTCTTACCTCTGAAACTCACCAGTGTACCATTGGCTCCTTCACACCACTTCTGCAGCTGTCATCAATGCACAAACCTTACAGTAGACGCACAGCACGCCACACTTACCCTCGCGTGGTGTCCGGACGTTGGGAAGCCCGCAGTCGACCTGGCAAAATTGAAAAAAGCCTCTTAACTGCCTGTTAACTACATGTTAACAAGCAGTTAAGTGCCTATAATCCTCTTCCCGCCGCTAGATGTTGGGTCCCTGCGCAAATTGGGGACCCGACACTTGGGAAGATTGTATGGAGGCGGGTTGACAGCGGGTTCAGGACCTGCTGTCAATCTTTGCAATTTTGCCAGTAGTCCCGCTTCCAAACCCGCCCCCTGAGCACCGGCAAAATTCCCCCCAAGGGTGTAGATTTTCCTGACCCTGCACTTAAATACACTGGAACTCCTGGGTACAGCAAATAGATGAAAATTGAAAGGGGAGGATCGCTGGCCCATAGGGAGCCTGCCTGATTTTCCATCCATTTACTTAAATGAGCGGAAAATCGGGCAAGCTTCCTGTCAGGAAGATTCTCCCTGCCGAAATGTTCCTCTATTCCCTGTGCTCAGGCAATCCAATATGCCCAGGCACAGGAACTGGAAAATCAACCCAAGAAATTTTTGCTATAAAGATAAATGCAATGATTCCGCCAATATGGGCTGAACGACCTCTTAAGCTGCAATTATTCCTGATTCTCGATCACTTCCAAAGGAATGTTGATTTTCATTTCATTTATTTTTTAGTTCATTCCCTTATCTAGACTCTACATGATTTTAAAGATGAATTTGTATTGTGACCTCTCCATTCATAACATTAGTTATTATACAACAGTGCTGCTCTCTTGTGTGACTGACTGCCCAGACATGGCCAGTCGTGAGCATAACACAGACATTGTAAAGGGATCCTTGCGATCAGTCTGTGAATTCCCTTTGCACCAATGATCTGGAATTTGGGCTTTGCAGACGTTAAAAAAGCATTTATTGCAGATGTTAAAAAAGCATTTATTGCAAGTGTTTCCATTATTACACTTAATAATATAGATCATGTCCAATAACATAGGATTGCAGATACTGTGTACAGAAATAATCAACTGAACAGCAACACAGCTGAAACATCCCCGCTGCTCCACTCCCCTCTTGAATACCAAGCAAAGCCTCAATTATACCCACGTTCCAGTCTGGAGCCGGCCTACTCCTGTTGTTATTTCCCGTAACTGACACTTGATTGCATGAAATCAATGAGGTTCCCAAATCTTCACAGATCGCTTTCCCAGAAATTGAAATGGGATGGTGAAGGTCATTTTTCCAGTGTTTGAAATGGCGAGACTTTGTGCAGGTAAACTTTGCTGATGAAATTTGCTGTGAACTTTAATGTGTTGAGCTGTTCTTCGATGATTTAAGCCCTGTTGTGCCTTAGGCCGTCAAGTGTACCAGCTAGTAAACCGCGTCTGTGCTTGAATGAAAGCTGGAGCCCCAGCCCCAGGGGTTTATCCAGCATATTGGAGATGTTTTTTGCTGAATACATTTTGGGAGCCTCTATTATCTATCATGATTATACCACATATTACGTGTGGAGAGTCAGTTTGCAAACAGCTATTGTGTGATTCGCAAAATACTGTAGATGCTGGAAATCTGAAACATAGCATAATGCTGGAAATGCACAGCAGGTTGGTATATGGAGAGAAAAGACAAGTTAATGGCCCTGAAATTGCGGTGTCTGCAATGACGCCATCGTATTCCCTTCGGAAGACTCCGCAACTTCCGGATTTCTGCATGCGCTTGGGCACGTGTGAAATCCGGAACTTGCGATCGGTTAAGGTACGCCTTGACAGAGCATCCGAACCGCCTGAAAACTGAGTATTGCTGGTGCAGAGTTGGGCTGTTTGCCCAACAACTGCCCAGCAATTGCCCACGCACCTCTTACAGCTGGTAAAAGCAGGCGTAGGGCCTGCTTGCATCAGTGTAAGGGTATAGGCTTAAATAAAACATATAAAAATTCAAAATTATGCACATACACTTTAGATGAGTTTATGCAAATATTGGCCTGAATTAAGATGTTTAAAATTATTTATCAAAAAAATTAAATTTTTATTGCGTTTAATGCAATGAAGGGACTTATGAATAAAATTGCAATTCAGTACATTGTATAATTGTTTGGGGATTCCATTGCATATCATTAGGGGATTCGCTTCGTAAATGATTGCAATGGAATTCTCCTTTGTCATTGGAGAACCTGGCCCACGTGATCCCAGGGACGTATCCGAACCGCCTGTGTCCCTGGGATCCGTGGGCCTTTACGCTGCCGTCCACCTGGAGGCCTGAGACCGCAACTCTTCGCAGCCTGGGCACCAGGAGGTACTTTCGGAATTGTTTTGTGGGTCGGAGGCGTACTCCGGAGGTACGCCTCCAACTGCAATTTCTAGGCCAATGCTTTAGGTGCAGAACTTATCTTCAGGACTGTTTTTGCTGTGCGATTAGTCTCCGTATTGATGTCAAAAACTCCGACGGCTCTTAAATACCTGAAGAAGTCATTCTGGTCTAGATTATTAACCAGTGATAACATACACATCAGAGGGTGTCATTGTAATGTGATGATTAGCTTATTGTGAGTTATAATACGTCTGTGTGTGATACGTCCACACGCATACTAATTGCCTTCCCTTGGCATTACTGACAGACAACATTAAAAAAAAAATTCTTGCTCACCAGGGCCTGGAGTTTCCTTCATGGGTGCAAACTTGAAAATGGGCCCAATGTCGCGACCATTTTGCCGATGTCAGGTTATGCCCAAGTATCATCCCAAACCCATTAGAATACGCCCAAACTTAAAATGGATGTAAATGGATGGAAATCAGTGTAAACAACCAAGGCCCAATTAAAGCAGCGAACCCACACCATATATTGCTTCGTTCAGTCTGAAGATTTAAGTTTCAACTCACTTAGCCATCATTCATGTGCATCAGGCACAGCATGTGTAAGAACCTGCATTTGCGGAAGTTTTTCAACTTTTAAATGTGATTTATGCTTATGCCATAAAAATGCATTCAACAACAACAACTTGTATTTATATGCTGCATTTAACGTAGTAAAACATCCCAAGGCACTTCACAGGGGCGTTACAAGATAAAGGTTTGTCACCGAGGAGATACTAGGGCAGGTGACCAAAAGCTTGGTCAAAGAGGTAGGTTTTAAGGAGCGTATTAAAGAAGGAAAGAGCGATAGTGAGGCGGAGAGAATTCCAGAGCTGAGGGCCTTGGCAGCTGAAGGCACGGCCGTCAATGGTGGAGCGATTAAAATCAAGAAACAGAAAATACAGAGCAGGTCTCAGTGAGAAACAGTTTTTTTTTTTAAAAAAAGCTCAAAAAAATTGCAATAAAACAGCAAAAAATGACTTTCTTTCCTGGAAATCTGGTTGTAATGTGAAGAGACTCTCCGAACAAGCGCCTACTCGCATTTGAGAGTTGGGGGGCCACGGCTAGCTTTGTGGGCGGAGATTTGTTTGACCGGAGGGTTTGATGAACGGCCGTAAAAGATCGAAGAGACTTGGTCGTATTGTAGTTTCATAGTCTCAGCAGTCCTCCAGCATCTCACCGAGGGGGTCATTCGTCAAGTGATTCTTAACAGGCTATTTAAACATGGGGGTCATCTCAGCCAGCAGCAACGTGTTAAGTCGATGACGGTACTAAATATGAGACTATTGGTAATGAAAAAGATCTGGTATCACAGGTGCAGGAGAATGTGAGCAGTATGGTGGGATCAATCTGTATGCCATTCTGTGCACTTGATTAGGACTAGTCTGCAAGGAGTGTTGAGATCCTACATTGGCATCACGCCAGCAACATTATTCATGCAGCAAGAGTACCGTTGTAAAACATGAGGCTGTATCGGATTTTCTGAGAAATTAAGGTGAAGGGCTAAGGACCATCAAGGTTGAAAAGGGTAAAGAAATTCAGTAAATCAGGAGGTAATCAGCTGATGCCAAGCTTGGAGTTTAAAAACCTGTAGGAGGAAGTAAAGACTGACAGAGACAACGGCCTAGAAATTACAGAGCGCTTTAAGAGGGGGCGGAGCGGGATTTCCAACCGCCGTTTAGGCCTCGTTAGGAGCCTGTCCCAAATCCCGGTGATGGGGACATTTGAAAAATCAGACAACCCACACCTGTAGACATGCAACAGAAGGTACCTGCCCTGAGGTGCCACTGGATTTTTGGAGGTGTACCTGGATGGTGGAAGAATGCAATGGGAGGAGATCCCGGGAGCGCCCCAGAAATGCTCCCCAAATGCTGCTGGGATGTAAGTGAGGCCGGTAGAATATGTGCCTGCCCCCTAGCCCCATGTCAGAATTTGCAGAGTAAGATTGACGGGATGGAAACCCAACAGATCTGGGTTCCACCTCAAATTTCAATCCTCCCGCCCACCCCTCCACCACCATAACTACGCCTGAATTCTGCGTCCCCTTCCCACCTCCGCTTTGGTGCCAGAATTCCTAGACGTCCTGGACACAGTTTTGAGTCAGAGCAGGAGACTGCAGTGAGTGTTCATTTCACAGCCACCTACATTTACCTCGAACCTTTAATGTAACAAAGCATCCCAAGTGCTCGATGGTTCCAGCTCATGCTTGAGCGGGGACAAGAGGGAGTATTGGGGAGGTGGACGATAGCGCTGCCAAAGAGATGGGCTTCAAGGAGGCTTTTGAAGGTGAGAATTGTTGTCACAAGTAAGAGAGGTTTAGGAGGGCGGTTTCAGAATTTCTGTAGGCCACTGCCACTGGCAGTAGAGGGGAGGGAGGGAGGAATGCACAGAAGCATGGAGGGGAATATCAGTTTTATGTAGGATAACGCAGGATGAAGGAACAATCCTTATAGGGGTTCATAAAATATAAAACTTAAAGCATAAATATAAAACCTAAAATCATCAAACAATGCTTAACATGTTTGTATGACATTCCATTTTCTCCTAATTTAGGCGAGGTGTTATTTCATTAAAATAGCAAACAAAGAAATGTCACATGAATGCACTAAGCTGATATTGCAATCAGTAAATATCAGGCTAACCTGTGCGAGCAAAGATATATTGTATCCTTTGAACACAGTTTGAGATGATAAAGCCTATTTGTTTTCCCAATATTGTTAAGTTTTTTTTTTCTCTCCATTAACAACATGCATCCTGATGGGTAGGACATTGCTGCAATTAAATCACAAGTCGTGGCGCTGTATGGTGAGCTGATAACGGCAGTGAAATCAGCTGTTTCAAGGGAATAGCGCAGCCGGTCGGTGCTGGGTTTCCATTGTTTGTTTGCTCTCTTTCAGTTTTGTTTAATTATTATATTGGTGATATGACCAGAGAGCTTAGTCTGGCCTGCTATCTTTATGCTCCATGAGATGATGAAATGATTTATTCTGAACTCTAAAACTATTTGAACTCCTCTGGCATGGCACTGATTTACGTCTGTGTAAGATTCCCATATGTTTTGAATTTGGTGTATTTGTAAGCTCACTTAAAATAAACAGCTTAAGGACTGTGTTAAGATAATGCTCAAATAAATTTTACACAGATATTTGGCAGTGGATTCCCAACACACAAATACACAGCCAAAATGTTTCTTCAAAGACAGCACAAATAAGATTTCATTTTTTATTTTGCCTAATTTCATCATAAAAGGAAATTAGAGTCTTTTTTTCCAAATAATAATAGGAATTTTACCAGTATGATTGATATCTTATCCCACTAAATGTAGTCGTAATGAAACAGGATTTAGTCAGGTGCCTTTCCAGGCACATTGAAAAAGCCTTCATTGAATTGGAAAGTGTCTCAAAATACGTGAAGTTGGATAGTTGTGGCACCAGTGACTGGTTTGAGAAATCCCATTTGATGTCCCTGTGGAATCAAAGTAGAAAGCTAAAACAGTTTAAATCATATCAAATACATCTAGATGATTGAGTGAGACTGTCAAAAAGAAACATTGCACTTCATAAAAGGGCACTCAAGTCTGTTTGAAATTTAGCTTTCCTTTCGGAACACAAGCAAATAAGCTACGTTCCTTCTTGTGTAAGAGCATCTCTCCTGCCAGTTTATAGCACGGGACATTTGAGTCTTAGCCGCAGTTCTATGGCCCAAGGGTAAACAATGTTATAATCAAGGACCCTTCTGTTAGTATTTATTGTGCGATGGAACTTGAAGTTGATTGTCAAGTACCTAGTTATGCAAACACACACAGTATTTTCCCATTATAGCAGCTAAGCTTTCATAATTTCTCTTGCGTATGGTGCTTAGGCAGCGGGAGGGTAGCGATAATGTTGCTCAGGGGAGTGCTGATGTAGCGATGGAGAGGGGAAGGGATGGGGTGGTGTTGCTATGGGGAGGGGAAGGGGAGGGGTGGTGTTGCTATGGGGAGGGGAAGGGGAGGGGTGGTGTTGCTATGGGGAAGGGGAGGGGTGGTGTTGCTATGGGGAGGGGAAGGGAGGGGCGGTGTTGCTATGGGGAGGGGAAGGGGAGGGGTGGTGTTGCTATGGGGAGGGGAAGGGGAGGAGCGGTGTTGCTATGGGGAGGGGAAGGGGCGGGGCAGTGTTGCTATGGGGAGGGGAAGGGGAGGGGTGGTGTTGCTATGGGGTGGGGAAGGGGAGGGGTGTGTTGCTATGGGGAGGGGAAGGGGAGGAGTGGTGTTGCTATGGAGAGGGGAAGGGGAGGGGCGGTGTTGCTATGGGGAGGGGAAGGGGCGGGGTGGTGTTGCTATGGGGAGGGAAGGGGAGGGGTGGTGTTGCTATGGGGAGGGAAGGGGCGGGGTGGTGTTGCTATGGGGAGGGGAAGGGGAGGGGCGGTGTTGCTATGGGGAGGGGAAGGGGAGGGGTGGTGTTGTTCACTATTTTGAGTCCAGTGATCAAATCTTTCTGGCACTCGGTGCTGGGAATGTAGAATGGGTGTACCGGCGTTTCCAGGGATGGCGGCGTGTTGATGCTAACAGGGCAGAGGGTTGTGGGGGGGTGGGTGGGAGAGAGGACACCAGCCCCAGTCAGAACACTGTGCTGGTGGGATGGTCTGCACCCTTGGGTCAACTTACATTTTTCTTTCACCAGCATGCTCCACTTGCTAGTTTTTCATATGTCCCATTCCACTTATGTTTCCTCCTTTCACTGTTCACAGACTCTGTGGGCTGAATTTTGCCGGCGCTCAGAGGGTGGGTTCAGAGGTGGGTCCACTGTCAAAATAGCAAAGATTGACAGCGGGTAGGGAACCCGCTGTCAACCCACCTCCACGTGAGTCTCCCAGGCGTCGGGTCTGTCGGCGCTGAACAGACCCGACACCAAGTGACAGGGGAGACAATTCACATCATTAAATGGGTTGTTAACATCCAATTAACTATTATTTTAAGCCTACATTTCAATTTTACGTGCTCCCTCATGGGTTACCCACTGCTCGGGGAACACATCAGCTCAGCATGTTGTGAGTGGATTCAGCATTGAATTATCTCATGACCTGACAGCTGCCAAATAAAAGATCCCATGTTACAGCTGTTCACTTTCAAAGCTCAGAAACTGTTGGTTACTGCATTTGGAAGATATATTGAGCTTTCTGCAGCTTGCAAGTATTTGGAGACAGCTCTCTATCCAGTGCCACCTCATTGGAACAACCTCTCTCACCATTGACCGATCGCTTCTGTCATCTCAACCTCACCTGCCATCTATTCCATCAGCATCGTTGAACTTGAAAATATCTCACCTTGGTCCTCAGAATCCCACCAAGATCAGCCCCAGCAGCACCGGGCACACCAGCAGCACCAACAACAACACCAAACTTCTCCACAATCAACAGATGCTGCACAGGACACAGGCCATCAGCACCCGACCACATTGCTGCCCGGGAGGCCAGGGATGGCCTCACCATGGCCAGATTTACTTCACTTGGTGCCAAATGATGC
This sequence comes from Squalus acanthias, assembly GCA_030390025.1. NCBI lineage: Eukaryota > Metazoa > Chordata > Chondrichthyes > Squaliformes > Squalidae > Squalus > Squalus acanthias. The sequence goes on from CM059437.1 coordinate 70,846,190, forward strand.
GTGAGGTTGGCACCACCCCACACCAACACCATAAAGCATCCCTACAATGCCCAAGCCATTCCTTTCACACTCACCACCATTGCGGGGGGAGTACCCTTATGTCTCACCATTCACTACAACTCACTAAGCCACTTCCAAAGGTGCACACAACTCTGTCCAAGAATGCAAAGTGCTGAAAATAAAGGTTTCAATGTTTGACAGCACATTACCAGAAACTTCACGTGAACATTGGCTAAACCACCCAAGTGTGTTGTTAGTTGGTATGATTGCATTAGGGTGAGTGTGAGGGGTGGCTAGTGAATGGGGATGTGATACTGTAGATAGAGAGGGATGGGTGGAGGTGCAAGGTAAGTTGGTGTGAGTAAGATGTGCAGGAGTAGGGTAGGAAGACAGAGTGATGGGGATGTGATGGGTGGCACAGGAGGATGAGGTTGAATGTGGCTTTGTCGTAACATTTCGTGATCTACTGGGATCATTAAAAGGCTTGCACCACTGCAGCCTGGTCCTCCTGATGACATATCCCTGCTTGTGTCCTCCTGTGCAATGTGCAACCAGGCATGCGTTGATTTCCTGGGGAGGTCTCTTCCTCCCATGGGAAGGGAAGAGAACCTCCCTGTGTGCTGTCATGGGAGAGCCTGGGTGCAGCCGTGCACCTTTGTGCAGTGCTTGTCAGTGTTTGCAGCACCTCAATGCTGTAGAACACTGACAGCACAACTGTCAAAATCAATTTGGACATGGTCCCTTTAAGAAAACCGGCTGATGACACGTCATCAAATGATGTCATCAGACCCGCTTCCTTTTAATTGGCCGGGAACCTCGCAGGGCGGGCTTTACAAGCCCTATTAACGTAAAATCACTGGAGAGAGCGGGCTGGAGCAGGCAGCGGGCTGGGACTGCGTCACCGACCCCGGACCCGCCTCGGTCGGCGAAACCACAGCCTATGTGTCGTGTATGCATTCTTTATTTCTTTGATATCTCTCACTAAGCCTTCTCCTATGCATATCAAATCTCCCCTTCAACCATTTTCTGATCCGCACACCAGCACTTTACAACTCATTTTATGTCTTTTTCTGTGTGTGGTCGTCGTGTATGTTTTTATTCCCTCTGGTTCTATTCCTTCTTAAATGCTGTTCATCTGCAATATCTTTCAGTTCTTAGGAAGGGTTTATACCTGAAACATCAACGGACTTATGTTTTCTCAACAGATACTGCCTGACCTCCTGAGTGTCTCCAGTGTTTTCTGTTTTTGTTTCAGCATCTGAAGTATTTTGCTTTTTGTTCTCAGGAACTCGCTGGTTGTCTGATCGCTGATTCCGCTCTCACCTCTGATAAATACTCAGGGATGTTCTTCCGCATGATGTGTGCTATGGAAGTGCAAGTTGTTGTCATTTCTAGCTTCCAACCTCTCTCTCTCTCAATGTTGCGATCTTTCTTATTTTTCACTTTTATATATAACTGAAAATACACCAAAAGTACTACCATAGTAAGACACTTTCCCTGCTAGACAACTTACATTTCCGTTTGCCTCTAATGGCCTCTGCTGGAGATCCTCTGGCTCTGATTGGAGAGTAAGAATGAAACCAAGCGAGGGAAATCCCATGGAGCAAAGGCATTGCAGGAGGATAATATGGTCAACCATGTCAAAGGCTGCAGAAAATCAAAGAGAGCGAGGAGGGATAATGTACCACAGTCACAGATGCTCTGATTTATAAATTTGGTTAGGGCTGCTTCATTGTGCTGTGGCAGGGAGGGAAACCTGATTGGCAAATGGAAACATGAGTAGTCCAGCAGGGAAAGCGCATTTCTGTAGTACTTGCTCCGAGAGTTACATCTTTCATCTGGAATCGTAATGAGAAGAGTGTGCTTATAGAGCCAGTTTCTCAGCTAGAATTTTGAATCAGTCCATTAGGTTCTTCGTGGTATTTTGTTAAGTCAGGTTATTTTTCTTCAACAGGCAGGAATATAATAGCTTCTCAAAGCTCGTCAATGGACATTGAACATAGATGGGAACTGTTGGTAACCCCTGAACAATCAGCAGTGGGCAAACAGCATATCATATAGAAGGGGACATAAACTGGGAGTGGATCTCGGGTGGCCGGGAAGTGGAGCGAGCATCAAACTACCCACAATATCATCAATTTGAGGTCCGGGCTATTTTAACTCCTGGACCTCACTTACATGCTGTCAGCCAGCTGCCCACTCAAAACGTGCAGAAACGGGTAGCTGGTCGGCTGCCAGTAGGTGAAGCCTGGAGGCCACCTGCCGGCGCTCGGCTAAGTTGCGGGGAGGGTTTTGGAAGGGTCCCGCAGGTGGGATGTGGGGGGGGGGGGGAGCCTGGGAAACAGAGGCTCAGACCTTCCACATGGAGACTGGAGGAGCACTCTTGCTCCTTCCGGCCCCACTAAGAAAAGTTTAACACTTACCTTACAGGGTAAGGTAAATGAGGCTCCCACCTGCGTCAAGCAGGCACCTCGGATGCCTAAAAATGAGCAGGAACTGGGCGGTAAGCTGTTGGAGGCGATTCTAACTGTGCAGGAGCCCCTTCCCGCCAGATGGGTTGGGTTAAAATCGCCCCCGTAATCTCTGTATGGATAAATATTTGAAGATGTAAAATAGGCTTAGTTTAGACAACTGAGTGCCATGGAGATAGACCTCAGGCATCAGTTACAGATCAGTGGTCTTCAAGCATTTAGCCTAGAGTATTGAGGCACTTAATTATGTGAAAATCTTCTCACACATTGGGAACATTAGTGATCTTAAATTGTCCTTGTACATGGTTTAGATAATGTAGATTCAACTCTACCTTTAATGAGCGTGTTGAAACTATAAAGGCTAAATTGTAAGGAAGAGTCATTGCCATATATGATTATGAATTGTATATTAATTATTAATGCCAATACTAACGCTGCTGTCGCTGAGATCGAAAATGTATTAAAAAAGTCCTTTTTTTAATTTCATATTTTTTATGTTGTTTTATATTCTTGTTTAGGCTTTAGGTCCTGCTGTCAGGTCCCATACCCTGCCTGAGATGGTGGGCAGCTGACTTGCTCTCAGGCTTCTGCCAGTACTGTTCTGAAATAGGTTATATGGAAGTGGTTAAAATCAATCTGGTTGACTTTGCCCTCCGTCACTATGCAGGAGCCTCTGATTCCCATTTGCTATAACCCCTTGACAGCAATTCCAAAATTGGAACCTTACTATGTGAGGAATTTCTGTGAGAACACAGTGCCATTTCCTCTCTCTGGAGCACCATACTATGAAGCCATGGTTCAGTGGTAGCACGCTCGCCTCTGAGTCAGAAGGTTGTGAGTTCGTAGTCCCACTCCAGAGACTTGAGCACAAAATCTCAGCTGTCACTCCAGTGCTGTATTGAGGGAGGGCTGCACTTTCAGAGGTGCCGTCTTTTGGATGAGACGTTAAACCGAGGCCCCGTCTGCCCTCTCAGGTGGATGTAAAAGATCCCATGGCACTATTTTGATGACGAGTAGGGGAGTTCTCCCCGGTGTCCTGACCAATATTTATCTCTCAACCAACATCATTAAAACAGATTATCTGGTCATTATTACATCGCTGTTCATGGGACCTTGCTGTGCGCAAATTGGCTGCCGCAGTTACTACAGTGGCTACACTTTTAAAGTATTTAATTAGTTGTAAAGCACTTTTTTATGTCCCAAGGTTGTGAAAAATGCTACACAAATCTAAGTCTCTCTTTCATTTATTGATGCACTATTGGACTGTGCCAAAACATGATCTATTTGCCTTGAGATCAGAGGATGCACTAGACACTACAAGTATTTGGCAGTGTACTGACCCAGTAAACATTATCTGCTTGCTACTGAACACCATCTTTGCCAATCCCCTCGGGAGGTTCTGATAATACTTTTGATGGTCCACTTACTTTTTAGGGGTCTGATTCCTTCAAGTTGGTGCTCCAAGTTTTCATAGTCTAACAAGGCAGTTCTCTGACAAAATTGACCATTGTGGCTGATTCACGGTTTGGATCTGATGGGAAGAAGACCATGGCCTACACATACACTTTCAAGCACAGGGTGACTATGTATTGTATAGGCTGGCTGCTTCAATTAGTCTTTACAATAAATGTTGCATACCCCCAGAAAATGAGAGTGGCAGAAGGTGGGAAGTGGTGTTCCACAAGTATCAGTGCTGGGACCAATGTTGTTTACAATTTATATTAGCGATTGAGACTTTGGAATCAAAAACACTGGGCTGGATTTTGCGGGGGTCAGCGGGCGCGATCAGTGGCGGGTCGGGTGGGAAAGTGTTTTTTTTTACCCCAGCGGGTCGTGAACCCCACTGTGAACCCGCCATGCACCTTTCCCAATGTCAGGTCTGTCAGCGCTGAGCAGACACGACACGCAGCGGCGGGGGACCCAATTCAGGTCATTAGTGGCTTGTTTAGAGCCACTTAAGAATGATTTTCAGCTTACCTTTTGCATTTGACAGCTCGCCCACGGGGTCCACGCTGGTCGTGGACCAAGTCCGTCAAGCTGAGGTAGGAGTTCAGTGGCCACTGAATCAGCTGTTGAGTTGACAGCTTCAAATCTCAAGTAAAAGCTCCCACCTTAGAGATATCTTCCATCAGCCACAAACTCTTCCTCACTGCATTTCCACAACAGATTCACCAGGCTGCAAGTCTTTATACAAGTCTCCATCCAGTCTGACCTCATTACCTCTCTCACCACTGACAGATCGCTTCTGTCATCTCTACTTCACCTGCCATCTATTCCATCAGCTTGGGTGCCCTTTATACTCTCTCACCTTGATCCTCAGAATCCCAACACGATCAGCCCCAACACCAGCAACACCAGGCACACCAGCAGCACCAACAACAACACCACCAACCTACTCCACAATCAACTGATGCTGCACAGGACAGAGGGCATCAGCACCCGACCACATTGCTGCCCGGGAGGCCAGGGATGGCCTTACTGTGGCCAGATATACGTCACTTGATGCAGTACACTCTGGCTGCCAAATGATGCGCCAGGTTGGCACCACCCCACACCAACACCATAAAACATCTCTACAATGCCCAAGCCATTCCTTTCACACTCATCACCATTGTGGGGGTTACCGTTATGTCTCACCATTCACTGCAACTCACTAAACCACTTCCAAAGGTGCACACAATCTGTCCAAGAATGCAAAGTGTTGAAAATAAAGGTTTCAATGTTTGACACCACATTAACAGAAAGTTTACATGAACATTGGATAAAACACCCAAGTGGCTACCCTTGTGTGTTGTTAGTTGGTATGATTGCAGTAGCATGAGTGTGAGGGGTGGCTAGTGAGATGGGGATGTAATAATGTAGATAGAAAGGATGGGTGGAGGTGCAAGGTAAGTTGGTGTGAGTAAGGATGTGCAGGAGTAGGGGAGGGTAGGGAAGGCAGAGTGATGGGGATGTGATGAGAGGCACAGCAGGATGAGGTTGAGTGTGGCTTTGTACTAACGTTTCGTGATCCCACCGAGGTCAGCAAAATTGCGGCCACTGTTTTCTTACAAAAATTGGGGGGGATAGTCAATACTGAGGACTGCAACAAATTACAGGAGGACATTAATAAACTTGCAGAATTGGCATATAATTGGCAAATGAAGTTCAACACAGATAAATGTGAGGTATTACATTTTGGTAGGAAGAATAGGGAGGTCACATTACTTGGAGGGTGCGAGTCTAGGTGGGGTAGAGGAACAAAGGGATCTCGGAGTACAAATACACAAATCACTAAAAGTAGTGACACAGGTTAGCAAGGCCATAAAAAAAGCAAACCAAGCACTAGGGTTTATTTCTAGAGGGATAGAATTGAAAAGTAGGGAAGTTATGCTAAACCTGTATCGAGCCTTGGTTAGACCACATTTAGAGTGCTGCGTACAGTTCTGGTCGTCATATTATAAAAAGGATATAGAGGCACTGGAGAGGTGCAGAGAAGATTTACAAGGATGAGACCAGAAATGCGAGGGTATACATATCAGGAAAGGATGAATAGGCTGGGTCTCTTTTCTCTTGAAAAGAGAAGGCCGAGTGGTGACCTAATAGAGGTCTTTAAAATTATGAAAGATTTTGATGGAGTAGTTTCCACTTGTGGGGAGAGCATAACTAGAGGTCAACAATATAAGATAGTCACCAAGAAATCAAATAGGGAATTCAGAAGAAACTTCTTTACCCAGAAAGCGGTGAGAATGTGGATCTCGCTACCACAGGGAGTGGTTGAAGCAAATAGTATAGATATATTTAAGGGGAGGTTAGATAAGCATATGAGGGAGAAGGGAATAGAGGGTTATGCTGATAAAGTTAGATGAGGAAAGACGGGAGGAGGCTCGAGTGGAGCATAAACTGGCGTGGACTGGTTGGGCCGAATGGCCGGTTTCTGTGCTGTATATCCTATGTATTTTCTTGTGTTCTTGTAGAATGTAAGAAAGATCTCTAATGTTGTTGGGACCCTGGTATTTTGTAGGCAGTTGGGTTGTTCTAATATGAAGGCCTAGAAATTTGTCTCGGGCTGTGGTACAAAGCGGGCGGTATCGGACCGGCCGCCTGTTATACGCAACACCTGATAGTCAGTTCTATTACAGTCAGTGGAACTGAATATCACGCGCTGCGGATAACGGGCGGCTGATCCGATAGCGCCTGTTTTTTCGCCACCACCCGAGACAAAATTCTAGGCCAAAGCGTTTGGTTTTGAGGTAAAAGAAGAAGTAACTTTAGTGGCGTTGACACGGTAGGTTGAAGTTTCCTGTTTGGTATTTTTTCTGGGTGGTCTGGCAGGGGCGGCATGGCCCAAGCGACTGTTCTTTGGGTTTGTGTCCAGTGGTAGTACTAACATTTTGCAATATTGGGACTAATTCAGTGTCTTTTTCTATTCCAGACAAATCTAAGAAGCTAAAATAAAAACAAACATTGCTGGTAATACTCAGCAGGTCAGGCAGCATCTGTGGAGGGAGAAACAGAGTTAACGTTTCAGGTTGATGACCTTTCATCAGAATTGGAAAACGTTAGAGATCTAACAGGCTTTAAGCAGGTGCAGAGGCTGGGAAACCGGGGAGGGGAGGAAAGAATAAAAGAGAAGGACTGTGATAGGGTGGAAGGCAGGAGAGATTAAATGATGAAAGGGACGATGGTGCAAGGTAAAAGGAGATGGAAATGGGACAAGAAAAGAAACTAAGGATGGGTCTAGAGGAGCTGTAAATGAGAATAGCAAGCCGGCATCTCACAGCGTAAGCCGTCTCTCGGAGATCCCTTCCGTGCCTTTCCCCCTCTGCACGGAGGGGTTTCCTGTACGGGCTGTTCTTGCACCTTCTCCACTTTGTCTTTCTCGTCTTCCGTCCGGACATGCCATCTGGAGGAGGCAGGGGGTCCCCAGTGGAGGGCTCTCAACACTAGAGTCCTCCCCTTTTCTAATTGGGGACTTGCCGTGGAGGGTGCTGCATGGAGCAGTCCCGTGCATCAAAGTTTGAAGTGTGAGAGGTTGCAGACCCGCTTCCAATTTTTGAAGCTGCTGCTCCTCAATTTCTGGTTGCACTTCAGCCCCACGCTCCTGATCCTTGGGCGCCCGGTGCGGAGGGGAGCGGGCAGATCGGAGGACCTCCTTGTTGGACTGCTCCTGGGCCTGGCCAAGGTGGCCATTACCTGGTCCAGGCAGCGGGCGGTCGAGGGGGTCGTTCGGCCCGACTGCCTGCCTCTCTTCCGTGGCTACGTTCGCGCCCGGGTGTCCCTGGAGATGGAGCACGCGGTGTCCGCCGGCAGGCTCGGGGCCTTCCGCGACCGGTGGGCACCGGAGGGACTGGAGTGCATCATCACCGCCCCCCGGAAGCAAAATTCTGATTTGATTTGTTAAGTTTCATGTAAATTCGGTTTAATTTATTGGTGGTGGCCCTTTAAAAGGGGCACTTGCTTCCTCTGTTATTGGTGATGGCACCAGCCGTCAATCACTGAAATCAACATATGAAAGGTGTAAATGGGAATGGCAGAATCATCAGCAACAGCTGAGCTGCCGTCCGACAACACGGGGGCGGAGGTTCCGACCTGAAATTGTTGAACTCAGTGTTGAGTCCGGAAGGCTGTAAAGTGCCGAAGAAGCTGTTTACCGAGCTCTGCAAAGGCATTTGGGGGAATTCTGACTGAGCATTTGGAATCGGTGCAATAATCTGAATGGGTTCTTCATTTTGAGGCCATTGTTTCTTTCTGGTGGGATAACTTCAATTGTAGTTTTTTGTTGCTACCATAACCATTGCACGAGTTCTGAGAGCAACAGGCCCAATAAAATTAGATTTCTCATTGTTTCTCAGACTTCCTCAAAGCGTTTTACTGGCTAGAAATAGAGTGAGCACTTACTGTAAATACAATTGTACATACAATAACTTCTGGTATTGTTTCTGGCCCTTTGTTTAATAGAGACACTGAATAAAATACTCAGTATAGCACCGCCCTTGCTGTAGGAAGCTTTTTTTTAAAAAAAACAATTTAACATGACCGCTAATCATTTCATTTCTGCTTTCTCCATCTGCTTTTTGCCCATGAGTTACTGTTCAAAAAAAGGTTCCAGTCTGCGATTTTCCAGAATGATATTTAGAGGAAAAAAATATTTCACCCATGCTAAGATTACAGGAATTGGTGATAGTTTTCAATCGAATGAGCTTTACTTGTACACTTGCTTACTTGGGCGTTTCAATTTCTCGGCATCTTTTCTGTCAACTGCGTATCAGATTTCACAGATTAAATAGCACTGAGTGCCATGACTGCCAGGATTGATGCCGCATGTGCAGTCATTAATGTACCTCTTGACAGTGATTCATGGTAAATGACAAAAGGCTGTCAGTTTTCAGTCCTCTTTCTGTCTCTCAGTAAATTTCAGTGGGCGCTTTGGTCTGTGCTAAGCATATCAATATAATGAGGGATCTGAAATTTCCCAGGGATTTTTTTTTTTTAGCTGGTCACTATGTATATTTACTGTTGTGAGCAAAGGGCCCCTGTTCTGTTTTAAAATAAGACATAAACTTTCCATTAATTAAAACTGTTTGCCTTAATGGTAGCTGTTCTTTATTGCGCTGAGACTGAGATTATTAGTAGCAACAAGACAGGTCATGCATCTGAAATTTTATGCAAGTCCCAGGAACTCTATAATTAATTCATGACTAATAATTATCAAGCAAAGCTCAGAGTAGCAGTACCTTGAGAGAAAACTTAATAAGGGCAGACAGTTTATCTGAGTATTAACTGTTTCCATGGCAAATTGAATTCAACAGATTGACCTCTGTGACTAACCGTAATACTGGATTAAAGGTTAAGTGGACATCTCCTGCCTCCTAGCTCAGTGGATAAAAGCATTTTGTGGAATGGCACTGAGTGATAGGAAGGGGCCAGGTTCAGTGCCCGGTCTCTGGTCTCAGCTGGGGCAACAGTATGGAGCGCACAACTAACGTCATGGTCTACAGCATAAAAAGGGGTAAAAGTGGCTCAGGTTTACGTTTTTGATCGTATCCAATAACCCTTGAGGGAAATGGGTGCGTTTGGCTACTGAATGAGGACAGCGTAAGGTTCAATTTGCGTCTTCAATTTGTGTAGTCAAATATCATCCGAGTATTCGCACAGTCCAGGCCGACACATGAGGCATGGCACTTGAACGAAGTGCCAGAAAACTAATGCCACTCATGAAACTGGACCCGTTCCATTCGTCGTTGCGGAAAGGAGCAGGAAGGGGAGAAAAATTAGATCAGAAAAGAAAAGTGGCACGGATGTTTTTAACACACTGAAGTTTTCATCACTTATCATTTTGAAAATTCAACATTGCATCCAGAGTTGATCTGCTCCGCAGAAGATGTTGTATAGGAGTCGGGGCTGTCCAGAAAGATGGTAAATTAGTCTATTCACAGCCAATGCAGATGAAATCAAAGTGAGAATGAAAATATCCTCACTGAATGTCAGTTGTGTTGTTGGTAATTTTCAGACGGTCCCACTGATACTTCACAGTGATGAGAATAAAATGTTACACACAATACCGATTGTTATTTTCTGTTAATGGTTTATTATGACTTGATAAATTTACAGCAATAATCCTTTCAAGCCTAAAAAATTCTGCTTGTGTGTTATTGAGGCTCACTTGATGGCTACAAAGAAAGCTGTTTAACGGATGATTTTCCTGTTTGCAGTACATGGATTAAAACATGCACTAAAATGCACACACACAGGGTTGGCCACTGGAGTGGAAGAAGCAATAATCCTGATGATCAATTGTGCATTGCGATTAGGAGACATTTGAACAGATGAAATTGTACTGACGCAGCATGGGCAGATGTCAACTGAGCAGAAAGAATGGGCTGCTATGAAAGGCAGGTTCACAGCCCAGGTGCTGGAAGCCCCACTGCAAAGAGAGGAGGATTGCATTTTAAGGGACGATGGTTATGCCCCCTCCAGAGGTAGATATGTAGCAAACGTGGGAGCTGGTGACTGAAAGCACGATGTCAGCAGTGTATTTGCAATGGGTGACCTCGGCCCAGGGAAGTCTAGCCACCAGAATCCCAGCAGGCTGCCAGTGAAGGCAAGTACACTTAGTCCTTTCAGTACCAGGAATGCATAAATGCACCAAAATTGATTTGCACATTCTGCTGCCTATTTAGCTTAAAATAAAACAGACCATCTATTAAGGTGTCAATAGATTGATTGGAAAAACTGAGCATGATGGTGTCGGAGAAGCTGGATTACCCTGGTGAGTTTGGTGGTTGGCATTTTTGAGAAATGGTATAACTGTGATGTTCATTAGGGGGCATCGTTAGTTGGTGCTTGGCACACCATCTTTCCTTGTTGCATTGCTGAAGAGAATTCCTCAGTGCCATTCTCGCCTCTTACTCTGCCAGCAGGCAGGTTAACCGGGACATGCTGAGGCTTCTTTGCAGAGTGAAGTTATGAAGCGAGCAGCATGAAACAATTATATGTGAAACTTGTGAGCCCTGTGCTGTGAGGTGCCCACAATTGGTTGAAATATCCAAAGCATTACTTTAAGATCCTAATAGTATGTTTGACTGTAATTCTGGTGGTAGCATGAGGTTTGTTGTATCTTTGTTCTGCTTCTGTCAGTGATTGGCATGGGGATGGCATGACTGTAGATGATAGTCTTGGTCTACTAGGGGCCATCCTTACTTCTCCTTCGAGCAAGGAAAGTACAGACAATTACCTTAAGATGTAAACATCATGAAAGCTGCTGGGGAACCAAATATTAACTTGCATGATTCTGTGCTGGTGGTGAGCTACAGCTGGACAATGGGGATATCAGGGAGCGAAATTCCGTTATTACGAAACCAAATTAGCGCCAGACGTTTAGCACCCGGCGCGGGAGTACCGCCCCAGTGGCTAAATTGGGCTCACTGCCCCGGCGAGGAAGTGGAGCGCTATCTCAGGCGCTCCACTTCCTCTCGGGGCGGTGTCTGGGGCGCAAAGCGCAGTAGCGCCAGAGCGCTATGCGGCCGCTCCGCGTAGCGCTGATGCGTTTGGGTGCCCCTCCCCTTCCGGTAAAGGGGAGGGGCCGCTGCTCACTCTGCAGGTTGTTTGATGGCCTCCACTAGCCCACCAGGGCGGCGTGGTGCCGTAGCCGCAGCCCGGCATCGAGACGCGGTGCCGGACGGCGCGATGGCGGCCACAGACCACGCCAAGAGGGGCCAACCTAGAGGTTGGCCAAAATAATAAAATTGCAGCACAGGGCACAGCCGGACCGCCCCTTTAATTACCGCCCCGCCAGCGATGTGCGGCCCGCTGACATCACCCACGGCAGCCTCGCGGGGTGCAACCGAATTTCTGCCGCGGGGTGCTAAGGGGGTCACGTCGCTTGCCGATGATGTCATCACCAGCGGCGCAGCGGCCCGGGGCGCTACCGGCGGGGGCGCGGTGCTATCGGCTAGCGCCTCAGTAGCGCCCCGCCGAATTTTTCATCAGGCACTATTAGCAGCCCCGCCCGGGCGATAAGCCCTTTGCGCCCCGCTAGCGCCCCCTGGAGACGCTAACGGCGGGCCAAAGGAAGCAAATTTCGCCCAAAATCCCTTTCAGTTTATATAGGGCTCAGCATTGTGCACATGGCCTGCATAGCAACATAGGTACAGTTAATGACCCCCTGGACTATGAGAAAGCCTTGAGATCTATAGAATTATATTGCTCTCTCATGTTGCTGCTGTTGGTCAGTGGCAAAAGTGATGAGGTCATTGGCCCTACTGACTAAAGCATTTATAACCTCCTTGATACACCTTTGGACAGCAACCAACCTAATATGTCCGGGCCAATATTTATCCCTCAACCAACATCACTAAAACAGATTATCTGTCATTATCACACTGCTGTTTGTGGGAGCTTGCTGTGCGCAAAATGGCTGCCGTGTTTCCTACATTACAACAATGACTACACTTCAAAAGTACTTCATTGGCTGTAAAGTGCCAAGGGATGTCCTGAGGTCGTGAAAGGCGCTATATAAATGCAAGTTGTTCTTCTTTTTGTGATCTGAAGGAGATGGCTCAGCTGTCGCAGCTTCCATGCTGAATCTGAGCCTCCTTCGACACATTTTTTCCGCAATTCCCAGTTAGCTGCACGGTAGACCCGCTATCTTGCACAGCGGCAGGCCCTAAGAATATGCCGTGCACTCCACCTGATTTCACAGGCAGCCCTTTCCCTACCCTGGCTGGTCTTGTTCTGCTGAGTTCAGTGCTAGTCCAGCACTGAATGCAGTCAGCACAGTGTGCACAAAAACTCTGCTAAAATATGCAGTAGCACACCTTTAGCAGAAGACTACAGCCTCTGCAGCAACAGCAATTCAATACGAGGGCTAGCAATGCATCACACGTGCGATACGTTAACCTTGGAATGTGTAATGCACGTCAAGCTCTGTAGCACTCTTGATTGCAATTTTCACTGTGCAGTACTTGTGGAAAGGGTGGCATTTGAGGGCTGCAGGCTCTCACTAAATTGCTATTCCGTGATGCTCCATTACCTGTGGTGTTGGGCGCTTAATGGCTATATATAACAGCGTTTTTTTGCACTTCAAAAGTAATTCATTTTGTGCAAAGCACTTCGAGACACTTTGATGTGATAAGGTGCTATATAAATACAAGTATTATTATTGTGCACCAATTACACCACGCCAGCTGCCACCCGCAAAAATAAAGATCGATTAAGCTGATCTCACAAACTCCATAATTTATCCATAATATATTAATTATGTTGTGTCTGTGCGCACCTCCTGTCCACACTAGCTGTGTCAACTGTTTGCCATTATCATCTCCTATGTCCACATTTAATATAGGCTTTGGCTCTGTAGATGTTTCATGCTGATTGTGTCTGTGCCAGCTTGATCTTTTTGGCCAAAGTAAAGACTAATCTGGCCATTCAACCCTTTTAATGTCTCGGTTTAGTTTTTAGTCAAACATTATAGATCCGGAAATTCCTCAGGTCCCAATCCTAGCGGAGAGGGGGAAGGGAGGAAGGGGAAGAGGGAGAAGAGAAAGGAGGAAAAGCTTGGTGGAGGGGAGAAGAGGAAGGGGTTGGAGATCAATGGTGGTGGAAAGGAAAGAAAATAGCTCAAAGTGGAGGGAGAAGGGTAGGAGGTCATGGAGAGAGGAGGAAGGGAAGAGGATGGGGAAGAGAAGGGTGAAGAGAAAGGAGGGGAGGAGAAGACAGGGAAAGAGAAGGAGGGGGAACGGGGAAGAGGGAGGAGTCGAGGACAGGGTTGGTGGAATAGAAGAGATGGGAAGGTTTGGAGGGGAGGAGAGGGAGAAAAGGTGAGGATAGGGACGGGTGGAGGGGGTATAGAGCAGGGGGAGGGGGAAGGGAAGGAGGTGAGGAGGGGGAGACAAGAAGGGGGTGGTGGAACTATAGGAGGAATCTATACCTAATTCAGCTGCCTTTTAATGCCTTATACGCTTCAACACAGATTTCATTCTAAATGTACTGCACTCCCTGCAATCTTTAATATCACTGTACACAGAGAGGTGAGAAGTCTATGAGAGTAGTCTGGTGGTGACTCTTGCCCACCTCCAACCCACCCCCCATCTCCCACCCACTTCTTAGGTGAGGAATATGCTTGATCTCCAAGTATCAAACCCTCCCCCACCCCCACCCCCACCCCCGGACCCACCACACTCATTTCACCATGGCTGAGATCAGCCCAGCCACATGTCGGGGGATAGACTATATAAGGATTTTTGAAGTGTCCAAAAGGATAAATTTTTTATAGTTTCTCTTAATGACCCTTGATTAGTTTAACATTACCAACTGAATTGCAAAATGCAGCAACCCACGCCAACAATGCATTCAACTGCAATTACAATAATGTGGCTGGACTGGGAAGGGAAGTTATAAATATACTGGGGGGGCAGATTTCTACCTGGTTAAAAAATATCAGGCAGGCTCAATCAAGGTTCCCAACTCTCCAGAGATGAAAATTAAAATTTTCTTTGAACAGTTTTGTTTACGTGTTTAAAAACATTGGACATGTGGGGGGGAAAGTGCTGTTTGACTGAAGGTCAAGAATCATCCAATCAGGTAACAAAGAATCTATACACTTTCCAATCGACGTAGGAAGGCGGTGCGCAGTGAGGATGGACGTGTCAGGCGACCAATGGCGGGTGAGGGGGCGGGGCAGTTAGTCAGGAGGTCATGTGATGAATATGTCCAACTTGAGTTGGCGACCCTTGGCTCAGTACAAATAAACATGCCACTGCTCTACAAGGCAGTAGCGAAGCCTGGCTTTCACATTCCACAAGCTGTCAAATTACAGCTGGTAATAAAACCCCAGTATGAACAGATACTACTCTGTACATTTTATGCGAATGATCTTTAAAAGAAAGCCCCAATGCTTGTCTTGCAGTATGGCTGACACTCCTGTTTATACATGTACCTGCTTAAAGCAGCTGCTGTTTAATCCCAGCCTTAATTTCCACGGGCGCACTGTCCCATGTTTAACAGCTATGTAGGTCACCCTGTGTTTACTGTGAATGTTTTTAGGGTTAGAATGTTTTACATTCAGATACATATGGATTAGAAGGGACCAAACATCAGATCACCTGAGTCCAAAGTTCAAATAAGGATGGTAGTGTGGGTGGAGATAGACTTCATCCAGTCACCACAGGCACATTTCATATACCACAAGTAGATTGTGGGACGATCACAGTCCCCCACCTTTATCAGAAGATGGGAACATATCCCTCTCCTCATAACATTGCTCGGGATGAGGCAGATACCTCAACAACTGCTGCAGAAAATGAAGGTAAAAACCTGCGGAAATACAACAGAAGAGAACAATTCCCTGCAAACACAGTTTAAAGAGTTGGCGCTTAAAATTCACCGCCCCTTGACATTCAACGGCATTACCATCGCCGAATCCCCCACCATCAACATCCTGGGTGTCACCATTGACCAGAAACTTAACTGGGCCAGCCACATAAAAACTGTGGCAACAAGAGCAAGTCAGAGGCTGAGTATTCTGCGGCGAGTGTCTCACCTCCTGACTCCCCAAAGCCATTCCACCATCTACAAGGCACAAGTAAGGAGTGTGATGGAATACTCTCCACTTGCCTGGATGAGTGCAGCTCCAACAACACTCAAGAACCATCCAGGACAAAGCAGCCTGCTTGATTGGCACCCCATCCACCATCTTAAACATTCACCCCCTCCACCACCGGCGCACCGTGGCTGCAGTGTGTACCATCTACAAGATGCACTGCAGCAACTCAGCCAAGGCTTCTTCGGCAGCACCTCCCAAACCCGCGACCTCTTCCACCTAGAAGGACAAGGGCAGCAGGCGCATGGGAACACCACCACCTCCAAGTTCCCCTCCAAGTCACACACCATCCTGACTTAGAAGTATATCGCCGATCCTTCATCGTCGCTGGGTCAAAATCCTGGAAGTCCCTACCTAACAGCACTGTGGGAGTACCTTCACCACACGGACTGCAGCGGTTCAAGATGGCGGCTCACCACCACCTTCTCAAGGGCAATTAGGGATGGGCAATAAATGCTGGCCTTGCCACTTACCTTTCTGTGGTCAACCTCAACAGTTCATCATTAAAGGGAATCTTTTGAAATGGAATGAAAAATGCCATTGTATATACACAGAATGATTTTCCTCCCTTTGTGTATGTGTGCCATCAGTTTACTGCCATATCTAAATCTGAAATGGTTTGAATCGATCCAAATAGTTAATGAAGCAGCACTGAAAAAAAATTGATGGAATTCAAAGTGAAAAAGTTACCAGCATGCATCCTTGAATGCTGAGGGAAGTCAGAGAAGAAACAGACAGTCTGACCACAATCTTTCCCCTGGCTTGGGGTCGCCTCACCTTCATACCCTCTTTGAAATGCGGGACCATGTTTGGGGTGCCAAACAGTTCCTCATGGATATTTGCATTGAGGGCTGGGACCCAGTAGAGGTCATTTTCACTTTGAGTGGTAGTGCAATAGCGATTCAGCTGCCCATTATACATCTCTCCCGATTTCCATTTCCATTGACTTCGATATCACAGTTTAAAATGTGTTCATTGTTCAGACTAGCACAGTGTAATTTTCAGGCTTAAACAGTTTCATAATATCACAGTAATTGAAAAGTAGAGGTTTTTGAAACAATATTTTATTGTGTTATAAAGTTTAACACCTTGCCAACAACTCGCTAAATTTCCCAGTATCATGCAATAGGAACAAGAAGTGAGAAGTGCATAAGAACGTATAAAATTCTTAGAGGGCTTGACAGGGTGGATGCTGAGAGTCTGTTTCCCCTGGCTGGAGAGTCTAGAACGAGGGGTCATAGTCTCAGGATAAGGGATTGGGCATTTTGGACTGAGATGATGGGAAATTTCTTCACTCAGAGGGTTCTGAATCTTTGGAATTCTCTACCCTAGAGGGCTGTGGAGGCTCAGTCATTGAATATATTCAAGAGTGAGATAGATAGATTTTTGGACACAAGGGAATCAAGGGATGTGGAGATGGGGCTGGAAAGTGGAGTTGAGGTCGAAGATCAGTTGAGGTCGAAGATCAGCCATGATCTTATTGAATGGCAGAGCAGGCTCGAGCAGCTGTATGGCCTACTCATGCTCCTTTTTCATATGTCCTTAAAAGAAAATCAAAGACATCCAGAACTTCTCTGAATCCAGGCTCACTCCCACAACTTCAGATTTTGAGCTCCCACTCTAAGATATGAATCCTTTGATGCAGAACTGAACAAATACACTTCAGAAGATTATAAATAGAGCTGACTCCCAAAAGATTTCATTTGACCTCTGACATTTTCTGCTGGGACTCTTGAGAATTGGGTCAAGGATTTCAAACAAACTCAATTACTTGGATGAGGCTTAATTTCCCTCAGTGGAAAAGCATTGCTTTTATGTTTACTAATTATTGCGTTAAAAAAATGCTAACCAACAATAAAATTTAAATAATTTATGCTGTGGACGATATCAGTGGTGCCAGTGTTTAAATACTGAAAGGTACATCATTGTTTTTCATAATGAAAATGAGACCACTTTTTATTTCCAATGAAGAAACAGATGGCTCCCAAAAAGGCTGTCAGGAAGTGTTCTTATTTCAGAAGCTAATACTACTGAAATTTCCAAAATAGCTTTTGATGCTTAGTGTAATCATGTCATCCACAGACTGTACGTGAACACTCTTCATCTCTCTAAACCTGAGGGATGTCATTACTGCACAGCTTAAAGAGCAGAGGAGCCTGCATCAATCCTTAGGGAATCCCGCCCTCTACCTGCCTTGGATTTGATAGATGAAACTAATTGAATCGAAGAAGTTATGTCTGATTTGAACCAGCCACAAAAATCATACTTTTAAAAAGTTTGTTGCATCATTTTTTTACTCCACCAGATTTCAGAACAATGGTGATTGAAGCCCTTCTCTCCATGCACTGGGCTTTGAGGTGTGCCCTATAATTGACCTTTTGTATGTTTGCCCGTTTATTTTTTTAAATGTGGGACACTAACTCAGTAACAATGTTAATAACCAAGGAGTGGTATCCAGAATCTTTTTTTCTCCCAATTATTTTCCTCTCATCTTGTTTTTTTAGGTTGCCATTCCATTGCTAAAAGAGAATGCAGCTGACCTGTTTCATGTGTTCTGTTCAACACCATTCTGTAATTGGCTGTTAGGAGACAGAGATGGCCTGAATTAACAAACCACTTCAATTTTCTTATGCTCCTTCTCCAGAATTACCATATCTCTGATGTGTGCAAAAGTAAGAAGCCAACCCACCTTTGCTATGCTCTGGATAGTATCACACCTCTTCCTCACTTGCAGCCAGATATGAAGGAGCTGGGTGATTGTGTTGACTTTGGCAGCAGACTCCCTCTGTGCAGCAGGCACCTGGATGGTGACCTACAGCCCTAAATTGGAGCACTTTCCTTTGTGGCATCTTCTGCAGCAGATCACCAGCTCTTCAGCATCAAAAGGAGCAGAGACACCAACATGTCCTCGCTGTGCTATTGTGAACAATTTGTCCACTTTTTTGCCACCACTTACAACTTCTCCTTTTATGGCTCCTTTCAGAGCTGTTTCCATGTTACACACCCCTTGCTGCAGGCCAAGGTCTCCTGGCCAGCTTTTCCTCTGCCTGTAGCCCAGTCAAATGTGCGAGCAGAGCTTATATCGCTCAGTTTGGTGCTTTGGGCTAGCACAGCTCTGTTTTTGACGGAACACAACATCACTGCTTTTGTCTGTCTGCGTAAAACATGGAAAGTTGGCAGGTTTGAAACAGCCTCACTGTTAGTCCGGTGGTGGCTCCCTATTGCCTATCAGCAGGTAAAGGGGAGCAAGGGCGTGAACCTTAGTCTGTGGCACAATGCATTCAGCTGCTACACCGACAGCAAACCCATCTCCCTTCGCATTTTATTTCGATTAGTGCAAATATTTAGTTAATATATGAAGAAATTCAGATTAACATGTTCCCGTGTAAAGTTCAGATCTGAAAGTTATCTAAGACAATCTAAGCAAAATAAATCTAAGTAGTGAAATTGCATTTGGAATTTGGACTGCCTGGGGCTTGATACTAATCACTATTTTGTGGTCATTCAAACCGGGTAAAGTAACTGTTTCAGAGTAACTCATTATAAAATGGGTAATTGTTGACAAGTTTTCCCTGTAGTTCTGAAAGGTTCTCCCTCCTCCTCCCCCCCACCAGTTTTCATCCCCTCAAGACCATGTCCCATCACTGCTGGCATAATCTTGGTACCTCGCCCGAGTGGCTGAACGTCACCCATAGGCCGAGTCAGTGAGTATCTGCAGGCAATTTGACTATGGGAACAGCATGGGCAAGTCTGTTTTTATCTTTTCCCATTATCTGCAAATATAGGTGTATATTTGTGTCTGCATATATGCGTGTATTATATATATGTAAATGAGGGTACTGGTCTATGATAAGCAGAGCCGGTGTCGGGCTTACCCTTCTTCCACAGACACTTGCGACCTAAACAACGACTGCCAACTAAAAGTACATTTTTTAAGAAGTGCTCTTCCTGGCTCCACGGCATTTCTGGTAGCCACTGTCAGTTGCAATCATTCTCCCCCCCCCCGCTGTCCTCCCCCCTCCCGCTGTCCTCCCCCCTCCCGCTGTCCTCCCCTCCCTCCCGCTGTCCCCCTCCCCTCCCGCTGTCCCCCTCCCCTCCCGCTGTCCTCCCCCTCCCGCTGTCCCCCCCCCCTCCCGCTGTCCTCCCCCTCCCGCTGTCCTCCTCTCCCCGCTGTCCTCCTCCTCCCCCCGCTGTCCTCCCCCTCCCGCTGTCCTCCCCCTCCCGCTGTCCTCCCCCCCCCGCTGTCCCCCCCCCCTCCCGCTGTCCCCCCCCCCTCCCGCTGTCCTCCCCCTCCCGCTGTCCTCCTCTCCCCGCTGTCCTCCTCCTCCCCCCGCTGTCATCCCCCTCCCGCTGTCCTCCCCCTCCCGCTGTCCCCCCCCCCTCCCGCTGTCCCCCCCCACCTCCCGCTTCCTCCCCCTCCGCTTCCTCCTCTCCCCGCTGTCCTCCTCCTCCCCCGCTGTCCTCCCTCCCCCGCTGTCCTCCCCCCTCCCCCTCCCGCTGTACTCCCCCCACCCGCATGTCCTCCCCCTCCCGCTGTCCTCCCCCTCCCGCTGTCCCTCCCTCCCCGCTGTCCTCCCCCTCCCCCTCCGCTGGTCCTCCCCCACCGCTGTCCTCCCCCCCTCCCGCTGTCCCCCCGTCCCTCTCCCCTCCCGCTGTCCCCCCCCCGCTGTCCTCCCCCTCCTCCCCCTCCACTGTCCTCCCCTCCCCCGCTGTCTCCCCCCCCGCTGTCAACCCCCCTCCCCCCCCCGCTGTCCTCCCCCCTCCTCCCCCCACCGTCCTCCCCCTCCTCCACTGTCCTCCCCCCTCCCCCCCGCACTGTCCTCCCCCTCCCCCTCCCACTGTCCTCCCCCCCCCGCTGTCCTCCCCCTCCCCCTCCCACTGTCCACCCCCCCCGCTGTCCTCCCCCCTCCCCCTCCCACTGTCCTCCCCCCCGCTGTCCTCCCCCTCCTCCCTCTGTCCTCCCCCCCCCCGCTGTCCTCCCCCCCTCCCACTGTCCTCCCCCACCGTCCTCCCCCCCGCTGTCCTCCCCCTCCTCCCACTGTCATCCCCCCTCCCCCCTCCCACTGTCATCCCCCCTCCCCCTCCCACTGTCATCCCCCCTCCCCCTCCCACTGTCCTCCCCCTCCTCCCACTGTCCTCCCCCCCCGCTGTCCTCCCCCTCCTCCCACTGTCTTCCCCCCCGCTGTCCTCCCGCTGTCCTCCCCCCTCCTCCCACTGTCCTCCCCCCCCGCTGTCCTCCCCCTCCTCCCACTGTCTTCCCCCCGCTGTCCCTCCCGCTGTCCTCCCCCCCCGCTGTCCTCCCCCCCCCCGCTGTCCTCCCCCCTCCTCCCGCTGTCCCCCCCCGCTGTCCTCCCCTCCTCCCTCCCCCCCCCCGCTGTCCTCCCCCCCCCCGCTGTCCTCCCCCTCCTCCCGCTGTCCTCCTCCCCCTCCCGCTGTCCTCCCCCCCGCTGTCCTCCTCCCCCTCCCGCTGTCCTCCCCCCCCGCTGTCCTCCCCCTCCTCCCACTGTCCTCCCCCCTCCCCCTCCCACTGTCCTCCCCCCCCCCGCTGTCCTCCCCCCCCCGCTGTCCTCCCCCCTCCTCCCGCTGTCCCCCCCCCCCCCCCCCACCCCGCCCCCCAAGCACTGACCTGTGGCCGCCGCTAGCAAGGCAAGCAACCTGAAATTCATTGGTGCAGAAGTGAGAGCTGCCCGTGGAGGCACAACAGGCGGCAGCAACTCGCCCGGATTATGTAGATGAGGCCCGAGGCCTAATTCTGGGCCAGTCTCGGGGCTCCTGGCTTGGGCGCGCATTGCAGCCGCATCACTGCCTTCGTGCTTGAAAGTGGGCGCCGAAGAATTTGCACCCCGCACATTGGGTTGGTTCAAATCAGGCAACCATTGTTGATTTTTATTTTCGAGTTTTGCGTGGAAACGGGACAACGCTCCACAGTGACGTAAATTACGGCTTCTGTCACTTATGGATTTTGGACACTATTTTGCATTATTAATTGTCACACACTGTTTGCCCTCTGCGAAACTCAATAAGGAATATGTTTTTTTTAAATTGAAACATCTTTTCCTCCAATGACTTCTTGGGCATGAGTACTTCTACAGGCAAGTACTGTATTGTAATTCAATCAGAAGTATCCAAGTTCTATTCGTAAATGAGTTGGAAATTGATTTGGCATCAGAGAGTGAATTGAAAGTGTGTGATCAGCTCCTTTATTAACAGTTGCCTCTGTTATTACAAGCACATTGATAGGCCATAATTTCATTTTCACCAACCTCGGCTCTTAAGTATTTGTCACATAATGTCTCCCAGGAATGTCATTAGGAATCTTATCATCTACTCTTCACTGCATGTATTAAGTTGAGACAAATCATGAAAAGTACTGCACTCCATGTTCGCACAGCAATCACTGACATACATAGCCTCGCTAGTTGAGTTCTGATGAGTTTAAAGTATTATCAGTAAATATAATGACTAAAAGAACTTCAAACGTATCAACATGTAATATTTAGCCTGAGGTATCTGTAGTCTTTTTTTTAATTTGTTTTTATGCGATGTGGGCAACGTTGGCAAGGCCAGTATTTATTGCCCATCCCTAATTGCCCTTGAGAAGGTGGTGGTGAGCCGCCGCCTTGAACCGCTGCAGTCCATGTGAGAATGAGAATGACGCTTTGCCCAATTGTCTTTTCCACTGACGTCAGGTAACAGGGTTGCGGGAGGGAGGAGGGCAATAATTCTTCTTTTTATGAATGACGGGAGAATGCCTGTATTTCTCTGTAATTAATGATCCACTAATAAAATCATATTCTCTGAAATTCAAAGCTGTGAAGGTTCATTAGTGGGTCATTAATTAGTCAAAACACAAGCATTTCCTGTTGTTCATTAAATTGAAATTTCGTCCCTAGATATATAAGAAAACCAGGAACATAAACGAGGCAGGCAGCAGACAACAAGTTTGCGTTTATGTAAACAACTCTTAATTTTTTTTTGAAGTACTATCATTGTCTTCATTCAGCAAATGGAGTTAATTGACAAAGCAAGGAAATCTGTTAAGTACTTTCAAGTTGGATATGAGAGAGGTCGCATGCTCCTAAAATGGTTGGACAATAGGCCATGTTTTCAATCTGCATTAGTGGACCTTCCCAGTCTGCACTTATGCCTGAGTGAAATTGTTGAGTAAGTGCTAAATTTGAGGGTAGTTGATGTGCTATAAATATCTGTCTGCAGCACCAGGAATTGGACTGAGGCGGAATGAATGTATTCAATCATTATGTGGATGTCAGATTCAGTGTAATGGTTCTGCTCCTGGGTGAATGCCATATGTTCCTGGCCTGTTTCTTTTTCATTCTTGTGTATTTCCATCTATAATCTTACTATCTCAGTTTTACACTCTTGGGTCTTTCTGTGACCTCTGCATGGAAGAGGGGTCTGTGTAAGAAGTGCCAACCCACAATTTAGGTGGACTTGTCAACGAACAAAGAAAAGGAACGGAGACCTGGCGTAACTCGCGTCACTGGGCCTCGCCCCAGATTCCGCCCCCAGATTGCCGTGCCTCTACACTGGAGGAGTTTCAAAGCTTATGGCATAGAAACTGGTGGCAGGGATCGATCCCTGCACCGGATGGAACAGGTAGGCCTTGGGCCTCATTTACGTGAGACTGGGAGCTGCGGACACCTGCTGGGCGTCCCCAGGCAGACTGCCGGCAAAGAGGATTTCAATTCTGGGCTACTGCGTCGCAGGAAGCAACCCTCCGGTAGGAGCTGGGAGAGGGGGGGAACAATCGGGAGGGGGGAGTGATCAGGAGGGGGTCGAGCAGGGGAGCGGCAGTGACACGAGGGGAGGGAGGTAGCGATCGGGAAAGGAAGGGGTGTAATCGGGAGGGGGCCGAGTGGGAGCCAGCAATGGTCCTCCCGACTCTATATTTTACAAAACTTAGCTGTCTTTAAGGACTGCTGGTTAGGCCATATGTAGACCATGTTTTACTGAATGCAGCATTCAGGGCAAACCAATTTGGCAAAGGGGGCCTCAAACGGTTGTTAGGCCCTTTATTTGCATATGTAAAGTCCTGAACGCCTGTTTCAGGTGTGGGCCCTGCATGCCTCTTTTGATGCCTATACCAGTATGGTGGATGGCGCACTTCCAGTGCTGAATGTGTGTGGGGTGCCGCCTGCCATAAAGGACCCTGTTGTGCCCATTTTATGCCTGTAAAACAGGCGAAGGGCCATCGAATTTCTAGGCCCCTGTCTCTAATTAGCCATCTGAATGCTTTTTCTAAAGCAGACCCGTAAAAGTTGTGTCCGTATTTTTTAATATTCTTCCGTCTGTTTTTGCATTCATTTAAATTTTTTGTCAGAATCAGACAGTTTAAATAAGTTTTCTTTTTTTGTGAAGTGTGTACCTCTCATAATAAAAACAGAAAGTGCTGGAAATACTCAGCAGGTCAGGTAGCAGCCAAGTTGACTTTTCAGGTCAATGACCTTTTCGTCAGAACGAGACGAAGTTGGCGATTTAACAGTTTTTAAGCAAGTACGGAGGCAGAAGCAAGTACCTCACATTGTCACTTCAAATTCTAAACATTTTTTGTTTCTTTTGCTCCAGTTGCTTGCACTTCTCTTTCGCCTGAATCCATTTACCGAACGCAACCCACTCAATTCCATTGTTAGTTGATTGAAGCATTCGTACACAGAACAAATTGCTCTTAAGTGACTTGCTTTTAAATAGAGTAACCTGTATGGATTTTGTCTAAATGTCAAAATGCTATTAAGCTATGTTTAGGTTCAAATGCCAATAATTTTTTTTGTACAGCCAAAAATGATTAAACTTTCATTGAATGAAGAATGTATATAATGGGTGCAATTGAATAGGAACTTCAATTGAATTAGTGAATTGTAAACATTTAGTCAAATAATAAAAAGGAAACTTCAAGTGCAGCATGATCTATATCTACAATGCTGCTGTGCAGACCCATCCTGAAAGTGACGTATGGCAACTGTCTGAGGCTGAACCAGACCATTCGCAACCTTGGTGTCATACTTGACCCCGAGATGAGTATAAAAGTAGGGAAGTCCTGTTTTAACCGTACAGGGCGTTGGTGAGACCACACCTGGAGTACTGCATACAGTTTTGGTCTCCTTATTTAAGGAAGGATATACTTGCATTGGAGGCAGTTCAGAGGAGGTTGATTCTGGAGATGAAAGGGTTGTCTTATGAAGAAAGGTTGAGCAGGTTGGGCCTATACTCATTGGAGTTTAGAAGAATGAGAGGGGATCTTATTGAAACATATAAGATTCTGAAGGGGCTTGACAGGGTAGATGCAGGGAGGATGTTTCCCCTTGTGGGAGAAACTAGAACTAGGGGACATAATTTCAGAATAAGAGGGCACCCATTTAAAATGGAAATGAGGAGGAATTTCTTCTCTCAGAGGGTCGTGAATCTTAAATGAGGAGGAATTTCTTCTCTCAGAGGGTCGTGAATCTTTGGAATTCTCTTCCCCAGAGAGCTGTGGAGGCTGGGTCATTGAATATATTTAAGGTGGAGATAGACAGATTTTTGAAAGGTAAGGGAGTCAAGGGTTATGGGGAGCGGGCAGGGAAGTGGAGTTGAGGCCAAGATCAGATCAGCCATGATCTTATTGAATGGCAGAGCAGGCTCGAGGGGCTAAATGACCTACTCCTGCTCCTATGTCTTATGTTCTGACCACATATCCGCGCCATCACCAAGACTGCCTATTTCCATTCCGTAACCTCGCCCAACTGCGCCCCGCCTCAGCTCATCTGCTGTTGAATCCTCATCCATGCCTTTGTTACCTCTAGACTTGACTGTTCCAATGCTCTCCTGGCCAGCCTCCCATCTTCCTGCCATCCAAAACTCTGCTGCCCGTATCCTAACTCGCACCAAGTCCCGTTCACTTATCACCCCTGTGCTTGCTGACCTACATTGGTCCGGCAATGCCACTATTTTAAAATTCTCATCCTTGTTTTCAAATCCCTCCTTGGCTTCGCCCTCCCTATCTCTGTAACCTCCTCCAGCCCTAAAACCCTCTGAGATCTCTGCACTCCAATTCTGGCCTCTTGCGCATCCCCTATTTTAATCACTCTACCATTGGCAGCCATGCTTTCAGCTGCCTATGCCCTAAACGCTGGAATTCCCTCCCTAAACCTTTCCGCCTCTCTACCTCTCTCTCTCTCTCCTCCTTTAAGACGTTCCTTAAAACTTACCTCTTTGACCAAGCTTTCGGTCATCTGTCCTAATATCTCCTTATGTGGCTCGGTATCAAATTTTGTTTGATAATGCTCTTGTGAAGCGCTTGGGAAGTTTTACTACATTAAAGGCATCATATAAATCAAGTTGTTGTTGGGGATTCCCTTCTGTCATTGGTTGGGTCGGCCCACGTGATCCCAGGGGCGCTCGCGAACCGCCTGCGCCCCTGAGATACGTGGGCCTTTGCCCGCGGGCATCCGGAGGGGCCCCAGGACCACGAGTCTCTGGATCCCGAGGCCCCACGTACACGGGCATTTTATTTGCGGATCGGAGGCATTTCCCCGCGGGAAGCCTCTGACCACAAGTTCAGGGCCAATGTCTCCACTAATCAGGAAACAAATGTGTACAGTATGTGCATTTAATGGTGAAGGAAGTGACCTCTAAAATAAGTTGACAAGCACATACAAAAGGGTGGAAGATAAACAGAAAAGTGGTTAGAGGGAAACTGAAAAGAACTAGAGAGTGGAAGAGAAGCAGAGAGGCAGCGAAATAAATAGTATTTTTATTTTTGTCCATGAGCAGCACCATGGGATATCAGCTAGCTTAGACAAAGTACAATAGTCTCCCTGTTTGAGTATATCAAATGCACACCTGAGGCACAGGGCATGGGGCTTAATCTGATTTTTAAAATGGTGTCATTCTAAGTGTATCTTTGGATTCCACTATACTAATGATAGTGGTAATTTCCTGCATGTATTGGTGCCTCGTGGTCTCCTTTAAGGCATTTGGAGGGGGTTCTGATTTTGAATCTATTCCTATTTCACATCACTCTCTTGAATCTTGGTTGTGAACTAACTTGTCAGTTGGAGTCATGAGTTGGGTTCCCTCATGGAACTAGTGTGTGACTACAGCTATCAAATCTGTTGGACAGTTGCAGTGGAACATGAATCATTGGACAGCCAAGGAACCCACTGTGAAGCCTCTGACAGGCCTCAGTGGAACTGAGCAAATGGTGCTTTTGAACTAATTGAAACCTAGGATGAGGCTCAGATTGTCTAGGCCTACAGACATCAATCCATCATCTCTCATCCCCTGGTTAGCACACAGCTTTGTACTATTTCTATTCCTGAATTCCAATTGGGACGTAACTTTTTCTCAGCTAAATCCATTGGAGTTTAAATGCTAGATTTTGGAATAACATTTCAAAAGAAAGCATTTATATTTTACGACGTTGCAGTGATTGAGTGTTGGTTCATGCCAGCAATAAATTACTTATTACAAATTATAATGACTTCTTTACTAAGGTATCTATTAGAATATTCTGCAGGATTCTATCGACTCAGAATGGAATTTTGATTAAAAATGCATTACACCTCCGATTCAATCCTACGGGGCAAACTCTAAACCCAGTAAGATTTTCTAGTGTTGTATTGCAGTGCGGTGTAGTGTATCTAATATGTTGCTTACAAATTGCTAATTTGTATGCTGTAACATTGAAGTCCCCATTACAATACAGGCTTTGATTCAGGCACTGAAGAGCAGGGTGTATGTTTTATTATCAGCATAGAAATATTTTGAATTCACCATTCCCATTGGGTAATTGGAAGGATATGTTGACAGGGTGAGAGGAAGTACGGTGGGAGGAGGCTCGTGTGGAGCTCAAACACCGGCACAGACCTGTTGGGCCGAATGGCCTGTGTCCTGTGCTGTAAAATTCTATGTGATGGAGCACTGTGTTTATTCAGTTTCTTTTGCAGTCACTTTCCCCCATTGCTGGCTGTGATCATTTGACCCAGCTCTGACACAGCAAAAAGTTATGAGGCTCATTACAGTATCGAGAGAATTATAATTTCTTTTGTAACCATTTGGAAATTAAAGGAAAACTTAATGCTGGAGAGAGAGAAGAGAATTGCCTGCGTAGCATCATTTAATCATTGCTGTGCCAAAGAAAATTTATCTTTGCAAATTCTGAAAGTTCACAAATATTTACTGTATGAGTGGTGAAGCTGCCCTGAATTAATTAGACGGAAAAGTCACGTCCCATGAATATTCCCTGTGACATGCAGAACGCTAAGATTCAGTTTTGTTTAACATGAAGTAATGTGGACTGCCACCCATGTTGATTTATTTCTGTTTGCCTAGATCAGGCCAGTTTGTTTACATGTGTCTTTGCTCAGGTGGGAGTTCATTGCAAATAGTTCACACCATTTGACATAAAAATGGTCTCAATTATGATGATTTAAAGTGCAGGAAATCCTTGCCTATAAGGGTTGTGAATGCCGTTTTGCAGACTCAGTCTGTTGATGTATGGGCATATGTTAGCATAATAATTACTGTTAGCATATCAATGAACATTCTTTGCTAGTTAGGTATTATTTTACTTCATTGTCCATTTCCCCGCAGGATGCCTGAGCCAGTTACTTGTAAACTCCCCTCTGACCTCATTTATATATCTAGTTGACTTGGGCAAACCCAGCTCACATTATAGGGTACATTTTTTGAGGGCCCTTGCTGCCAGGATTAACCCGCTGGCCTTCATAAAGAGCAAGGGGTTGAGACAATTAATGTTCAGGTCATATCTGACCACAAAACTGTTACTTATGCATGTTAATGACTGTTATCCAGCAAGCAGTCATTAATTCATCAGTAAGCAGCAGTCCACAGTGGCCGCATCCTCTATAAGGAGAAGAAACATGAGGTGAAAGGAATGGCTCTTAGGCCGCTCGGGCATTCCATAGCTGCCGACTCCACTGAGAAACTCTCTCACACCAGAGGAGAATCTTGAGCTGAAAGCATGAACAGCTGTTTAGTGTACCACATCTGTTGCCCCCAGCTGCAAAGTGTGTCACCAGGTTTGGCACAATGAAAGTGTGTGTTCAAAAGCGAATCAGTTGTGTACAGTGCTTGAAATGGTACCTCCCAGATGATGGGGGCATTCCCACCTTAAGCTTGCGTCACGTTTGATGACCCCGCAGGAAACGTGTGCAACAGCAAGGAGCATGCATCTTCCTCCTGATACCATCAAACATCCCCCCTCCCCTCCATTTGCAGCTGGATGCAAGGGACCGGTATGATTGCAAGAAAGGAAACACTATTGCCTACACGTCTCCTCTGTGGCGTTGTGGTCAATTAATCTATTTTTCTGCCCCCGTCTCAACTTGGCCTTGACTAGCTAGCTGCAGCCCTTTAAAAACTGCTGTCAGGCTAGATTTTCTGATCCCCACCAGGTGTGTTGTAGGTCAGGTTCTCTGGGCAAGCTTTTTGTTTGCCTATAGTCTGCTTCCCTCTGTAAATTGGGCCAGACCAGCCCTTTGGTGCTGCAGGTGTAGGCTAGCCTGCAAATTGGGCATGCAGAGTATGAATTTCGGCCAACTCAGAACATAAGAGCTCGTATGCTTTATAATAATTTTTAAAAAGATACATGCTCTTTTATTGAAATAGCCTTGGGGTAAACTTGATGAAAGCAAATGTCAAATTCGAATGGGCAAGTACCTGGTTGACACTGCAAAAGTAACTGAACACTAAACAACTAATACAAAAGCAAAATCCTGCCGATGCTGAAAATCTGAAATAGAAACAGAAAATGCTGGAACTACTCAGCAGGCCAGGCAGCAGCTACCTGAAACGTTAACTCTGTTTCTCTCTCCACAGATGCTGCCTGACCTGCTGAGCATTTCCAGCATTTTCCAATTTTCTTCTTATTATATATACTAAACAACTAAGTTGGTTCAAAATATCAACAGTTCAAGTTGATATTGAAAATGGTACACGAGATCAGTATTTAGGAAAAGTTTCAAATTGAGTTGATCTTGTTTTACATTTGATTAGATTAAACTTTCATAAAATGGTCACATTCATTCCCAATTTATGTACTGCCTATTTTGGAAGAAGTATGTCAAACTGATTTGCAACCGATTAGTCGAGCTTAATAATGGAGGCCATTGTATCCTTTATAATGCAAAATCCCAAATCAGTGCTGTTCAAAGACTATAACATTTTGTATTTATGGCAAGTTCTACATTTCATGCTTGGGTCTATTTTACAAGTGCTAGCCCGGACAATCTCCTGTTATTTATTGTTTAAAAAAACATCCAATTCAAGGACATACGAAATCCAAACGTGTCCTTCTCCAGTGGTGAACATAAAATTGCTGGGAAAATTGGGCCAGAAATTCGGGTCTCCACGGGTGAGTACGCGCTGGGTACTCACCCGTAGACCCAACGAAAGTGCCGGTTGCACTGGAAAGCGGAACTTCCGTTCCCCATGAAGGAAGGGGTTCAGAGGTCGAACGCGTGCGCCGGAGAGGCAGCGCGCACGCAGCGAACTTCGGTTTTTTTTTCAGGTTTCTCCGTGAGGGTAAGTATGGAGAAGCTGCGCGGGGAAAAAGGAGGCGCAAGGCCTGCTTTTAACAAGGTAAGTGGTGAATTAAGTACAATTTAAACATTTTTTCAACAGGTTTATCTTTTTTACATACTTTAAAGAAAGGTAAGTTTATTTTTAGCACCGTTAAAAGGTGTAATTAAATTTTTCAAAAATTAAAATTTTTGTTTAAAGTAGTTAATTTATGTAATTTATAGTTATTTTAAAAATGTGATGTTTTTTTAAATTTATTTGAAGTTTTAGTGAGGTTTTGGGGCCAATCTCTATTCATAGATTTGACAGGTCTTCCTGTCAAAATCTATGAATGAAGATTCCCTGCTCCGATTGGCTCGCCATGGCCCACGTGATCCCAGGGGACGCTTCGAACTAACTGCGCCCCTGGGATACGCAAGCACTGCGTGCCGGCAGCTGCAGAAGGCCCAGGAGCCGAATTCCACGCGGGCCCGAAGCACAACGGCAGGCGTGGTATGTAAGTACGCGCGCGATTCTTGCACCCGCGGGAAGCCGGAGAGCCGAATTTAATCTCTTCCAACTCACTAAAAGTCCCTAAAATACAGCCAGTCTATTAACAACCTTTAAAAGACATGGTTCCAACTGGTTATTTAATACAGTGATTCTACTACCTGACTCTTGGCTGTCTTGCTGCAGTGCAAAGCTCAATGAAGTGATGGATTTACAGATGGAGGTCACAGTGTCTGGATTTCAAAATGTCATGCTGTCATTTCCTGGTTCTTGCAGACTGGTAGAGAAATGCCTTTTGAGATCACTGCATGCTATAATCCTTCAGCTCGTTGCTAATTAGTATAAAGAGCCAAATCAGTTCCATGGATTAGTCTGTGTGCAGAATTAGTTGCCATCTTATCAAACAGTAGTTTCAATTCAGAATACAACTGCCATAGAAAGTCACACTATCTACTTCACTACAATTTGCTGCACCCTGCATCGAGGTACGTGTTCAACTCACAAATGCTTATCAAGTCAATTGCACAGAAATAGCAGAAGCTTGACATTGGATTGTAGGATTGATTCCTCCCCCGCAATGGTAAAAATATTGGACTATGAAATATTAAAACCCAGAAGTGCACAGCCCGCAAAAAGAGCTGGGCAATAAAGGGTTAATTCAGACATTGCGGCCGAATTGTCATACGAAGGTTTTCTGTCCAGGGAAGATACAAGAACATTCGCATATTCATGTACCTTAAGGGGCTACATTGTCCACCTTAGACCATGGCCCCCGAATAACCAATTTCAGTGCAGGCCTAGACAATGGCCTGGGCCTCGAACCTTTTGAATACGAATACTAACAGAAACCAACAACCTAGCATATGCAGTCACTTTGGGAGGGTTGCATTGTCAAAAAGATATCTCAAATCAATGGACAATACCAGGAACAGTTCACACATTTTGATATGGCCTCGCATGCTCAGAGGGGGCCAGGAAATACTGAAAGTTGGTTTTGGTTTAAAGTAAGATCACTTCGAAGACAGTGTGTGGGAAGCCAACGGCAGAACAGCGAACAGAAAGATTCGGGCCTACAATCAACTCCAAGAGACAGCCGATCGGGAGTGGTGATTGTATGTTTCAGTCAAATCACAGAGGGGGCTTTTGTGATTGAGTCTGAGTAAGTTTGTGAGTTTCAGTCAGATCGCAATAAGGGTTTTGTGATTGAGTCTGGGTAACTTTATATGTAACAGTCAAATCGCGGACGGGTTTAACTGTGTCATATTGTGTCGATGTAAATGACCCTTGCGTAGGGGTTTGTATTTTGGGGTTGTTAGCCTGATATAAATCGTAGGGATTTATACTGGGGAAGTAATTGTGTGTGTGTGTTCAATAAATGAACGAATCAAAGGTTGAGCCAAAACCCTGTGCCGTGTGTATTTTGTTCTTATAAATCTTGACGTCCAAGAACTGTGTGTAATGGGGGACCAGTATCGGAGAAAACCCCTTACAGGATGTTCATTGGGGTAATGTTGAGTGGAGGATTTATTCCACTAATGGGCAAGTTTTTTTGTCTCATGATTAAGGTCCCATTCAGGAGTGGAGCAGAATCTGTATTCCACATTTCTTTTTTCTATGTTCTGCTTGTACCACTGATTTTTGTTTACTTTTAATGAGAACCGTAATGTACAGGAATATTTTAATGCTTTGCAGTAGTTAATGTTAACTGTCACCATTCTGTTAGAGTGCTGGTTACTGGAAAATCCCCGTAGAAAGAGGGAGATTGATCAGTTAATGCATTTGTTACAAATATTGCACAATGTCATTTCAGGGGGTGAAATTAGAGTCGGGCGGTTGAGCAAAATTGACAGCCTGTTTTACAATGGACCAGAAAATCAGACGGAGTGTAAAACGAGCTGCCGATTCACTGCCGGCCATTGTGCGCGACCACCAAGGTGAAATTCACCATCAACGTCTTGGGGCAGTGACTGATAGGGGCTGATCGGTAATGTGGTCTAACAAGAAAATGCCCTGCCAAAAATGATTGAAACTGGAGCTTCCCTGCAGTTTCGAAATCAGATATGTGGTTTGACACTTCAGCTTTGAACAGGAGCTGAATTACAATGTCAAATCTATGTAACAATTTATTCTCCTGCATTGGGTCACACAGCTAAATAGGAAATCCTGGCTTTGGGAGTCAGTGCTGCACTATGTTTTGGTTTCGTCTGAGATGGACTCATGTTGGCCGTCTCTGTTAAGAGGATTTTTCAAGACAGAAGTGAAAGGGCAGTTTGGGGAAGTATGACATTTTAATGCTTCAGGCAGTGAGAGTGTTTCATGAGGTTTCACTCCTCAGAGGGATGGATAAGTGGGAGCAGAAGGCTGCTTGGTTGTATAATGTGATTGGTTAGCCTGTTAATTGAAAATGGTCTGGAGATTATGCAGTGAGTCATTAAATAATCACAGGGCTGCCTTGGTGGCCCAGTGGATCACTGCTTTGTGTGACATTGACACGGTAGAAAGGTCTCGGTTTACTCATTAGCTCACCAGACTGGTCCACCAATTTTTAATGCCCTTTAAAAGCCGTGGTTCTACAGTAATTCTACAGGTCTGTGTTGAGGTAACTGATCTCAGTCAGGGGGTTTTGGTCGGGAAATACAATTGACCTCCATGTTTGCACACTCAGAGGGTTAAGAATCCAGCTAAGGCCTCTCACTCCAGTGACCCTGTCCAGGGACCTCTGCTGGAAAATGCGTATGTGGGTGGGAGCATGGTCAACTCTCCCACATGGTCACATAGCCGGCCAACACTCTGGGCTCACCTATGAAGGAGCAGGGGCTGTCCGTGCCCTTGGAATCATGCTACAGAATAAATCGGCACCTTCAGGAGCGGTCAAGAGAAAAGAAGAAATAATTAGAAACCTATTTAAATTCTATGGGGAAAAAATTTTAGTGCCCCGAAAAAGTTAGCACCCCCCGCGGCCGATTTTCCCAGGTAGCACCCCGAGAGGGAGGAGGGGCGCTACTAGAGGCGCCCCGTGTCCCTCTTGGGGCGCTGCGAGCCAAAATTGCGGCATTACGTGGCGCTGCGGCACATCGCGCTGCGGTACTGCAGGCCTTCCTCCCCTTATTAAAGGAGAGGGGCCTGGCGCAGCGGGTCCCGGCGCCCAGCTGGGCCACCAGGGATTGGGAGTGTTGGCAAACGAGCCTGGTACTCGAGGAGTGCCGGGCTCACGGAGAGCAGTCGGCAGCTCGCGGGGGGGGCTTCACGGGGGTCAGGGGACAGCATCGGGGGCAGGTGCTGGCAGGCGGCCAGCAACAAAAATGGCTGCCCGCCACCTCCCCTTTAACTAACGCCGCCCCGGCCGCAGGTAGGACCCCCTGACTCCGGCGGACATGGCGTCCGGCGGTAAGTCGGGGGCGCCACCCAATATTACAGCCGGGGCGCGAGTGGGACGTTGCACACGGCGATGACGTCATTGCCGGAGCTAGCGCCACCGCTAACCTCCCGCTGAATTTCACGGGAGGCGTTAGTGGCGCTGCCTCCAGGCGCTAGTTGATTTGCGCCCCGTTAGCTCCCTCAGGGCGCTAACGGGAGGCGCAAATCAACCGAATTTAACTCCCTATAAATTTTACTTTGTTTTTCAAAATGATTTGAAGAAAAGCTACTGGCAGAAATTGCTAGACTCTGAAGAACAATATTCCATCAGCGCAGCTATACTGATGCATCCTGCGAAATTAGGTACATTGCACATGCTAAGACAGCACACCGAATTCAAGTCCAAGACCAGGCTTTTGGGAGAAGTTGCGACCGTCAAGAAAAAACTTTAATAAAGGCATTAAAAACACAAAAGGCAATTCAATGGATAAATGTAATCATGTTGTTGTGAAACATGTATTTTTTCCAAATGTTTTATTTTGTTCAAACTCTTGTTTTGGACGTTAGAAATTCTAGTTACTGAGAAAAATGGTGGATGAAAAAATCCTCAGAAAGCATTTTGATCAATTGAGGGGAACCTAATGGCCAGATTGCACAATGTCAGGGTAACATACTCTCACTGTAAAATAACAACCAGTGTGTGTCACACAGCGTGACACTTTAAACACTGAAAATACCTGTCACAGCACCACCTAGCGGAGTAACAGGCATTTACAATGAGTTTCCAATGAAGCACACATCCCATTCACTGAATTTTATATATCATAGAGAAGTAGTGCTGTTATGCATTCAGTCTTGGTGCTGAGTTCTAAAATTCATTTATTTCAATTGTAAAGGTATCCAAAAATGGAGTGTACACATCTCTTGGCCCCACGTGCAAATACACTAAAAGAGTGAGCAAGGTCTGACTGTAGTTATGAATATAGCAACCAAGTCAGCTATTTATGGGTTAATAATCATGTTATTCAACTCTGTCATTTATAGGGTGACTGCCGTATCAAAGCATCTTGCAGACCCTTACCAGACATGATCTTGTCACCAATAACTTCGGCCTAAGTATGAAAGAAAACACATTAGAAACTTCACACATATCCCAACAATGAGTGTGGTGGAATTTTAAGAGCAGCCTATTTGTGGTCATTCTGGAAGTGTATCTAGTGCAAAAACTTTATCGCGTGGTGATTTTGGCCTTTTTATTGTGTCCGAAAGACAAATCTGAAGGTGAGGCAGAAAACAATAATAACACTGGCTAGCCAAAGTATTCCGGCATTTCTATTTGAATTTTGTTGGGGAATTGGGCCTATGCAGTTTGCGCTGGAAGATCAGCCTGGCATAGTTGCTAAGGGCAGCAATTTAAATGTTATTGATTGGTGTCCTGATTGTAGTAATTTGGTCTAGATTTTGTGAGCCACTGTGCTCGATCAAACGCCCAAATCCATATGTGTCATATTGCAACCATTTCCTCTCCATCATTTTGTTACATCCCAGTCTGCTCCGTCACCAAAACCCTCTTCCCTTACTTTGTTTATGAAATGTTATTGGCAAGTGTGTTCTGATTGAACAGATGTGTTTTTTTGAACTGTTAAGAAAAAAAATCATACCTTAGATAAACCGAATTAGTTAAATATTACTTGATTGTGACATTTGACGTGATCTGAACAGCACTGAAAATGTGTGGCACATTTACCAACAAATGGAACAGGAAGCTTTGCACTGGCATTTTTAATAAGTATTGGAAGAGCTCCTTATTAAACAGATTATCTGTTTGCTTTAAAACAAGTCTGGGCAAATTATCATAGGCCTGCATTGTAATTTGAACATATAATTAGTTCATTAGTTAGCTGCCACTTATCTGTGGGTAGTCAACCATGTTTGAAGAAGCCTTCAGGCAGTAAAAGGAAGCCCAATCAACCTGTGATAAATTCAAGGTGGTCATTGAAACACAGTCATTGCTCTCCTGATATTTTATTGTGGGCAACATTCTCTCTGACATTAAGAACTGTCGTCTTTGCCTTACATCTTGGTCTTTATTTCTGGAGAATAATTAACATAAATAAATAAAAGTGGACTAATTGAGGTGTGTAGAAAGTAATTCTGCTCAGCCAGAATGAAAAACAGCTGCCCTTATACTGATCCTGCGGAGCTGTGATTGAAGTCTAATTGTGCCAGATATTTTTAATTATGTATGTCATTTTTTACTGCTTAGTAGATTAGAGGTTGACAGTACAGAAGAAAAGAATATTTTAACTGTTTGTGGTGGCAGTGCGAACTCTGTGCTGCCATTGTTAGATGCTAATCCATTAGTTTTGGAATACATGCTGGAAATAGCTGCATCTGATGGAGAAACTTTAATGGCGTCAGTTTGGTCTTCAGACACGTGGCTTTCACTACCTGACATCAGCAGATTTATTGTGTTGAACAACAACCAGTTTATCCAGTGTGTAGCTGAGCCGTGCAGACCGGGAAGGTCTCAGGTTCACTGTGCTGATCTGAATGGGGGTTGTGCAGCTGGCCCTGAGCACTCCTGAAATATCGAGGAAGGAATCAGACAGGGCATCAGGCACTGAGCAGCAAACGCCGCTGGAAATGTGCTTTTAGCTTTGCCTGTTTTTACCTATTTTAATTAGTAATGCATAAAGAAAATCCGAATAAAATTGTTAGGCTATTAAAGATAATATACTGGTGAATGATACAGATCCAATCTAATCTGCAAATGTTAATTAGAACGGATTTGTACGTTCTAAGTTTGCTAGTTATAAAACAACCTTTATATTATAATTCAGAACAAAGAAATCCTATCTGTAGAAAATTTGTACAGTATAATCTTCATCACATACAGGATAACACTTTATACTAATTAGACATAATTGCTATAAGCAAAATTAGATTAAAAAGAAAATAGAATTTTCGCTTTTAACTCGAAACGTCTGCAAACCCTGTTTTTAACAAACTGGAAGAATATACCCTTGATCGGGATTCCTGAGGCACGGCCCAGTCTGACTGGGTCAGGTACTGTCCCCTGCTAGACCAGGAACAGTTCTTTTTAGTGCACTAAGGGTTTGCTACTGAACCTTAAGTAGTATTCGTGGTAATGGGCCATTTCTGTTGTCACAGTGGCCTCTGTCTTGCCTCGACTAGGAGATAAGGGAATTATCTCATGGTTTCAATGTATCTCACCTTTCATTGTGATGCAGCCATGTGAGACTCATTGTAAATACAAATATGGAGGATCAACCTCCACTCTGCAGCAAGTGTTTATACATAAGGACTTTGGATTCAAAGATGAAAAGTGAAGATTTTCAAAAATGTCAAAGAGGCACGTCAATGAATTATGCTAATTTACATATGTCCGTTAGATTATAATTGCAAGATAAGCTTTCCCTTAAACCAGTACCAGGTAGAATTTCCATTGGAGTTCCCTGATCTGCGGCACTTTGGTGAAGGATCGGTCATAACCCCAGAGAAGTGGCGTAGAATGGTTGTTTTCATAGTTTCCCTGGGGTTTCTGCGGAGCAGAAGATCGGAAGAACCCCAGGGAAATTCCAGGTGCAACCCTCTTAATCCCATCGGAATAAAAACGGAGAGGTTTTTGTACAGCACCATTGACTTAGTGTGTGGTAATTGATTACAAGTCTTCAGTGCTGGATAAAGCCTCATGTCGTTAATCATGTTACCGTTTACTCTTTCAGGTAGAGTTCCCACCTCTTGCTTGGTCCAAATATTGGACAGGGATAGTTAGAGGTAGGACAGGAGATGGGATCATGGCTTGGGATCTAATGTTTTCTTATGCTACTAATAATTAATTGAAAACCTGAATAACTAATGGATCCACATCATAAAACAGTGAAGTAAGTGGAAAAATTGACTGAACTTTATTAAGAAAACAGACTTTTGGTGTCTTGTTTTCACTTCAGAAATTTCCGGACTGTCTAGTCCAAAACTGGACGGGTGATCAGTCTATGTTCAAACAGGAAGCTATCTGCTAGAGGCAAAATGGCGTTAATACTGTTTCCTTTTCACTTGCACCAAAATTATTCATATTATTAGCCATGTCAGCTGTGGCTCAGCACACTCGCCTCTGAGTCAGAAGGTTGTGGGTTCAAGTCCCACTCCAGGGACTTGAGCACATAAAGCTAGGCTGACACTCCAGTGCAGTGCTGAGCGAGTGCTGCACTGTCGGAGGTGCCGTCTTTCGGATGAGACGTTAAACCGAGGTCCCGTCTGCTCTCTCGGGTGGACGTATAAGATCCCATGGCACAATTTCGAAGAAGAGCAGGGGGAGTTATCCCTGGTGTCCTGGCCAATATTTATCCCTCAATCAACATCACTAAAAAACAGATTATCTGGTCATTATCACATTGCTGTTTGTGGGAGCTTGCTGTGCGCAAATTGGCTGCCGTGTTTCCCACATTGCAACAGTGACTACACTCCAAAAGTACTTCATTGGCTGTAAAGCGCTTTGAGACGTCTGGTGGTCGTGAAAGGCGCTATATAAATGCAAGTCTTCCTTTCTTTATCAGTTCCAGAAAAATTAAAATTAAAACAAAAAGCAAAATACTGTGGTTGCTAGAAATCTGAAATAAAAAACCGAAAGTTTATGGAAAGCACTCAGCCGGTCAGGCAGCATCTGTGAAGCGAGAAGCAGAGTTAACGTTGCAGGTCAATGACCTTCCATTGGAGCTGGAAGCTGTTGGCTTGCTAATCTCTAATGTCGACCAGTTCTGAGGAAAGGTCGTCGGCTTGGAACGTAGGGGTTCATTTTAACCCCCAAAAATGGGTGGGTTTGGGTCGGGTGGGAAGTTAAAATGCAAAAAGTTTCAAACCCGAGCCCAACCTGCCTAGAACCCGCCCACTTTCGATTTTAACGGAGGCGGGACAGGATGGGATGCGGCGGCGTGGCGGGGGAGGGGGAGCCGCGGGTGAATAACCTGCTCTCAGGTCCCTCATTTAAATATTTTAATGAGGCTGCGTACCTAAGATTTTATCTGTGTTCCACCTTGGGAAACCTGGCAGCTGAAGGGAGGTGAGGATTGCTGGGTGGCATAGGTAAGTGTTTTTCCAGCACTGCTTGTGGGCCAGGAGGAGCAGGGGTGCATTCCCCTCGGCCCACCAAGCTACCTTGTTAACCTCGCCAGCGATCGGTCCCCCCCGTGATCCGATGTCCTCCCCGGCCTGCGATCTCCTCCTCCCACCACCCCCTCCCCCCATGTCCTCCCCGGCCTGCGATCTCCTCCACAGCCCTCCTCCCTGCTGTTGAGAAATCATACTGTCATGTTGTCAGATCGAACACTACTTGAAGTGTACTTGAAATTTAGAATCCACTCTATCGTGTTTTTTCAATATTTCTTTTGAAGATTTCGGATTGTGGGAGAAGCACCGTAACAAACAAGGAATACCAAAGTGATCAGGAGAATTTTCGCCCATTTTAATGCAGCTTTTTGAGTTGAATAAATGGTCGTTGGCAACAGTGCGTTGATTTATTCAATGCCATTTGTTGATGAATGAATTTAATACTTTAGCTTCACTTGATTTAAGAAACCAGGTTTAGGAACTGAACCAGTGGGCTGCCAGCCATGATAAATGCTTATTAAATATGTAATGGATTTTAAATGCAGTGAACAAGCACAGCATCTGCCGTAGAGAACAGTAATGTATACAACTGTAACAATTAGGATGATTGGCGAACTGTTTGTGACAATAATTCAGCTCAGCTCACTGGAAAGCACAGGAGATGAGAGGACAAATAAATAGAGGTGAAATTAGTTTTGATGCTGGTGAAGTCTCTGTTAAATGATACCAAAATAATCCAATTAAAACAGAAGATGCTGGAACTGCACAGTAACCAAGTCAGCAACTGAAGGAGAATGATGGGCTCCTCTCACCAGGGCTCTCTGTGTCTTTCCTGCAGTATGCTCTGCATTGTTAAATAGATTCTGTCAACCTCTCTCCAGCACATTGGCTCAGTCTCCTTGACCTCTGGTGGAGAGTCTCCAGCTGAAACGTTAACCCATCACCTTTAGACAAGGATTGATTTGGTGCTCATTTCCAGCATTTTTGTTTTTATGTCAAATTTTATTTCATAGCTTTTCTGTTTCTGTCACAAATGATGTGCACTACAGTGTATTTGAAAAAGGATAGGGATTAGCTCACATGTACCAAGTTCATTTTTTGGTAACGTAATCATTATGTTGCTCAGTATGATATCAACAGACTGGAAGATTAGATTAAACATTCAAGCCTGAAAATTACATTAAACAATATTATTGTATGGATGCTATTTTAGTGGAGAAGGTAACCCATTAAAAATGTATACAACTGCATTAAACGTTCATATGATAGTATCGCACAATGTAATCTCTTGGCACCATGTTTTCTTGGAGAACAAAATGCCATTAATTAGGGAAAATGTTTTTTTAGTAATACCGGATTTAAAAAAATACTTACATACTGTGTTGAACAAAGTCTCTCAAAAGCACTTAGTATTAGAAATAGCCAGGCAGAAGTGAAGAAGGTGTGGACAACAGGAAGCTCCTGTTCTTTGGAAGTGCTCAGAACTAGAAATTCCTGTCTAAATATTAGTCCATCTGAAGAAGTCAGTATGGCTAAAAGAGCTGAGGACAACGCTCTGCCTAAAATCTGACATGTTTCAGAAACCAAACATGTGCGTGTTGCTTTTTACAAGCCTTCAAAGCACCGAATGGTCTGGTTGCAGTTACCAGTACGTGCAGCATTTCATAGCGAAAAGAAGTATCTCAATATAGGGGTAGATTTTCCACTTGCTGACCTGGTGTTGCGGATCAACCGCCTGTTATAGAAACCACCCAATTTTCATTTCCTTTGATTTGGATTAATAATCAGGCAGCTTCTATAACTGGCAGCCGATCCACATCATCAGTTTTTACCCCTAGGCAGCAAATTAAAAATTAACCCATAGTCTTTCCCCTGCAAGTTTTTAAGCTTCTATTCTCATTTTTGGTTTTGCCATCTACTGTGGTCACGAGGGCAACTTAATTCCTGACTCCAGTTGCCTTCGACCAAAATTGTTCTCTAGCTCGTTGCTAAGAGACAACGAAGGCCCAAAAGTGATGTTTCACCCCTCATATTTTCCGCCATTGTCTCCCCAGAGTGACACAGCTCAGATCAGGAACTCAGTGGAGTGGACATGGCACCTGCGCCCCACGTCTAGTGGTGCCCTGTATTGGAGGTCTGCGATGCCGCACTCTGCTTCCATACTTATGTTTTCTTCCGCCCCGTAAGGGACAACTCATGAGCAGCGAGTGGGTTTAGCAGATC
Source organism: Squalus acanthias (assembly GCA_030390025.1). Lineage (NCBI taxonomy): Eukaryota > Metazoa > Chordata > Chondrichthyes > Squaliformes > Squalidae > Squalus > Squalus acanthias. The sequence continues at coordinate 70,887,482 of CM059437.1, forward strand.
TCTGGAGTTAATAGTGCTGCGCATTATTGCTTTACTCAAACCTGCTTCACGAGACTCGTGTGGAGTCTAAACACCAGCACAGACTAGTTGGGTTGAATGGCCTGTTTCTGTGCTGTATACTCTGTAAAAAATAAAAAATAAATTGTGATCGCTACCAGTTTTGTTATAGTGATTATTATATATTTTTCATTCACACATTTAGTGTTAAGACAGAAACAGTATCATTGTTGTAGAATATCTAATGCTGAAAGATAGTTGGAATTCCCATCTTAGTCACAGTACTATTTTAAAGCTTTCTTTCCCTTTGATTACTTAAAAAAAAATTCCCTTTAACAGTACATTATACTTAAAATATTGTCTGATTCTTTTGTGTCATCATGCTTTTGTGGGAATCAGATTTTCATTACTATGATGGCAAGAGTTAACTCTGACGCTCGGGATTGCTTTAAGATCTGGATATTTATCATGGATTTACCAAAATAAAGTAGATGCTCTTTGATTCACCGAAGATTTTCATATGATAAAACTCAGCAGCTTCAAATTCCAACTAAATAGGTTGGCAGCCTGGAACGACTTGGCTTTTGAGAAACTGCATCCCAGGGAAAAGAAAGTGTTTTGCTCTGGGTAGAAAGATCACTGTTGGCTGTGGGGAGACGGTTTGAAGTGTGAAGAACAAGATCATTGTGAGCTGAAGATGGGTAAACACAAAAGAAAGAGCTTGATGAATAAAATATAAAAAGCGAGTTTGTTTAGATATCTGCAGTGTGTGGGGGGGAAAAAAAACTCCCTGGACTTCAAACATCGACAATGGGCAAGACGAAGTTTGAGCTTGGGGGGTTGGTTTTCAACTTGTTGCCCAGGCATAAAACTCGCGCTGTGGTTTAGTCCCCCATTGAGAAACCGCCTGATTTTCGTATCTTTCGGATGAGACGTTAAACCGAGGCCCTGTCTTCCCTCTCAGCTGGACGTAAAAGATCCCGCGGCACTATTTAGAAAAAGAGCAGGGGCGTTCTCCCCGGTGTCCTGGTCAATATTTATCTCTCGAGCAACATCACTAAAACAGATCATCTGGTCATTATCACATTGCTGTTTGTGGGAGCTTGCTGTGTGCAAATTGGCTACCGCATTTCCTTCATTACAACAATGACTGCACTTCAAAAGTACTTCATTGGTTGTAAAGCGCTTTGGGACATCCTGAGGTTGTGAAAGGCGCTATAGAAATGCAAGTCTTTCTTTCTTTATCTATCGATAGCAATGTAACTGAAAATCGAGCGCTTTCTATATCGGACAAACCGTCTGCGTCGCCAGTTTTATGCTCGGGCAGTAAGTTGAAAATCTACCCCTGTGTTTTTCTCTGATTGTTACAAATACGCACAAAAAAATGTTGTATGCCGACTAAGTAGATTCTGTAAAATGGCCTATTTATCTTGTGGCAGGAGGGTCAGCGAGGAGAGGATATGCTGGGGCTGTTTAATCTTATTTTTGTACTTTCTAGTTTTCTTTTCTTTGGCAGCGCCATTTAGCTCACAGTCATCTCCATGGACATTGTCACTGGTTCCCCATGATGAATCTGCCGGGAGCAGAGCAAAATAAAGGGGTCACTCTCTCCCACATGACCTGTCTGAGACTGACGAGGCTTTCACTCGAATAAGCCCCAGTGTGATTTACGTGTGTGTTCATCCAGACTAGGATTCAAACTCGACGAGTCGCAGTTGAGTGTCCAGCACTCCAGCATTGAGGCTTTCGGGTGCTCACACATCTCAGTTGTACTTAACTAGATATTAAGGGCTGGATTTTCTCAGCCCCGAGGAGGCGGGCATGGAGGCGGGACAGCTGGTAAAGTAGCAGAAAGTGGGGGCGGATGGCAATCCCGCCCCCACCCCGCCTCCGTGCCCTTTTGCCAGGAGGCGGGAAGATGTGCAGCTTCGGGTCCCGTCTCCTGGAGGCGGGAAAGGGATTTAATCCTTTTAACTGCCTGTTAACAGGTAGTTAGAAAAAAGGATTAGTGCCATTTTACCTTCTCAGGTGAAGGCTTCCCGACCTCGGAGAATCCCGCCGGTATAGAGGAGACGTGAAGGAGGTCTGCGGGGTTCGGAGGCACCTGAAAGTAAGGTGTAGAGGTGAGTGATGGGTGCAAGTGTGGAGTAGTAAGTATGGAAGGTGAGTGTTAAGTGTTAAAAAATGTTCACTTACCTTGTTTCTGCCAATAGCCTTCATCCACCCTGGATCGGGAGACCCGACATCTTCCTTGTCGATTTCACAGACTAGCTGTTGGATCCTCCGACCCAATAGCCATCTGAAATCGACAAAGATGAAAGGTTTGATGAGTCCTGAACACAAGGACTCATCAAACTACAGAGAATGTCAGTGTTTGACAGCTTCACAGAGCTGTCAAACGCTGACATTTCTTCTTTCAAGAAGTCTTGACAGATAGCACGTCAGATGTTGAAGTGCTCTGTCAGTGACTTCCTCCCTAATTGGCCTGCTGAGTCCGCAGGGCGGGCTTAACAAGCTCAATCAGGGGAAAATCGCGCTGGTTGGCCAGAAGATGATGGAGGCGGGACATTGACCCGACAAGCAGCAGTCCCGCCTCCAACACGTCTCCATTGAGAAAATCCTGCCCTCTGTGTCAGCTGTGGCTCAGTTGGTAGCACACTCGCCTCTGAGTCAGAAGGTTGTGGGTTCAAGTCCCACTCCAGGGACTTGAGCACATAAAGCTAGGCTGACACTCCAGTGCAGTGCTGAGGGAGTGCTGCACTGTCGGAGGTGCAGTCTTTCAGACGAGATGTTAAACCGAGGCCCCGTCTGCTCTCTCAAGTGGACGTAAAGGATCCCATGGCACTATTTCAAAGAAGAGCAGCGGAGTTCTCCCCGGTGTCCTGGCCAATATTTATCCCTCAATCAACAGAACAAAAACAGATTATCTGGTCATTATAATATTGCTGTTTGTGGGAGCTTGCTGTGCGCAAATTGGCTGCCGCGTTTCCCACATTACAACAGCGACTACACTTCAAAAAGTACTTCATTGGCTGTAAAGCACTTTGAGACGTCCGGTGGTCGTGAAAGGCGCTATGTAAATGCAAGTCTTTCTTTCTATGCACTTAAAATAGGAAGGGAAGAGGACCATCATCAGCTCCAGTGACATATGTATTTAATACTTTATTTCCTGATAATGTTTCGGTTTAAACAGTTCAAACCTACACTGTATTCATAGATGTGAGAACCTTGCATCAATCTGCATCAATCCTATAATCTGTATTACAACCTAGAACAATAGTTCTGCTTTCAGATCATGTTATGGTATTAAATAGTTCCTTCATATATTTTATACTTACAAGTAACACATAATTGTTTCACTTTTGGAGAGGTTTATCCAAATCCAACCATAATACGCTCCCATGTCAGTGTGATCCAAGAATGAAATGATCTGACTGCTCTCATCAATTGGAAGCAGGTTCCTCATTTCTAACAGTGTGACTTTGGATGAAATTAAAAGGGATGAGTTTCAAATTTCAGGATTAAAATAACCTTTATTGTGTAATAATGTGATTTGTATAAAGTTCGAGGGGGAGAAATTCATTATAGCCCCGTTTGGGGCACTAAAGTTTGACAAAATTCTAATGTTTCTCAACTTTTTTTAAAAATTTGGTTTTGCTCTCCAGGAAGGAAGTGGAGCGCTAAATCAAGCACTCCAGTTCATTCCTGGAGCGCAACAGGCAGCAGGCGGGGCGGTAGGTGAGCACGCTCCACAATGGACCGTGCAGCACTGCCGTGTTGGAAGGCTCCTTCCCTCCCTTAAAGGGAAGGGCCATCGCTGCAGGCTCTGCAAGGAAAAAGCTTACCTGAGTCGCGATCCGGCCCGATCAGCTCGATGCACTGCAGCAGAGTGCCGAGCTGATCGATCGCTGGCGACGAAACAAACGAAAAACCGCAAAGAGCATTCCAGATTTTTTTTTCAACCTACCTTGGCCACCTCGCCTTTAAGGATCGCCCCCAAAGTGCCCGGCCTACCGATCAACGCCTCCTGCAGCTGTCGGTGTCATCGCCCGGCGATGCTGCAGGGGACAGAAATGAATTTCGGGTCCGGGGCGCTACCTGGGCGATGCGCAGCCGGATGCCGGCATGATCTCCTGGCATGGGAGATTGTGGCGCAAGGGGTTAACGCCGCCGCAAACCACCAGGTGAATTTCGCGGGCGGCGGTAACATCGCCACGCCCGGGCAGTAAGTCCTTAGTGCCCCGTTATCGCCCCCCGGAGGTGCTAACTGGAGGCGCTAAGGCACCAAATTTCTGTCCCCTGGCGTGAAGTAGAATGGATACGCACAATATTGGAAGAATACTGCTACACTATAGAATGACTTCTTAACATTAATAACAATAGGGAGAGAAAATGTACACCATAAAAACAACAACTTGCATTTATATAGTGCCTGTAACGTCCCAAGACACTTCACAGGAGTGTTATCAAACAAAATTTGATACTGAGCCACATAGGGAGATATTAGGGCAGATTACCAAAAGCTTGGTCAATGAGATAGGTTTTAAGGAGCATCTTAAAGGAGGAGAGAGAGGTAGAGAGCCGGAGATGTTTAGGGAGGAAATTACAGAGTTTAGGGCCTAGGCAGCTGACAGCACGGCCGCCAATGGTGAAGCGATTAAAAATAGGGAATGAGCAAGAGGCCAGAATTTGCAGAAGCGCAGAGATCTCGGAGGGTTATGGGGCTGGAGGAGATTACAGAGATAGGGATGGATTTGAAAACAAGGATGAGGATTTTAAAATTGAGGCGTTGCCGAGCTGGGAACCAATGTAGGTCAGCGAGCACGGGTGTGACAGGTGAACCGGACTTGGTGCGAGTTAGGAGACGGGCAGCAGAGTTTTGGATGAGCTCAAATTTATGGAGGGTGGAAGATGGGAGGCCGACCAGGAAAGCGTTGGATTGTCAAGTCTAGCGGTAACAAAGGCAGGATGAGGCAAATGAGCTGAGGCAGGGGCGGAGTTGGGCGATGTTACAGAGGTGTTAGTAGGCGGTCCTGGTGATTGCGTGAATATGTGGTCGGAAACTCATTTCGGGGTCAAATACGACACCAAGATTGCGAGCATACAATCCTGTTCGTCCAACCTAATGCCTCCTCCCTATGAATCCTTGAACTGTGCCAGCCTGACTCTCTGAATCTGCAGTACCCTACAACAATTGTTCTTATCAAAGCATGGTTACACTGTGGAGGGCGGGAATGACAGATGGAAAAGGTACAGCGGAGATGCTCAGGAATGGGTATAATAGCAGCCTGTGATGTCCATACAGGAGGGTCTAACAATAATGACCATGCTGCGGTTCCTGAGTCATTATGTAGTTGGCATATATTGTAGTTTGATTCTTGGCACAATCCTAAATAATTCAATGAATAAGAAAGAAAGTGGCAGGGATTCAACAGACTGTGATACTAACCTGAGCGTGTGGAGAGGCAGTTAGTCACAGCAGTGTCTTTGATTGCTTGTCATATATGATTTGATGATTGTAGCGTATTGAAAGCTTTATCAAGCTATTAAATGCATGCTATGCTGCTAACATTAACCCTAAATATAACTTATCCAAGTGCTTCACATGGAGAAGAAAAAACAGCCATCAGAAGATTACAATATCAAACCATAAAGCAACAGGTTAATGTTAACAACAGAAAATGCTGGAAACACTCAGCAGGTCAGCCAGCATCCATGGAGAGAGAAAAACCAGAGTTAACGTTTCAGGTCTGTGACCCTTCGTCAGAACTGGAAAAAGTTAGAGATGTAACCGATTTTAAGCAGGTGCAGAGGCAGGGAAAGGGGGGAGGGGAAGAAAGAACAAAAGGGATGGTCTGTGATAGGGTGGTTAAATGTCAACATCTGCTTTTAACAGCAACAACAACTTGTATTTATATACCACCTTTAACATAGTAAAACGTCCCAAGATGCTTCACAGGAGCGTTATACAACAAAATTTGACACCGAGCCACATAAGGAGAAATTAGGGCAGATGACCAAAAGCTTGGTCAAAGAGGTAGGTTTTAAGGAGTGTCTTAAAGGAGGAAAAAGAGGTGGAGAGGTTTAAGGAGGGAATTCCAGAGCTTAGGGCCCAGGCAGCTGAAAGCACAGCCTCCAATGGTGGAGCGATTAAAATCAGGGATGCTCATGAGGCCAGAATTGGAGGAGTGCAGATATCCCGGAGGGTTGGAGGGCTGGAGGAGATAACTGAGATAGGGAGATATTTGAAAAGAAGGATGAGAATTTTGAAATCGAGGCGTTGCTTAACTGGGAGCCAATGTAGGTCAGTGAGCACAGGGGTGATGGGTGAACGGGACTTGGTACGAGTTAGGACATGGGCAGCCGAGTTTTGGATGATCTCAAGTTTACGTAGGGTAGAACGTTAGAGGCCAGCCAGGAGTGCGTTGGAATAGTCAAGAGTTAACGAGTATTTTGCAATCACTGTGATGAGTAGATGTACACAAAATATTCACTGTGCCACATAATTCAGTGATTTTGAAATGATTTTTTGCAAGATGTTCTAATTTCATACATAATTCAAACACAATACACCACTGAAACCTCCAAATCAGTTAAAGACCTTCTGGGGGATGTTTTGCTCTGGTTACCTTGTGCAGCAAAATCATAAACGTGGGCCCTGTAAATCTGCAGACCGTGACCCCAGCAGTTATGCCAAGACTGCGCGCACAGCTGCCCTCCAAGCATTGACCCTGCCAGAGTTGGCACCTTACTTGCATGGGGCTGGCATACTACTTTGAGCATATCCGCAGCACTAGCTGGCCCTATAGAGTCGGGAAATTCAGCACCTGCCTGCCGACAGGGGATAGGAGGTGACCAGAAACCGCGCCCCCCGCCAACCACAATCTAGCCAACACCCTTGGCCCCGTGTAAGAAGGCCGATACAAAAGAAAATTCTCTCACTTTATTTTGGGGGGTATCTAGGCTGCTCCTGCCACTTGGACCCCTCATTGGATCCCACTTGGCCACATCTGGAAGCTATTACACCTCATCTCCCTCAGTGTACTGGGTTAAAGTAACATGATGCGGAGATGCCGGTGTTGGACTGGGGTGGACAAAATTGAGAGGTCGCACAACACCAGGTTATAGTCCAACAGTTTTATTTGAAATCACAAGCTTTCGGAGCTTACTACTCCTTCGTCGGCTGAAGTAAAGAGATACAGAATCGCCAAAGCATATATAGATAGAGAACAATGCATGTGTACCTTACAATTGTCTGCAATTGTAAGGTACACATGCATTGTTCTCTATCTATATATGCTTTGGCGATTCTGTATCTCTTTACTTCACCCGACGAAGGAGTAGTAAGCTCCGAAAGCTTGTGATTTCAAATAAAACTGTTGGACTATAACCTGGTGTTGTGCGACCTCTCAATTAAAGTAACATGCCAGGCCCTTTATGAGTTGGAGTTGGGGAAGTGGGAGCTCCCAGCATAGCGAGTCCCTGTCCCGACCTCCACCTCAGTATCATTGGCCTTGTGAGGGATAGGCAGAAGTTCTGATTTTTACAAGATTGACTGGAAACTTCTGGAGTCGATGGGGATCTTACACAACCAGGTAGATTCCGCTTGATTCACACCGGAGTTACGATGAGAGTCTGGCAAAACCATCGAGTAAATGTAGCCCCGGGTTCTTTTTGAACATACTTATGATGTCACTGCATAGAGTGACCAGAACAATTGCTCCCCAATGTACCTTGGGATATCTGCATAATCGTGTCTCAACACACAGAGTAGGCATATTCCAGAAGAATTGTTAGAGGATTATGATATAATTATCTGAAGAACTTATTTATGTATAGTATATATTTTTCATACAGTTTTAAGAAATATTAACAAAAGTGTAAACCAGATTATTTTCCACTCGGTCGTCCTTTATGGAGTTCTGCTTTTAATCTTATTTAAAGTAAAAAAGGAATAAATTCCTAAGTTTCCTGATCACAATTTGAGGCCTTGATTGAGGATGTCCCAATAATTATTATAGAATGCCAAGATAATTCTGATATTAAATCCTGATTAAAAAGGAAAATAACTATAATGGAAGGTAGTTTCAGTATAGTATGCTTCCTCTCCCATCCCACGTTGGTTTTTAACAGCTTCCTATGTTTGAACAATTATCATCATTAATGAAACCTTCCTTCCAGATTTCCTGATTGGCATTTAATCAAGTGGCCCAGGGAGTAGGAGTCTGCTGACGTTGACCTAATTTTAAGCTGCCATTTTAAAGTGGTCTTGGCCCAGTTTTGCTGTGTTCAACTTAACCAACAATAATAAGCTGGGTGGGTACTGCTTTTAAAAGAAGCCAACTTGATCAGCCTGTGACTAGCCCAACTGTATGGCAACTAATTGATGCTGCTAGATATTAGACCATCTAATTTTGTTTGGCCAGGCTACACATATACTATATTTCTGACTGAAATTTATTATTATTTATATTAACTGCAATTCATTGGAAAGCAAGATTATTGCATACATATTTCTTAATTAATGAATGCTTTTCACCATTAGTACGTCATACACCACTAGTGCGTCATACACCACTAGTGCGTCATACACCACTAGTGCGTCATACACCACTAGTGCGTCATACACCACTAGTGCGTCATACACCGCTAGTGCGTCATACACCGCTAGTGCATCACACACCACTAGTGCATCACACACCACTAGTGCATCACACACCACTAGTGCGTCACACACCGCTAGTGCGTCACACACCGCTAGTGCATCATACACCACTAGTGCATCATACACCACTAGTGCATCATACACCACTAGTGCGTCATACACCACTAGTACGTCATACACCACTAGTGCGTCATACACCACTAGTGCGTCATACACCACTAGTGCGTCATACACCACTAGTACGTCATACACCACTAGTACGTCATACACCACTAGTGCGTCATACACCACTAGTGCGTCATACACCACTAGTACGTCATACACCACTAGTGCGTCATACACCACTAGTGCGTCATACACCACTAGTACGTCATACACCACTAGTACGTCATACACCACTAGTGCGTCATACACCACTAGTGCGTCATACACCACTAGTACGTCATACACCACTAGTACGTCATACACCACTAGTGCGTCATACACCACTAGTGCATCATACACCACTAGTGCATCATACACCACTAGTGCATCATACACCACTAGTGCGTCATACACCACTAGTGCGTCATACACCACTAGTACGTCATACACCACTAGTGCGTCATACACCACTAGTGCGTCATACACCACTAGTGCGTCATACACCACTAGTACGTCATACACCGCTAGTGCGTCATACACCACTAGTACGTCATACACCACTAGTGCGTCATACACCACTAGTACGTCATACACCACTAGTACGTCATACACCACTAGTACGTCATACACCACTAGTACGTCATACACCACTAGTGCGTCATACACCACTAGTGCGTCATACACCACTAGTACGTCATACACCACTAGTGCGTCATACACCACTAGTACGTCATACACCACTAGTGCGTCATACACCACTAGTACGTCATACACCACTAGTGCGTCATACACCATTAGTGCGTCATATAACTATGATGCTGAGCAGCATATTCAGCGGCATCTATCAGCTTCCACAAACTGCTTTTAAACCTGTTTCAGCTGGAATCTCCTAACTGACGGCACTTCTTTTGCTTTTTCTTTTGACAGGCTGCCTTTTTTTTCATTTCATGTTGCAAAATAATTTTCTTACAATAGATAACGCACCAGTCACAATCCACGTGAACAGTTGGAGATAACCTCTGCCGCAGCCTGTATAGCAATGAACCCTGTGCACCACCTCAGAGGCCAGTGTGCCAACATGCCTTATCATTCTGCTTTTTATGTGGCTTGGGTGTTTTAATGGGACAAACCCCAGTGGCTAGTCAGACTACTGGCAGCTGACTAGAAAAGATAAACAACATCTGGAAAGGGCAATTTGTGGTTACAATCCCCACTAATTTACTTACTAGAACATGGGAATGGCGGCTGAGTTGAGGCCTGTACTAATATTTTGAAGCCAGGATTCCTGTTTTAATGAAAAATGGGACAATATTTTTTGTCACGAAAAATGACTCGCTGAGAAATTATGCTCTCAGAAGTTGTATTTATCAAAGCCGTGCATTCCTGCAGATCATTAATCATGGAGAAAAGAGATTTTTTCATTCAAAAAAAGAATTTGAAAGGATAATCTGGCGGGGAGACTCGCATGTCTGTAAAGAAATTTGCCTGATTTGCCTCCCATTTAAATGGATGGAAGAAAGTTCCTGTGTGTTCTGTAAGCAGAGTGCGATCCTCCCCACTAGAGTTCCTTCTGCACTCTGCCCAGGTGACACGCAAGACCGAGGTGGTAGAGATGAAAATCTACCCCATTATCTTTCAACAAAGGTCGTGAAAACTAAAGAACGGCATCACTGGGGTCTGTTGAGTGGACGGGACATTTACATTGATGTAACTAAGTTTAAATTGCTTATTTTATTTAGTAGTTAAAAGATTGATTGCGTTTTTATTCTCAGATCAAACTGGCTGTTTGTTTAAGAACTCGCGTTCATGACCTCAGGACGTCCCAAAGCGTTTTGCAGCCAATAAAGTCCTTTTTGAAGTGTAAGTCACTGTTGTAGGAAAAGTGGCAGGCAATTTGAGCACAGCAAGGTTCCTCAAACAGCAATGAGATAATGATCAGATAATCTGTTTTAGTGATGTTGGTTGAGGGATAAGTATTGACCAGGACACCCCCTGCTCCTCTTCGAATAATGCCGTAGGTTCTTTTACATCCACCTGAGAAAGCAGATGATTGTTTATTTGCCTTCATTAGCAGCGGAGTTCCTTTGAAGTAAAACAACCTGGTTTGATCTGTTGTGAAGAGTCGTATCTTTGACACAGACGTGCAAAGTGTTCATGCTTTCCCGGGTATTCATCATTGAATTTGTGACATGTGCTTTCTTTTGTTATTGTATGTGCATGAAATATTTTTGAGTTTGTCTAAGAACCTCTACATCAAGGCTAATTGGCTCTCCGTGCTAAACTTGACACTTTTATTCAAATCGGGCGGCATCTTCCACACATCCTTGCAAGTAAGGCAAGTTATGGACACGGCAGTTAACTGCTTTGCTACTTTCTTCTGCACTGGCTGAACCTTCGTTTAGCGTTGGATTGCACTCCTGACCCATGGAGCACATTTTGCCATTCCTTCATAGTCCACAATGATCTATCGGGCTTCATCAGTGGAGCAGGCTGTCAAGGACCTCCTTTCCATGCTCTTTGAGTAGCCAAATATTCATACTCCCCAACCCCCCGGATTGCCCCATGAGCTTCATTTCCAACATTTATGTGCCTATTAAGGGTTTGTGCATTTTTAAAAATCTGTTTATGGGATGTGGGCATCGCTGGCAAGGCCAGCATTTATTGCCCGTCCCTTGTTGCCCTTGAGAAGGTGGTGGTGAGCTGCCTTCTTGAACCGCTGCAGTCCTTGTGGTGAAGGTACTCCCACAGTGCTGTTAGGTAGGGAGTTCCAGGATTTTGATCCAGCGACGATGAAGGATCGGCGATGTATTTCTAAGTCAGGATGGTGTGTGACTTGGAGGGGAACTTGGAGGTGGCGGTGTTCCCATGCACCTGCTGCCCTTGTTCTTCTAGGTGGAAGAGGTCGCGGGTTTGGGAGGTGCTGCCGAAGAAGCCTTGGCGAGTTGCTGCAGTGCTTCTTCTTCTTAGGCAGTCCCTCGGAATCGAGGGTGACTTGCTTCCACATTAAAAATGAGTTCTCAGGTGACTGATGAGTCCAATGCGGGACCTACAGTCTCTGTCACAGGTGGGGCAGACGGTGGTTGAAGGGGCGAGTGGGTGGGGTACTTGGGTTGACGTGCGCTCCTTGCGCTGCTTGCGCTTGGCTTCCGGTTGCTCCCGGCGAAGAGACTCGAGGTGTTCGGCGCCTTCCCGGATGCTTCTCCTCCACTTTGTGCGGTCTTGGGCCAGGGATTCCCAGGTGTCAGTGGGGATGTTGCACTTTTTCAAGGTGCTGCAGTGTATCTTGTGGATGGTACACACTGCAGCCACAGTGCGCCGGTGGTGGAGGGAGTGAATGTGTAAGGTGGTGGATGGGGTGCCAATCAAGCGGGCTGCTTTGTCTTGGATGGTGTCGAGCTTCTTGAGTGTTGTTGGAGCATCTGATTGGCTGCTCAGTTGTGCATTACTTTGAATGTATTCATGTTCCAATAATGCACTGGGTAAACCTGTGAGTGCTCTTAAAAGGGAGAAAGCAAACTAATTTAATGCACTGTTGTGCATTAGAACAAATGAAACCCTAAAAAGAGAAAATAATGCATCTTTGCTTTTAGTTATGTTCCTGAAAACACTGAAGGAAGTCAATTCTTTGAGGTACCAAGTCAATCAGTAATCAGACAACTATTGTTGCGGGGCTGTTTAATCAGAATTCGCTTCAGAAATGCTTAATAATTCCATTTTCTTTCCAGATTTGATGGCCCTTCTTATGAAATCATGCAGATGGACTTCGAAATGGATAACTTCAGCAGTCTGTCAGTGACTCGCCGAATCATGTGGCAGGTGGAATATCCCGGGAAGACCTCACAGATAGACCAGGACAAAGCTGTGTCAGAGGTGCATGTCAGTCAGAGGGACATTACAAAGATTGTTCCTCTTGCCATGGTAAGAGACTTCACATTGTTACTATTTGCCTTTGCTAGAAATCTTGTAATGTGGTGATTAACATGGGATTTGCATAACACAGTGTTCAGCCATATGTGCTGATGATTTTTGAGCATAAATCTTGTGATACCCAGATCTTTATACAAGCATTCCAGTTAGGAATTCTCTACAGTATTATATGTTATTTGTGTGTTTTTCATGCATTTTCTAACTCTTTGTGATGAAACCGTGATGTCTTACTGAACTTGCGCTTGCGCCTAGATTCTATGAATATGGAGGTCCCAGAAAAGGTTTAGCTTGTTTAGCTTGTGAAACTTGTCAGGTAAACTGGCCAAGAAAATTGTAACAAGTCATTTGCATCAAGAAAAACAGATTCCATTTGTGCAAGAATTACTAAATGTAGGAATTATCTCAAACCTTGGCCAGGATTTTGCAGTCGGCGGCAGACCTATGGATTACGCCACCGGCATCCGAATAGAATACGCACTTACCTGATGGGGACCCTCCTTTGCAAACTTGCTCTCTGACACTGCGTAGTAGAGTGCAGCGTAATGGCCCACGAATCCCAGCGGCGCAGCGTGCGCGGAAGCGTACCTGGGATCACGTGGGCCTGGTGCTCCAATCAGGAAGCAGAAGGCCTCTCATTGAGAATTGATCTTTGAAGCATTTATATTTGGAGAATAAATGTTGCAATAAACGTCGGATACACATAGCTCCGATTTTACTTTCAATTAAAACAAGGATATTCCCATTTTTCAGCTTTCGTTTTGCATTTTGCCTCTTGTCTGATGAATTGATGGCGTGAGAGTGATACTGGAATAAGAGCGAGCATTTGTTTATCAAAATATGAAGAAGTGAAGATTTAATTATTAATGTGTAGTTGAGTACTTGGATTGTGTGTGTGTGTCTGTCAATTTGTGCTATTCCATATTTTCTCCGGGTGCCATCCCAAATGAGACACTCATGTTCTACAACGTTCCTGGATGTCATCTAATTGGGAAATAAAAGCATCCAATGCAGTAATAAAGCATCAGAAGAAGATTTTTTTTATCCCACTTACGCTGTGGAAACAGGCCCTGCGCCTGTTTCCACCAGCCGTAAAATGTTGTACGTAATTGCTGGGCAGTTGATGGGAAATGAGCCTAACTCTGTGCCAGCAATTAGGTTTTCAATGTCGGTGTGGTGTCGGTGCGGATGATCTGTCAAGTCGGAACTTGACAGATCGCAAGTCCGGGATTTAGCGCATGCACAAGTGCATGTGGAAATCCCGAACTTGCGGTCCATTTCAAAGGCGTTATGACGGCGTACTCTGAGAGTATGCCATCATACCCACCACAAATTCTGGCCCCTTGTTATTATATAATGTGCGCAGGAGTGACTTATCTCTGTAAAATGTTTCTCCGCAAAAAACATTCTTCCTACTAATTGATGCCATTACAACCCTGCTCCAATGTACACGTCTTCTAAAGGAAAAACCCTTTCTTGTTCTTTGATACAAACCTTTGTGGCGGTTCTGCCAATGTAAAGAATGATTTTCAGACAGCATTTGTTACAATTCCACGTAAGGCTTACATATAAGGTATGAAGGGTCATGGAATTAACAATAAGCTAACTGGACTGAAACCTGACTCGGCAGTAGAGAGCAGAGGTGTTGACAAGTGGAAGAAGTTCTGTCCAGCAGTAGTGACTAAAGGAATCCAGGACCTAAATTAAAAACAGAAAATGCTGGAAACACTCAGCAGGTCAGGCAGCATCTGTGGAGAGGGAAACAGAGTTAACGTTTCAGATCGATGACCTACCGTCAGAACTGGAAAAAGTTGGAGATGTAGCAGATTTTAAGCAAGTGCGGGGCAGGGAAAGGGGGGAGGGGAGGAAAGAACAAAGGGGAAGGTCTGTGATCGGGTGGAAGGCAGGAGAGATTAAAAGACAAAAGGGATGATGGTGGGAGGAAAATGAGATGGTAATGGGGCAAGTAAAGAAACAAAAGATAGGTCTAGAAGAGGTGTAAATGGGAATAGCAGAATCATCAACAGCTGTTGTCCAAAAAAATGGGAGGAGTGGTTATGATCTGAAATTGTTGAACTCAATGTTGAGTCCGGAAGGCTATAAAGTGCCTAATCGAAAGATGAGGTGCTGTTCCTCGAGCTGATTTTGAGCTTCATTGGAACAGTGTAGGAGGCCGAGGACGGAGAATTAAAGTGACAGGCGACCGGAAGCTCAGGGTTATGCTTAGGCTGGGAGATATTCTGGTTCCCCTATAGTTTGCATGATTTGTAGTGATATGGCAGATGACTTTAATATTACAGAACTTACTAATGATGTGAAGCATTTTGGCCCGTTTAAGTGTTAGAGAGATTGTGGATATGTGAAACAGACTCCTAGGTAAAGCAGTTAAAGGGGAAAGAACGGTAAGTGGAATGCAATCTGTACAAACTACCCCTCACTTTTCTTTTTAAAGAAGAATAGCATAGGGTTGATTTTCCAGATGGTGGGATTCATCCTACAAGCATGGAACATATGTGCAAAGGCGAGGAAATGTAATGAGTTATTCCTTTTACTTGATGAGATCTCCACCTGATTAGCACAGAGTGCAATTCTTTTGCCATCCTCTTTGCCAACTTAAAGTGTTCTTGCACAAAATGTGAGAGAGCGTCACTGAAGGTGCAAATGAAGGGCAGTTACTTGAAAGCAAAATTTCCCGATTTTCGTGGAGGTGATTCCTATAGAAACAGGAGAAGAACTTATGTTTGAACACAACTGGAAACAACCCTTCAAATAGTACTGATATGACAATAAACTATCTGTCATAGTCTTGTTTCTAAGTATATGTCAGCGAGTGAGTGACTAGAAAAAGGATAATAGGAACTGGATGGTCCCAGCCCTGCACTTGGGAAAGGCCTTCACCCACCCCCACTCGCTGTTCGCTCTCAATCATCAGGTTTTTTACAGTGGCCTCTTCAAAGGGATTCAAAGGCAGAAAGTTTCCTGGAGCTTCTCTCGTGCAGGTTTGCTCCCTCGTGTTATGTGCCGCCTTATGCTTCAAACATCAATCATTAAGATACTTTAAATTTGGAGAGCACACAATAAAGTAAGTTCACTGATTCCACACTCTCAGCGGGGAGGTATGCTGGAAGGGAGCACGGGTTGGAGGTAGGCCAACAACACTGTAGCTCTAATTCTCCAACCCTTGCTCCCTCTGAGCTTGGCACTCTGCTCGGAACATGGGATTGGTGAATTTACCCTGCAGTGGCTTGTGAAGTCTCATGTTGTCTGAGTGCTTTGCATGTGTCTTCAAGGTGTGACAGATTGTAAGGAAACTCTTTGTGGCATGCACACTTTGCCCATCGGTGTTGTACAGGGAAGTATGGCGTTGTCTTACCTTGGCAGATTATCTGAGGCTGGCAAACTGCTTTCTCATCCGCTCCCAGGTTCCCTGAATGTTCGATACCACATTGAGCCTTTCTGCCACCTCCTCCCACACATCCTGGTTGGCTTTTTGATGGGGAAGATGCCTTTTAATGAGAAACTCTCCTCTGCTTCACTTCTGAAAGGGGAATCTGAGAGTGCTGAACTGATGGATTTCCTGCCTCTGATTTACTTGTGGCAAAATAAAATCATATCCCAGAAAATCTACACCGATATCTTGGCTAGCATCATTTTGCAGGTTTGTGCAGACCACCATTTCAACTATCAGCTCCCTCCCTGAACCATTCTGGTGCTAAGTATTTTGAATGCCCTGCATGCATTCTGGACTGCCTCCATTAATCCCAGAGAAAGCTGGCACTGCAAACTGGTTCGGGAGCAGATCCAAAACCACTCAATCAGGTGAAAAATCACTCACGGCTGAGTACTGCTGGAGGAATTCAATCTTGTATTTCAGCTAATTCTCGTAAATACCAAGCTACACTGACAAGAGCTGATGACATCATCAACTCCCTTGAGTACAATAAACCCTTGTAACTCTCTCTGAAGAATCCATTCTTTAACATGTCGTTTCTTTTAACTGATTAATATACCAGGTAACTGTAGACCAATTGGTTTACATCAATAACTGGCAAAACAATGGACTTGATCATTAGGAGCCAACTTGAGGATTATCGATAGGAAAATAACCTGGGTAAATGGCAGCCGACAACGTTTCAGAACGGGGAGATCATGCCTGACTAACATCCATGACATCCCAATTGGACATCGGAAAGTTTTACCTGGGTTTCCATAATAGGATTTCCAGAAGGCCTTTGATAAAGTCCCAAATGGAAGGCTGCTACATGAATGTAACAGTGGGCATTTTAGGCTTGGAGGTTGATACCCATTGCTTTCAGCCAATTGCTTATTAGTTAGGGCTGTAATGTCAGGCTGGGCCAAGGTACGAAATTGAGTGCTCCAGTTTAGTGATGGAGCTGCTACTGTTTCTAATCGACATAAACAACCTGGATTCATAAACACAACGTGAGTTGGTAAAATTATCAGATGATACTAAATTAGGGGAGAGGGCAATTGAGTCTGATAAAACTAAGGAACTACAGAGGGGGCTGGACAAAATTTGTGTTCAGGGGGGTTACAACAGATGAAATTCGATAGAGAAAAAGGCAAGGTGTTGCACATTATAAGGAGAAAACCTGGGGACATACTTACTAAATTGTTTTGAACTGGCTAGAGAAAGGCTGAAAGAGATCTGGGAGTAAGATTTTTTAAATGTATTCTTTATTTATTCATTCTCGGAATATCGGTATTGCTGGCAAGGCCAGCATTTATTACCCATCCCTAGTTGCCCTTGAGAAGGTGGTGGTGGGCCGCCTTCTTGAACTGCTGCAGTCCATGTGGTGAAGGTACAATTCTATTTGGTAGGGAGTTCCAAGAACTTGACCCAGCAACAATGAAGGAACGGTGACATACGTCCAAGTGGGGCTGGTGTGCGATTTGGAGGTGATGGTGTTCCCATGCACCTACTGCCCTTGTCCTTCTAGGTGGCGGAGGTTGTAGGGTCAGGAGGTGCGGCCAAAGAAGCCTTAGCCACTTGCATCCTGTAGATAGTACACACAACAGCCACAGTACGTTAGTGGTGGAGGGAGTGAAAAATTTAAGCTGGTGGATGGAGTGCTGATCAAGCTTTGTCCTGGATGGTGTCGAACAATGGGAAGAAGCATAAAAGAAAGAAGAAAAGATTGAATAGCTAATTTGGTGCGATGTAATTTAGGTCTGAAATTGAAAGGGGAGACGCTGGCAAAGCAGGGTGGAGCCTGATGGCCCTGAAGGAAGAAAATCAGTGGAAGCAGTGCAGTGAAGGCCCACAAGACTGATCCCTCATATCAGTAGCTGGATTATGAGGAAAAGTTAGAAAACTCTGAATTTTCAGTCTTGAAAGGAGCAAATGAGAGAGAACCTTATGTACAAGATGCTAGGTGGACGAGGAAAGGTTCATCCAGAGCACTATTTCAAATTAAATCATGATCATAAGACAAAGGGACATATTTACAAACTAGTAAAAGGCAAATACCTCGTCATGCATTGAGTAATTATATATGGAAAGGTCTGCTGAGTAGTACAGTGTAAGCAAAACCTGAATACTTGTACTTTGTGATCTTTGTGAGACCCATTGCCTTCTCTTCAAACCATATCCTACAGACAGTGGCACAGCTCGTGCTTGGGCTGCTTCTGATTTTGGCCGGAATTTTCTCAAGGGAGGCGGGTTGGGGGCGGGGATCTCTGAGGCGGGCGGGAAACCCGAGAGAGCGGCAGGACCTGATTTGAAAGCGAGGCCTCGGATTCCCGCCCGCAGCCAGCCAGATTGAGAGGCCGGCTGGCTGCTGGCGGGTAGGCCTCAGAAGCGAGGGGCTGGTCCGTGGGAGGGATCGCGGGAGGGGGGTCGGCAATCGGCCCGGGTCGAGGATCGGGAGGGGGTGGGGGAGAGGATCGGGAGGGGCGGGGGAGAGGATCGGCAGGGATCGGGGGGGGGGGGGGGGGCGGGGAGAGGATCGGCAGAGGAGAGGATCGGCAGGGGTCAGGGATCGGGGCGGAGAGAGGATCGGCAGGGATCAGGGATCGGGAGGGGCAGGGGAGAGGAGAGGGTCGGGAGGGGAGGGGGAGGGGATCGGGAGGGGCAGGGGAGGGGGAGAGGATCGGCAGGGATCGGGGATCGGGAGGGGCAGGGGAGAGGAGAGGGTCGGGAGGGGAGGGGGAGGGGGAGGGGATCGGGAGGGGCAGGGGGAGAGGGTCGGGAGGGGAGGGGGAGAGGATCGGCAGGGATCGGGGATCGGGAGGGGCAGGGGAGAGGAGAGGGTCGGGAGGGGAGGGGGAGAGGATCGGCAGGGATCGGGGATCGGGAGGGGCAGGGGAGAGGAGAGGGTCGGGAGGGGAGGGGGAGGGGATCGGGAGGGGCAGGGGAGAGGGTCGGGAGGGGAGGGGGAGAGGATCGGCAGGGATCGGGGATCGGGAGGGGCAGGGGAGAGGAGAGGGTCAGGAGGGGAGGGGGAGGGGATCAGGAGGGGCAGGGGAGAGGGTCGGGAGGGGAGGGGGAGAGGATCGGGAGGGGCAGGGGAGAGGAGAGGGTCGGGAGGGGAGGGGGAGAGGATCGGCAGGGATCGGGGATCGGGAGGGGCAGGGGAGAGGAGAGGGTCGGGAGGGGAGGGGGAGGGGATCGGGAGGGGCAGGGGAGAGGATCGGGAGGGGCAGGGGAGAGGGTCGGGAGGGGAGGGGGAGAGGATCGGGAGGGGCAGGGGAGAGGGTCGGGAGGGGAGGGGGAGAGGATCGGGAGGGGCAGGGGAGTTGGTCGGCAGGGGTCGGGAATTGGGAGGAGGGGCAGAAGATCGGCAGGGATCGGGGTGGGGGCGGGTGTGAGAGGATCGTTGGGGAGGGGGGAGGCCTGGGAAAGTGATCGGAAGCCTTGCGGTGGGATCTCTGATCACGGGGGGTGGGTTAGGTAGGGACCCTGGAGCCAGAAGGTAGGTATAAAGCCACTTACCTCCTGGATGCAGCAGTCCCCGCCTGTTTAACTGCCGGGTTTCACGAATTGTGTGAACCCCGTCCACATGCAGTTAAACACAAAATGAAGGGGAAAAAAGAGGCTTCCAACCTCATTAAATATTTAAATTGAGGTAACGCCCCCTGGGAGCGGGCTGGTCGCCCCCCCCCCTCCCCCCATCCCACCACCGGCAAAACCGGAAGTGGGCAGGTTGGAGGCGGGATCAGGTCGAGAATCCCATTTTTAACACTTTAACTGCCCCCACACTCCAAATCCACCCGTTTTTTTTTAGGGTAAAGTTCCAGCTAAATGTGAGGTTCAAATATATTCGACTTGGCCTTATTGCTCAATCCGTGTTAGTTGTCATCTGCTGCAAGCGGCAGGTCCTCATTTGCTAACCAAGCAATGCACAAACAACAACAGGCAAACGACAGTCCCCACAAACCAAATACATTCAAATACACAACTTTTCCTGTTTATATTTGACCCTGCTTTGTGGTACATTAAGTCAAAAAATTAATGATTTTTTTAAAAAAACAGCAATAATTTATAGCCAAGTGAAATGCAAATCAAAACAGTGACATCAATTAGTGACATTTAAAGAGAGTTTTAGTGCAAATTTTGCCCGTGCCTTCTAAATTACATTTTATAATGCCAAGTTGGAGTATTTGATTTTTTTCATTGAAAGTGCAAATTCACTCGTGCTGCAGATGTTGCTACTTTTCAACTGGTTGCAGACGCCTGGAGGAGGTTGGGACTCTGGCAAAATGCTCACGTGGAAAGATCGAATGTTCTGGCAGCTGATGCATTGAGAACTTTGTGCAGCCATTCTCTGTGATTGAAAGCTCTGTCTGCAAATCTAAAAACGGACATGTAATGAGGAATGTAACAACAGGAGGATGTCCGTGGGCAGAGATGGGGTAGGACCTGGGGTGGCTCGTGCAGGGTTTGCTCAGCAAGCATACTGTTGTTCTGAGCATCATTTCATTAGTGCTTGAGTGCCTGCCTACAGGAAAAAGAACAGATGGATTTTAAACAAGAGTAAAATCTTAACGCAGGTCCTTGAATAACAATTTAATGTTTGGTCAAGGACTCATCCATCTTCTCATTCTCTTGAATTAACTAAATAGACAGATTATGTCTGTAATCAATAGGGAATTCAGAGAAAATGACCCTTGCTTTTCATTATTGGTCCTGATCAGGTGAAACGCTAACTGGAAGGAAAACCACACTACCTTCATACTAAATGTTTCCAGAAAATATCTGTGTGGGTCATTGTCTGGGTCATTGTCCGGGTCGGTGTCCGGGTCAGTGTCCGGGTCATTGTCCGGGTCAGTGTCTGCTTCAGTGTCTGGGTCTGTGTGGGTCATTGTCCAGGTCATTGTCAGGGTCAGTGTCCGGGTCTGTGTGTGGGTCATTGTCCGGGTCAGTGTCTGGTTCAGTGTCTGGGTTTGTGTGGGTCAGTGTCCGGGTCTGTGTGGGTCAGTGTGTGGGCCAGTGTCCGGGTCATTGTCTAGGTCAGTGAGTGGGCCAGTGTCCAGGTCTGTCCGGGTCTGTGTGGGTCAGTGTGTGGGCCAGTGTCCAGGTCAATGTCCGGGTCATTGTCCGGGTCAATGTGTGGGTCGGTGTCCGGGTCAGTGTGTGGGTCATTGTCCGGGTCAGTGTCTGGGTCAGTGTCTGGGTCTGTGTGTGGGTCAATGTCCGGGTCAGTGTGTGGGTCAATGTCCGGGTCAGTGTGTGGGTCAATGTCCGGGTCAGTGTCCGGGTCAGTGTGTGGGTCAGTGTCTGGGTCTGTGTGTGGGTCAATGTCCGGGTCAGTGTGTGGGTCGGTGTCCGGGTCAGTGTGTGGGTCATTGTCCGGGTCAGTGTGTGGTTCAGTGTCTGGGTCTGTGTGTGGGTCAGTGTGCGGGTCAGTGTCTGGGTCTGTGTGTGGGTCAGTGTCCGGGTCAGTGTCCGGGTCAGTGTCCGGGTCAGTGTGTGGTTCAGTGTCCGGGTCTGTGTGGGTCATTGTCCGGGTCAGTGTCCGGGTCTGTGTCCGGGTCAGTGTCCGGGTCAGTGTGTGGTTCAGTGTCCGGGTCTGTGTGGGTCATTGTCTGGGTCATTGTCCGGGTCAGTGTCTGCATCTGTGTGTGGTTCAGTGTCCGGGTCATTGTCTGGGTCATTGTCTGGGTCATTGTCTGGGTCATTGTCTGGGTCATTGTCCGGGTCAGTGTGTGGTTCAGTGTCCGGGTCTGTGTGTGGGTCAGTGTCCGGATCTGTGTGTGGGTCAGTGTCCGGGTCAGTGTGTGGTTCAGTGTCCGGGTCTGTGTGTGGGTCAGTGTCCGGGTCAGTGTGTGGGTCAGTGTCCAGGTCTGTGTGTGGGCCAGTGTCTGGGTCTGTGTGTGGGTCAGTGTCCGGGTCAGTGTCCGGATCTGTGTGGGTCGGTGTCCGGGTCTGTGTGGGTCATTGTCCGGGTCTGTGTGGGTCGGTGTCCGGGTCAGTATGTGGTTCAATGTCTGGGTCTGTGTGTGGGTCAGTGTCCGGGTCTGTGTGGGCCAGTGTCCGGGTGGGGTCAAGTCCAGGTGTGTCTTCATGTTCAACTCTTTGTGAGTTAAGCATACAGGTCTGTGTGAGTCACTGTTTATTTCTGTGTTAGCCATTCACATTAGAAACATAAAAGATAGGAGCAGGAGTAGGCCATTCGGCCCCTCGAGCCTGTTCCGCCATTTAATGAGATCATGGCTGATCATCCAAATTCAGTACCCTGTCCCTGCTTTCTCCCCATATCCCTTGATCCCCTGAGCCTTAAGAAATATATCTAACTCCTTCTTGAATATATTTAATGAATTGGCCTCAACTGCCTCTGTGGTAGAGAATTCCACAGGTTCACCACTCTCTGGGTGAAGAAATTCCTCCTCATCTCAGTCCTAAATGGCTTACCCCTTATCCTTAGACTGTGACCCCTGGTTCTGGACTCCCCCACCATCGGGAAAAGCCTTCCTGCATCTAGTCTGTCTAGTCCTGTTAGAATTTTATAAGTTTCAATGAGATCCCCTCTCATTCATCTAAACTCTAGCGAATATAAGCCTAATCGACCCAATCTCTCTTCATACGTCATTCCTGCCATCCCAGGTATCAGCCTGGTGAATCTTCGCTGCACTCCCTCCATGACAAGAACATCCTTCCTCAGATAAGGCGCCCAAAACTGCACACAATATTCAAGGTGTGGTCTCACCAAGGCCCTGTACAACTGCAGCAAGACATCCTTGCTCCTGTACTCAAATCCTCTCGCTATGAAGGCCAACATACCATTTGCCTTCTTAACCGTCTGCTGCACCTGCATGCTTACCTTCAGCGACTGGTGCACAAGGACACCCAGGTCTCGTTGCACTTCCCCTTTTCCCAATCTATTGCTGTTCAGATAATAATCTGCCTTCCTGTTTTTGCCACCAAAGTGGTTAACCTCGCATTTATCCACATTATACTGCATCTGCCATGCATCTGTCCAATCACCCAACCTGTCCAATCACCCAACCTGTCCAAACCACATTACAATAGATTACACGTCAAAAGTATTAATTGGCTGTAAAAAGCATTGGGACGTCCTGAGGTCGTGAAAGGCGCTATATAAATGCAAGTCTGTCTTCTTTCTGTTGCTGTTGATGAACTCATTGAAGCTATGTCCTCTCAAAATGGTGGATTCTACCCTACAAAAAGGAATTTGAATTAAATTCACAGACATGAAAAAAGACCAGAAGCAGACTCCTACGCACCACAAGTTACAAATCCTTGACATTAATCCTTTGGTTGTTCCCTCTTTGAATCCCCATCCCATAAAATACTGGAAACAAGTACTTAAGTGTGTATAAAAGGACCACTTTCATGAAGTGTTGAGTGAAGTCTGACCTTTACATTACATGACATTAATATCACACGTTAGTGAAATTAAAGATTAAGTAGTCAATCTCCTGTAGCATTGCTCAGTGGGAGTTGAGACCAAGGACATTAATCAGGTCAGGCAGGGTTAGAGGAGGGGTGGGATAACAGGACCAAGGTGGAGAAAAGAGGGAGGAGGCAGATGGAAGGGTGTAGAAGGGGGAAGGGGAGCTGGGGGAGAGGGTAAGGGCAGAGAAGAGAGGAGATGGAGAAGGCGGACTGGGAAAGGAGGATAGGTGCGGGTTGGGGATGGAATGAGGATCATGGGGATGGAAGACAGAAGGGGAATGGTTGAGAGGGCTAGAGAGAAGAGGAGGAAGGAGGAGAGTGGGTCAGTGGGGAGGGCGGGGGGGGGGGAGAGGGAGGGGTGAAGTCTGTGGCCAGAATGCTTCGCCTTGTAGGTTGTGTACAGTTAACATGCTGCTCAGTGTCGGGGGCGGGGTCTTACGCTCAGAATTCTCTGTAATGAGAATAGAAATATCTACATTCAAATGGCGGGTTTTGGGGGTGGGTGCGGAGGCCCCAGATAGAGCTTTGTTGGGAGGGGGTCTGTGGCCTCAGTGCTCCTCAATGAGGGTTTTGGGACAACATGCTGCACAGTGTTGGGGGGTGGAGCTGGCAGCCTAAAAGCCCCTCAGCTGGGTCAAGGGAAGGCTGATTTTGAGAGCTGACATCCAAAGAGCTGGTCAGTGAGAGTCCAAGATGGTGCTTTGTGTTTGGGTGGGACCTGAGTGCTCCTCGGTGGGGATGTAGGGTCTCATAGCTGGATGATGAACGCTATCATATGTTTACAAAAGCAAAATACTGCGGATGCTGGAAATCTGAAATAAAAACAGAAAATGCTGCAAATATTCAGCAGGTCAGGCAGCATCTACCTGAAACGTTAACTCTGTCTCTCTCGCTACAGATGCTGCCTGACCTGCTGAGCATTTCAGGTCAATGACCCTTTGTCAGTGTTGTTAGGGAGAGGGATGGAGTCAGTGGCTAGGGAACGGAGTTTGTGGCGGGGACCGAAAACAATGGCTTCGGTCTTCCCAATATTTAATTGGAGAAAATGTTTGCTCATCCAGAACTGGATGTCAGACAAGCAGTCTGACAATTTAGAGACAGTGGAGGGGTCGAGAGACGTGGTAGTGAGGTAGAGCTGGGTGTCGTCAGCGTACTTGTGGAAACTGTCGCTGTGTTTCGGATGATGTCACCAAGGGGCAACGTGTAGATGGGAAATAGGAGGGGGCCAAGGATAGATCCTTGGGGGACACCAGAGGTAACGATGCGGGAGCGGGAAGAGAATCCATTGCAGGTGATTCTCTGGCTACGATTAGATAGATAAGAATGGAACCAGACGAGTGCAGTCCCACCCAGCTGGATGACGGTGGAGAGGCATTGGAGAAGGATGGAGTGGTCAACCATGTCAAAGGCTGCAGACAAATCAAGAAGGACGAGGAGGGATAGTTTACCTTTGTCACAGTCATAAAGAATGTCATTTGTGACTTTGATGAGAGCCGTTTCAGTAGTGTGGCAAGGGCAGAAACCTGATTCGAGGGATTCAAATATGGAATTGCGGGAAAGATGGGCATGGATTTGGGAGGCATCAACACGTTCAATGACTTTGGAGAGGAAAGGGAGGTTGGAGATGGGGCGGTAGTTTGCAAGGACAGAGGGATCAAGGGTTTTTTTTGAGGAGAGGGAAGATGACGGCAGATTTGAGGGAGAGGTGGACAGTACCTGAGGAGGGAGAACCGTTAACAATATCAGCTAACATGGGAGCCAGAAAAGGAAGTTGGGTGGTCAGTAATTTGGTGGGAATAGGGTCGAGGGAGCAGGAGGTGGGTCTCCTGGACAAGATGAGCGCAGAGAGGTCATGAGGGGAGATAGAAGAGAAACTAAAGGCAGGGGGGAACCTTAGCGGAAGTTTGGCCCAGTGGGCTAGGGGAAGTAAGGGAAGTGGCAGAGGCAGCTGAACGGATGGTCTCAATCTTAGAGACAAAGAAATCCATGAGCTCCTCACACTTGTTATCGGAGGTGATGGTGGAGGAGACAGAGGAGAGGGGTTTAAGAATACGGTTAGCAGTAGAGAATAGAAGCCGGGGTTTATCTTTGCATTCCAGAATGATTCTGGAATAGTGAGCAATTTTGGCAGACGAGAGCAGGACCCGATAATGCTTTATGTGGTCCAGCCAGATCTGGCGGTGAATGGCCAAACCAATTGTCCGCCATATCCGTTCAAGTCTGCGTCCCTTGGACTTAAGGGAGGGAAGATGAGAGCCGTACCAGGGGAAACGGCAAGGATGAGAGAGGGTAATTGTTTTAGTAGAGACTAGGGCATCAGAGGTGGTGGTGAGGGTGCGGTTGAGCAGATCGGTAGCTGCAGAAATGTCATGGTGAATGGAGGGCCAGATGCCGGACAGTTGGGATTTCATTAATGTCATTATAGGTAGAAAACGCTTGTGGTAAGCATGAGAGTTTGAATTTCCTCTCTGAGCAGTTCTTGCTGTATTTGGTATGACTAGTTGTCATTTAGTTCGCTGAACAGATTAAAATAGTAACATGTTTAGGCCAGAAATGAACCACCGACCCATAGAAAGCAGCAGGAGGGACATCCAAACCGATCAGATAAATTATTTCTGGGTTAAAAAAAATAATATTTTTTTGTGATACAAAATGGCCACCTCATACCAGTTTTGCTGATGGCTGGTGGACCCCTTGCTGGGAACAAGTGTTGATTAATCTTAACAGTGGCAGAAATCAAATCTGCAGAGTTTAACTCCTGACCTTTGAAATGTGTGAAGTAGTTTGTATACAAGTGTGTAATAGGAGGGAAGCAACAAAGCTGTAAATGTCATTGCTGTCAGTCCCACACTGATCCTAAAGCAAAAGTCAAGTTTACAGCCTGAGCAAATATGTCATTGGACGGCAATAGATGTGACTTTGAAGCATTCCGCAAGTGAAATTTTAATCTACCCAGGTGCGTTTGTTTATATTTGTGGGCAGCAACTACTGAAATGGGGCTAAAATCTGATCGTGTCTGTACTTTACAAAAAAAGAATTACTTCACGAAAAACAAAATAATCACATTCTCATAATAGACCTGTTTATTTTTCAGATCATTTCATAGTGCTGTTGTGTCACAATTAAAGACTAGAGGGCTGATTTTCCTCTTCCCCCTCCCCATGCTGGGGGGGGGGGGGGCTAGACAGGTGCAGTGCCCCTGAAGGTGGCACCCATGGCATAGGTCTGCCCCCTGGCAGGCCCTTGCTGTTGGAAGGAAGCAACCAAGGCCTGAGAATCTTGCTTGGGGAAGTGGGACAGTAACTTGCCTTCTGTGGTGTTCCTCTTCTGTTTGTTCCCAGGCCCTCGTCAGACCTTCTGATTGGACGAGGGTTCTGGTCTGAGGCCTAGTGCCAGCTGTTTGGGGTGCCCTGCCTTTGGGCACCCGGTGGGCAAACAGAGAGGAATTTGATGTGGGCGGGCCAGAAATCCCCCCGCCTGCCTGATTTCCCCAGCAACACCTGGTCCAGGTCTGTCCACTGAGAAAAGCCTTTGAAATCCCAGGGCAACGTAGTGGGAGCAGAGACCTGATGAGCAGGCCTCCAGCCCCCTTTCCTCTCTCTAGCACCCAGGACCTGAGCACTTCCATTATGTTATGAGGAGGAAAATTGGCCCTTAGAGGTCGCTCTTCATTAATAGTAACTCATTAATCATTGCAGATTTTTTATTAATGATCATTTTTTTGTTGAAAGTTTTGCACCTCACCAGGTCCTCAAAATGTAACCTTTAATTAACGGCCTAAGTACACCAAAATATTACATTTTAAGATTATTAAATCGGAGCATTTCTGTTGTGGGCAGATGTTCTGCTGCTGTTGAGGTTGATGGCATTCTTGTACATCTCAATGCTGAGAGGTAGTCAGCTTTTAATATAAGGCTTCAAAAAAACAAAAGTCACAAGGCTGACATCTTAAAATAAATACACACTGGCCCGAAAATTAAACCTAATACGCGAGAGTACGCACTGTGTACTCTCGCGTATTAGATCCCGAATTGCCGGTTTCCTGCATGCACTGCGCATGCGCGGGAAACCGGCACTTCGTGAATTGAAAAGGGGGCGGTTCCTAAGTGAACCACGTGCGCACTACAGGCTGCACGCACGCAGTGCACTTAGTTATTTTTTCAGCTTTGAACGCGCAGGTAAGTGGTGAAGATTTTACACATAAAGAAAGCAGGCGTAGGACACCCTTTTAACAAGGTAAGTAGTTAATTAAGTGTTATTTTAAAAAATTTTCAACAGGTTTATCTTTTTTAGAGACTTTAAAGAAAGGTAAGTTTATTTTTATAACTTTTAAAAAGATTTTAAATTTTTCAAAAATTTAATTTTTTGTTTAAAGTGGTTAATTTATTTAACTATACTTATTTTATTAATGTGATGCCTTTTTTCTAAATTTAATTGAGGTTTAGCTGTTCTTTTGGGGGTGTGTAGTATTCATAGCTTTGACAGGTCTTCCTGTCAAAACTATGAATGAAAGATGGTGTGCTGCCATTGGCTCTAACTGAATCACGTGATCCCAGAGCTCGCACGAACTAATTGCGTCTCTGGGTCACGCAAGCACTGCACGGTTCCAAGAGAGAGAGCCTTTCAAACTGAAGTTCGTGTGGGCCCGGAGCAAAAAGGTAGGCGCGGAGTGCGATATCGCGGGGAATCCTTACCCCCGCGGGAACCCTCACTGTTTAATTTCTGGGCCACTATTCCCTGTCAAGAGTATTATATAAGTATGCTTATTGTAACTTTATTACTTACCCTAAGATGTAAAGTCTGCTGTGGTTCTTAATCAGACATTCGCTGTCCAGATTCAAGTCTGATGTGAGCTGGCATATAAGCATTTTCAACATAGAATCATAGATTGGTTACAGCACAGAAGGAGGCCATTCGGTCTGTCGAGCCCATGCCGGCTCTCTGCAAGAGCACTTCAGCTAGTCCCACTCCCCCGCCCTTTCCCCGTAGCCCTGAATTTTTTTTTCCTTCAGGTACTTATCCAATTCCCTTTTGAAAGCCATGATTGAATCTGCCTCCACCACCCTTTCAGGCAGTGCATTCCAGATCCGAACGTAAAAAAAAGTTTTCCTCATGTCGCCTTTGGTTCTTTTGCCAATCACCTTAAATCTGTGACCTCTGGTTCTCGACCCTTCCGCCAATGGGAACAGTTTCTCTCTATCTACTCTGTCTAGACCCATCAGGATTTTGAACACCTCTATCAAATCTTCTCTCAACCTTCTCTGCTCTAAAGAGAACAACCCCAGCTTCTCTAATGTATCCACGTAACTGAAGTCCCTCATCCCTGGAACATGGCAGTATGAGAGCAGATCTATGACATTTAGGGGGAAAAATTCAGTTGGTTGCGCCTTCCGTTAGCGCCTTAAGAGGGCGCTAATGGGGCGCAAAGCCGCTAGCGCCCGGGCGCAGCGATGTTTGCGCCGCTCGGGAACTTAACTAGACATTGTGCGGCGGCGCTAAACTTTACCGCTGCGACCACCTGCGCGCGCAGATTGTGACGTCATTCCATGGTGCAACGCCCTTGTGGCGCCCCGGAGCGGAAATTGAGTGGCGCCCCCTGCCTTACCGCCTGGCGCATCCAACGACCGGAAGACTGGAACGCTATCAATCGCTGTGGGGCTGGGGGGGGGCACTATTTAAAGGGGGCCTCTTCCTGTCTTTTTCTGTGGTTGACATTTTTGCACCACTCGTTCTGAGAGAGAGAGAGAGATTCGGAGAGAGAGAAAGAGCGACTTCTGCATTGAGTCAACGCTTTGTGAGGTAGTTTTGCCTACTGATCCTAACTTCGCTGGTACTTTGGTTGCTGTCCTTCATAACTTTGCTTGCAAAGAGACTATGGGGGCTGCACTGAATGGGGGCGTCGTCCTGCTCCAGCTGAATCGGAGGACACAGAGACGCAGAGAGAGAGTGGCAATGATGGCCAGACGGAGGAGGGCCAACAGGCGTATGTACAGGAGAGCTTACCCTCCCAGGGTATATCGTGAACAGCTCTCCTACATTCATATGTCTGAGGAGCTGTGTTTGCGAAGGCTGCGATTCAGCAAGGAGGTGGTCACTGAGCTCTGCCACCTGCTGCAGCCAGATCTGCAGCCTCAACTGAGGTCCAGGACGTCTCTGTCGGTGGCAGTGAAGGTCACAGTGGCTCTCAACTTCTATGCTACTGGCTCATTTCAAGCTGCTGCTGGGGACCTCGCCAATATCTCCCAGTTCGCGGTGCATTGCTGCATCCGGCAGGTCACAAATGCCCTCTTTAAAAGGAGACGAGAGTTCATCTCTTTCCCCATGACCCTAGACAAGCAGCGTGACCGCGCTCTGGGCTTTGCGAGGATAGCGGGCTTCCCCATGGTGCAGGGCGCCATTGACTGCACGCATGTGGCTTTGCGTGCTCCACATGAGAATGCCGAGGAATTCCGGAACAGAAAGGGGTTCCATTCCTTGAATGTTCAGTTGGTCTGTGACCACAGACAGCTGATACTCGCTGTCAATGCCCACTATCCTGGCAGCTGCCACGATGCTTTCATCCTGCGCCAGACTACTGTGGCAGAACTTTTCGAGGCACCACATCAGCCAGTTGGTTGGCTTCTCGGGGACAAGGGGTATCCATTGAGCACCTGGCTGATGACACCGCTCCGTACGCCCAACACCCCTGCTGAGCTGCGGTACAACAAGAGCCATCAAGCTACCAGGAACATCATTGAGCGCACAATCGGCGTGCTGAAGCAATGGTTCCGCTGTCTCGACCATTCTGGAGGAGCCCTGCAGTACTCGCCTGAGCGAGTATCCAACTTCGTAGTTGTGTGCTGCATGTTGCATAACATGGCAATCGTCAGGACCCAGCCAATGCCACCAGGCCTTGGAGCACCACCAGAGGAGGAGGAGGAAGAGGAGGAAGAGGACGAGGAGGATGATCATCAGCAGCACCAAGGCGGGAGGGCGGCCCACAATGGTGAAACTGCAAGGGCCGTCCGTCAACGGCTGATAGCAAGCCGCTTCTAGGGCCCCTGCTGTGGAAATGGCTTCTGCCATTGCTAACAACATCAATGAACCCAGCACGCAACCCCTAAGCCGGCCAAGGCACCAATGATTCCAAACACCAAACATGTATATTTTGAATACAAAAACTTATTTATTTTACAAACTCTGTGTGTGTCATTTCCTCATGACAAACTCATAGAAATAAACACAAAAAAACAGTCATTAACATAACTGGTTCTCACAACCTGGAGATAATGTCCAAAACACTAGACAAAAGTTGGACCACGAACCTCGGCCTTTAATAAAAAAATGACCAGCATTTTGTCACACCTCCTACTTTTTGCCCTTCGAGGGTGATCTCCTTCCCTTGCGCACTTCCCCCCTTCTAACCCTACTGCTCCTCCGTAATGGGACCTCAGTGGCTGCAGCAAGGCTGGTGGAAGGCTGCTGATTGTCAGACCCTGACACTGCAGATGCCCCTGAAGGACGGCCTCGACCAGTTCTGGGCCTGGAGGGCCCGGCTGCAGACTGCACCAACTCTGCATGGGCGGCAGCAGTCTGTCCTACAGGCGGTGGCAAGTGCAGTGGAGAAGTGACAGTGTTGGCAGCAGGAATGCTGTCATCGTGAGAGAGGACAGCAACTCCCTGCTCGACCGACACACTGGCACTCCCACGGGGCAGCACTTCAGCATCCGGAGCAATCTGCTGGAGCACAGATTGCTGGCCTGCTGCGGCGCGGTGAGAGCCCCGGGGACATGTGAACGAACCATCGAGGTTGGCAGCAGTCAGTGCTCGCGTGGCCTCAATCTGAATCTGCATGAGAGCAGTCAGAGATGGGATCACGGCAGTCAGTGACTGAATTGCAGCACTAAGCTTTAGTGTGGCATCCGCCTGTGCTACAGCGAAGTGCTCCACACTCCTTGCCAGTGACTCAATGCATTCGAGCACCCTTCCCACTGCACCCATGAGCTCAGTGTGCATGCCCACCGCCTGGGTGTTCATTTCTGCGATCAGCCGCTCCTCCTCTGCGTCCATTGCAGTAGGAGTCGCTGGCATACTCTCCCTCTGGGGAGAAGGCCCCAATTCTTCCCTACCCCCATGGCGTTGCTGCAGCCCGCTGGGTCCTGGAGCTTCACCCTCATCAGACCCTTCCCCCCTGCTCCCCTCCAGGGAAGGCGTGTTCCCAGTGTGGGCATGGGCTTCCTCGGGAGAGGGTGGCACTGATGCTCCGGCTTCCTCTTCCTCCTCGGCTGCAGCTTCACTCCCACTGGCAGCTTCAGGGCCCGTCTCCTCAGCTGGTGAATCACCATCTGAAAGCAGGGAGGTACAAGAGTGGCTTTAGCGTGAGGACAGGGTGGCAGTAAGGGAGGAATAAGTGCAGCGAGTTAGCAAGTTGGATTGAAAGTGTCAAAGGCTGGTGTTGTGAGGGACAAGTGGAAGGACAGAGGACAAAAAGGTGATGACCTTACCATTGCTGTCCAGAACGGGGTCGGCGTCTCCAGTGGCGACGGGACCGATCACCCGGCTTGCCACAATCCTGTGGATGCGCTCCTCAAGATCGCTGAGGGGTTGCAGCTGAGGCCGCCCTCCACCTGTCCGTTGCTGCTGTCTCCTATTATGCACCAGCTTGGCCTGCAAGAAAAAGGACAGCATCTGAGTAAATATACAGCCATGGTCTTGCCTGATGTGCCTCCCATAGGTGAATAGCCCTTACTGTATGCAGCCATGGTCTTGCCTGATGTGCCTCTCATAGGTGAATAGCCCTTACTGTATGCAAAGTGTGGAATGTGTGTGTGTGTTTCATGAAAGAGCCATAGGTGTTGGATGAGTGTTGTGCATTGGGGTTTTAAGACCCTCTGGCCATAGAGTGAGGTTGAGATGGAGGGATGGAGAGGTATTGAGAAAAAGCCACTCACCCTGACGACCCAAGTGAGGTCGTTGAACTTTTTGCGGCATTGAACATGGGTCCTGGGCACCATGCTCCTGGAGGAGACGCTCTGAGCCACCTCCCTCCACACTCTTCTGTACTCACGTGGCAAAGGCCTCCTGCCACTCTCAGGGAAGAGTATACATCTTCTGCGCTCCACCGTGCCAACCAGAGCATCCAAGGCCCGCTCGGTGAAGCGCTGAGCTCGTTCTCTCACCCTCTCCATCCTTGGCAGCAAAATGGATTCACAGGTCTCTCCAGGCCGAGATTCAAGGCTGCAATGAGCAGGGTGTGGCTGGGGAGCAAGTTGGCCCCCCCGCTTTAAGAACTGGCCGGCGCCAGTGTGTCTGTGTTCCCTCGCTAACTGGCAGCACCTGCGCTGCGCTCGCGCGCTGAGTTAGCGCCTCACTGCTCGGCCTTTGCGCCCTAAGACAGGTGTGCAGCGCCTGATTTAGCGCTCCACTCACCTCCCGGGGCGGTAAAAGTGAAGTTTCCAGTCAGTGGCGATAATTAGCGCCAGGCGCTAATTTTTGCGTCCAGACGATATTTGCGCCCCAAACGGGGCGCGACCTAATTTTTCCCCCCAAATGTCTAAAACTGCCCTTAAGTAGTTATCTACACAAGGACCCTGATGTTTTATATTTAGTCAAGCCCTCATAACCCACTAAGTAGTTTGCCGAAAAATGTTCTCCTTCGATCAGAGATTCTAAAAATTTGAGATAAAACCTTCAATTTGCAAAATCTTTGGACCACAAGCTTTCCTTTTCTCCTCTCCTCTCCTGAATGTGCCACTTACATTTGGGTTTGGTTTTACAGGCACCAGTCTGTTTAATACTTCACCCATACAGCCTGGACGAGTGCCAGGAAACCACTCAACAACTGAGAACATCACATCTGTCACATCGCTCATATCTGTCTTCATCTAAGATGTCCATACACAGACACACTTCTGGTAGGGATCACTTTATAAAGATGACGAGAGTGAACCTGTGCTGATTTTCCATCTCCCTAGGCCTAGGCCAATTGTAGTACGCAAAGAGCCTGCAAAGGGATATAGACAGGTTAAGTGAGTGGGCAATAAGGTGGCAGATGGAGTATAATGTGGGGAAATGTGAGGTTATTCACTTTGGTAGGAAGTATAGAAAAACTGAATATTTTTCAAATGGTGAGAAACTATTAAATGTTGGTGTTCAGAGAGATTTAGGTGTCCTCGTACAGGAAACACGGAGAGTTAGCATGCAAGCAATTAGGAAGGCAAATGGCATGTTGGCCTTTATTGCCAGGGGGTTGGAGTACAAGAGTAAAGACGTTTTGCTACAATTGTACAGGGCTCTGGTGAGACCACACCTGGAGTACTGTGCACAGTTTTGGTCTCCTTATCTAAGGAAGGATATACTTGCCTTAGAGGCGGTGCAACGAAGGTTCACTAGATTGATTCCTGGGATGAGAGAGCTGTCCTACGAGGAGCGATTGAGTAGAATGGGCCTATACTCTCTGGAGTTTAGAAGAATCAGAGGTGATCTCATTGAAACATCTGAGGGGGATTAACAGGATAAATGCTGAGAGATTGTTTTCCCTGGCTAGAGAGTCTAGAACTAGGAGGCTAAGGGCGCGATCGTGCCAGCCCTGGGGAGGCAGGTTTGGAGGCAGGACTGCTGGGAAAATGGCAGAATTTGGAGCAGGTGCCCAGCCCGCCCCCAACCCGCCTCCATGCTATCTTGCCAGGAGGCGGGTAGCCGTCCTGTGCCGGGTCCCATCTCCTTGGAGGCGGGAAGGGATTACATCCACTTAACTGCCTGTTAACAGGCAGTTAACAGGCAGAAAATAGGATTATCCCCTTTTTATCCTCACAAGTGCGGGCTTCCCGAAGGCTCCGAAACCTGCCAGGGTCACCGAGGTGAGGGTAGGGGGTCTGCGGTGGTCGGAGGGGTCCAAAAGTGTGCTGTGGAGGTGAGTGATGGGTGCAAGTGTGGAGAGGTGAGTATCTGAGGTAAGTGGAAAGTGTTAGTAAAAGTGTACTTACCTTTGTTTCTCCCTACAGGCTTCAGTCAGTGGGTATGCGGAGAGTCTCGCACCTCCGCGGCAGAGATGACAGATGGCCGTTGCATTCTCCAATGCAACAACCATCTCATTTCTGCAAAAGAAAGAGGTTTGATGAGTCTTGAATTCAAGACCTCATCAAACTACAAAGAATGTCACTGTTTGACAGCTTCACAGAGCTGTCAAACGATGACAATTCATCTGTCAAAAATTTTTGACAGATGAAACGGCATACATTGACGTTCTCTGCAACCGGCTTTCCCTTAATTAGCCTGCTAAGCACGCTGGGCGGGCTTAACAAGGTCAATCAAGGGAAAATAGCGTAGATTGGCCAGAAGTTGATGGAGGCGGGACTGAAACCCGACAAGTGGGAGTCCCGCCTCCAAAAGCTCCCCATTGAGAAAATCACCCCCATAGTCTCAGGATAAGGGGCCAGCCTTTTAAGACTGAGATGAGGAATGTCTTCACTCAGAGGGTTGTGAATCTTTGGAGTTGCCTGCCCCAAAGTGCTGTGGATGCTCAGTCATTGAGTATATTCAAGGCTGAGATTGATTTTTTGAATGCAGAGGAATCAAGGGATATGGGGATAGTGTGGGAAAGTGGAGATGAGGTAGAAGATCAGCCATGATCTTATTGAATGGCGGAGCAGGCTCGAGGGGCCATAAGGCCTACTCCTGCTCCTATTTCTTATGTTCTAATTGCTACCTTGGCTCAGATCGGCTTACCCACTTCAGATTGGGGATCAAACTTAATGACGCTACAAAAGGGTACAAGGAAGGAACAGGGAATGGGGTTGGAATTGATAGTTCCAGTTGAAGAGCCAGCACTAAGCAGAGGTGTGATGGGCCTAATGGCCTCACTCTGTTGTGATTCTGAGATCATTTGGTCATTGTGGCTTAGTACTCACAACCTATTCTATCTAGACTGAAATAACAGAACAGTGTGCACAACAAACTATTCGATTTCTAAATTCTGCTGCTCCTCCCAGATGGCTTCTCTCAAAGCATTGATGCAGATTTTGCATGTCAAGCATTAAAATCTCAACAAGAGCTCCCCAGTAGCTCAGTGGTAAAGGCACTGCCCAGTATAGAACTGAGACTGGGAGGTGTTAAGTTCAGTCACTGGCCTGTACTGAGTAATCTGATCTCAGCAGGAACAGCAGTAGGGGTTCTGCAACCAGCTGAACCACCCAGGGTTAGCGAGGGGAATAATCAAGTGGTGTTCCTACTCTTGATGAGTATCCAGGGATGACTGCTGGAAAGTGTCCCATAGAGACATTGGGTGAGGAGACAGGATCAGGCTTGGCTGTTGCTCCACATTCCCCCCCTCCCACCCGCCCAACACACCACCGACTAACCTGCCAACACTCACTAAGTCGATATTAACTTACCAAAATCAATATTAAAAGGGCGCTAACACACAAAATGTGATCAGTAGACTCATCACCCCATTACTGCCGATGGTCACCCCTCGCCACTTTGACAGGGGCCTATCACCCGTTTCAGCTGGGAGGCCCCTTTTAATATGCAAATCGGGGACTCCCACGATGTACATAGGACCCCGATTGCCATTTTAGGATAAAATTGCGCACTGTGCACGCTCCAACCAGTTTCACTGTCGATAGAGCCAGAGAAAGTAGGTTTTAAATTATTTTTGTGGGGTCACGAGAAGCAGGAGCCCACACAATAAGCACTGGCCAGTATAGAGCTGAGCCACGTAGACTGGGCGGTGTTACGTTCAGTCACCGGTCCCCACAAAAAAATAATCTGGAACAGCGCCGCTCCGGGCTCCCTTTCTTCATCCACCCCCAACCCCCGATTGTGATTCCCCGTCAACTTAGCTTGCTGCCAGCTGGGTGGCCTAAACCCTGCATCGAGATGTGCCTTTAGCTCCCTGCAGCTCTCCGGCTCCATTTAATTATGGCCCAGGCCTCAAAATGGCTCCAGTCTCTTCGCCTGGTCAGCAGCCCAACTGTTAAAATTGACCCCAATATGTCGGCTCGTACATGAAGACTCTCCGATTAAAGTCCAATAATTCAAAATCGATTTGATGCTTGAACCCAGGGATTATTTACCGTGAAGTGGGTGTGACTTGGTATCTTGTAAATTTTCTGTGGGTTGAAAATCTGGAAAGATTAAGGCCTCGCTCGTCTTGGCTCTTCAGATTACAGATCGCTGCATTGTGTGAGCAGTGGCGCATCTTGAAAAGTGGCTCAGCTTCTTCATCTTCAGCACGCACTCATTTCACTCGTTGTTTGATCTTCTTGCTGTTACTGTTGTTGTAAATATACCTGATTCAGAACCAAGTGATGAGCACAAAATACGGAACGCCGACAGAACATACTTTCAGAACAGACTTCCCAGGGAGACAGTGGAGGCAAATTCAAGAGGGAGCTAAATAGTTTGTTTGCTGTAAGAAAAGGATTGAGGGTGTAAGAGAGTGAGTATGTGGCGGTCATCTTTGAACTGAGTCTGGCCGGTTGGACCTCAGTGACCTGTTTTCGGTTCTGTATATCATTGCGTGCCTATGTTGTAAAAAATATATATTTTTTTAGCCTTTCACTTAAGGTATTGTATTTCTACCCTTGTCATTCACAATTCTTTGTCAGAGAAAGTAGGCAGGTGGATTGCTTCCGGGTGACAGTGCAAGTTGAGGCATCTTACTTTCCAGTCTTATCACCGTTTCTATGTGGAAGTGGTCGGGTGCTGCTTGGCGCCTAGTTACAATTCCCGGCTGATATAGGGAACTCAATGGCCCGTAATTTCCGATAGGAGGCTTCCTGCATGTGGATGCCTCCTATCGGGAAAAAATCTATGCCCTTACCTGAGGGTTCCCGAGGTCCGGCCATTTCCGATCCTGGGCCTCTCCACGACAAAATGCGCAGGGCCCAGGTATCCCAGGGGCGCATGCGGTTCACAAGCGTCCCTGGGATCACGTGGGCCATGGGGAGCCAATGGGAGAAGGGAATCCCCCTTCATACACTTGACAGATAGACCTGTCGAAGTATTAATGGGGATCACTGAAAAAACACATCAAAACATTAAATAAGTTTTTAAAAAACCATCACGTTTTAAAATGAATTAAAATTGCATTAAATTAAATATTTTAAACAAAATTTAGTTTTTTATGGGGCTAAAAATAAACTTACCTTTTTTAAAAGTATTTTTAAATTATAAATGAGTGAAAAATTTTTTTTTTTAACTTTTTTAAACTCTTATGCTGGTAAAAGCAGGCATTACGCCTGCTTTTACCAGGCGTAAGATTTCTAAGGGTTTTCTGCGGGCGGAGGGTCTCCAGAAAGTGGAACTATCCGCCCGCAGAGGCCCTTCTCCAGGGCAGGCGTCCGATCTGTCAAGAGCATTCTTGACAGATCGGAAATGCTGGTTTTCAGCGCGTGCACTGTGCATGCCTGAAACTGGCATTTCCGATGTCCCTATGGGTGGGTACACAGCTCGTACACACCCGTAGGCATCGGAAAATACGGGCCAATCAATCTTTGGAGATCACGAGCACCAACCTACATCCCCACTCTCCGTGAACGCTTAGTTGGGGCGCCAAGGCGTGTGCCATCCTTTTTTAAAAATAATTCATAGCTCCTTGTTTCAAAGAGCTAATATTTACACATCAAGATAGTTTGTATAATAATTAATGATACAATTATTTTAAGCAATTGCAGATATTCAGACAAGTGAAGCCGAATAAATCAGGCAATTATAGGCTTTCCACAGATGTTTACATGCTTGGCACCGAGGCCTGCTGTGTGTTGTAATTAGCGTGAAATTAATTTTTGTGAAACAGTTGGTTGTTACCTGGCAATAATAGCTCCCTCGCAGAGCTGTGAGCTAGATTTGACGAGGGGAATGTTTAAAATTGCTGCTAAGGTGCCGGTGTTTGCTTTAGCTGTCACAGAGGTTGCCAATGTCTTCACCTGCAGTATTTATTGACCAATTTATTTTCCCTAAATACTGTGTGATTTGTCTCTCCTGTCACATTCCAACTGCTATGTTTCTTGCAGGCGCTTTGATTGGTGTACGGATTTTTCCCATCTTGGCATAATCCAGAAACTTTGAATTAATTTATTTGTTCAATGTAGGATTCCGTTCAATAACAACAACAACTTGTATTTATATAGCACCTTTAACACAGTAAAACGTCCCAAGGCGCTTCACAGGAGTATTATAAGACAAAAAATCTGACACCGAGCCACATAAGAAGAAATTAGGGCAGGTGACCAAAGGTGGTCAAAGAGGTAGGTTTTAAGGAGCGTCTTAAAGGAGGAAAGAGAGAGGAGGAGAGGTTTAGGGAGGGAATTCCAGAGCTTAGGGCCTAGGTAACAGAAGGCACAGCCACCAATGGTTCATCCCAAACAAGAATAGAAAATGCACAGCAGTCAGTATCTGATGAAGGATCCCACCCGAAACATTAACCTCAATCTGGCCGAGGTTTTTTCAGGAGGTCACAAGGTTGACGGTAGCCCTGTCAACATTGTAAATTTGGACTCGCAGAAAGCTTTTTGACAAGGTGCCGTGCAATAGGTTACTTTACAAGCTCCAGGATTGGGTAGGGAATTGTTTGCCATTTCACAGGCAGAGAGTTGCCATCAATAGAAGTGATTCAGCATGGACATGTTGAATCTTGTTTTGTGAATATCAGGAGAACGATTTTGATGGGTTTTCAGCAGGAGCTGACTAGATGCAGGGCAGTTCTGAAGGTCACGAGTCATGTATGGTACTTGCATATTATTAACTGAATACTAGATGTCTCCCTGATGGTAGTAAACACATTATTTTGTAGCAATTAAACTCCAATGTTTTCTCTTGTATAACTTTGATATGCTATGACGCAATATTCTAAGGGATCTGGAAGTAAAAGCAGCGAGTAATTACCACACCAATTTGAGTGTTTATTCGGACATAACAGTAGCAATGAGGATAACCATCAGCGTATTGTTAAAATGATTGAACGTTGGACATCTTTGTTACTTAGGTACTGCTCAACCTTGTCACTGAATTATTTTTTAATCAGGTCAGCATTAGTTGGAAAAATCGGAGAGTATCGAGTAGGATTAAGCTGGAGTGAGTATGCAGAAATAAGGCCTAAAAATTTGGTTGCTTTGCGCCTCCCGTTAGCGCCCTCTAACGGCGCAAAGCAACTAGCGCCCAGGTGCAGCGCTGCCAATGCCTCCCACGAAATTCAGCGGGAGGTTAGTGGCGGCGGTAACCGTTAGTGCCCTGCGCCGCCGGCGATGACGTCATCGCCGTGCGCAGCGCCCAGCTTGCGCCCCGGCCACGATCTTCGGTAGTGCCCCCTGACTTACCACCGGACGCTATGTCCGACGGGGTCAGGGGGGCCTGCCTGCGGCCGGGGCGGCACTAATTAAAGGCGAGGTGCCAGGCGGCCATTTTTGTTGCTAGCTGCCTGCCAGCACCTGCCCCCTCTGCCGTCCCCGGCCTCCTGACCAGCCCCCCTGCGGAGTGCCGGCTGTGCTCCGTGAGCCCGGCACTTCTCTTGAGTGCCGGGCTCTTTTGCCGGCACTCCCGACCCCTGGTGGCCCAGCTGGGCCCCGGGTCGCGCTGCACAAGGCCCCTCCCCTTTAAGAAGGGGCGGAAGACCTGCAGTACTGCGGCGCGATGTGCCGCGATATTCCCTTGCAGCGCCCCAAGAGGGAGGCAGGGTGCTTCCAGTAGTGCCCCGCTTCCCTCTTGGGGTGCTACTGATGAATTTCAGCCGCGGGGGCGCTAACTTTTTCGGGGCACTAAAAGTAGCACGCCGGCGAAGTTAGCGCCCCAAAGGGGGCGCGACTCAATTTTTTCCCCTTAATTTTTATTTTGAGGCAAATGTACTTGCAATAAATGCCAAAAAGAGAGCAGTTTTGCTTACTATCTGCAGACCTGCAACATACACATTGATTAAGAATCTGATTGCTCCTGCCCAGCCTAAAGACAAAGCATATGAGGAGTTGGTCCAAGTAGCCACGGAACATCTGAGCCCGAAGCCACTCGTTATTGCGGAACGGTTCAAGTTTAACCAGAGGAGGCAAACGGATGATGAAAATGTTTCAGTTTATTGCAGTGCTGAGGAAACTGACCAAAACATGTGACTTTGGCAGTTTTCTTGACAACGCATTAAGTGGCTCTTTGTGGTTTGAAGGAAATGTCAATCCAGAGGAAACTGTTGGACTCAAGGGGCAGAATTTTCATTGACCCGTGGAGGTGGGTTTGGAGGCGTGTGGGGGGTTAAAATAGCAGATTTGGGGGTCCCGAACCCATCCCGCCCCCAACCCACCTCCATGCCAGTTTCGCTGGAGGCGGGTACCCGACCTGTGCTGGGACCCGCCTCCCCGAGGCGGGAAGGGGATTAGTGACAATAAACTGCCTGTTAACAGGTAGTTAACAGGCAGTTTGTTGCCTAATCCCTATTTTTAGCCCTGAAGTGTGGGCTACCCGACGGTTCCAAACCACGCCGATTTAGCAAGGCGGACCGTGGGTCTGCAGGGGTTGGAGGGGTCGATATATCCGGTGGGTAGGTGAATGATGTGCAGAAGTAAGTGTGTAAGGTAAGTGTAAAGTGTGGAAAAAAGTTTTACTTACCTTAACTTCCTCCTGCAGGTGTCAGCCCTTCAGGTCTCGGGAGTCAGAAATCTCACTGGCACAGAAAGCAGAATGGCCGCGGAGCTGTCAAAAGCTGCAGTCTCTGCTTTCTATGCTGGATTGATTTTTAACTGAGTCTAAGTACAGGGACTCACATTAGAAATCATATTGTCAGTGTTTGACAGCTTCACAGAGCTGTCAAACGCTGAAATTTCATCTGTCAAAAGCTCTTGACAGATGAAATTTCAATGGCTGACGTCACCTGTATCCAAGGGACCCTTGATTGGCCTGCTGAGCCCGCTGGGCGGGCTTAACAAGGTCAATCAAGGGAAAATACAGTGGGTTGGCCACAAGTCGATGGAGGCGGGACTACAACCCAAAAAGTGGGAGTCCCGCCTCCATCACGTCCCCATTGACAAAATCCAGCCCAAGCCTGCTAGAACTCACAAAATAGTACTTGGGATGGAGACGGCCGCCAGACGCATCAGCGAGTTACATGCAACAGGGTCCAACAGCTCCGGAGTGAACAGAGATGCTCAACCATGTTGGAGGTGCGGTAAAATAAATCGTTACCCAGGTTAAATGTCATCACTTCACAGAATCAGTATATTTAGCTAAGTGTTGCCAGAAGCCAGTAGGTGCTGCTA
The DNA here is from genome assembly GCA_030390025.1 of Squalus acanthias. Lineage (NCBI taxonomy): Eukaryota > Metazoa > Chordata > Chondrichthyes > Squaliformes > Squalidae > Squalus > Squalus acanthias. The sequence goes on from CM059437.1 coordinate 70,929,309, forward strand.
GATTGAAGACCCCAAAGAAAAGAAGAAAAGATGGCCCCAAGTCATAACGTAGCGCTGTGAGGAATCAACAGAAGACAAGACACAAATCTAGTGTTCATCATGTCGATTCTGACAAGGAACCTGAGGAAGAAACCATACCATAAGGTGACACGGATGAAGAAGAGAGACGTTTCCTGTATCTTCCATAACAGGAAAGGGGCGGCATGAAATGATGGTCCCTGTCTGGATAGAAGGTATTAAATGTCCATTTGAATTGGCCACTGGGGCTGCAATAGCTATTATGTAATCAAAATATATTAGAAAGGGTTTTGGTAAATAGCCCTACAAAAGAATGCGATTTTACTGAAAAATTACTCTGGACACCCAGCGCGAATTATTGGGAAAATAAAAATTACCACTCAAAGACCCATCGATGTACTCATAGAAGAGTAGAAGTCCTTATTCAGATCAAAACTTGGTACAGCAAAGATATCCAGGTGAAGGAGGGGGCAAGGCCAAAATTTCTTTCAGCCCAGAGCGGCACCCAATGTTCTTAAGGAAAGGATATCAGAGGAATCAGATCACATGGAGTGTGAGAGCATAATTAAGAAGATCGACCACAGCGACTGGGCACGCCCGATCTTGCCTGTGGTAAAACATAAACAAAATGGTTCGGAGACCGTTTCTGAAAGTAAAAGCACCGAGACCAGCATCAAAGAAAGCTCTGCTGACAAAGAACAATGGAAATTGCTCAATCAGAGGGCGTGAGGTCCTTAATTTCTCCTAGTTTTCCAGTTCATACCAGCCCGTATCCAGTAACCAGATAATTTGCCAGCAGTCAGCGATGTTGTTCTTGACGAGGTAAAAAAGACCAAACTAATGATAAACCTTTCGACCCTTCACAAAAGCCCAGACTTCGCACGGTCCTGTGCAGAGTTTGGAAGGCAGTCACACAGTGAAGGAGAAGGAGTTCCTGATGACTATTCAGAAGCATCCTGAACAAGCTCATGCATATTCTTTGATTGGAATATTCTAGAGGGTCTGAAAATACAAGCAGCTAGGTATTACCACACCAACTTAAGTGGTTATTTGGACATAGCAATAAGAAACTGGGCATTTGTCACGGGTTTTCAGTAGGGAGTGATGCTTACCAGACAGAAGCTGCAGCCACAGGGAATTGTTGCAGGGAGGTATGAGACTTGCAAATTCCTGTTTCCCTGTTGACATCTTTAAAAGAAAGACTTGTATTATACAGCACTTTTCAGGACTTCAGGACATCCCTAAGTGTCCCAGTGAAGTACTTTTGAAGTTTAGTCACTGTTGTAATGTAGGAAACGTGGCAGCCAATTGGCAGACAGCAAGGTCTCACAAACAGCAGTGTGATAATGACCAGATTATCTGTTTTAGTGAATGTTGGTTGAGGGATAAATATTGGCCAGGACACCGGGGATAACTCCCCTGCTGTTCTTCGAAATAGTGCCAAGGGATCTTTTTACGTCCACCTGAGAGGGCAGACGGGGCCTCAGTTTAACGTCTCATCCAAAAGACGGCACCTCCAATAGTGCAGCACTCCCTCAGCTCTGCACTGGAGTGTCAGCCTAGATTCCGTACTCAAATCTCAGAAGTGGGACTCGAACCCACAACTTTCTGGCTCAGAGACAAGAATGCTAGCAACTGAGCCACAGCTGACGACAAATTACAATTCATTTAAAGCTTATCCAGAAATTGTAAATAAATGAAAAGTAATCGGCAGAAAGTTATTTTGCAGATGTCTATTTTAAAAATTCCACGTCATATGATTGTCACAAAGATAAAGAGCTGAAATTCCAGGCATGAGAGATGCAGGGTAGCGAACCGAGATCTCTACTTGTTCATTTTTTTCCAGCGTGTAAAGCAAATTACCAATACACAAATGGAGGACATTTACCTCCAGCTTCCCTACATGGTCAGCTGATCCATTCTGCAGGAAATATATTGGCTACAGGTCAGAGTGGGGCACCTGAAGTCAAAGGTCACTCAGCTTTCCGTTAGTACCTCTTTCTCTGGAAGCAGAAAACGAATGAGGAGCAAGATATAATTACAGTAAGTGGAAATAAAAGCGGTGCAACGGTTCAAGACTTTGCCTGAAGGAAAAAAACACCCAGGGACTAAACATAGCCTTTATTGCAGCCAAAGACTGCTTGAAACATCAATGCACTAAATCCTTCCTGGTAAAATACGTAGGGATAAAATACACTCTAACATGTGTTGGAGGTAGTAGCGGATCAAAGCGTTGAGAAGCTTGAGTAATTTATTCCTATCATTCAAAACCTTTGATGTTTACTGTTTTGGAACATGGTCCATATTGTTGTGCTAATAGAAATCTAATGATTTCTTACCCTTTTCCCAATCTGGTTTACTGTTTTCACTTTGATGTTTGCTCGTGGCTGTGAGCAGCTTGCTCCTGCTCATGTAGCATATCATTTGGCTCGAAGTGATTTGGAGAATATTTTACTGGTTGATGCAGAAAATACCACAGCTTCTCTATATTGCACAATATCTTTACACGTGCACACAGTTGATCGCCCCCCCCCCCCCCCCCCCCCACATTTACAACACGAGCTGGTATGGCACTAAGTACCCTTGCAAAAACAAATTAAAAGGGTAGAAAGAGAACCGAAGACTCAAAGAAATAAACAAGAAAGCAATGAAATAAATTGGGAGAATAAACCGATGTCGAGGAGGTAAGGGGTGGTGTCGAAATGAAAAGGGTCGGCTTCTCACTCGTTGGCCGTTCTCTTGTTTTCTCATTGTCTCTTGTCCTTGGGCACTTTGCAGTGAGTCATTAGTCACAGGGTTTCCTGTAGGGTAACTGATCTAGAAGTGCTGCTCAACATCACTAAGTGAAAAATTAAAATACATTAAATATAAATGGCAGTGACTGAGCCATGTTGATTACCAGCAATAAGTGGCACAAAATCACGCTGAATGCCGATGTAAATTGTAATAAAACAATGTTTACGGCTACTTACATTTTTACCTCTATATTTATGGCTATTTTATGCGTCTAATGGATAATTTCACTGTCCAGGGCAGAGATAGTTAAATGTAGTGAAAATGAAAAGAGAACAAACGCTGGTTGTTACTTAATAGCCTATTTCATGTGACATGTTCAAATACAGTAGTATTATTGATTAATTATGGTACTTTGGATAGTGGAGTTCTTTTACTCCTGGAAACGAGAAGCCATTCGGAACTGTGACTCCGAAGACTTCTGGTTCCCTCTGATACTTGTGAAAGAACCGCCACAATGCACTCGGGTCCGCAGAGATTCTTTTTCTCACTCAGCTCCTCAAGGTGCTGTTTCTTGCTGGTTGTGGTTCCACATGGACAGGCAGCCAGCCCACTGGCACTTCACCCCAGTGGCCATTCTTTAGTGTCAGGCCCAGGCAGTGAGTGTCAGTAGACGATGCAACCAAAGGGAGCTTCACAGCCAAGACTGATTGTGTCCTCACGCATGTATGGGCACGTGCGCACACCGACTTGTCCAAGATCAACGAATCGACATATATTCTTTGAATAATTACCATGAAGATGAGTAACATGGTACAGGAAACTCTTTATTAACCGGCACCCAAATATCCGGAAATCTCTCTTAACCGGCAAAATTCTTGAGTAGGTAACCGGGGTTTTCCTTCATCTCTCGTTTAAAATTAACTTAAAAAAAAACCCCGAGGCGTTTGCCTTGTATCGGAGCATGTAGATTGGGAGGGGAATGTGCAGCCCGGGTAGGCAGCGGACACGACAGATGGTCAGCTGGCGGTCCCCGGGGAGACGGAGCTCCGAATGCTGGCACATGTCAATGTGTACGGGGCTCTCGTACGTTGGGAGATATAACTCTCCGTTATCTGGACTTTTTGATTAACCGGCACCACGCCGGTCCCGTCGGTGCCGGTTAATAAAGAGTTTCCTGTAATGATATATGAACATTCATTTAACATACATGACCATATATTAATATGAAATAAAGTCACGTGACTTAAATGGTAAGTTGAGGTCTTGCAATATTGCTTTATGAATATTAAATTTGAGCTAATTAAGTGAAGGAGTAACACAGAAGTTTGCATGTAGACCATGCGACACCTGAAGTGTGACAAACAGTCTGAACATATATTAGCAAATCTCCAGTGATGCTGCTCATGGTAGGTTAGAGAGGATGAGCTGTTTTATAAAGACAGGAAATTGTACCTGTAAAATTCAAAGGCCCAGAAAGTCTGTGGGAACACTGTACTGGCATAAGTGCCAGAGAGTGCCTGCCAGGGTCCTCCGTTCCTGACCCTGCCAAAGTATCCGAGGTCGAGGTGAGGTACCCTAATTGAAATACCAATGGTAGGTGCCTTTGTGAATATCCTGGCCACCTTATAGTGGTGGGGGCGGGCAGGAATTGCAGCTCTCAGCAGCCCCTCTGCCATTCCAGCCGGTCGTATGGGGCAGGCACCATTTGAAGTAACCTTGCTGGTACAATGTGCCTGCCATGTGTATGCAGATGAGCCAACCCCTTCATTTGGGACATGGTCAGGGCCTTTTGACATGCCACTCTTCTACTGGTGGAGTGGCCCTACAGGAATTTCACGGCTAGTTTATATATCTCTGTGTATAGAGTTAGGTACATGGTTCCAGTGTGAGCACTTCCATTGCCTGCTAATGTAATATAATCATACAGTTATAAATAAGGAGACTCTAAGTATATTTGATATAACTGTGGCTTGACTACAGGCCAGTGTAAAAAAGCAAAAACAATTAAAACACCTTCATTAATGGCCAAATCTGTTACAGAACAATTTTGTCTAATAGTTTCATTATTAGTGAGATTTCTCAGCATGAAATGGTTTCACTGTGCTGGAGTCATTTAATAGCTTGCACACTCAAGTGGCAAGAGATATTAAGAACTGAATCAGTAACCCTGTGTTGATGTGGATGGTAAACATTTCCAGGTGCTGTAATTAAAACCAGGGCTATTATCTGTCAGTATGGAGATGCTACATTAAGTACTCTTGAATCCTGTTAGCTATTATTAATATCATTAAATATTTAATGTAGAGATATGTGGTTGTTAGGGAGTACGGACTAATGTGAAAGATTGTCTGCATATTGTCACCTGTACTTTAATTAAAGTGATGCTATATTATGTGCAAGCAATGACACCTATAGTGGGGGTACATGTGTTAAACTACAATACTCATCTGCATATCATTTAGAATCTATAAATTATAATATCTACAGCCACCCAAGTGATAGGCCCCTAGCTGAAAAGGATTTTTTTAAATACATTTTCTTTGCAATAAAGTTTAGACAGTTTGCACTGGGTGGAGGGTTTGAGAGAGGGTCAATGGTCACTCATTCTCAATGAAAGAAAAGAAAGAAACACTTGCATTTATATAGCGCCTTTCATGACCACCGGACGTCCCAAAGTGCTTTACAGCCAATGAAATACTTTTTGAAGTGTAGTCACTGTTGTGATGTAATGAGATCATTTTTGTGAGTTGTTATTTTTCATACGGTTATTTTAACTGGCCACCTGTTTAAAATCACATGTATGCTTGAAAGGGACAGAAATGTAGAGATGCAGCAGGTGACTATAGAATCTGGTAAATGTTTCACAACCAGCCAACTTCATAGTCCGTAAGTGTTGAAGCCGCAAATGATGTTGCAGCTCTTTCGTTGTGGTGTATTTTCTGGATTCTCTCATCATCCACCATGCATTCTGTTTACATCCGTGTGGCATTTTAAAGTCAGCAACAGACTTTCATTTCTAAACTTGCCTGGGACTGTGCGAAAGGTTGTTGTCTGCTCTGGGTCTGGGCTGGCAATCAGGAAGGAGGGTGTTCTATTAGATCAGTCACTCAGTAACTTAGCTCTTCAGTTGAAGCAGATACTCCTGCACAAGAGTGGAGTGCTGGGCTAAAACTAAATGGCAAATTGATGTTTTAAATCTGTACATGTAGCAATTGAAAGGGTGAGGTGCTTTACTTTGAAGGTCCTTCTCCATACTGTATTAGTAGTAAGGACTCTTAGCTGCTGAGTTCACGACTCAACTGCAGCATTGCTATTTGTTTTTTCTGAAGCAGTAATTTCGCCTGTTGTGCACACATTCGGAATGTGAGCTTTTTTCTTAAGTGCACACCTTCTATCTAGTTCCTTCACAGAGTTTGCAAAATGCAAATTGTTGTGCAGTATTTGTGGCATTTTGTGCATCTTCAATGAAGTCAGGAAAGAAAAGACTTGCATTTATATAGCGTCTTTCACGACCTCAGGATGTCCCAAAGACCTTTACAGCCAATGAGGTACAGGCTGGATTTTCTCAATGGGGGCGCGTTGGGGGTGGGACTGCTGGTTGTCGGGTTTCAGTCCCGCTACCAACAACGTCCGGCCAACCCACGCTATTTTCCCTTGATTGACCTTGTTAAGCCCGCCCTGTGGGCTTAGCCAGCCAATTAAGAGAAAGCCGGTGACAGAGGACGTCAGCGTATGACGTTTCTTCTGTCAAAATTTTTTTGACAGATGAAATGTCAGCGTTTGACAGCTTAGAGAAGCTGTCAAACACTGACAATCTCTGTTCTAAGGTGATCCCTTGTACTGAAGGCTCACCAAAACCGCTTTCCTCATCAAAAATCAGATGACTGCTGCATCTGAGAATGCAGCAGCCATTCTGTCATCTCTGCCGTTGAGATGAGGCACCTCCGGATCCTCAACGGTTAAAGCCTGCAGAAAGAAGCAAAGGTAAGGAAACTTTTTCTAACACTTTACACTCACCTCTCATACTTACCTCTCCACACTTGCACCCATCACTCACCTCCACAGCGGACATTTTGACCCCTCTCACCCCCACAGACCCACTGCTCGCCTCGCTGACCCTGGCGAGGTTCGCAGCCGTCGGGAAGCCCGCACTTGCAGGCGTAAAATGGGGAAAAGCCTCAAAACTGCTTGTTATCTACCTGTTAACAGGCAGTTAATTGGCTCTAATCCCTTTCCCGCCTCGAGGAGACGGGTCCCTGCGCGACTCGTGGACCCGCCTCCCGGGAAGATGGTTCGGAGGCAGGTTGGGACCCACTCCCAATTTTTCCCATTTTGCCAGCAGTCCCGCCTCCAAACCCGCCTCCTCAGGGCTGGTAAAATCCAACCCATTGGGCTGGATTTTCAATGACCCGTGGAGTCGGGTTTGGAGGCGTGTTGGGGGGTTAAAGTTGCAGATTCGGGAGTCCCGACCCCATCCCGCCTCCAACCCGCCTCCATGCCAGTTTCGCTGGCGGCGGGTACCCGACCTGTGCTGAGACCCGACTCCCCGAGGCGGGAAGGGATTAGTGACAATTAACTGCCTGTTAACAGGTAGTTAACAGGCAGTTTGTTGGATAATCCCTATTTTAAAGGGTGAAATGTGGGCTTCCCGACAGGTGGCAACCACGCCAAGTTATCGGGGCGGACTGTGGGTCTGCAGGGGTTGGAGGGGTCGATATGTCCGGTGGGCAGGTGAGTGATGGGTGCATGTGTGCAGAGGTAAGTGTGTAAGGTAAGTGCTAAGTGTGGGAAAAAGTTTTACTTACCTTAACTTCCTCCTGCAGGTGTCAGCCCTTCAGTTCTCAGGAGTCAGAAATCTCACCGGCACAGAAAGCAGGAAAGCCGTGGTCCTGTCAAAAACTGCAGCCTTCTGTTTTCTGTGGTGGAATGATTTCTAACTCAGCCTGAGAGGAAGGACTCAAGTTAGAAATCATATTGTCAGTGTTTGACAGCATAACAGAGCTGTCAAACGCTGATATTTCATGTCAAAAGCTCTTGACAGATGAAATGTCAATCTGTGACGTCACCTGTTGCCGGGTGGCCCTTAATTGGCCTGCTGAGCCCACTGGGCGGGCTCAACAAGGTCTATCAAGGGAAAATACAGTGGGTTGGCCACATCTCGATGGAGGCGGGTTTACAAGCCAAAATGTGGGATTCACAATACCAACCCGACCTGAGTATCAAAATCCAGCCCATTGTGTCCAATTCTGGGCACCACACTTTAGGAAGGATGTGAAGGCTTTGGAGAGGTTACAGAAGAGATTTACTAGAATGGTTCCAGGGATGAGGGATTACAGTTACGTGGATAGACTGGAGAAGCTGGGGTTGTTCTCTTTACAGCAGAGAAGGCTAAGAGGAGATTTGATAGAGGTGTTTAAACTCATGAAGGGTCTAGACAGAGTAAATAAAAAGCAACTGTTTCCAATGGCTGAAGGGTTGATAACGAGAGGGCACAGATTTAAGGCAATTGACAAAAGAACCAGAGGCGACGTGAGGAAAAATGTTTTTACGCAAGGAGTGGTTAGGATTTGGAATGCACTGCCTGATAGGGTGGTGGATACAGATTCAATAGTAGCCTTCAAAAGGGAAGTGGATAAATATTTGAAGGAGAAAAAATTACAGGGATATGGGGAAAGAGCGGGGAGTGGGACTAACTGGACTGCTCTTCGAAAGAGCTCAATGGGCCGAATGGCCTCCTTCTGTGCTGTACTATTCTATGATTCTATGGGCGCGATCTTGCCAGATCTGGGAGGCGGGTTTGGAGGCGGGACTGCCGGGAAAAGGGCAGAATTTGGGGGCGGGTGCCCAACCCGCCTCCATGCCATCTTGCCAGGAGGCGGGTAGCCATCCCGTGCCGGGTCCCGTCTCCTTGGAGGCGGGAAGGGATTAAAGCCTATTATCCCCTTTTTGCCCTCACAAGTGCGGGCTTCCCGAAGGCTCCGAACCCCGCCAGGTCAGTGAGGCGAGCAGTGGGTCTGCGGGGGTCGGGTGCAAAAGTGTGCTGTGAAGGTAAGTGATGGGTGCAAGTGTGGAGAGGTGAGTATGTGAGGTAAGTGGAAAGTGTTAGTAAAAGTGTACTTACCTTTGTTTCTTCCTGCAGGCTTCAGTCGGTGGGTATGTGGAGAGTCTCGGACCTCCGCGTTGGAGATGACAGATGGCCGTTGCATTCTCCAATGCAACAACCATCTCATTTCTGCAAAAGAAAGATGTTTGATGAGGTCTTGAATTCAAGACCTCATCAAACTACAGAGAATGTCAATGTTTGGCAGCTTCACAACGTCATATGTTGACGTTCTCTGCAACCGGCTTTCCCTTAATTGGCTTGCTAAGCCCGCTGGGCGGGCTTAACAAGGTCAATCAAGGGAAAATAGTGTGGGTTGGCCAGAAGTTGATGGAGGCGGGACTGAAACCCGACAAGTGGGAGTCCCGCCTCCAAAAGCTCCCCATTGAGAAAATCACCCGCTATGACTCTCTAACCTTCTGACTCAGAGGTGAGAGTGCTACCGACTGAGCCACGGCTGACACCAGTGGGAGGGATGTTCGTTTCACACAGGGACCTCTTGAGGACATCTTGCATCTTTCAAAATGTACAGCTTCTTCCTTCCATGTTGTTAAAAATGAAACATCACTGCAAATTCACAAAGCAGAATTTGTAAAATGTACAGAATCAGAGAGGCCTGCATCCTTCCAAACACAAAACAATGCGGTCTGTTTGAAATGCTGCTACAACCTCAAAATCTCAAACAGATTGGATTTAAATCATATCTTTTGCAGTGACTACTTATCCTGATGAGTGTTATTGATTTCAATATAAATAACCATGGGAGTCTTGCAGCGTTAACAGAAATGGTGTATTACACTATTAGGCACAAAAGTACATTAAAATCAGAAATTGATCTGTTTTCCATGGTCATCTGGGCTTGTTTAAATTATCACCACCTATAGCAAAAGATTTCATACAGAACCTAAGGTCCTTCTGCCAACTATAACTGAAATGCACAGGCAACACATGCAGATTATCATGTTGGATGAACTTTAACTGACATTGTTTTGACACCATCCGTACAATCCAGTTTTCATTTTCCTGACAGCAGTGCTAATGTGTTAGGTTGATTTGGCTATGATAAATTGACCCTTAGTGTTAGGGGGATTAAATATGTGGGTTTATGGGGATAGGGTGGGATATGTGGGGTTACGGGGATAGGGTGGGATATGTGTCGGTGCAGGCTCGATGGGCCGAAATGGCCTCTATCTGCACTGTGGGGATTCTGTGTTTGAAAGATGGGCAGCATATTCATCTGTCTGATTCTCAGGCATTTACCTTGTGGTGTTGCCTTGATGGCATGCTTGTCATCAGAGGCATTCCTATAATATGAAGGAGGTGACATGCATACCTCACAAAGGTGCTTTCACACATTGCCTCTGGTTGCAAAACACCATTGACAGCAGCGTAAATGGCGTAAGTCAGCACTGAACGCAATTTCTTTTTTTCTGGTCACTCTCAGCCCACTTATACAGGTCAGTTTTCATGCTGCTCGATTCTAAAGAGCTTCCCCTGACATGAGGGAAGATCCACAGCTAGATGTGTAGAATTACAGACGTGACTTTGCGTGCAGATTTCCTCTCGTGTTGTTGCCAGTAACTGGGGATGAATCGGAAACATCAGCAACCAATGTTCCCTTTAAATTTTTTTGGATGCGCGGCCCATTCAAAGTATCACGCAGGCGCGGTTTTCTCCATTTAAAAGCCAGTGAGGCCGGCTTCACGGGAGATCCAGAGCGCTGCCAGCAGCCCCACGGTATTGCAGGTCTGCCTCCACTAGAAACAGCCTCTGCAGTATAATCCTGCCATGGACAAAGACCTGCCTAGTCCGTGCTAGAGAGTTCAGCAATTACATTGGCCCATATTTTCCGATGCCTACGGGTGTGTACGGGCTGTTTACGCACCCGTAGGGACATCGGAAATGCCCTGGAGAAGAGCCTCTGCGGGTGGAGACTTCCGCTTTCTGCAGAACCTCCGCCCGCTGAAAACCCTTAGAAATCTTACGCATGGTAAAAGCATGCGTAAGGCCAGCATAAGAGATTTAAAAAGTTAAAAAAAAATTTTTTCACTCATTTACAATTTTAAAATACTTTTAAAAAAAAGGTAAGTTTATTTTTAGCCCCGTAAAAAATTTGTTTAAAATATTTTAATGTAATTTTAACTAATTTTAAAAACGTGATTTAAAAAAAAAATGTATTTAATGTTTTGGTGTGTTTTTTCAGTGATCCCCATTCATACTTTTGACAGGTCTAAGCTGTCAAAAGTATGAAGGGAGATTCCCTTCTTCCATTGGTTCCCCATGGCCCACGTGATCCCAGGGACGCTTGTGAACCGCCTGCACCCCTGGGATACCTGGGCCCTGCACATTTCGTAGAGCAGAGGCCCAGGAACGGAAATATTCGGACCTCCAGAGCCCTCAGGTAAGGACATAGATTTTTCCCAGATCGGAGGCCTCCGCACGCAGGAAGCCTCCGATCGGAAAATCCGGGCCAATTGTTATCAGATTTGTTCCCTGAATTCTTTATTCGTGAGTTACAAATTCTTGCGATACTATTTCATGACACAAATTCACAAGCCAGCAGCATCTTTAAAGAATTCTCTGGATGTAAAATCAATATTTCCACTACCAAGCAAGCTTTCCTCATGCCTGAAAAGCTTTTTTGTACCTAGTGCCAGTATTTAATAGATACAGTAGTCGGAGAAATCTTGCTTTATGCCTTGAAGCATTTGCTACTGGTTGACTGATATCATAATCACCAATAACAATGTAAGGCCACAGGCTCCCAGTTTAAAAAAAAAAATTGGATATTGAATAATCGGCCCCAAATGGTAGCAGGCAAAGCTGCTGTCAACAAGGAAAATTGATATGGGACATCCTGGAAAGGCTTTATCCAAGTGCTGCATTGAAAAGCAAGGGAAACATACAGAGATTATTCTATTAAATTAAACTTTCAAAAAATGCTGCAGTTATCGATTGCTTCGAGAAATGTTATTCTGCTGCTTTCTTCCATGGCACATAGCTCTTGCAATATCTAAAGGCTATTAATAAAACTCTCCTTTACAATATACAGTTTAGTCGTTTCCAAAGCTTGAATATTAATGCTTCACCTCTGGGCTAAGAGGTTGTGGGACTGAGCCCCACTGCGGGGTGGAGTTCATATGTAACGCTTGCAGCCAGCAGCAGCAGCATGGTCTGAAGGGCCACTGCTCTGTTAAGAATGAGATGCTAAAGTGAGGCTCCACTTTCCCATCTGATGGATGATAAAAATTCCACAGCACTAATTGCTAAATTGCACGAGCAACCCTGGTGGTCTGTTTAATTTATCCCCAGGATAGCATCTGTCACGCAAGCCTGGTTAGAAGAGCCTCCTACATAAATGAGACGCAACATTGGGCTACATTCTGCAATAGGCAAAAATGTTGTAAAAACTTTAAGAATTGCCCTGGATTGAATTCAAACTTGTCATCAACTACAATCTTTTTACCTGATGTACTTAACTGCAGAGAAATTGGATCAGGAAATCACTTCAACTCCCTCTAATCCCCCCGCCCCCCCCCCCCCCCCCCCGGCCCCCATTTTAGAAAATTATATTTTCATTAACGTAACATTTCTAAATAAATCTATGAAGCCTCAATTGAAATTAAAATCTAGCTTCTGCGCTCATTACGCTAATTGTTCAGAACAGTAATAAGAATAATAGCAAAACAAGAAGTGAGATATTTGGCCCATCCAGCCTGCTCCTTTCATAGATTCTGGACTCTACCCAAACCATTTAATCTCCTCAATTTCTCTCCGCCCCAAAGGCAATCCAACATAATTACAATGTAGCTGTATGACTTTACATGCTACTGCATAATGTTAACGATCATAAATAGGCTGATATGAAGGGGAAAGGTGTGTGATCCAGGGCACAGCTGTGATGTTTAGCCGCTAACCTGGCCTGCTCCTTTAAGGCCGCTGTTCAAATGCTCTCAGTGGGGAGTGGTCTAAATAGTAAACTCCAGGTAAATGTGCCTGTAAACTCCGCTTCCATTTCTATGTAAATATTGGCAGGTAATGTTCTCCCTAAGGTGTGCGGCCACGCACCAATTGGGAGGTCCCATACAGGCCGCTCACTAGCTGCACAGCCAATTTAAAGGAACCGCGGACGAAAAAAAAACAAATTAGAGGGAAGATTATTGGCAGGTACTCATTTCAGCTCCTCCACTTTGCAAACATTTTGCCTCTTTCTAGAATAAGAATAGGTTGTGCTTAAAATTCAAATTGATGGAGAATCCACACTTCCTTGATACCAGCAGGAATGGTCTCCCACCGAGCGAAAATGCTACCAATTGAGAGAAACTGGCACTCTAAAACTTCCGTCCCTCCATCTTTCCGAGAGTGAGTAAACTAGGCTGTATTCTCTTGAATTCAGAAGGATGAGAGGGGATCTCATTGAAGCATACAAAATTATTACAGGGCTTGATAGGGTGGATGCTGGGAGAATGTTTCCCTTGGCTGGGGAGTCTAGAACCAGGGGCCACAGCCTCAGGATAAAGGGTCGGCCATTCAGGACTGAGATGAGAAGAAATTTCTTCACACAGAGGGTGGTGAATCTTTGGAATTCTCTACCCCAGAGGGCTGTGGAGGCTCAGTCATTGGGTATATTCAAAACAGAAGTCGATAGATTTCTGACTAGTAAGGGCATCAAGGGATATGGCGATAGGGCCGGTGAATGGAGTTGAGGCAGAAGATCAGCCATGATCTCACTGAATGGCGGAGCAGGCTCGAAGGGCCGAATGGCCTACTCCTGCTCCTATTTCTTATGATTCCAACCTCCTACAATTTTAACGTTTTTAAAATCCAAACTTGCCATTCACCGAATCACTACTTCCTGATTTACCTTGCCTTTTCTTTTCTCCCTTGCTGGGGTCCTGCACTCTATACTTGGCCCTTCCTCTTTGTTTCGCAATAACAAGGAGCAGCCATTCACTTCATGGATAGCTCGCACATAGCTTCTGGGAAGTATATCGCCTACAGCAGAACTAATTCTATTATTTAATATATGTTACAACAAGAAGAATGGTTTTGGAGAGAAATACAACCAAAAGCTAGAGAAATTAGATTGTTTGTAGTTGAGTGATGTTTCTCGGTTGTGGAGAGAATATCATCATTTTAGAAAAATTATACAGTTTGCTTTTGAATAATTTTGAGAATGTTTTAGCTCCATGTTCAATGAGGCAGTCTCAGATGAATGTAAACTTTTCACTAGTTGCCAGCCTCAAAGAGAAAACTCATCTTTGCTGCACTGATAGAAAGAAAGACTTGGTTAATATCGAGTTCTTTATATCTTCTCCGAAAAATGGTAATTGAGAACAAGAATCTACACTACAAGCTCGACAAGCTTTTTTTATGTGACGCACAAAGCTATTTGTCGCAAATTTAGAATTTTGTCTGCTTTCACTTTTTTTTCTTACTAAAGAAGCAGATAATGGGTAAAATTCAACTTCAGTGGGGGCGCAAAACGGGTGTTAATGAATCGGCCACCCTTTATACCCCCCCCGCCCGATTGACTTTAATGGAAAGGAAAATCAGGGTGTGTATAATGGGTGGAAATTTGCTACGGCCCATTTTGCGCCCCCACGGAAGTTGAATTTCACCCCCTACATGTCTTTTCCGATTCTTTACGTTCCTATGTTTCCAGTTCCCTGTCGGTAGCCCTGGCTGAGATCAGCTGACTGACCACAATCTGAGGATGAAATCTACAACCTTATTGTTCTCTGTGGCTTGACTACTCACTGGATCGGCTTGACTACTCACTGGATCAACTTGCTGAACCAGCAGCCGAGTAACTGTCTTAGCAACATCTTGACAATAGTTGATTTCACTTCAGCTAAAGGAATCAATATTCTTTTCCCCCAAATCTGCAGATAACTCGAAACAGCAGAGATTCAGCAATTTTTTAAAGCGTCTTTGAACAACCATATGATCCTTAGAGAATGCAGCCATTTCGTGATGAAGTGTTTAATGTAACCAAAGTTAATCATGGTGCTTTTTTGCTTTAGCAAACTGTTGTACGCTGGCGCTTAATTGGCTGGGGCTGTTTAGTTATTGTTTTTGTTAAATCTAGCTCTTCCGGCAGTTCAAAAATAAGAAACTCCTGATCTGAGAAATGCTATAACGGCAAATAAGGTTTCTATTACAAGTGTGCATGTATTGTACTGATTTCTGTTTTGTATCATAGCAGCACTGAATTGATTCTCATTATTTTTTTGTACTTCACTTGTCTGTTCTGAGTGTGCTTAATATCAGTGGAGAGCACTTTTCAGTCTTTCACTCTAATTAACAACTTAAATAATTTAATTGAAGTAAGGTTAATTTCTGATGAGGCAGTTTAGCCATTTTAATTGTTCTATCGACTTCATTTAAGATGCAGATGATGTTTGCTGAATTAAAGTTAAAAATCAATTAAGAATCTTGCATGCTGAACATTGTATTAATGGAATATTATAATCTTTGCACAGTAAGAGTGGTTTAATGTTTAGGTACCGACCCTTAGGAGACAAACTCATTTAATTACAAGTGTAGCTAATTTTACTTGTCTGGGGATTTTCATACTGTAATTATGAAAATACTGTGGAATTTCACTTTCCTAACATTTGTTGGCGCTGATACTAGACAAAGGTAATTAATCCCGAGTGGTTAATAACAGTGTGTTTGCAGTAAACAAAGCTAAAGTAGCAGGTTTCTTTTAAGTGTTGAAAAGTAGGACTAAGTGGCAGCAATAAGCTGTGCCGTAATGGCTCACAGCAGGTCAGAGGTCAGCCCTCGGCTCTTTGATGTATGATATCATCACTGACTACATTTGACAGTTTTAGTGGTCGTGCGTTAACATGGGGATTTCTGATAGTATTTTCCAACCCCAGAGTTGACACCTTTACAGATTAACACTTTGCAAACCTGTTTCTATTTCAGCTTTTTGCTGGTAGGTCTGGAGTTTACATCCTGTGCTGTTTGTAGCACCCCAACGCAATGTTGGTGTTCCGGGCGGAGTGCCCCACCCCTGTGGTACTGAATTTTGTGGACCCAGAAGGATCATGCGAAAGGTTCTGGCCTCCACCTGGTGCCATCGGGGAAGCGGGTGCCTTGCCCACCACCCACCCGATTGGCACCACAGTCAGAAATCGTCCTGCTTGCATTTTGTTTATGTTGTCACTCAGAGTATTATGGCAGGCAACCATTCGCGAAGGAGCCATTTGAGATACGATCTTCTTTCAATTAATATAGTTTTCATGATGCGACAGTTTAGTGTCAATCACCAAACTACACTTTGAGATGGTTGACCTGAGAGGGGAAAAAAACCGTACGGCCACTGTGGACAGATTGTCTTAACACTTCCACTTCACTCCCATTCCACTAAAAGCAAAGTAAGCTTTTTCATCTATAAAAGCCCCCCCCCCCCCCCCCCGACAGGTACTGATGCAACTTTGTTTTCAATCTTTAAAAAAGTAAATAGGACACTTGTCTCTTTAGTAACATTCAAAATTTCAGCAACATTTGAATAAGAATGCAGAGCTTTGCTCATGCATTCAAATAAACTTGTACAACATCTTCGGCTACAGCTGTGGTATTATGTACAGTTTTCAGCGCCCCTCATTATAGGGAGGATATAAAAGCAATGGGAAAAAATGCAACTAGATTCATTCGGATGTTACCAGGGCTGAAGATTTATAGTTCTGAAGAGGGGATGAGAAGTTAGGGCCTTTTTCACTAGAGATGAGAACGTTGAAGGGTGACCTGATAGAGGTCTTTAAGATTCTGAAGGGTTATTTTTAAGACAAATAGTTAAAGACTGTTTCCACTGGTTCATGAGACAGTAAAAATGTTCTATAATCATTGAAAGGGAGGTTAGAAAAGAAATCTTTACACAGAGGGGGGAGAGAACATAGATTCTTCTGCTAGAAACTTTAGTTGAAACAATGTCCATAAATTCTTTTTAAAGGTAATTAGGAAGTCACTTGAAAAAGAGGAATATTAATGGGGATGGAAATCAAGCAGGAGAGTGGGATTAGACTCGGTTCATGTGGTGATAAACACTAATGCAGACTTGATGGACCAAAAGGCCTGTTTGTGTGCTGTAATATTATCTGATTCTAAGATAGATGTATAGAGTTCTGCTTTTTTGACAGATTGCAATGTAACTGGGCAAAGTAACCCAGAGTCCTACGATCCTTCAGTTGCCTAGACAAAATATGGAGAACGGTTGTAGGATTTTTTTTTTGACAATGGGAAGCAATTTCAGTCATGGGTTGTGTATAAAACAAAAGAATAAATTCATCCCTACTCTGTGGGAAGACAGTTTGTACTTAATGTAATCTTTAATCGTCACTGGAGGAATTACAGTTTCATGCTATATTATGGTCTGCTGTGTGGAACAATAACACGTAGTGTAAGTTAATCCGATCTTTAAAGAACTGCTTATTATGTATTTAAAATCATGAAACAATGAATAGATTGATCTTAATTAAAGAGAATTATATATATTTACTGTACTGTATTACAGTTAGTACCAGGTCATACTGACTGGCTCGATTATTATGGAAGCACAGTAAATCAAATTTGTCAAAAATTAAAGCATGGATTAAAAATATTGGTAGACATGAAATTCCTCTTAAAAAGAAATTGTAGTTCATTTTGGTCATCAGTTTATGTAACTGACCCTGAAAATTGAAACTGTTGTCATTTATATAATTGCAGATTAATCTGTAGTTTATTATCAAGAAAAATCCACAAAACAACTTTCCTCCTCCTTTCTTCTGTATTATTTTATGATGGCCCGGATTTTCCGGGGCCTATGACCATGTACGCACAGTGTACGCCGACATCAATGCCCCACAAGTTCCAGGTTGCCTCATGCATTTCGCATGTGTGAAAACCCGGAACTTGCGATCTTTCAAGTTTATACTTGTCAGATCCTACCCATCCGCTGTAAATTCACATTCGCTGGTGCAGGGTGGGGCTATTTGCCCAGCGAATACCCACCAAACCCTTACGCCTGGTAAAAGCTGGCATAAGGCCTTCTTTTACCAGCGTAAGGGTCAAAATAAATGTTAAAATAAAATTTTTTAAATGATTTAAACATTCACTTACATTTAAAATTAGTTTAGGTCAATTTTGTCCCGGTTAAAAATGTTTACTTTTTTTTTTAATGAAATTTTTATTTTAAATGTTTAATTAAATGCTATTTTGATTAATTTTGAACCTGTGATTATTTATTTTTATTGCAGTGTTGTGAAATGTTATTTATTAGGTGATTCCTATTGTACTTATGGGGATTCCGTACGTAAATGGAATCCCCATAAGCATAATGGCCCAAAAATTCGTGAGTGAGCCTTCGTGCGAGGGTAAGGCCTCCCCGCGATCTCTCACTGCGCGCTGGCTTTTTCAGTCCGAGCTCGCACGAACTTGATGTTCTGGACAGCAGCTGTGCAGGGCTTCCGTATCCCACAGGCGTAGTTAATTCGTGCGAGCTGTGGGATCACGTGACTCAGTTAGAGCCAATGGCAGCACACCATCTTTCATTCATAGCTTTCACAGCACGGCTGTGAAAGCTATGAATCTATACCCCCCAAAAGAACAGCTAAACCTCAATTAAATTTAAAAAAAAACCATCACATTAATAAAATAAGTATAGTTAAATAAATTAACCATTTTAAACAAAAAATTTAATTTTTGAAAAAATTTAAAATCTTTTAAAAAGTTATAAAAATAAACTTACCTGTCTTTAAAGTCTCTAAAAAAGATATACCTGTTAAAAAAAATTCAAAATAATACTTAATTAACTACTTACCTTGTTAAAAGAGGGTCTTACGCCTCCTTTCTTTATGTCTAAAATGTTCCATGCTTACCTGCACGTTCAAAGCACTAAGTGCACTGCGTGCGCGCAGCCTGTAGCGCGCACGCGATTCACCTAGGAACCGCCCCCTTTTGAATTCACCAAGTGCCGGTTTTCAGCGCATGCGCAGTGCATGCAGAAAACCGGCAATTGGAGACAGAATACGCGAGAGTACACAGTGCGTACTCTCGCGTAGCGGCACTAATTTTTGGGCCAATGTGATTCTCCCTTTGTTATTGGTTGGACCGGCCCACGTGATCCCAGGGACGTTTGCGAACCGTGCGCACCCCTGGGATACGTGGGCCTTTACGCAGGTGTATGCAGGAGACCGAAGCTCTGGAGCCATCAGGTAAGTACGGAGTTTTCTTGCGGTTCGGAGGCGTACCCGGGCAGGCGAGCCTCTGACCGCAATTTCCAGGCCCATGTCTCTGCTATTCACCGCTTGAAAACACTTGGGTAATTATGAACTTCCAATAGTTGTTAAATATGTTCTTATAATAAATCCAAATCACTAAATACCTGGAATAACAATTATATCCATGATCAGAAAATAAAACACAAAAATGGACTTTGATCCGAATCCTCAACTCTGATCCTATCCAGGTCCAAACAGTATCCATCGACCTCATGACCGTTTTTTGGTTAACTAAATACAATTTAAATTAATTTCTAATAGCAAATGAATAGCAAAATACATCCAATTTGTTTGGTTTGCCGTTATCACACGCATTTATTTTTAATAATACAGCCTCATCATAAAAGCCTTTATTAATTTTACGTAGAATTACATAGAATTTTACAGCACGAAAACAGGCCATTTGGCCCAACAGGGCAATGTCGGTATTTATGCTCCTCATGAACCTTACTTCATCTCATCTTATCATCATATCCGTCAATTCCTATCTCCCTCATGTAGTTATCTAGCTTCCCCTTAAATGCATCGTTTTAGATCCCATTATATCATGAAAGTGGCCATTGGTCATTTTAATTGACATTCTTCCTCATTCCTAGTTTGGGAGCTGCTTAGGGAAGCCTCGGAGGTCAAACACTAGTCACTTGCTCCTTTCTAGCCTTTTCTAGGAGTTTGGACAGGACAGGCAGTACTGCTATTGGGCAAAAGCTGTGCATATTACTTTGCTTCCGAGACTTGTCGCATAGAGGTGCAACTAGTAACATTAGGAACAGGAGTAGGCCATTCAGCCCCTCGGGCCTGCTTCACCATTCAATTAGATCATGGCTGATGCGCACCTCAACTCCATTTTCCCGCTTTGCTCCAAATCCCTTGATACCCCTACCTAACAAAAATCTATCGATCTCAGTCTTGAAACCTCCAATTGTCCTAGCATCCACAGCCTTTTGAGGGAGAGAGCTCTAAATTTCCACTACCCTGTTGCCATCTTGCACTCAAAACAGAATGAGTTAGTCTTAAATGACGAATCAAACAGGTGTGCCGGTGACCACGGAACCCCTCAAGAGTTTTGTTATTTTAAAGTCCCAATTAAAAAAAAAAATTTCAACTGTTGTATATAATTTTTAGTCTTGTTTTGTCTAATTAATGCAAAATTCAATCCTATTTAAAAAATAATGGAGTTCAACTGTTTATTCACATACCCTTCCAGCAAGTTTTTATGATGCTATGATAAGAAGAGGTTCAGCTTGTAATAATGCACCTGGACGATGCAACGTTGTATTGGATAAGAAAATTGACACTGATGGCAGTGACGTAATTAGTCTTTGATGTGTTGAGTACAGCGTAGCCAATCAACAATTTTCATGTCGTTTGGAAAAATCTTTGTAGGAGTTGCTTAAAACAATGGGAATGCATGAAAGTTTTCTAATTATCAGAAGCCAGAGTGAGCCACGTTTTTTCCACATTGCCTGACGGTAACACCTCGCCACTGGACCCCAGTTGTTTCAGTGTTCTGTCAAATATTGGTCATGTGCTCATTAGGTGTCAGGAGAACAGAAGAAATAGGAGCAGGAGTAGGCCATATGGCCCCTCGAGCCTGCTCTGCCATTCATGGCTGATCTTCTACCTCAGCTCCACTTTCCCCTAACCCTTGATTCCCTATCCAGATGCCTCCACCCACAGCCGTGGAAACAGTCACCACACGTTAAACTTGCTCTAGATTTGTGAAAAGATATAAAATAAAATCGAATTTCCTCATGATTTGTCCACAAAAATATAATTAAGATGCCACTTCCAACTCGCATGCAACCAGCTGTTGCAGGTACATGTTATTAAAGTGAGGTTAGTTTTGATAAATTGAATTATTTCTAAGAAAAAGAAAATGCCTTCTGACAGACTAAGCTTTGACTTACCTTGAAAAATGTAGGAAGTCATGCAGGGAATGAGAGCTCCACACGGATATCAGCCCTGAAGTGCTTGTTCCGTATGATGAGGCGTTCGGTCTGCATTTTGTTTTCAGAGGGAGGATCGGAATGAAATTGTGTGGTGATCAAAATTAGAAGCTGAGGGGTAGTTATCCAGCAATTCCAATAATGGGTTCACGAGGCAGTGGTACTGAAGGGTTCCTGAATTTCAGATTCAAATGGTTATCTGAGCAGTGTGACCCAGTTGGTGGTGTTTTATACTTTCTAGCACTGTGTGTATTTTAATTAACCCCCTCCCCCCACCCCGGTACAGATTGAACGTCACATTTTCCCTTCTCTATAGTGCAGCAAGTAAAATAATAAATGTGCTTTCTTAGCCTGGGCTATTATAATATAACGATCTAGCTTTTGGTCACCTGCCCTAATTTCTCCTTATGTGGCTTGGTGTCACATTTTTTCTTTTATAACACTCCTGTGAAGCGCCTTAGGACATTTTACTACCTTAAAGGCACGATATAAATACAAGTTGCTGTTGTTGTTCACCTGTGGCTCAGTGGGTAGCACACTCGCCTCTGAGTCAGAAGGTTGTGGGTTCAAGTCCCACTCCAGGGACTTGAGCACATAAATCTAGGCTGACACTCCAGTGCAGTGCTGAGGGAGTGCTGCACTGTCGGGGGTGCCGTCTTTCGGATGAGACGTTAAACCGAGGCCCCATCTACTCTCTCAGGTGGACGTAAAAGATCCCATGGCACTATTTCGAAGAAGAGTAGGGGAGTTATCCCCGGTGTCTCTGGCCAATATTTATCCCTCAACCAACATTACAAAAACAGATTCTCTGGTCATTATCACATTACTGTTTGTGGGAGCTTGCTGTGCGCAAATTGGCTGCCGCGTTTCCCACATTACAAGAGTGACTACACTCCAAAAGTACTTCATTGGTTGTAAAGCGCTTTGAGACATCCGGTGGCCGTGAAAGGCGCTGTATAAATGTAAGTCTTTCTTTCTTTGTTCAAAGAGTACTGGGAATTAAAGATATGATGATTTGTAACTTGTAAAAATAATTTCCCATTTTTAATAGTATCTCTTTATTTTTAGTCATTAAAGTATTGAGGTGTGTTTCTCTTGTGGAATCTCAGTCGAATATCTTTTTGCTGGATATGTAATGGCACATCAAGGAACTGCTCTTCTAAAACGAAATTAGATACAATCAGGAGAGCAATTGATCATCAAGTTTTAAAGCTTCACGACCCCACACTTAGTGTTTTTTTTTATTTCAATGGCACGCAAGAGAAGAATCGGCCTCTGAGGAAAAATCAGTTTAGTCTCAAAGATATAAGAGATGCAATTGCATTTTGCTCTGGGTTTGATTGATTATGCCTGTCCTGGCAACACACAAGAAGGCCCAGCTTTACATTAGGTATGTGGATAAGCTACTTGATTGACGAGGGTGAGTGTTGTGTGGTGAAGAGTGATCCGTCAGCATATAAACATTTCATCTCTTCAGGCATCGCCTGATCCATGAGTACTTATGAAAAGTTAAGCTTTTTTGCCTTTGGAAGGACAGCGCAATCAATAGAGATCGGAACAAAATGTGATTTTTTTCCTCTTATTTCAAAACCTTGTAAATAACTTTAAAGCTAAAGAGTTAAATGGCGAGTTCGGGCAGGGGGGAGGGGGTGGGAAATAACTATTGGGAGAAAACACGAACAAAGCATGGAGGGTGCAGAATGTTTGGTTTTAAAATGCATTGTAGCATCGTATGGCAAGCGATCAGTTTATGCTCATGATTTCTCACATTGTGAGCTTTGCCTTTCAGTTGTGTCATTGGAGGAGACACTGAGCAGAGGCCTGGCACATCTCGGAGAGGAGATTTAATCAGAGGGCAGTTTGTTAGAAATGGTCTTGTGCCACTTCTGTTGACTGGCTCAAGATTGGTAATGATAGACACCTAGGAGTAACAGTGAGGAGCAAAACCCCATCCAATTTTGTGCAACTCCTGTACCAGCCAAGGGCTTCAAGGTTCCCAAGACTGGCCACTTCAGGCTATTCTCATGCACCTCATATAACAAAGCAGATCAGGTAAAGATCAACATGTCCATTGGACCGGTCCTGTACTGTCTTGGTTAACTTATACACAACATTACCTCCATCCGCCACCCACACATCAGCCATGCAATCTCCTGTGAGAGGGGAACAAACCTTAGGCCAATCTAGGAAAAAACTCTGGGGCCTAAAAATTCGGTTGCTTTGCGCCTCCCATTAGCGCCCGTGAGTGCCTGGCACTTCTCTTGAGTGCCGGGCTCTTTTGCCGGCACTCCGATCCCTGGTGGCCCAGCTGGGACCCGGGTCGCACTGCGCAAGACCCCTCCCCTTTAAGAAGGGGAGGAAGGCCTGCAGTACCACGGCGCGACGTGCCGCAGAGTGTGGCGCTGCTGCACATAGCGCCGCGGTATTCACTCGCAGCGCCCCAATAGGGGCGCTACCGATGAATTTTGGCCGCGGGGGCGCTAATCTTTTCGGGGCGCTACTTTTAGCGCCCCGGCAAAGTTAGCGCCCCAAAGGGGGTGCGATTCAATTTTTCACCCTGGGAATTTCCTCTCCAACCCCTAAAGGTGATCAAAGAAGTTCTTGAAGACCACAGTGACTGGGTGACAGAACTTCCATTGACCCACCTAGCTTCTATGTGCAGTTATGTAGGGCACTCTCAGGAACACGTGCAGCACCCTTTTGAATGCTTGCAACAAAGCCACAATCACTGCATGTTCTGGCAACTTGTTCCACAGATCGACAGCATGCTCATGCTGAAATAAAAACAGAAAATGCTGGAAACACTCAGCAGGTCAGGCAGCATCTGTGGAGAGAGAAAGAGAGTTAATGGGGGTAATTTTAAACTGCAAAAATGGGTGGGTTGAGGGTCGGGTGAAATGCAAAAAAAATTTTTAAATCTCAAACCTGACCTCAGCCCACCTACTTCCAGTTTTAAAGGGCGCAGGCAAGCAACTGGCTCCCGGGAGGTTGGTTGGCTATTTAAATATTTTAGTGAGGCTGGTAGCCTCAGATTTAACCTGTCTTATAGGTTTAACCCTGGCCGGCCGAGTTTCCCAGGCCTTGGGAAACCTGGCAACTCAAGGGAGGCAAGGGAGAAGGTAAGTGCCCTTACAGCACTGCTTGTGGGTCAGGAAAAGATTTCCCCTGGGATCAGGGATCAGACCCCCCTCTCCCCCCTGCCCCACACACATTCCCACTAGCAGTTACAGGTTCCCTACCTGCTCCTGCTCCAGAGTGCTCTCCGCCTGACTGGAAGCCAAACCTGTCAATCAGGCTGACTTCCGGGTGGGTATCCTGTCAAAAAAAGAGGCACGCTGTGGAGCCAGAACTCACAATATGTGGGCCCGACCGAAACTCCTCCCCCCCCCCCCCCCCGCCCCAGTCAATATCGGGGCCAGAGCTTCAGGCCATTGACTTTTCATCAGAACTCGGAGTAGAATTTTAGTTTCTTTCACTGAGAAAGATCTTCATAACTTGGTGGCACCACCTGCGAGCTGTGAGGTCTTCCTTATGTACAATATATTTGGTACAGATGTAGTAACAGGCTTGGTCCTCTGATTTAATGGCCCAAAGCTGTGCCTGGTACACACACTGGCTGCACCAGGTGGGACAAGACAGGATGAGATAAGGGACTGTTGCTTTGGAAGGAAAGGGCCGTACGAGATAAGAGGGATCCAGAGGATTGGCCTTCAAAGTGTATAAACAAGAAAGCATGTGTAATGGTTCTGAAGACCGTCTATTGAGGGAGGGTCTTCAGCCTGTAAGTTTAGACAAAGAACTCGACATGCCATTGGGCACCTTGTTTTAAGGGGAACCTCTATAGGTTAAATGGTCTTGTCCATTATTCTACCTCAGTCCCCGCCCCCCCCCGCCCCCCTAAAGAGAGAATAAAAGCAAGACCCGAAAAGCCCTTAAACCAGACAGGGGAGCAGAGGGCTCCCAAGAGTGAGTTGGTGGTCTAACACTCTTCAGAGAGTGGACACATGCGGACCCCAGTCTAACACACTTGTGTAGTTCAGAGAAAGAGAGAGAGAGAGATGTGAGACAAGAAGGAGGACGAATAAGAAGAGTTGTTCCCGCACGCCAGCCGTCTGTCCGATCGGGTCCAGGTACCAGCTGTTTGTCACGGTCGTATGCTTTTGCTGTGTTACTAGTGTGTTATATTCTGGCCTAAACTCCGATTAAACACAATATACCCATCATATTGGTTTGCACTCGATTCTGTTTACCAGAGATACGCGAATCTCTACAGTCAATAGTGTGCAGTCAAGTAGCATGACCATGGTGCTTCCATCCCACCCACGGCATGCTACAATATAAGCAAGGCAAACTCCGCATCTCTGGTGGAGTTCGGGATCTGATTTCCATGGATATCAAGACTGAAGGCTGGAGGCATGGAAAACAAATCCTTTATTCCTTATTGAGAAGTCACACAACACCAGGTTATAGTCCAACAGTTTTATTTGAAATCACAAGCTTTCGGAGCGGCTGCTCCTTCGTCAGCTGAAGTGAAGTATTCCTTCACTTCACCTGACGAAGGAGCAGCGCTCCGAAAGCTTGTGATTTCAAATAAAACTGTTGGACTATAACCTGGTGTTGTGCGACTTCTCACTTTTGTCCACCCCAGTCCAACACCGGCATCTCCACATTATTCCTTATTAGCATTCTAACCTGGCCCACAGTCACGAGTAGAACACGCCTAAAGTAAGAAGGGAATGGGTCTCTGCTTGATTTCTTCTCCCCCCACAAAAATATAAAAGTGCCTATCATGGGAATATTGCAGTGAATCTTGACACATTTAGGCAGAAGTGTTTCCTGCAGGTACACAACTGTGCAGCCACTAACAGTGACATCTGGATAGACATTATTAGATTCGATTATAAAGTCTCCCTTTTCGCTGTAATAGGACATTCACTGAAGCTGAACCAATTAGTAATAGTCTTCATGTAGTTTGAGCTATTGGTCCATAATATTTGTGCAAAAGCAGTAAATGCAACCAGCACACAGCTTGTACTTGACAGGTGGTAGCTTCTGAGTGTAAACCAGGGACACCGTACAACTCGGAGAGCCCCAGTGCCACACGGAAATCACTCACAGCTCGACTGATTTACGAGGTGGATGTACTGAGATCGTAATTTATTGAAGAAAACCCAGAACGCAAAGCGGCAGCAGGTCCTAACGAAGCAGCAGTGGAATTTCTCTGAACAGACGATCCATTTTACCCAATAAATTGCTGTTGCAACATCAGGCCAGCTGCTGTGGAGGAGCTGCTGCACTGAGATGTGTCTCGCACAAGGCTCAGCCCTGAGTTACGTCTCGGTGTGTGCATGCGGCTGGCTGTTAGTGTAAGATATTCAACATTGTGATTTAACGCTTATTGAGGGAATCTTACTAGCTTTCAAAAAAAAATTCAAGAGCCAAAAGCAGAGACACCTCTGCAACAATTGGGGGTTTTGGTGTAGGGAGCGTGGGGAGGGCATATATAGGAACACAACCCATGCCAACAAAAGAGAAGACAATTCCACTCATCATTCCAATGTGGCGATGCCAGAAGGAATTCTTAGCGACTTCTATTTTCGTCTGGATATTCCTGTTGCCAATTAGTAGACTGTTGATTTTTTTTTTATGAGGCATTAATGTAATTGCTAGGTTGAAATCAGTTTGCTACTGGCGGTTCAGTTATCCCCCGCCCTTCGAATGTGATGGAATTATTTAATCAGGGCAGTCACTGGGATTACCAGTTTTTGAAATGTCAGAGAAAATAAAGCCAGCCAGATGATGCTGGCATGATTTATTTTTGAACAGACTTATCTCTCTCAGACATGACTGGATTCTAGTCTGCAGGGAGACACAGGCTGGAGAGGGAGAGGAGGAGTTGCAGGAAAAAAGCATTTTAATCTGGTAGTTACTGACAAATTGCACCAAGTGGTAAGTATCTAAATTTACCATTGTGGCGGATCGCCACCTAAAACGGGCATAATCCACTCTTCCGTCTGTGGACAAATTTCCAGCACCTTCCCCTTTAAGGCACATTACCTTTAAGGCAGAAGGGGGCGGGGCCTCAGGTTTTACCCAGAGAATTCTGGGAGTTTTTCCAGAGAATTCTGGGAGCAGCTTTCTTTCAGCCATTTTTGTGTGCCATGCAGTGAATAAAAGTTTCTTGTTTTCCACATATGGATTCAGCCTCCATTCGTGTTTCGCGGCAGCCTCAACATTGGTGACCCCGACGCTCAGAACGTATTCCGAGCACTGCAATGGCGGACACGAACGCAGTTTCCGTGAAACTGCCGGAGTTTTGGGAAAACCAGCCCGAAGCCTGGTTTCTCCAAGCTGAATCTCGCTTCCGGCTGCGAAATATCACCACAGATGGGACGAAGTACGACTACCTCGTCACATCACTCAGTAGCGCTGCAGTTTCGAGGGTTTGGACAGCGCTGCAGAACCCACCAGAGGAAGGCAAGTACGCACATCTCAGAACAGTGCTCCTTAAAAAATTTACGGCCTCGGCATATCAGCGAAACTGCCACCTCCTCGACATTCTCCACAACCTCTCCCACCCCGGCGCCCGCGCATCCATCAAATTGGTAGCCAACCGCTTTGTCTGGCGCGGCCTTCGCAAGGATGTGCGTACTTGGGCCAACTCCTGCCTAGCCTGCCAACGGGCCAAGGTACAGCAACACACGAAAGCACCCCTCGAGGAGCTTACCGTCCCCTCGCGGAGATTCGACCACATCCACGTGGACATCGTCGGGCCCCTGCCGCCGTCGCAAGGCCACACGCACTTGCTGACCATCGTTGACCGCACCACACGCTGGCCTGAGGCAATTCCACTGACCTCTACCACCACCGCCGACATCGCCAGAGCCTTCGTCAGCACCTGGGTCGCACGGTTCGGCGTCCCCTCCGACATGACGTCGAACAGAGGTCCGCAATTTACCTCTGAACTCTGGACCGTCGTTGCACGCAATCTCGGGGTGACCATTCACCGCACCACAGCGTATCACCCCCAAGCCAACGGACTGTGTGAGCGGTTCCACAGATCCTTGAAGGCATCTCTTCGAGCCAGCCTCCAGGACGGCGCCTGGACCGACCGACTTCCGTGGGTCCTCCTCGGCCTGCGCACCGCGGTTAAAGAAGACCTCCACGCATTGGCAGCAGAGCTCGTGTACGGTCAGCCGCTGCGCGTACCCGGTGAGTTCCTGCCCACCGCCACGACACCCTGGTCAGCCGACCAGCAACGCCACAACTTCAGCTCACCGGCGCTGCAGTTTGCCCCGGTGCCCATTGCCCGACACGGCGAATCCACCTCACACGTCCCACTAAGCCTGCACCAGGCACGGTTTGTTTTCGTCCGACACGACGCCCACCGCGGACCCCTTCAACCCCCGTACGACGGGCCCTACAAGGTGCTACAGGCTGGGGACAAATTTTTCACCCTGCAAGTGGGCGACAGGACCGAAAAAGTGTCGGTGGACCGACTCAAGCCAGCACACTCGGAGCCCAGTGAGTAAGTCCCTGTAGCTCGTCCACCTCCACGCGGCCGACCTGCCCTCAAGCCGGTTCACCCGGCTGCTCCACGCCCGGCGTTCCACGTCCACCGGCGTCCTACAAGAGCCGCTCCGGCCAGCCCATCAGACCGCCGCACCGTCTCGTCCACACCTCCTAAGCGGATTCTGGGGGGGAGCTGTGTGGCGGATCGCCACCTAAAACGGGCATAATCCACTCTTCCGTCTGTGGACAAATTTCCAGCACCTTCCCCTTTAAGGCACATTACCTTTAAGGCAGAAGGGGGCGGGGCCTCAGGTTTTACCCAGAGAATTCTGGGAGTTTTTCCAGAGAATTCTGGGAGCAGCTTTCTCTCAGCCATTTTTGTGTGCCATGCAGTGAATAAAAGTTTCTTGTTTTCCACATATGGATTCAGCCTCCATTCGTGTTTCGCGGCAGCCTCAACACCATCGGCTTTAATCTGTTGCTGTCACCAAGGTGACTAACGGGCCACGGTGTTGCATTTTTCTGGCTTCTTTTGCGGATAGTGATCACAGGGTGGATACAGCTAGGCAAGTCTATTGAGCCAATCCTAGCCCATCCATCCCGAAAGGACCTACAGTTCCCCACCACCTCCCACATATAGCATCTTTAATAACTCCTTTGTGCCTCTACCACCCCGCCATGTGTTGATCATGGTCCTAAATTTGACTTTTCCAGTTTAAACATGTGCCCCCCTTGCCCTCCTGTTGTGATTTCATTTGAAGCAAGGGGCTCAATTTTAACCTGCTCAAATTGGCGCTAACTGGGTGGTAACGGCCTTAAAATGGGGTCAGTAGATTTACTTCTCTTCTCGGCCTTTTTGATAAGATCTGTTCTGATCAGTTTGATATCTGATACATTCCCCCATCTGGTGACCAGATATTAAATACAGTTTTGGAACAAGTGCAGCTTTCTCTGTCCACTCCACGCAGCGACCTGGTATTGCAGTGCTTCCAGGAACGGTGCAGCTTTCCCTCTCTCTCCACAGATGCTGCCTGACCTGCTGAGTATTTCCAGCATTTTCTGTTTATATTTCAGTAGATTTACTGCTCTTCCAATGTCGGGATTGACCCACTGCCACTTTTACAAGGGGCCTGCTGCGCTGAACGGATGAAGCGTCTGCCTGTTTCAGGTAGTGAGCCACTTTTATTCGGCAAATCGAGGTGCAATTACGTACATAGGACCCCGATTGCCATTTTCGGACAGAACAAAGGGAGCCTGTGGCGTGCAACCTCTGACCAGTTTCACTGGCGATAGAGCCGAAGAGGTCCTGTGGGGCCAGGAGGAGCAGAGGTCCTCCTTGGGACCTCTGGAAAAATAATCTGGGCCGCTGGAGCCTTGGGCCCTCTTTTCCACCCCCCCCGCCCCCAACCGCGATCACGAACGCCCCTCCCCCAGTCGACCGGGCAGTCTACGGGATGCCCGGTGTTGCGCCGGCATGAGTCTGGCAAGCTGCATCAAGATGCCCGTTTGCTGCCCGGTTCTATTTAAATGAGGTCCGGGCCTCAAAACGGCTCCAGCTGGTTTGCTGCCGGAATGGGCGAACTGTCAAAAATCCAAAAATCCAAAGGGAGCCAGGTGTTCCAGACTTAGCTTTTCTTCACGGTTTAATATTATGTATACCTCTCTCCAATCCTCTTTCATTGACGTCATCAGGAGACCTGCCATCCCTGGCGGTGTGAAGGAGCCGAATCAACAACAGCGCAAATTCAGCGATTACCTTGTCCTTACAAGTGTGCCACTACCTTTGTTCTCTAACACTGCTGTGCGCTGTGGCAGAGAGGCTGGTGATAGTTACAGTCCATCAGATAAAACACGAGTGCCACAATCTTGTGGTCTTTGATGCAGTTCTGGAGTCCTGAAGAGTTTATGAATCACTTAAGCTTTGTTCTCACCTTTTTAAGTTCAGGTTACTATTGCAGGTATAAATGTTAAACTTGGTGTTGGAAAGGGTAGAAAATAATTAGCTTAAAGTACAACAGCTGTTGCCGAGATGAGATTTGATATTACACAATCTTCAAACAAGATTTTCCGAGTTGAAATTTCCTTTTTTTCCCTCACCGTTATGTTCACTATCTCAATCTTTGTTCAACTAACCTTTCAGAGAAAACCCTTGCATGAAAATCACAGTGATTTGCAGTGGTTTGTACCTGCCAAAGCCTTGAAAGGAGACAAATGAAAGGGGACCTTCCAGTAAGTAGGTTAGAAAAGGATAATCCAGAGCATTATTTCAGGATAAGCCATGACTATATGACAAGGAGGTACAAGAGAGTATGGGGGAAAAATTCAGTTGGTTTGCGCCTCCCGTTAGTGCCTTAAGAGGGCGCTAATGGGGCGCAAAGCAACTAGCGCCCGGGTGCGGTGCCGCCCACGCCTCCCGCTAAATTCAGCGGGAGGTTAGCGGCGGCGCTAACCGGTAGCGCCCTGTGGCGCTGCGCCACCGGCGATGACGTCATCGCCGTGCACAGCGCCCCGCTCGCGCTCCGGCCGCGATCTTCGGTAGCGCCCCTTGACTTACCGCCGGACGCTATATCCGATGGGGTCAGGGGGGCCTACCTGCGGCCGGGGCGGCGCTAGTTAAAGGGGAGGTGGCGGGCGGCCATTTTTGTTGCTGGCCACCTGCCAGCACCTGCCCCCGTTGCCATCCCCGGCCCCCGTGAAGCCCGCCCCCCCCCCGCGAAGTGCCGGCTGCGCTCCAAGAGCCCGGCACTTCTCTTGAGTGCCGGGCTCTTTTGCCGGCACTCCCGATCCCCGGGGGCCCAGCTGGGCCCCGATTCGTGCTGCGCAAGGCCCCTCCCCTTTAAGAGGGGGAGGAAGGCCTGCAGTACCGCGGTGCGACGTGCTGCAGCACGTAGCGCCACGATATTGACTCGCAGCGCCCCAAGAGGGATGCGGGGCGCTTCCAGTAGCGCCCCGCTTCCCTCTTGGGGCGCAACCACTCAATTTCCGGCGTGGGGGCGCTAATTTTTATGGGGCGCTAAAAGTAGCGCCCCGGCGAAGTTAGTGCCCCGAAAGGGGCGCGACTCAATTTTTCCCCCCATGTTATTAAATTAATGAAAGGTAAATTCAGGGCTGATGTCAGAACAATCATGCAAAGAGTGATGGTCATTGGAGTCAAAATCTCTGGGTCATTGAATATTAAGGCCTATAAATTTGGCCACACAGCGCCCGTTTTTCGGGCTCAGACTGGCCTACTAATATGTTGGGAAGGAAGCGTATGCAAATTTCTGGCCGGAAGTGCGGTGCCCGCCATATTGGTGAAGGAAAAATAATAGGCGTCCAGGGACCACGCCTGAAACAGGCATTAGGCCATTTGCATATGCAAATAAGGGGCCTAACATCTGTCTGAGGCCCCCACTTTAAGATTGGTTTGCCTTGAGGCAGCCGGCACTGTGCGAGCCTTGTCAGTGGCTGTCAGCTGAATCCTTGATCCCATATCACAGCTGAGTCCGATCCTATCCTATCCTCACCCGTCATCCACATACACGTAGTGGTAGGTGCCACTGGACAGTGATCAGGAGCGAGTACCTGGGCTGATTTTCCACTCCCCAACTCCGGGGGCCAACTGTAGCAGCCGGCTGTCACTCCGGCTGAGATTAGCTATATCAACAGAGACCAGGGAGTGATCCTAGGATCTTCCTCGTCTATGTGGCTCAGCTGCTCACTGCTTTGAACCAACTGGATCTTCAGGAGAGGACAAGGAAGTTTTAATGGTGCATTATAATTTCAGGATGTATTTACGGCCAGCTCCCATTATCTACATTACTGTAGTGAAAGCCTAGACTTGTTCCTGTAATAGTTAATAAAATCCCAGGGATTTATTGTGAGAAGTGAGAGAGAAAGTAGTGTGACTCGCTCAGCTGATTCTTTTATCATTAAAATAATCTACATTTTGAAACTTCTTTACCCAGAGAGTGGCGAGAATGTGGAACTCGCTACCACAGGGAGTGGTTGAAGCGAATAGTATAGATGCATTTAAGGGGAGGCTAGATAAGCATATGAGGGAGAAGGGAATAGAGGGTTATGCTGATAGAGTTAGATGAGGAAAGACGGGAGGAGGCTCGAGTGGAGCATAAACGCCGGCATGGACTGGTTGGGCCGAATGGCCTGTTTCTGTGCCGTATATCCTGTGTAATCCTGTGTAATTTTGCACTGGACCATGTTTCTGCTCGATCATGTTGGAAAAAATTCTAGCAGCAAACCACCCCCAGTATAAATGTGAAGATTTGTAATCATAATTAAAAAATGTTTTTATTATTAAGTGTTTACAATGTGTTTTTTATACGGAAGTAAACGATAGCTCAACATTAGTGAGTTATGCAGTGTTGAGTGATTTATTTTGAGGATGAGCTATGGATTGCTACAGGACAGGTGGGAAAATATTGCATTGCATCTCTTACCTTTCAATGAGCAGTAAAATAAATGTTCACTTCCCTTGGCATTTTGATTCTGTCTGCTTTTATGATGTGCATCATTTATGTGGTCGTGTTTCATTATAACAGTGAAATTTAACATCCCCTTTTTCAAAGTCAGTCGGGCTCCTACTGTGAAAATGAGTGGTTCAATTACCAGACTGCTAACGGAGGGAGTGTAATTAATATTGTCCTGTGGGTAGTTTTCATTTATTTTCAGTACAATTACCAGTTGTGAAGCTTCCTCTGAGGGGAGTCCAGTGAGCAGTGTCGATTAATCCCAATGATTTCAGGAACCCCACGTCTGAATTAGCAACCGATCTAGATCTCATTTTGTTGGCCGGTATAGACTAGAGGATGAAACTAGTCAAATCAGAGTTCCGGCAGCTCAGCTTATTGTTTGAGTTGCTTGTTTCAGATCATCGTGTCTGTCAGTTTGGAATCCGTTTGGAAACTGTCATTCTAACTATTCTGACAGGTGCAGGTCCCAATCATTCTTTCCATTCTTTATTTTGAACGTAGGTGCAAAATGAATGAATTCCTGAAAATAGTAGCGGGCCAGTTGCTTAATAATAGAGCGTGATCCTTTTTATTCGTGGAGTAGCTGAACATGCCTGCCTTTGCCCAGTGCGGGAAAAGCGAGCATTACACTGGGTGCATGGAAGGGAGGGTTGGTTGAGAAAAAGATGCATCAGTATTGAAACATCACGCTACGACAAAGAAACATTTTGTCTTTGCTGTCAACTCCTGATCAGACAGTCCTGATACAATTTTTTTGTTGCATTGGGCCCGAACTGGGATACTGGCTGCAAAATCATGCAAGTGAGCTTGTTAAAATTTTGGGTCTGCCTTAGATATTCTCTCGGGTACTGGTCACTCCCGTAAGTCGTCTGAGCACCTTGCCTTCAGGAATATCGGATTATGCGGTGGATCTGAGCTGAATACTGTGTCTTTCACAATTGCTTTCGTGTGTACTTCTCCGCCCTTTACGAAGTCCGACTGAAACACCTCAGTGAGACGAGGCCAGATATGAACCGTTAAGCTGCTTTATGTCACAGACCGCAAGTGAACATACAGAGGAACAGTCAAAGCAAATTCCATTTACTTAACTCAATCTCATTCCACCTCTCAGAAACTGGAAAACATTAATAAAGTCGTGCCCTGTTCCATTTTTTGGGATGACTTGCTTGCTTTGACACGTTGCTTGTTTTCGTCTTGCTTCTCTTTCTACGCAACTTCTAATTACAAAACCTGACCACCTACATTTCTTTAGTTTCCATCTCCAGGCCAAAGACTGTGCCACGCAGACTGACTGTGCCTCATCCTGTAATCTGAGAACTGAGGAGAGCCTTCATGTGTTCTTGCTATTGGATTTGCAATAATTAGCACGGTAACAGTGTATAGTATTCTAACTCAGCTGGATTTGATGTCAGTATTGCTGTTCATCATTCCAAATCAACTCAAATGTAATTGCTTTAGTGGGGTCAGTGTTATCAGTCATTATTCTCATAATTTGCTTCCATATTATGCATAATTAGCCTATCAGTCAGACAAGGTGTCTGTCCTTCCCATACAGATGATCCATGCAGCTCCCTGCTGTGTTATATCATCTTGAAGCAGGTCGCTTTAAACTACAATCTGCTGGGATTCCATTCACATGTGGTGGTACATATGATTGACCTTTCTATCTAGATGCCTTTTCTTAATGAAGCGATAAGGAGACACTGGGTTGCCCCAGTGTCATCAAACCGCAAACCTAACAAAAGTGTGCCCCCTTTTTAGAGGGGCGCAACTAATAAAGAACTTAAGCAAAAACAAAGGAAAGTTAGCAACTTAAATGATACTATCTGCACGAGCCATCGGGCCCTCCAGAGCCTGTCATGCCCACCGGTCGCGAAAGGCCTCAAGCGTAGAGACGGACACCACGTGCTCCTTCTCCAGGGCCACCCAGCCACGGAAGAGAGGCAGGCTGCCAGAGCGACCAACCCCACGGGCCGCGTTTCTATCTGGATGTTATTATTTCCAAATGGTCACATCAAGGATCCCATTCCCACATTTGTTTTTCTGGTTGGTGTATCTCTGGGTTTTATCAGATTGTCCTTTTGGCCACCAGTGCTGTTGTGGACTGAAGCCATATTTCATCATGAGAAATCTAAGTCTGTAGAACTGAGGGGCTGGGGACTGGTTTGCTAAACATTGCCCCAATTTTTTGTAGACCCCATCCTAGAAGAACAAAGTAATGAATGAGCATTAAGTCCCATACCATAAGGTGGTGATTTCCACATCTTTAGCACTGATTGTCTGACTTAACTGCACAGTTGAGACAGCAGACCCGAGTTATACTGCTGGCTGCTGTTGCTCTCTGCCCAATGGCGGCACTCTGCCAATGCATGCTTGAGCATCTGCTTCATAATGCCAAATAATTTGTTTATTGTAAGGAGAGAGTTTGCAGGAGTATGGACTCTCTATTAACAAGTTGCCAGGCTTCACTTTGCAATATGGTGGAGCTGGTACGAAGCTTAAGTGGAGAGAGACTGTCTCTTGGAGATGGCTTTCGTGAGCTGAGCCGTCAGATTACCGGCCTGACTCCTCCTAAGTTTTACTACCAGCTTTGTGTCACGGAACATCCAAAATGACATCGCATCAACCCTATCGGCCAAATCGTCCTGGAAAAATAACGGCAAGTTCACAACGTTATTAATGCGCAAATTGGCCAGCAAGTTCAGGGGAAGAAGAGATACGCCGTGAATCTCCAGAACTTGCTGGTCGATTTATGCTGCTCCGCTGTTTGCCTCTCACAAACGGCATCTCGCCCTTAGCCTCTCCGTTATTTTAAAGAACTTGCTGGATTTGCACATTAATTTCCCATTAAACTCGCCGCAGAAAGTTAGACTCATAATTAACAGCATAAGCACCATCTTAACGATGTGATAATTGTTAATACAATGCCAATCAACCTCTTCGGCCCATAAAGGGAACTATTTAAACTGGTGAGTCTCATTCCTGTATGTAGTAAATTCTTCTTAGAGATTTTATAAATTTAAAATTTTTTCTTACTTTTCCTTTCTGTCTCTTTTCTCTCTCTCTCTCTCTCTTAATCCAATCTTTCTTCCCCTCTCTTTATTTCTCTTTCTGTACCTGATTTGACTATAATTCACCCTCCCACTCCGTCGTTCCTCTGTTTCTTCCTCAATCCTTAAATCTCATTGGTTAAGAATATACACTGTTGGTCCCGTCGTTCACAAAGGTCCCAGAAGCCCCATTATCAGCTCGCACTTCCAGCAAGTTATGGCGTAAATTATATTCGAACTGAAGGGTGCAGGGAAAAAGTCTCTAACAGCGCACACTGCGAGATGCCCCACTTCAGCAAGATTCAGCCCAAAATCTGTAGTATTGCTTAACATCAGAGTTTAAGAATTGTATGAATATAAGCCGGACATTGAACACTTCGTGTTCATTTGGCAAGGTGAACGAGGAGCTACTGTGTTGCTAACTGACGCATTTACTTTGATGGAAGATGTTGCCTGATGCTGAAGACTGCTCTTCCAATTTTTCACTGAAACACAAGTTGCAGTGAGAGTCCCATTGATCCTCGATCGAGGTGTTGTGTAGAAAGTACTTGAACAGGGAATCAATGGGACGTGAGCTAAGGCTTTACTTGCACCCATTCATCTTTACAGTCGGTACTGCATTTGATTTTGATTTTCAACTGAAAGGTTCTCCTGAGTATGTGGCAAGTTTGCAAATCTAACTAGAATAATTTGTCGCTTAAAGGTTAAAGGACAATGAATGGTAATGTTCAAGGAATTTATTTTGTGGTGGAAACGGAGAACAGAAGCATCAGAATCTGAAGGGGGCAGGGTTTCTGATTCCCTTCTTTATTATTTGACCACTAAACACTGCTGCCAGCCAGATCTATGGCAGGCAATATATCTGAAGTCATGTTCAAGGCTGTTGGTAATGCTCTGAGCTTGTCACATCGTCAAACTAATTGATGCTTATATTTTTCCAGTGCCTGGCTATATTTCTTGATGGTAGACATGTTCTCTATCTCTGTCTCTCTTTCTTCATATTATATTAACCTGAAAATTAAAAATTGATTATAGCTGAATTATACATTCTACATCTCTTTATTTCACTGTGAAACACCAGTGAGTCGATATATTTTTACTAAATGTCTTTGTACATCGATAACATCATTCTAACATTGCAAATTAACTATTAACCAAAAAATTGAACGGGAATCTTATAGGCTCTGCCTTCTCCTGTTCGGTAGGAGAGAATATTGTGATTTCTGTATCAGCTGAGAAGAGCCTCAGGCTATTAGTCTTCGCCGTAATGATAGCACCTTGAGAAGTTCAGACATAGATGTATTATTGATTAGTGAGAGGAGCTGGGAGATAAGGTTAGCTGGCAAAACAGCATGTGCCGCCTCAGAAACAGAGAAGGTAACAACCTCGATTGGAAGGCCCGTCACCTCCTGACAATTTTTTAAATTACATAATTTTTTTAAATATTGTTTATATAAGTTGTATTTTGCAGATACATACTGAAGAGCATTACCCTAGTATGTCCCTTTAACATCAGGAATTTAGCTGGTTGTCAGAATTACTCAACAATTTGCAGAGAGGTGGATATTGGCAGAGATAATCTGATTTGGTGGAAGTCTTGGGCCTAAAAATTCGGTTGCTTTGCGCCTCCCGTTAGTGCCCGTAGAGGGCGTTAATGGGGCGCAAAGCAACTAGCGCCTGGGCGTGGCGCCGCCAACGCCTCCCGCAAAATTCAGCGGGAGGTTAGTGGCGGCGGTAACCGTGAGCACCCCGGCCGCAATCTTCGGTAGCGCCCCCTGACTTACCGCCGGACGCTATGTCCGACGGGGTCAGGGGGGCCTACCTGCGGCTGGGGCGGCGCAAATTAAAGGGGAGATGCCGGTGAATTTCGGCCGCAGGGGCGCTAATTTTTTCAGGCGCTAAAAGTAGTGCCCCGGTGAAGTTAGCGCCCCAAAGGGGGCGCGACCCAATTTTTCCCCCTTGTTTTTTAATTATGGCACTTTATTTTTAGTGCAGGAGTTAGTTTAGCACCAGTTGGTAGTATCACAGAGAGTAGTGCTGACTGTACATGCAGAACACAGAGTGAAGGGACTGAGACATTGGCCTCGATATTAATGGGGAGGCAAGGAAGTTGGTAGCGTGGGAAGAACCCAACAAGGCCGAGGATGTGGAGGCCCTACCGATCATAACAGCAGGGCCTCATTTAAATAATCTTCTGCAAACTCCCACCCGACAGACAGCCAAATTGACTGCCTGGCCAGCGGGCGGAAGGCAAGCAAAGAGCAGGAGGCCGCAGCCGTGGGGAGGGTCTCCAGCAGCCATTAGAGGCTGAAGGCTGGTGGCATGGAGCATGGACATCGGGGTCGCGATCAGGGTTGGGGTAGGCCAAAGGCTTCCTTGTAAGGCGTGGGGGGGGGAGCATTCCTGCTCCTCCTGGACCACAAGGAGTGCTGAAAGGAGCTGACCTTCAGCACTTACCTTGGCCAGTCGGCACCGCCCGCCTTGGCGCTGCTGCCGGGAATCCCACTACGTGGGCCTCTCCCAACTTACCGTTGTTAAGTCGCTACACTGATGATGTCATCGGGCCGGGACTTCTGAATGTTAATTAGGCCCCCGTCGGCCTTTTGCGGGAACCTGGTTGATGGGCTGATTTGTAAAAAAATTTAATGGTTAGGGTTGGGTTGCTCGATTCCAATATTTTAACCCCAGCTCCGACCCTCTCCCACCATCATGTGGGGTTAAAATAGAGCCAATTGTGTGAGAAATGGATTTGACCATCTCCCTTTTGGGCGACTTTTCCCAGTGTGTTGACTAGTAAAGCCAGCCAGTTAATGTCAAGGCCCTTTTGGGTTTTTTGACATTACAGCAAGGGGTGGTATCATGTATTCACCAATGGGTTAGAGTAACATTTCAATTTCAAGGTATGGCAATGAAGTGTCACATTTACTCAGATAAACTATTGCATCTTGCATTCGTTCTTCCCCTTAGCTACATCCTTAATTGTACCAAACATTTAAACTCAAAGAAACATTCATTGAAAAAAGTGATGAAGAACACTGTGACCTAGAAGTGACAAATATAAATTCAGTACCCAGATGGTTGGAAAGTCTCTGCACAATGTCCTCTTTTATGAGCTGAGCTCTTCCATAATCTTCAAGGTAATTTTAAATAAATTTATTCACAGGAAACTGCACAAATTAGCCACTATTTTTATCTGCAGGCTTGTAAATGTCTTTGCAATGCTTAGACTGAATGCGATAATGCATATAAATGACTGAAGATGGGAGCATTGAGCCTTCTGAACATCATAATTTCATGAAAGGTTCCATTAATGATATGTTTAAAAAGAAGTATTTTTTTCTTTACAATTTCCTCTCCTGCCATCTCCCTTCCTGGGGTGAGGTTCCACGGGTAGTGGTTGCCATCTTATACCTTACCCAAGTACCATGTAGGCTCAGTGAGGGTAATACCGGTTTATGTGTGATTATTTTTCACAGTTGACCAGTTCTTAAGTCCTTGAAAGAAAAGGCAAACTACTGCGGATGCTGGGAATCTTAAAATTAAACAGGAAAATGCTGGAAATACTCGGCAGGCCAGGCAGCATCTGAGTATTCCCAGCATTTTCTGTTGATGTTCCTCAATCCTTGAGGATGCTAGGCTAACCTTGTGAATGAGCAATGGCAATTCCAGTTGTAAGCGTGAATGAATTGCTATTTCCAAGTTGCTCACTGCAAATGGCTGCCGCTGCCAACACTACTTTAGACGAGTACAGTGCAGTCTTGGTAGTTGATGCTGAGCGAAAG
The DNA here is from genome assembly GCA_030390025.1 of Squalus acanthias. Taxonomy (NCBI): domain Eukaryota; kingdom Metazoa; phylum Chordata; class Chondrichthyes; order Squaliformes; family Squalidae; genus Squalus; species Squalus acanthias. The sequence goes on from CM059437.1 coordinate 70,969,193, forward strand.
TGCTGAGGGGGGAGGGTGTTATTTTTGATTATTTTTGTGAAATCACAAGGCACTGCTGCCAACCCGTACAGATATGTACGCTCCTGTCAAGGCTACCATAAGTTTTGTTCCTGCAGATTTTTTGGTGGTGAAGTCTAGGACACAAGGTAAAACAGTGTCGGTATTTATCCTCTGAGTAAATAAGAGTTGAGTAGCATTTAAACTCCCAACATTTGCATCAAGACTTTCCGTGGCAGAGTTTGCGAGTGTCAGCCAGGTTGTCTGGTAAAGGAAGGGAAACTGCAGAAAGGTCGTTTCCCATTGTGCTTAGCTTCCTGATGGATCAACCTGGAAGAAGCACAGGAGATGTCCTTCTCACTCTTCTGCCCGAAGAGTAACTTTCGGAGTAGAAAGTACCGATTTAGTCTTTAACATGGGAGAAGGGTAGCAGGAAACAGAAGACAGGATAGTAATGTTCAGAATAATAAGATGTTAAAGTGTACATTTACAACTTTCTATATGATGTACCTTCTTGCAGAGGTCAAATTCAAATTGCCTGAATGGCTTGTGTTGCATAATTTTTAAAAAAAAGCAGTATTTTCATTGTAGTTGATCTAATATGTTGTGACGGTCTTTCAGTCTAGTAGTCCACATGCTTTGCTTGCAGCATAGCCCAATGTGAGATCTCGTTGTGTTTTCTTTGCCGGACCATTAGCTGTTGTGTGGTGAAGCTAACTTGCAATTAATTTTTTTGGTTCCGAGATGAGGGCTTTTTTCTGCTAAACTCTGAATGCACATTAAAGAAGTTAATTGTCATGTAATGAAAAGAGTAATGCATGTCGGAGCATTGTTCATTCTTGTTCAGATATAAAGCATGTCGCATTAAATTTGTTTACCTTGAGGCCAGGAACAAACTGCTAGATATAGTTGAATGCTGCTTTCCTGTACGTGTAACTGTCACAGGTCATGCTAACAGCAAATCTTTGGATGTCATGTTCAGTGATTTATGGTGTGCCCACAATGCACCTGATGGTTTATTTGGCAAATGCACTATCCAATGACTACTTTTGGAAAGGGCAATACTATGGATGCTGGATGAGGGCATGACATGCCACAACTTTAATTCTGCCCATAGTTAAATAGCACGCTGATGCTCATTTGCACTGGAAGAAAGACCCCTTAGGTGAGGTACTGGAGGCGTTGCTAACACCTGTGAAACCACGAGCAAGCATCTTCAGGTGTCGGCCTTGGCTCAATGGTAGTACTCTCACCTCTGAGCCAAAAGTTCACGCTGCACTCTGGAGACTTAGGCATATAATCTAGGCTGACACTGCAGTGCAGTACTGAGGGAGCCCTGCACTGTCAGCAGTGCAGTTTTTCAGATGAGACATTAAACTAAGGTCCTGTCTGCCCCCTGAGGTGGACGTAAAAGATTCGAAGAAGAGCAGGGGACTTCTCCCGCTATCCTGGCCAACAACTAACACCATCAAAACAGATTATCTGGTCATTATCGCATTGCTGTTTGTGCGACTTTGCTGTGCACAAATTGGTTGCCTCGTTTCCTTAATTACAACAGTGACTACACTTCAAAAGTACTTCATTGGCTGTGAATTGCTTTGAGGCGTTCTGAGGTCATGAAAGATGCTGCATAAATGCAAGTTCCTTCTTTCTTTTGAAGAAAATACGGAAATGCAGAGGCTGCATCACTCAGGATGTTCTTGCACACTTCCTACTGGCTGTATCAAGAGCAGAATTGGCAATGGACTTTGCCTCTTACACAGAGTATAGTTTATATTGTACATGGGAAAGGAGGGGAATAAATATTGAGAAAAACCTAGGGCGCGAAATTCGGTTACGCCCCATTTGGGGAAGTCCTCTTCTCTTCTTAGGCAGTCCCTCGGAACCGAGGATGACTTGCTTCCACACTAAAAATGAGTTCTCAGGTGACTGATGAGTCCAATGCGGGACCTACAGTCTCTGTCACAGGTGGAGCAGACGGTGGTTGAAGGGGCGGGTGGGTGGGGTGCTTGGGTTGATGTGCGCTCCTTCCGCTGTTTGCGCTTGGCTTCCGCTTGCTCCCGGCGAAGAGACTCGAGGTGTTCGGCGCCTTCCCGGATGCTTCTCCTCCACTTTGTGCGGTCTTGGGCCAGGGATTCCCAGGTGTTGGAGGGGATGTTACACTTTTTCAAGGAGGCTTTGAGGGTGTCCTTGAAGCATTTCCTCTGCCCACCTGGGGCTCTCTTGCCATGTCGGAGCTCCGAGTAAAGCGCTTGTTTTGGGAGTCTCGTATCAGGCATGCAGACAATGTGACCCGTCCATCGGAGCTGATCGAACGTGGTCACAGCTTCGATGTTGGCCTGAGCGAGAACACTGACGTTGGTGCGCCTATCCTGCCAATGGATTTGCAGGATCTTGCGGATGCAGCGTTGGTGGTACCTCTCCAGTGCTTTGAGGTGCCTGCTGTACATGGTCCATGTCTCTGAGGCATACAGCAGGGCGGGTATCACTGCTGCTCTGTAGACCATGAGCTTAGTGCCGGGTTTGAGGTCCTGGTCTTCAAACACTCTCTTCCTCAGGCGACCGAAGGCTGCACTGGCACACTGAAGGCGGTGTTGGACTTCGTCATCAACGTCTGCCCTTGTTGGCTCCCGAGGTATGGAAAGTGGTCCACGTTTTCCAAGGCCGTGTCGTGGATTTTGATAATCGGGGGGCAGTACTGTGTGGCGGGGGCAGGTTGGTGGAGGACCTTTGTCTTACGGATGTTTAGTGTAACCGAATTAGCGCTGGAGATTTAGCGCCCGGCACTGAAGTGCCGCCCCAGCCGCTAAATTGGAGGGCCGCTGCGAGCTCTGCAGCCCATCAGGGCGGCATGGTGCCGGGCTGCGCGATGGCGGCCACGGACCACGCCAAGGGCCACCACGGAGGGCCGACCTGGAGGTCAGCCAAAAGATGAAAATGGCGGCGCAGGTAGCAGCTGCACCTCACCTTTAAATGCCGGCCCGCCAGCAGAGTGCGGCCCGGTTCGTGACCCGCGAGGCTAATGCTGACATCGCCTGCGGCAGCCTCGTGGGGCACAGCCGAATTTCTGCCGCGGGGCGGTAAGGGGCCATGGTGGAGCGCTAAGGGGTCGTGTCGCATGGCGATGACGTTAGCGATCCCCGGAGGTGCTAACAGCAGGCGCAAAGGAGACAAAATTTGCGGCCCTAGTCTTTAAAATGGGATCCTAAGGGGAAAATGGTAAAATGGGCATTGAGTTGATCAGAGCAGAGCAACTGGGCTGTGATTTAAGGCCCCTAAATTCTATTGGGGAGAACTTTTTGATTTATGAGAACAGGTTGTTGATGTTGAGTCCTTAAAGCAATATTTTAAAATAAACGGCAGGCTGAAACATGTCTTGTTTACTTCTACTTGTTCAGAAAAATCACACTTCATTTCAAATTAACACAAGCCTTTGCTGGCTTACTCACTGCACCCCAGATGTTACAATGACTGGTGCTACATTTACATATATAATTTAGGTACAAGTAATTGTTTCAGCTCTATACTTGCACTCAATAGCTGTAGCTACTTCAGCCTAACCACGCACATTATGCTACAACAATCTGCTTTATTGGAAATGCAACTTAATCATTTTTCATCTTTTAAAGAAATGAAATATGATGAGCATCTTATCAACATTCATTAATATTTGATGCATTTTCTAGTCACTAAACTGAACTCAAATGTGGATTTACCACATTGATATATTGATCAATACCGCTCTTTTCAATGGACATTTCTGAGAAGGGGCCTCCACTTAAGGGATGGCCCAAAGCATCTTTATTAAGTGCCTTTGAGTTTACTTGCTTGTACTTCATCTACCCATTACTTATAGTGATGAAATTATCTGTCTTCTAACAGGCTTGTTCAACAATAGAATTACTGGAGAACACAGAGCATATATTTTATTCTTACAAATATGTCAATGATTTCACGTTATTTGAAAAGCCTCATAGTATGTATAATTATGAATTCCTAATAATATAAGAAAATAAAAATGAGGAAAAGACCATTCATTTTATCCCACCCCATCAATTAGGTTCTCAATCTATACTGAGCCAGACTATTTCCATCTGTCTCTTGTCTCAGCACCAACCAATGTTTCCCTGTTGAATCATGAAACTGTCCATTTGCTTCTGAATGGTTCAATTGAGTCTGCATTCACTGTGCTTGGTGGCATTAAATGACATGTTCCAAGTCAGTGAAAGGTTGTTCTGCAATATTTGTTTAATAGATTGCTGTAAATTCAAACTGAGGTAATTGGAATGACAGTGAGTTCTACTTGAATTAAATGTATAAAGGTCACATTGTGACTATATCTACATGGATGAAATTCCACAGATCTGGGGCCCATTATTTTACCTCGCGTCTCGCCCTCATTTCTCCTTTGATGTCAGATGAACTCAGCAATTTTTTTTCCCCCGATCACATTTTCCAAATAACAGTCACAACACACAGACACTAACAGCGATCTTAAACAAGCAAACGCTTTTCTTACCTTAATCAAGGCGACATCTAAAGATGCTGGAAATCATTTCTAATTCAGTATTTGTGACAAAAAGGCCAACTTCTAAACGTTAAATATGACCTCTCCTGTTACACGCCGACTTATGACACGGAAATTTATCATTGTGTATACGATTTTTTTTCTGACTGAGTGCAATATTAAAAATATATCAGAGCTGAGCTTCCTCTGCTTTGCATCCAACATTCGCTTATTTCCAGCTACAAAGAAACCAATTTTGCGCCACACGGTTATGGTGGAAGCCCTCGTGTCTGGGGCAGGCACAAGAATTTAAATGAAATGTTAACGAGGTGGGAGTGATGTCCCCACGCCTCCTGCCTCAAATTCCAAATGGAATGACACCCGCAGCAAATGAGCCTTTGTGCTTGTGCCCAAGCCCCTCAGACTGAGGCCACCAAAAAGCTAAATACTTTTTCAATTACAGCACTCGGTAATTTTGGGGCTGGAGGTCTTCTTGCTGCCCTTTTTTTTTGTGACCCCCCCCCCACCTCATTGTCTTAGTTGTATTTTGCTATGTCTTTGATATAATGTCTTCCTGACTGACCTGATTGTCTCTCTGCCGAGGTGTGATAAAAGGCAGTCAGAAAGATTAACTGTAGTCGTCTGAGATTGTACGCTGCACAGGCATTGTTCTCTGTCTATATATGCTGTGCCGATTTGTATTTCTTCACTTCACCTGACGAAGGGGCAGCAGCTCCGAAAGCTTGTGATTTCAAATAAAACTGTTGGACTATAACCTGGTGTTGTGCGACTTCTCACTTTTTTTTTGTGACAGCAGCCAGAAGTCTGTGAAGCCAGGGCCCATTGCCATTGAGAGGCCTGCAGTAGTGGTAGACTTTGCTCCCCCCACTTCTGTTCACATGCCCCAGCTAAGGGGTGTTCCTGTGCTGGGGGACCTCGCACTTTGGGTGCAGTTCACCTGTCCTGCACCCAGGCTGCTGGGGGCGGAGGGGGGGAGGGAAGTCACCTCCATTGAGAGTTAGAAAGGAATCTCCATCATTCCCTCAATATTCCACACCTGCCAGATGGTTATAGGAAAGTCAGTTTTAAAAGCTTCACTTCGCTGAGTATCTCTGTTAGTGATGAGCAGTGGCTGCTGGGAGTTCTCGGCTAATCACTGAAATGGCACATCCAGAGCTTGGCTTCACTGTGTAAAAAAAATAATGACTATGATATTCAAAAAAAAAAAGTCATTTTGAATAACACAGTAGGATACTGTTGTGAAGTATTCCTTTAATTGTACTAATTAGACCCAATTTACAAACATGACTCTTAAAAATCAATTTTACATAAGAACATAAGATGTAGGAGCAGGAGTAGGTCATTTGGCCCCTCGAGCCTGCTCCACCATTCAATAAGATCATGGCTGATCTGATTTTTTAATCAATTAAATATACACGTACAAAGCCTTTGTCCTCAATTTAATAAAAATAAAACCAGAAAATACTGGCAATACTCAGCAGGTGAGGCAGCATCTGTGGAGAGAGAAACAGACTTAACGTTTCAGGTCGATGACCCTTCGTCAGAACTGGAAAGAACTAAAGGGAAGGTCTGTGATAGGGTGGAAGGCAGGAGAGATTAAATGACAAAAGGGATGATGGTGCGAGGCAAAAGGGGGTGGTAATGGAACAAGTAAAGAAACAAAAGATGGGTCCAGAGGAGGTGTAAATGGCAACAGCAGAATTAATACCAACAGCTGCTGATCGAAAAAATGGGAGCAGTGCTTATGACCTGAAATTGTTGAACTCACTGTTGAGTCCGGAAGGCTGTAAAGTGCCTAATTGAAAAATGAAGCGCTGTTCCTCGAGCTTACGTTGAGCTTCATTGGAACAGTGTTAGGAGGCTGTGGTCAGAGTGGAATTGGGGCGAAGAATTAAAATGACAGGCGACCGGAAGCTCAGGGTTACGCTTGCGGACTGAATGGAGGTGTTCCGCAAAGCGGCCACCCAATGTAACTCCTCAATTTAATTAATCACTATATATTGTCCACAACAAAGTAATTTGAAAGTATTCAGAATTGTCTTTGTGTTTGAACTGTCGCAGTTATCAGCTGTTGTTCTTCTCGGGCATGTTTAGAAGCAGTGTTATGGCCTTGTCACAGACTCAGTGGATTGGGCTTTCCTCCCCTCTCCAAATCTGTAATTCCTCTTTCCCCGTTAGATCAGTAGCTCTTTTTCTTTACCATTTGCCTTCTTCTTCAACTTTTTCTTCTTCTTAGTACTTTATTCAATTTTATTTCACTTCAGAGTAATAAAAGGTATAGCTTAGATTTTTCCCAATCTCTCTGCAATCCATTTTCTTTTGAATCTACTTTATAATTGAAACCTTATCTTGTGACTGCGCATGCCTGCCAAGATACACCAGCACACATTTTCCTACAGTGCAGAGCAGTTCATTCAAGAGATAGGAAGAGCATTTTCAGACAAAGAAATAATCAGGCCATAGCTATTCTACCTGCTTTAATTAGAACGGCCTCTGCTGTACTTAATTAGCACTGTTGTATGATTGTAGACCTTTTGATTAACATTTGCCATCACATTCCAAAGCCCAGCATGCTCTTCATTGCAAAGTAGTTATAAAACAGCAGACAAAATAAAAATTCAATTGAAATGACAATCGGGCAGGCCAATCAGCAACACCAGTTTTACGCACGGACGGCAAGTTGAAAATCTACTCCTTCATATCTTTCGATACTTTACTTATACTACTCTAGTCATTGCGCCGGTAAACTCGCTTTTCTTGTTCGCCTCCCAAAACCGTGCCCATCTTTCCCACAACTCCATGTTTGAATTCCTCCAATCGGGTTTCCGCCCCTCCACAGTACCGAAACGGCTCATCTAAATCACAAATGACATCCTTTGTGACTGTGTGACAAAGGTAAACTATCCCTCCTCGTTCTTCTTGACTTGTCTGCAGCCTTTGACACGGTTGACCACTCCATCCTCCTCCAACACCCCTCCACCATCGTCCAGCTGGGTGGGACTGCACTTGCCTGGTTCCATTCTTATCTATCTAATCACCTGCAATGGTTGCTCTTCCCACTCCCGCATCATTACCTCTGGTGTCCCCCAAGGATCTGTCCTTGGCCCCCTCCTATTTCTCATCTACATGCTGCCCCTTGGCGACAGCATCTGAAAACATAGCATCAGTTTCCACATGTACGCTGACGACACCCAGCTCTACCTCACCACCACTTCTCTCGACCCCCTCCACGGTCTCTAAGTTGTCAGACTGCTTGTCCGACATCCAGTTCTGGATGAGCAGAAATTTTCTCCAGTTAAATATTGGGAAGACCGAAGCCATTGTTTTCGGTCCCCGCCACAAACTCCGTTCCCTAGTCACTGACTCCATCCCGCTCCCTAACATCTGTGTGAGGCTGAACCAGACTGTTCGCAACCTTGGTGTCATATTTGAACCTGAAATGAGCTTCCGACCACATATCCGTGGCACAACTAAGACCGCCTATTTCCACCTCCGTAATATCGCCCGTCTCCGCCCCTGCCTCAGCTCATCCGCTGCTGAAACCCTCATCCATGCCTTTGTTATCTCTAGACTTCATTATTCCAATGCACTGCTGGCTGGCTGGCCTCCCTTGTTCTACCCTACGTAAACTTGAGGTCATCCAAAACTCGGCTGCCCGTGTCCTAACCTGCACGAAGTCCCGTTCACCCATCTCCCCTGTGCTCGCCGGCCTACACTGGCTCCTGGTTAAACAACGCCTCGATTTCAAAATTCTCATCCTTGTTTTCAAATGGCCTCACCCCTCCCTATCTCTGTAATCTCCTGCAGCCCCACAACACCCCCGAGATATTTGTGCTCCTCTAATTCTGCTCTCTTGAGCATCCCTGATTATAATCGCTCAACCTTTGGTGGCCGTGCCTTCAGCTGCCTAGGCCCTAAGCTCTGGAATTCCCTCCCTAAACCTTTCCGCCTCTCTACCTCTCTTTCCTCCTTTTAAGACGCTCCTTAAAACCTACCTCTTTGACCAAGCTTTTGGTCATCTGGCCTAATTTCTCCTTATGTGGCTCGGTGTCAAATTTTTTGTCTTATAACACTCCTGTGAAGCGCTCAGGATGTTTTACTACTTTGAAGGCGCTATATAAATACAAGTTGTTGTTGTTCCTTCAGAGTGCCAGATATGCTATTTTACAACTTTTCTTCTTCCCTGCATTTCATTGGGTTGAAATCAAGGTTTATCACACCACCTCTTACTCTAATTCATTGTTTAGGTCCTCAAAATGGCTGAGCTTCTAAATGTCCTCAGACTTCTACCGTCCTTTCTTAAGCAAATTGATTTTAAGATCCTTATCCTCGCTTTCAACCCTACCTCAACGAAATTCTCCAGTCGCGGTCACTGTGTGCATTCTCCACTCCTCTGAGACGAGTCTAGTTCTTGTCTCCTGCTACACCATCGGTGGCTGCACTTTTACGCACTGTCCTCTCGCACACTCTCCCTAAATTCCCCTCCTTGCCACCTCCCTCTCCATTTGTGACAACCTTCTAAAAAAGCATGTCTTCAAATCTGTTTCCACCTCAAAATCCTTTCCTATTTTTCCTTTTTCTCCCTCCTGAGTGGTGTCTGTAAAGCACTTTGAGACATTTTCTGTATCTGAGGGGCACTATAAAAATTTAATTTTAAAACCCAAGCTCATCATCGCCGAGCTTCAACTTCTTGATTTTTTTTTCACACTTTCTCTCCTACGATTTTAAATATTGGTGCTAGCTTGCATTCTTGGCATTGGCCCCTCACCTGGGTTTCTCAATTTTAAATAAAAGACCGCTGGAGCCTGAGGGGCTGACTGGCCTCTTCTTCTGCTTGGCAATCCTTGCCGCATTTAATGTATTTTCAGACACCTTGCTCTGTTCTTTTACTGTATGAAATCACACGTAGTTGCTCCATAACTTCAACTCATATTTTTCAATGGCCTTTGAGGTTTAAATGATGCATGGTGGTCCCGAAGCTGACAGTTTGCCTCTTCATCATTGTTCTTTCTTACAACTGAAATGGGGCAGTATTGCTCTATATTAACTTAAAGAGCCAATGGTTGTCCAGTAATAATGTGCGGTCTGCATATAGTTACGACCAAACATGAAGATTCAGTCATTGCCAGTGGATCTGTCTCTCGTGTCTGGACATGGAATGGAGTCCTTTCCCGTATGGATTGTTTTGCTTAATTGTTTGTATGTAGGAGCCATCCTTTCTTTTAATTTAGGAATTTAATGAATTAACATTGAATTGCCTGTGGTCAGTTGATAAATATATGTTTTATTTATTTTTTATATATATATGGGGACGGGGACAGAATTGGGAGACAGACTCACTCCACAGCACCGTCTACTGGAAGCGCCTCCAACTACACCAATGCAGGCAACTGCTGACATGCAGGATTTCCATTCTAAATGCTTACACAGGCAATTTCAATGTTAAGTGTTGACATAAAATCGTGACCAAAAGGGGTGATAACAGGAAGTGCAGGCACACAAAAGATTTTTTAAATAATATTTAGATATAGATATATAACCTATGTGTTGGCGGTGGGGGTGCGCTCTGTGCACATTACTGTGTTTAAATCTGCAGTTGACTTTAGTATGAGTACGAGGAATATCCAAAGGCACGTAGTTTCCTGCTCCTCTCCCTTCTATCATTGATGAGAAGTCGCACAACACCAGGTTATAGTCCAACAGATTTATTTAAAATTACAAGCTTTCGGAGCTATCGCCCCTTCTTCAGGTAAAGTTACAATGAGTGAATCTACAAAAGTTCACAGAATATAAACACAGAAACTGCAGAGATACAATCTTTCCTTACATCAAAGACACACCAAGAGCACAGCCAAGACAATGAGATGTGTCCCAGGGGGTCCAACGTGTCAAATCCTGCTATCTGCAGCAGATCTCTCTCCATATCCCTTCCTCGCCGTCTTTTTTGTGTTTGTTTTTTTGTGTTTGTTTTTTAAAAAACTGGAAAGACAGACAACGATGTCAAGTCACGTTCTGTAGCGTGACATGAACCCGATATCCCTATTGAGGCCGTCCTCATGGGTGCGGAACTTGGCTATCAGTTTCTGCTCGATGATTTTGCGTTGTCGTGTGTCTCGAAGGCCGCCTTGGAGAACGCTAACCCGCAGATCCGAGGCTGAATGCCCTTGACTGCTGAAGCTATCATTGAGCACTCAGGCCACGTTTCATTAAATTAGCCCCAAATTTCAGCCAAGTGTACCACGCGTGCAGCCTCAGTGACACCTCTCATTGAATTAAACAGCACAGGAGGAGGCCATCCGGCCCTTCCAATTAGTCCCACTCCCCTGCTCTTTCCCCACAGCCCTGCAACATTTTCCTTTTCAAGTATCTATCCAATTCCCTCTCCTGAGATTTTTCACTATGTCTCCACTGCAAGATATTAATAAAACACCTGCAGTAGGCGGAGCATTTGCAGCCCTATGAGTGAGGAGCCTTGAGCTACAGACTGCAAAGCTTGGAGTTATCAGTATAACAGCTGAGCTTCCTTTTTGAGTGGCTGACTGAGAACTTTGATAAAATGGTGGCACGCTGACGGTGCTTTTTCCATCTTTGCCACGATTCCATTTATTTTGTTGCATTTAAGTAACGTCTGTCTGACTCTAATCATGAGAAGTCGCACAACACCAGGTTATAGTCCAACAGCTTTATTTGAAATCACAAACTTTCGGAGCGCTGCTCCTTCCTCCTCCTGACGAAGGAGCAGCGCTCCAAAAGCTTGTGATTTCAAATAAAGCTGTTGGACTATAACCTGGTGTTGTGCGACTTCTCACATTTGTCCACCCCAGTCCAACACCGGCATCTCCACATCATGACTCTAATCAGATTAGAAGGAAATGTTTAAATGCATCTTCTTGTGACCACACATTTTAGAAGTTGGGGTCCTGGGAATTCTGATTCAATACAACAATGTATTACTTCAAGTAAGAAGCTGAGCGATTTTGTCTTCATTGCACCTCATGGGAAAAAGCAGTAGTCTCCGTTTACCTGTCTGGCCTCCATAAACAAAGCAGCACCTTCTTCCATCCCCTGTTAAACTGCAATAAATGGTTTATAATAACACGTTTTAGACCACTGGCAGACTATTGTCATGTCATCTGTCTGTGCTTTCTATTAGCATTTAAATAACTGTGTCAAACTGGTTTTATCGTGATTCCGTTAATTTATCTGTGTTTGCCAAGTTAGATTACGTAACATGTTTGAATGTTCTACAACAATAGAATCAATTGTTACAATGATATTTTAACAAAGTAATCCTTTAATCATCTTTTGTCCGTTTATCCATTGCGATTATGTTTAATGGGTCCAGTGGTTCTTAGTCTAATTAATGCATATGCATGCATTCCATTAATACTATTTCCATTCAGAATAATGTTTTTAATAATACAGCATTAACATAAATTGTATTGTGCTAGAATTGTTTTTTTTAGCCAAGTACTAATTTGTTCCTGGTTTAATCAGTATTTGTGCACCAGTCTTTCTTCTATACAAATAAATAGTAATAGGACACATTTTTTTGTTTCTTGTATATAGGATTTGTATGTATTTCACATTTAGAAGATGTCTACCTTTGGGATTAGAACAGGGATAAAAATGACATTGTCCGCATGTAAGAGACTCTTTATTGCTTGCTGCTGCCTTGCTCTCTCGAGGTGACTCTAGGTGAACTGTAATATTTCACAGAATACAATTAGAAAGAAAAGTGAGGAATGATTTTGTACTATAAATCCATTGATTAAAACATATGGGCATATTTCATATATTTTCAGCCATAACCTATAGAAGCATATTTATTAACTTTTTACACTGTAGACATTTATATTGATACAAGTAACAAGATGCTTTTTGTCTGAAAACCACCCCTTGACTGTGACCAATTGATATCATTTCAAAGGAACAGGCTCACATCTATGTGTGGTAACTCGGGTATTAGCGAATCACAACACTGAGATCAAAGTCGTAACAATAAGGACGCCATTGCAAATTCATAGAACAAATGATGCAGAGACTTGGATTCCTGCCCAATTTGTTTCCATGATTTTGTGAATAGGTGAGACGTTTCTATTTTATTCCCTCCGATGCTCTCCCTCCTACATTTTACACACAAAGGCCACTGTAGACAGCAGTCAGTAGCATGTTGCTCAATGTGAGCAGTCACTATGGGTTTGTTCTTCATCTGCTGGTTGTAATTATGTGGAAGAACTGTTCAACAATCCTATGTGGACAGTCATTTGGACACTGAAAAGAATGGCTCAATCTCTGAATCAAACAACACTTCCTCCATTATGTGTTAGTGCATAATTGAGCAAGAAAGCCAGAAATGTTCAAACAGATCTTGTGTAGCTATGACTTTGGTGCGCAGAAGGAACTAAACTGCTGGATTAGGAAATCTTGTATTTCAGTGGCCTTTTAAGACTCTGCAAATATCATAGAAATGCATGAATAGCTAATGAAGTGATGTGGTGGAGTGGAATTACTTTAACTAACTGCACATTAACCTCAGAGAGATATTAACCAGCACACGTTCCAGACTGACATCATTTTAAACACCAGAGTACATGTGAAATAACGTTATATTACATTGCAAAATATTAGAGTGAAGGAAGAAAGCATTAAATGCCCTCCCACTTCCACAAGTGATTTAAAAAGCAATAATTTGGAGAATGAAGAGTATATTAATGGGCTGACAACACATTAACTTAGTACCATCAATAAATCAGTGTAATTAGTACAATGGGTCATTTAGCCCTCGAAGGGAAGAAAGTTCCTTACATAAAATTGAAATTAACTTAATTTAATTTGAACCACATTTACCAAATGGGCAATGAGAAAGGGAAAAGAAAACATTAGAATAAATGGTTGAATAACTGCTGATAGGTTTATATAATGAATAACACATTAGAAATGTTACTGACTTTTGAAAGTTGCAGTGGAGTTGAAGCTGTTGGTTTGAGAAGATTATATTCAAGTTGTGCAATTTGACCTTTTGTAGGAATGACTGAAATCTATAAACAGTACATTGACCTCGGTTCGAACTGCAGCCTTTCTTTCCCTCAAGTCTTTATATAAAGATCACACTGTCAAGGAAATGTTTAATTTAAGAGTCACTTGAGACTATCACTGGAATCTTCCACAACGCTGAATTGGTTACGCTGTCAGCGGCAGTTCAATCACATACCGTGCTGAAGTTAAGGGAAACCATCTTCTGCTCGCAAGCAAGATACACCTGATGTATTGTGCCAGAGTGCCGTGCGTGTCTCTGCCCCAAGTAATCACAGCAAGATTGCATGCTAATGACTTCTCTTACCGTTTCTTTGGTATATTGTGCTGTCTAAGTTCGCTGAACACAAGTGAGCTGTAGTGACTACAGGCGGAAGGGAATGGCCCAGGAAGCAGCTCACTAGAGGTCTGCCGAAGAGGACAGAGATTGTTGCCTTTAGGCGTCCAGCCTTTAAAAGAAAGATGCATTGGATTGCCTGCTAGGGAACTTCAGCAACATGTTGGAGAATGTGGATGAGTCCACTACCAACTTCGGTGAGGTGCTGGCACATGGCATTGACACTCTGCAGTAACTGTGCAGAGTGTAGTCACCAAAATGGAGCTATCCCGATCCCCGCAAGAGTCTGTGGCACCAGTAATAGGATGCTTATACTGGGGTCATGCAGGCTCTGGGCTGAAGTAGCCTGTCGAGTGATATAGGTGCGGTCAGTTGGGGGGAGTCTTCGATCTGTGCGATCCCCAGAACCCTATCCTGCTGCTTGTGGTTGCCCATGGGGAAAGTAATGACATGTTTGCTCCAGCAAATGTGGCGTCAGTTACCTGCTGGACTGGGTGTATACAACCAAAGTACTAGGAAGAGCAGTCGGCACTCTCAAAATACAACTGCAAGCTGCAATGTGTGTCAAGGACATCCCGGTGTGGATGTTTAAACTCATGAAGAGGCATGGGCTGAATGTGCACATGCATATAAGAGTGGGCAAAACATTGTCAACTGATCATCAGCAGAACATGATCAGCTTCCAGGAGCTGTGTGAAAATACATGAAAGGCATCAGTGTTGTAAACCTTTCTCTTACTATGGTTTGGACTTTGAGAATTACGAATAAGCGTAACAATGACAGCCAAGTATGCGATCATTAAAATTGGTCTTTATTCACACTATAGTTCAAAATTCAAGTGTACGTCGCAATCAATATGCGTCCAATTTACCCGTACATAAAAGTATTTCCCAGCAATTTACACGCTACCTCTGAGCGATTTATATTCCAAGTCAACCGTACATAAAAGTTCCCCTTTTAACAATATCTAAGCTTTATGTCCGACTTTCATATATACTCCTTTCACCCCACCAGCCTCCACATTCAACGGATCATCCTCCGCCATTTCCGCCACCTCCAACGTGATCCCACCACCAAACGTATCTTCCCCTCACCTCCCCTTTCAGCATTCCGTAGGGACCGCTCCCTCCGAGACACCCTAGTCCACTCCTCTATCACCCCCAGCACCCCTTCCCCTTCACCCGGCACCTTCCCGTGCACGCGCAGGAGATGCAACACATGCCCTTATACATCCTCCCTTCCCACTCTCCAGGGCCCCAAACACCCCTTCCAGGTGAAACAGCGATTTACTTGTACTTCTTGCAATCTAGTATTCTGTATTCGCTGCTCACAATGTGGTCTCCTCTACATTGGGGAGACCAAACGCAGATTGGGTGACTGCTTCGCGGAACACCTCCGTTCAGTCCGTAAGGGTGACCCCGAGCTTCCAGTCGCTTGTCATTTTAATTCACCCCTCCACTCCCAATCAGACCTCACTGTCCTCGGCCTCTTGCATTGTTCCACGGAAGCTCAGCGTAAGCTCGAGGAACAGCACCTCATCTTTCGTTTAGGCACTTTACAGCCTTCCGGACTCAATATCGAGTCCAACAATTTCAGATCATAACCCCGGCCCCTACCACATATGTATACATTTTATCCACCCTTTTGGTCCGTGCCTTTTTCCTTTTTTTTTCTCTCTCTCCCCCCACGGCAGCTGTCTCTCATTCTGCCAGCATTTCACCCCTCACCTTTTGTTTCTTAACCTGTCCCATTACCATCTCATCTTGCCTTGAGCATCTCTTAATGTCTCTACTTACCATAGACCATCCCTTTTGTTCTTTTACTCCCCCCCCCCCCACAGCCTCCCCCTTGCATTTTTATCTGTTTAATTTCCTGCTCTTCTCTCAGTTCCGCCGAAGGGTTTCGACCTGAAACGTTAACTCTGTTTCTCTCTCCACGGATGTTGCCTGGCCTGCTGAGTTTTTCCAGCGTTTTCTGTTGTTATTTCATATATACTCTTTTATCTCTGGGTGATCAATCCAGAGAAGTTGTAAGTCGAAACATAGACTGGCCAGCTTTCTCTGTTCGTCTGTTCTCCTGTTCAGTCTTCAGTGTTCTGAAACTCCCGCCCGTGAGTTACTTCTATTATAGGTCCTTTCTGCCGGCCTCCCTCGTATATCACTGTCTGCCTCCCTCTGATAGAAGTGAGAAGTCGCACAACACCAGGTTATACGGCATCTCCGCATCATGTCCCTCTGATAGGTCAGTTTCACTCCAAACCTTCCCTGATTGGAGTTCCTTCCGCATGACATGTTCATGTTCCTGTGAGGTGTGGGGGGGGGGGGCGGGACTTCCTTGTCAATCATGTTCCTCCTTCCTGTCCATGTGACCTCTCAAACAAAGGACCATATGCTGACCACCAGGCAAAGGACCCCCTGCTGATTTCCGCCATTTTGTGTCTTCACAAACAAAGAACACATGCTGATTCCCTACATTTTGAATCCGTCTGTAACCATTTCACAATTCATTCTGAACTTCGATCTCCACGCGGTAGCAGCAGTTTTATTACATTTTTCAGAATCTTGAGTGTACAGAAAAATGACTGAAGTCCCAATGAGCTTTGTGCAGCAAAATACCGAGCTATGCAGCAGCAAGGGAAGCTTTAGTGTTAACAACAGGGCGTGAATGCTGCCAGCATGCAAGGCTAATCATGATACGTTGAAGGCAATAATTAATTTTAAACAGAACGCTGGTGCAGTTAAAAAATGACCCACCGTCAATGCCCTGTACGATGATGGAGTTTCCTACATTACAAAAGTACTTCATTGGTTATAAAGCACTTTTGGATGTCCTGAGGTCATGAAAGGCGCTATATAAATTAAAATTCTTTTCTTTCTTTGGAGTGGGTGGAGGAAGTCTGCCATTCATATGTTCCAGGACTTTCTTGGGCGTTGACTGTATGCAAGCCAAAAAACTAGATGATGGCAAAATTGTTGCACAATGAACAAACACAGCAACTGCTAAATCTTCAGACCTCACTAAATTTCTTTCGCACTTTTTATAGCATCTAATTTGCCATTCAAAGTTATTGTTGGGAAGTTGTCTATAGGATCCATCACAGGTGGCAGAATGAGAAAAGCTGCTGTTAGGGAAATGTGACTCGGAGGCTAAAGTTTGGGAGTCTCTTCCCTCAGTGGTCTGCATCAAGGGATTTAGAAACGTGAAGTTATAGGGAAGCCACCATAGGTTTCTCATGAGGAGAATTCTACAGAAAACTAGATTAAGTTATTGCAGTTGGACAGTGATGAGAGCTACCGTACAGGTGTGCTGGGCTGATGTTATTTGACTGCTTATTTGAGTTTTGCATTTTACTGTTGTGGCTTTTCACAGCTGGTAGTGTAGTGAACATTGTAAAAGTTATGGTAAACTACATGTGGTATAGTTTAAATTGTATTGAAAAGCATGTAAAATATATGTTGATTTTGAATATTGTTTTATGTTCCAAAAATAGTATGTGGTAAATGTGAGTAGACATTCTTTCCAGTGTAAGGTATATGTAAAAGATTACAGCCCTTACAATATTGATAATGAACAAACGCTAGGTAATTTGATTCTGAAGCCATCGTACGTATCAGTTTAGCTCAGCAGCAGCAGTTAGAAAGTCATGGTTTCAAACCCCACTCCAGGTACTTGAACCCAAATCTAGGCTGATGCTCCACTGCACGACTGAGGGAGTATTCCATTGATGCAGAAGTTGTTGCTTGGATGAGACATTAACCCAAGGACCCCTCTTAGGTGGATGCAAATGATCCCATTCCAACATTTGAAGAAGAGTCGGTAAGTTCTCCTGGTGACCATGGCCATATTTATTTATCAGTCAACACCAGCAAAAACAGAGTAACTGGTCATTTATCTCACTGCTGTTTGTGGGATCTTGCTGTGTGCAAATCAGCTGCCACATTTTCCTACACAACAACAGTGAATACTCTTCAAATAGTTGGCTGTAAATGCAAGTTCTTTCTTCAATATGATTACCTAACGGTTGACAGTAAATTCATTAACATTTATATTATGGGACCACTTGAGAACAGCTGCTAAAGTATTCATCAGTTTCACCATGTGTAGGCAATGGTGAAGAGTCACATTTTGTTCTCCCCCTCCAAATGGAGTTAAGTGCAGACTGTAGTGGAGCCTCCTAATTGTGTAAATCCAGTAAGGTGCTCTGGTCATCTGTAATGTATAAAATCTTCACATTAAAGCCTTTGGAGTCCAGGATTACAAGTTGGCAATGGGTGGTTTATATACCGATGCTTCTGATCATTGCTTTTTGTCTGTGGGATGCTGTCAATCACAGAGCTATAACTGGAGTTCAGGAGTGGAGGTCAGCCCCGAAGTACACAGAATACGAGCTGTGGATATTGATTCCTGTTGTAAAAATAAATTACACTATAAAAGTTGAGCTTCATGGAATAAAAGTTGATAGTTTGGCTTCTTTACCTGGTCATTGGAAAGATTGAATTGGGGCCCTGTGTCTTTGAACAAACACACAGCGATGGGGCTGGGCCACCTATTCTAGCCTTGTGAAGCACATCATAAATATGAAACCTCATAGAAACCATCTGTATTATAACATTAGCAGGCAGAGATTACAGCTCTCTATTTAGCAATAAAGTCTTTTCTGAGATAGCTTTTCGCAATCAATTCGGAAGAATTCCCACATTGGCTCTGTGAAAACCGATTACTGTGCAGAGAAGCAGCTCTGATTGGTCCAACTTTCACTTTTAGAAATAAGCAGGAATTCAAACAGTGCTGAGATTGCTCTGTGCGAGGCTGCGTCAGTGTACACTTTTTCGCCGAATTTAACCTTAAATTTGCTCAGTTTCTTTCCGACTTTTGATGTATCCCCCTCTGGCTATGTGAGGTTGCATCGGTGGCTCTCGTTCTCGGGCAGCCTGTCCTCCTCGCATGCCCCGCCCCGCCCTCAGTTTGGAAACCTCTGACCACGTATATTGTTTCAAATATTGTGTTCGTAAGCTAGCCTTAGTCGGTGAATATTCTTGGCTTTTTTTATGCCGCATTGATATTTCCTGAAAATGACTTGTTTATAAAGATTAGTGAGGACTTAAGAAGGCAGAACTGAAAAGGACTATAATAACATCAAACAGTAATTTATGCTGCAGAATGTATTTGTATCATTATAGAGATGTTGCACAAAATGGCATGCAACTTGTTTGGCAGTGAACTTGGTAACTAACTAAAGTTTTCACGATGGACGCCAATTTCTTGTTTTGTGTGGCGATAATGCTGTCATCAAATGTTAATACATCCAGTCAAAATATCTCATGATTTTAGCTCAAGAATGTTTCTAAATTTGTTTTGCTGACAACCCACTGGTTTGCAGTACTCAAACCTTGAGGTTATAAATCATTGCCTGGGTCATTGATAATTCCCACAGCTCTTAATCAAGTGCCAATAAGTGTCTCTAGTTTCAATTAGACAGCGGCATTGTGTGGAAATGGTTCTGAGCACGAGTTAATGTCCACATTAACTTTATTTTTATCGATAGCCTAATGGATAATAAAATCTGATAATGAGCCAGACAACCATCAGCTTACATTTAACTTAACATCACATTATACATTAAATCAAAAATTTGGAAAGGCACACCTCATTTTCCTTTTACCAAACTATTCCTGCGTGTATCAGACAGAGTTCATATATTATGGTTCATTGCAAACTCTTGTCATAAATTCTGGTTTAATTCATTTGTGCATTGGAAAGCAGCCCTAGAGCACTGAATGCTTATTAAAGCTTGAAGCAAATGCTCTGTATTGCATGATTAGCTTTGAAGAACTGCTCCATGTAAAAACATTTTCCCACATCAGACAATAAGGAAAAAGTAGGGGGAAAAATAGTGGTTCTGTATTGTCAATTAACCTGATAAATGTTAACCTTTGTGTATCTGGTGGCTGTGTGGAAATAGTGCTACATGAGAAGTCACTGGAGTTCATACTGATCCAACCTTTGCTTTAATAGGTGATTTACACCAACTACTGCAGACCTTAGCCCAGCATTTATCTACTTCCTCTATAACAGGACTTATTAATTATCAATTAAAGGTTGAACTGATGCAATTTTGAACATTTTGAGGCACAAATTGATTGTGAGACTTTTAACACTTTACTGTTTGTTTTGGCATGGAACTTTTATGTGCCCTGAGATTTTAGGCTTACCATGGAACGTTCTTCCTATTTTGGTCGAATAGTAGCATTTTTCATCAATTTGCATGCAGGATTTTGATATTAAGCCAATCTGTTTTTTGTGGGTTTTACTATAGTGAACAACCAATCAGAATTCTGTTTTTTAACTGACTGCTATCCAATTATAAGTCTCCATTTTTCATGTGCGATTTTGATCAGTTAATCTAAAATATTCAAAATACATTGCCAGTTTCTCCCATTGAAAATAAAAGGTGTTTACAGCGGCAATTCCGTTCCACACTTCCAACTGGAGAAGCCGCGGCAACCAAACTGCAGAATGGAAATGCTTTTAATTAGAAAAAACTAATCAACACTCAAAGATAAAAGTGTTGGCCCAGGCGAGGGGATGGCTGAATTTGGGACCTGGTTTTGCCAGGCCCGGCCTCCATTGTTAAGTTCTGAAATTCCAATAGACCGAGTCCATTCATGCTCATTCTGATGCAGAAAACCTCTTACAAAAATATACCTATCTGGTTTTGAGCGGCCTGCAGTAATCCCTTTAAGGACCACTGGCTAGGCCTCTCAACGCCTGGTACCAATGGGCAAAGCGCGTGTGGTGCACGCTTCATCCACTGATGCAAGAAAGTGGCGTTGGGGTGCCACAACCGGTACACCCCGATTTCAGTATTGAAATAATGCTCCTGCCTGTTTCAGGTGGGAGCGCTGGCTGCCCATTTCAAGGCCCACTCAAAAATTGAGGCGGGTGGGCCTCAGGCTGCCAGTGGGCGGGAGGTTCTTTTCACAGTTTTGGCCTGCTGACTGTCTCAACTTTCAGTGTGAACGGGGTGGTAAGCAGATGAAAATTACCCCCATTATGGCTGGCCATTTGTGGAGGAGAGGGGCCAAGTGATCCAATTCAAATAAATCTTGTGGGTTTGTTTGAGTGTATGTTTGATTGATAGCTGTTTGTGTGTTTAAGAGACATATTTAGATTTTGTTTGTCCTGGTCATTTCTTGAAAAGTATTTCTCAGCCTGTCTTGTTAAAATTGGGTAATCAATTTGAAGTCATCAGAGAGAAACAGAGAGGCTTCATAGAAGATGAGTAACAAACCCCCTCAAGGACCCTGCACCTGGTCTGCTTTGTATTGCAGTGTAGCATAGTCAATACAACTATGTGTTATTTCCTATCTTAAGAGGAGGGGTAGTTAAGCCTGTGCCTACTGTCAGTCCACAGTGCATCATTGTTTCTGTTCACTTATCCATTAACATTTATATAAATCTTTTTGGCAGTTTTTAACCTATGCCATGATCTAAAGTATTTTTTACACCCTTCTGAAGTTGAGGAAGATCACTGTGGTGGCCAGATATAAGCAGTAGCCCAAATACAATGAAGAGGACTGTCTGTTCAAACCCTGGACTTGCTATAAATAACCTAAATTTTTGGGCAGTTAAAGGCATACTGCGGGCCATGGAGTTGTGTGGGATGCCCTAAGATGCTGAGTCCATGAAGAATATCTGGAGTAAAAAAAACCGAAATATAACTCTCATCACTTATAAATCTATCCAATAATGTTTCGAGTCTGTAAGATCATTTTTTTTGTATCGAACAATTATGTGCCGCCAAAAATAATTTTCTAAGATACAGCTACCATTAAACATCCTCACCTGATTATATCGGCAGCAGAAACACAACACAGTTAATATTCTCCTGAGAGCAGCAGGGTTGTCTCAGTAATTTCACGTGCCATATTACAATTTAGCGTGCTTCCACACTCACCTCAAGCAACACCTGAGGATATCTAGCTGTCTGTTAACGTTGTGGTTCCACCCTGGATGAAGAATCCCCTAATTGTGTACGAATCAAATCACTCGATGGAACTCAAAGAGGACCAATGTCATCTACTCGGGGAGAGGAAGGTATTGTGTTACAACTAATGAGAACTTAAGACACACGCAGGGACACTTCATGGCCGATTGGGCGGTCAACATTTTGCCTTACCCCAATCAATATGACTAAAATTGGGGATAAAGTGTTGGTGCCTGTAAAGACCCACAATGTTACAGAAATTCAAGTAATTATTACCTCTGTGCAGAAGCACTGTAAGCAGTTGCATTTTTATCCGTCCAATTGCACCCCTTTGCTTGAGCCTTCAATCTATATTACATCGCTCGAGTACCTCACAAAAACATTTGGTACACATGCTTTTTTCTTGATGAGCCTGCCACAAAGTAGGAAAACCTAAAATCTCATGATCCGAAAGACAGCCACTTTCAATCAATAGGGTGACCTGCAGAGAGGGCAATATTCCAGTGTCGCACTACAAGTTCAGATGTTCTAACTGGGTAAACAGTAAGCAGATAGAGCCGTGTCTCGTTCACCAGCCTCTCCAGCGAGTCTCAAATAAAAACAGCAAAATCTGGAATCGCTCAGCATGGCAAACAGCACCTGTGGAAAAGCAGCAGTCAGCGTTTCAAACCAATGGCCCTTCCTCTAGACCAGGAGCTATTACAGATGAGCAGCATTTTAAAAAGGAGCACAACAAGGGAAAGAGGGCCAGGGAAAAGAAAGCGAATAAACTGTGATGTGTTTAGGTGGAGGACAGGAGGTGATTGAATGGCAGACGTGATGTTAGCAGGAGACAAAAGGAGGCCGAATGAGCACATGGCAGAGAGGGAGAATTCAGGAGGCGATGAGAGCAGTTGAGTATTGTGGAGATATCGGTGATCGGGGTGGATCCGAAACAGGAAGGGTGAAATCTAAGCTGGTGTCCACGTGGAACTGAGGATCCGAAACAGGAAGGGTGAAATCTAAGCTGGTGTCCACGTGGAACTGAGTCAGAGCGGGTTTATGCAAGTTCGACTTCTTCATTTGCTAACCTTCAATCAGATTCACAAAAAAGGAGAATGTTCAAAGTAAACTAGTCGCAACAGCAGTGAACTGCAATAAAAAAAAACATCCAAAGCAAGTGTTTTGCTGCTGGCACACACTGAAATGAAACGGTGTAGATTAACCTTTTTGAGTACTGAATGTCTTTTGGAACTTGCCCGTTTGTTAACTGCCAGAAATGATTTTTTTCTGGACAGGTGCTGAGGATAGTGGTACGGCTGTGTAAGCAGATCTTAGCAAACACACAACCAAACACCAGAAGGGAAAGAGATAGCAATGAAGGTGAATAGGATAAAGGAGGCAAATGGAAATCACGTTGAAGAGAGGAGCAAAACTTCTTCAAGGTGGAGATTCCTGGAATAAGTGTGGCAGTGGTTTTTTTTTTCTATATTGGGTCTCACCTGCTTCAACATTTTGGAGAAAGTTCCTTGAGAAGTTACAGTCAACCACATTGCAGCCGCATATAACAACAGTGACGCAATTCATAAAATAATTCATTGAATGTGAAACACTTTGGGATTTTCTGAGAGATGTGATATGGCACTACCTTAGATACATGTTCCTTTTCATTCTTTAAAATAAAATGCTGGAAATGCACAACTGGTCTGTCAGCACCTGAAAGAGGAAGACAGGTAAATGCTTCATGTAGGACCCTTTATCAGACCTTTCATGTTAACCTATCTTATCTTTCAGCCACTGGCTGACCTGATGCGTGTTTACCACATTTTTATTTCCGTCTTTTTTATCTCCACATATCATCCATTCATCAGTTAACGCTGGCGCGAAAGTGCTTGTTGCTTCTCTGGATTTTAATTGCTGCGAGTTTGTGCTGAAATTGCAGTTGACTTGATCATTTATTGCTAACTTCAGTGGGTATTTTAATTAAATAGTGTGTACCTTATTCAGAGTGTCAGAGAGATATTTTAAGATCTAAATTGATCATGTGTAAGGATGGCGATAGATTAACAAATTTATGCATTAGAATCCAGAGTGACGACTGCTTCGTCTGTGCATTTCCTCTCGTTGTTTGTCCCTCTTTTTATGAAAGGGAAACATAATTCACTGCTCTTAATAAACCCGTGAAAAATATTTCTGTTGATTTGAGTTTTGTTTGCTGATAAAGAATCTCACAACACTTCAGCGAATTTGTGGACAGTCAAGTGGGAAATGATTTAATCGCTGTCACATGGAATTCATCAGTTTACTGATAATGTGCTCTCTTATAAATTTGAGTAGTATGCCTAAAAGTTCAATAAAAATGTTTTCAAATGTTGGTTCCCACAGATATGATATTTACAAAAGTATAATCATACCCATGCCACTGTGAGTGGAGGTCTGAGAATGTGCTGTTCAGCGACCGGGGCTGGATTTTATCAATGGGGGCGTGTTGGGGGCGGGACTTTTGGTTTCCGGGTTTCAGTCCCGCCCCCAGCGACGTCCGGCCAACCCACGCTATTTTCCCTTGATTGGCCTTGTTAAGCCCGCCCTGCAGGCTTACCAGCCAATTAAGGGAAAGCCAGTAACAGATAACGTAAATTTTTTTGACAGATGAATTGTCAGCATTTGCCAGCTTAGAGAAGCTGTCAAACATTGACAATCTCTGTTCTATGGTGAGCCCTTACTGAAGGCTCACCAAAACCTCTTTCCTCCGCAGAAATCAGATGGCTGCTGCATCTGAGAATGCAGCAGCCATTCTGTCATCTTTGCCATTGAGATGAGGCACCTCCGGATCCCCAAGGGTTGAAGCCTGCAGGAAGAAGCAAAGGCAAGTAAACTTTTTCTAACACTTTACACTCACCTCTCATACTTACCTCTCCACACTTGCACCCATCACTCACCTCCACAGCGGACTTTTTGACCCCTCTCACCTCCGCAAACCCACTGCTCTCCTCGCTGACCCTGGCGGGGTTTCCCGACGTCGAGAAGCCTGCACTTGAAGGGGTAAAATGGGGATAAGCCTCTTAGCTGCCTGTTAACTACCTGTTAACAGGCAGTTAATTGGCTGTAATCCCCTTCCTGCCTCGAGGAGACGGGTCCCTGCGTGAGTCGGGGACCCGCCTCCCGGGAAGATGGCACGGAGGCGGGTTGGGAGCGGGCTCGGTACCCGCTCCCAGATTCTGCCATTTTCCTGGCAGTCCCGCCTCCATACCCGCCTCCCCAGGGCTGGCAAAATTCCTCCCCGAGTCTGCCTGCAGCATCACAATGTGGTCACAACATTGCTTTAACTGAAGATATGCCAGGAGTAGATACCTCCGCTGTTGCTGGCTGATCCATGACTTGGCTCCTTGCTCCTCTCCCCCTTGTTTTTATTACACTAAGGTACTTATAAAATTCAGTACAAAAATATCTGAGCTAACCTTCTTAATGCAGTTGGCCTGAAATGGTGTGACCTGAATTGAGACGCCAGGCAGATTTTTCAACTTTAGTGAGGGCGTTAAACCGACGGTAGCAGGTCAGCCACCCATTTACACCCACTAGACGACACTGATCTCAATTGCATGTCGAAAAAGCCAAACTTCTCGCGGTAGAGATCATTTGATCTCTGTGGGCAGCTTTCTTCAGCGCCAGTGGCGACGCCTTTGCTACACCGCTGACCGCAAATTACGGGCCGATATTATTGGCTTATTAATGGCCCACGTTGCTGGACAAAAGGGTAGAAAGTGAAGGTGACTTGTACAAACCGATTTATTATAAGCAGGTACATTTTCTATTAGAATTTTAACTCCAAATGGGAAAATGCGTCAAATAATTGCTGTTGTTGTATGTGTTTTTAAGTGGGACAGTCTTTGCAGGAGGTTTCATTCCGGTGAGGAGTTGTATTTTGAGCTTGATACAGCGTTGTGACAGAGTCAGCCGATCTTGTAACTGCCTCGGGAGAAGCTGAGATTTTATTTGGTGAAAAGGCTGTAGCTTTTTACAAGGATCAAGGGTGAAAGCAGCAGCTCTGAGCAGTGACTGATGTTGCAGGAGCCACATTTGCACATGCTATCAGCAGTGAACCAGCCTGGAAGAAATGTTAAAGTGCCACCAATAGAGTTACTTTGTACAACTTCCTAATAATCATATATTATAGGAACGTACAGAATCTGCGGATTACAACAATCGATGGCAGCAGCAGATTGATTTTCTGAAACTTTCTCGAGCGATGTTGCCATATGCTCGGCCATAATCTCCGCAGGAGGATTATAGATCAGCAACTGTAAGATTTGCAAAGAGCAATTTTGATGCATCAAGTTGCAGTTGAAGTAATGCACAG
Source organism: Squalus acanthias (assembly GCA_030390025.1). NCBI lineage: Eukaryota > Metazoa > Chordata > Chondrichthyes > Squaliformes > Squalidae > Squalus > Squalus acanthias. The sequence continues at coordinate 70,995,414 of CM059437.1, forward strand.
AAGCCGCTCGGCTCCAGCCATTTCTAGGCCATTACCACAGCCTGCTGTACGCTCTTCGTAATTACTTTAAAGCTCTTAAGTATTTCCCCTATCGTAAGCACGTGTGCAAGCAGTTCATTTTGAAGAACATAAAACTAAAGGGAAGCTCCGAGAAAAAAAGTATTCTGAAAAAAACCTGAGATAAGGTCACTGCTGTTGCTGAAGTGATGAGAGTGGAGAGCTGAATGTGCCTGTTGATTTGGATCAAATCTAAATAGCAGGCAAACTTCGATGAAAGAATGAAGCAGAAATGGGTGAATAGAGGAGGATCATATCAACGTATTCATCAAACATTTTATATTCATTTAATGTAGTGACTGATCACGTCGTTGGAAACATTGCATCATCATAAAGACTGTGCTAGATTCCTTAACTGTGCACAGAGGCAGGAGGCTAGTTTAATGGGGGGAGGCTGCTTGGAAAGAGTCCCTCAGAAGAGAGCTAAAGAAAACTAGCACAAATGATAGCAAAGTGAAACACAGGTTTGTATTATAATTATGCGTGAATAACTGGTATTGTACACAATCCTTCAGTGTTACAAAAGTTAGAATTAAACGCTTAGTTACGAGGGTGAGTAATTTAATAATTGCCTTATTCATACTGCTGAGTGTAACGTTGAGGAACAGAATTAGTCCCTGTCATAGTTAGCCCTAATTTTAGACACTGAAAAGTTCCCTCTGGATATGGATCTATCCAGGGTTCTTTCTGCTGATGGGATAAGCCTGAATCTATCAAGTGTGACATCTTGTGATAGATAACTAGCAGGCTTCTAAGAAAGTACAACCGTATGAAATTCAGAGCATTTCTTCTCAGTAGTTGCAGGGAATCCTATATTGTCCCATACAGTACGATGACCGCACCATTAGAACCCATCAGAAGTGTTAGGTTTGTCTGATTTCTCTGTACCCAAATTAAACAGTTGGTTTACTATCCATAACTAGATTAAAATTCCCTGCCGTTGTACCTTTATCAAGGTGGCTGCTAATTTCATCAATAAAGTCCTCTTAAAACATTTTCAGTACAATCTTTAGACTGGTGAGGTTGGAGGGACCAGTACCTTTTACGAATGCAAGTAATTGGCTAAAATATTTTTATAGACCCTCAATAGACTGCAAGAGGACCAATTTGGCGTGGTCCTCTTGCCCATCAGTTTCGATGTGGCAGTCCTTGCTGCCACCCAACTTCAGGCATAAACCACTTTCTACCCCAATAACTGAAAATTCAGATATAAACACCAGCCAAACCTACAAATAATGTCATGGTATTGTGCAGATTTGAACCAGCACAAATAACAGCTGATGAGCTGAAGTCTGAAATCTCAGTATTTTATGTTTAATTCAAAGACAAACCAATTGATTATTTTAATACCTCTCCATTAAAACCTTTATTTATAAGAATTGTTTTTCAATATTAAGTAAATATGGATCAAACAAGTGAATTAATTCTGAAGTTGGTGAGCTCCCAGTGTAGGTCTGAGCTTAAGGTGTCTTCACCCGGATATGATGTGTTTGGAGAAGTCAGGGAAGGATGTGGAGCAACTTAATTCAGAGTGGCTTATCCAAAATTGCCCCCTCTTCCTTAGTGTAATTACAGATAAGACCACATTTCCATTGGTACCTCAAGAAACTGCATTGGGCTATCTTTGCTAATTAAATTGTGTGGACTCACCATAAGCTCTCTCCAGCATGAGACTGCACTGGTTTATATTGTGGTGAGGGTGGTATGGTTCTGTGGGGGAGGAGTGTGTGTTTACGCGCTCAGGCACCTTCCTTCTGGGGGTCTCTGTTTGATTCCTTTCAGCCTGACCTTTTGCAGAATAAACAGGTTAACACTGGTATAAAAATAACATGCACGGAAATATGGTGCGTGCACTTTAAGGGCTGGATTTTGTGAATGGAGACGAGTTGGAGGCGGGACTGCTGCTTGTCGTGTCAATGTCCCGCCTCCATCCTCGCCTGACCAACCAGAGGGATTTTCCCCTGATTGACCTTGTTAAGCCCGCCCTGCGGGCTCAGCCGGCCAATTAGGGAGGAAGTCACTGACAGAGCACGTCAACGTCAGACATGCTATCTGTCAGGACTTCTTGAAAGAAGAAATGTCAGCGTTTGACAGCTCTGTGAAGCTGTCAAACACTGACATTCTCTGTAGTTTGATGAGTCCTTCTGTTCAGGACTCATCAAACCTTTCAACTTTGTTGATTTCACATGACTGTTGGTTCGGAGGATCCAACAGCCAGTCTGTGAAATCGACAAGGAAGATGTCGGCTCTCCCGATCCAGCGCGGCTGAAGGCTTTAGGAAGAAAACAAGGTAAATGAACATTTTTTAAAACTTATCACTCACCTTCCATACTTACCACTCCACACTTGCACCCATCACTCACCTCTACATCTTACTTCCAGGTACCTCCGCCTGCCGCAGACCTCCTCCACATCTCCTCCAACCCGGCGGGGTTCTCCGAGGTCGGGAAGCCTTCACCTGTGAAGGTAAAATGGCACTAATCCTTTTTTCTGCCTGTTTACTACCTGTTAACAGGCAGTTAAAAGGATTAAATGCCTTTTCCGCCTCCAGGAGATGGGACCCGAAGCAGCACATCTTCCCGCCTCCTGGCAAAAGGGCATGGAGGTGGGACGGGGGCGGGTTTGCCATCCGCCCCCACTTTCTCCTAATTTACCGGCTGTCCCACCTCCATGCCCGCCTCCTCGGGGCTTGGAAAATCCAGCCCTAGGTCCATGAATTTCTCAGACTGGAATTTCTACAATTTGATTTCAACACAGCGAGGTTGAAGGGATGAGTGTATAAAGTGCATATTCACATAGCCTATACAGGTCATTCGGCCCAACTAGTCTGTGGCTTACATAGTTTACATCGAACGAGCAAGGCGAGTTTAGAAAAGAAATGACGACAGTAGTATCAATAAAACAAGGACCAGCAACTTCCAATGGACAGAGAAAGGCTGTGGGCTAGAGGTGGGAGGGGATCATTTATTAGATGACAAGCTGCAATCATTATGAAGTGTTTTTGCCCGTGTAAAATTCTTAAGCTTTTCCATCCTGCAGCTGACAGTTTTGCCTGAAATAAATGATGTGTAATTACATGTTAGAACTCAGACATTCAGTATTTTTAAATAAATTACCATTTTACTGGCTTGCTGCGATCCTCTTTTGAGCAGGGCACCCTGTTTCTTGTATCTGTGCCAGCATACATGCTAGCAAGAGACAATGGGACTTGGTCTCATCATTTTTGATGCATGCACAGTAATCTCTTTGTGTAGTTATCTCCTATATAATTGTGTCTTACATGCATTTATACCAATAGTCATCATTTTGTTCTCTAGCTACCCCCTGTATAATTTGTATCTTATATTCATTTACTTCAATGGGGATCAGAGACCATCCTCTTGTAATACATTATTCAGTCAAACATTCAAAACTGCTCCCATATTGCACATTCCAACAGAGTAATTCAATACAGATTTAGCCCAATAGCTTTGCCTTCAATTTCGATTCGTATACATTTTGTTCTTATTTAAGAGTATTGATGTAACTAACATGAATCCATTAAGAGCACTTGTAGGTGAACAAGATGGTGAGGATCTGCATTTTACTGAACACTTCCAATCTAGTGGTAAGAACATAATGAATATATGGGAATGATCAGAGGCTACATTTTGTTCTTATTTAAGAGTTCCATCATTCAATGAGATCATGGCTGATCTGTGACCTAACTCCGTATGCCCGCCTTTGCCCCATATCCCTTAATACCTTTTGGTTAACAGAAATCGATCAATCTTAGATTTAATATTAACCATTGACCTAGCATCAACTGCCGTTTGCAGAACAGAGTTCCAAACTCCGACCACCTTTTGCGTGTAGAAATGTTTCCTAACTTCACTCCTGAAAGGTCTGGCTCTACTTTTTAGGCTATGTCCCCTGGTCCTAGATACCCCAACCAGCAGAAATAGTTTCTATCTACCCTATCAGTTCCCCTTAATATCTTAAATATTTCGATCAAATCGCCCCTTAATCTTCTAAATTCCAGGGAATACAACCCTTGTTTGTATAATCTCTCCTTGTAATTTAACCCTTTTTCTTTTTCTCTTTCTGACTCTCTTTCTCTCCTCTTCTGCTTCCGTCTATGTAACTCATCATTTTCCTTCTCTCTCTATCTTTTTCTGTTCTTTCATTTCAGATGATGGGTGTGTATGATGTGGATATGGGCTACCAACAGATGCAGACTGGATTAGGGGCTGGGATTGAGAGGTCTATGTGGCCTCAGCTGTTCCTTTCCTATCCCCTCTCTCAATCGCTCGTGCTTCCCCCCAACTCTCTTGCTCCCATTGCATCACCTGCCGCTTTGCCTGCCTCTTCCGCTTTGAACTACTTGCTCAACCAGTGTATCTTCCTCTCCCTTTGCTCTGCTGTCACTCATCTCACCCTTAACCCTCCATCTACACTACACCACTCCCACTTGCTCCCAAAAGATCCAATGATGAGTAGACCGATGCCCCCTCACCAGCAATCCATTTTCCTCCACCCCTTCGAATTCCTACACTCCCGTTATGATTTCTTCAAAGAGCCTTTGTTTCCTTTCAAAATTCAGCTTGTTTGGCTAAAAATAAATGAGGAAGAACATTGTCTGCCTTTCTATCTGTGTCTGTCTGTCTCCCTTTCTCATAGGCATTAGCAATTAATGACAACAAGAGCTAATTAGTTTGTTTTAAAATTGAACTGGTGTTTTATTTAGCTGCATGAAGAAAGATTGTATCTCTCACACACACCTCTTTCTCTCTGACTGCAGTCTTTCCTTCTTCCTGTTTTCTTAACTTAATACACTTTCTGAAGTTTATAGAAAACAGGACAAAACCTACAACAGATGGGTAATCAGAACAATACTTTGTTTTCTCACTCTTGCACGCACACACACACACAGTCTTTCTATTTCAAAAAGCACTCAATATAAACTTTACCCAAATAAAGATTTTAAAATTTGCCCTCTAATTTTGAAAAATAACTGACTAGAAATTGCTAGGACTTGAAGCAAAATATTCTATCTCAACAGCTGACTGAGTGGTATGGACGCATCCTGGAAAATAGCTACACTGCACATGCTCAGACTGCATAGGCCAAACTGAGCTCACAGTGTCATAGCTCTGGGCAAAAATATATCATCCAACTTTTGCAGTGCCACAAACCTTCAAGTAAGAACTTTAATTAAGATGTTAAAGGATAAGAAAGACAGCTCAGTGGATAAATTTAACTAGTACATTGTGAAATACGTACTTTTTTAAATTTCTGAATTTTGTTTAAATCCTTATTTTGGACATCAGATAAATGGCAGATCAAAAGTTTTCAGATAAAAATGTTACACAAAACATGGACTGGTTGGGCCGGATGGCCCGTTTCTGTGCTGTATATTCTATGCAATTTTAAGCAGTTTGTGGGGAAAAGGTTTGTGGGGTCAAGAACCAGGGGACATGGATTTAACGTAGTTGGTACAAGGATTAGAGGGGAGATGAGGAAAAGAATGTTCACCCAGAGGGCGGTGGGGGTCTGGAACTCACTGCCCGGAAGGGTGGTAGAGACAGAAACCCTCATCACATTTAAAAAGTACTTGGATATGCACTTGAAGAGCCGTAACCTACAGGGCTACGGACCAAGTGCTGGAAGGTGGGATTAGACTGGGTAGCTCTTTTCCGACCAGCACGGACACGATGGGCTGAATGGCCTCCTTCTGTGTCGTAATTTTTCTATGTGTTGTCATACAATGAAATCTCTTTTTCAAATAGTGCCCCTTATTGGACAGATCTGAGCTCACATTGAGAAATGTCTTACTGAGTTCCAGGGATTGTTCAGTCATAACTCACCACCCCCCCTACACCCCGCCCCACTATAGTGATGTGTGTGGAGGCTGGGTCATTGAATATATTTAAGGTGGAGATAGACAGGGAGTGAAGGGTTATGGGGGGCGGGCAGAGAAGTGAAGTTGAGGCCAAGATCAGATCAGCCATGATCTTATTGAATGGCGGAGCAGGCTCGAGGGGCTAAATGACCTACTCCTGCTCCTACGTCTTATGTTCTGACCACATATCCGCGCCATCACCAAGACCGCCTATTTACACTCCGTAACCTCGCCCAACTGCGCCCCGCCTCATCTCATCTGCTGTTGAATCCTCATCCATGCCTTTGTTACCTCTAGACTTGACTGTTCCAATGCTCTCCTGGCCAGCCTCCCATCTTCCTGCCTCCATAAACTTGAGCTCATCCAAAACTCTGCTGCCCGTATCCTAACTTGCACCAAGTCCCGTTGACTTATCACCCCTGTGCTTGCTGACCTACATTGGTCCCGGTCCGGCAATGCCACTATTTTAAAATTCTCATCCTTGTTTTCAAATCCCTCCTTGGCCTCGCCCTCCCTATCTCTGTAACCTCCTCCAGTACCCAGTGGCCAGATTGTGTTATTATAGGTTGATTCGTCAGCATTGCCGATTTCAATTATACATGGGATATACGGCACAGAAACAGGCCATTCGGCCTAACCAGTCCATGCCAATTATAAACATGGACTCAGGAATTTATAATCAAAAAAAAAAAGTTGACACAGAAGAGTGATAACAGGAAGTAAGGTTTTGTGGGCAGGAAGCGCACACCGATGTAAAGTTTTTAATTAAACATACATGTCAATGTGAGGTACTTTAATTCAGTTCTGTGTCCATTTGCATCCAAAAGTGGCCAACAGTGCTGATACTGAGAGCTAAGAATAATCTGTGTCCGTGTACTTGATGATTCATACTGATCTCTGATCGATATCAAAAGCTTATCAATTTTCACTTACTACAGAACAGTAGTATATATTCTGATAGATTGCTTTCTAAATGTACTGCAGACCTTTCCTCACTGTAGCAGCGGTGGATATGACAAATGACTATGAACTGTGCATGTCTGTGGGGTGAGTGAGGGCTGCTTATTCTTCTGCGATTTTTTTTTTTATCTTGCTGTTGAAAATCACAAAGCTTTATATTAATTCATAACGCTATAGTGACGAATATTCAGAAGACAAAAAAAAAATCGCGGTGAATTGCTCAGCGAGAAGTCTGAGCCGCCCCACCCCTCTCCCTGAGTTTCAGAATGTTGTAGCTGTCGTTTTGGGTAGAATAAGACCGTTCTTTTTTCTTGTGCTGATAAACCAAAACGTTGCATTTTCAAGCTACCAGAACCAGCAATACATTTCTCCTGAAGAGATCCTAGTTTGAACTTCTAGTAGCAGTGACCTTCTGTTCTTCAGCGACCTCAATTATCTGTCTTAAGCAGTTAATGTTCTTAGGCGCAGCAGATTTCGAAATAAAACTAGAAAAGAACAGCAAGACCCTATTGGGATAAGACTGCTTTATTTCCCTTTTTATCCTCTCGTTTTCCTGTTCAGCACAAGCTTACATCTTACATCCTCCTAATAGCACATGTCCCATCTGCCACTGCATCCTTCCTTGCCTGAATTTGTTTTCAAAGGCTGCACTAAACCTATCCAAAAATATCTGCTACTTCTGTAAATTAGAACAAAAACAGAAAGAACTTGGAGGAACAGTTGGAGTCCTTCATTCTAGTAGAGCTCTGTAAAGTAGCCCCTATTTACGGCAGCGTGCTATATTTATCGTATAATGAGCATTGTATTTTAGAAGGTTGGAGAAGGATGGAGCAAAAGCAAGGTGACAGCCTCGAACTCTCTCCAGTAATATAGACTAAAATGAGAAGTCGCACAACACCAGGTTATAGTCCAACAGTTTTATTTGAAATCACGAGCTTTCGGAGCGCTGCTCCTTCGTCAGGTAAAGGTACCTGACGAAGGGGCAGCAGCTCCGACAGCTCGGAATTTTAAATAAAACTGTTGGACTATAACCTGGTGTTGTGCGACTTCTCATTTTTGTCCACCCCAGTCCAACACCGGCATCTCCGCATCATAATATAGACTAATTCTACGACAACTTGGTTTCTCACTATACTGCACATACTTATACCTATCAGGAAAGGCTGAACAGGCTGGGGCTCTTTTCTCTAGAAAAGTGAAGGCTGAGGGGTGACCTAATAGAAGCCTTTACAATTATGAAGGGAATTGATAGGGTAGATGTAGAGAAGATGTTTCCACTTGCGGGTGAGACCAGAGCTAGGGGCCATAAATATAAGACGGTCACTAATAAATCCAATCAAGAATTCAGGAGAAACTTCTTCACCCAAAGAGTGGTTAGAATGTGGAACTCGCTACCACAGGGAATGGTTGAGGCGAATAGTATAGATGCATTTAAGGGGAAGCTAGATAAGTACATGAGAGAGAGAGAAAGGTATAGAAGGATGTGCGGATATGCTTAGATGAAGTAGGGTGGGAGGAGGCTCGTGTGGCGAATAAACGCCGGCGTAGACCAGTTGGGCCAAATGGCCTGTTTCTGTGCTGGAAATATTTGTAATTCTATGTAATATCACTGCAGCCAGCAGCCTTCTTGGCACCAGATTCAAAGTTCCGAGCGATGGGAACAGTGAAGTTATTTGTAGAGCTCAGAACAAATGGTGTACAGTACAGAAAAATCTTACAATGCCAGCAGTGGCATGAATAAAGGGTTAGTAAATTGAGCTCCTCTGCAGAAGATGCTCATTTCAGTGGCACCTACCTAATCACATCTTAGTAAAGTAAAACAAAGTGTGCTGCATACACTATAGCTTAAGCAGACTGATATAGCATTAATATGTTGCATGTGTATTTTAGCAGTGAGGTACTGTACCGGTTATTCGATAACTTGTATATATTACAGTTTATTGCACTCAGTGACCAGGAGAGCATAAGAATGAGGTGGATGCATTTTATGGAGCTGAAAACAGAGAGAATTGAACAAAACAGGCAGCTGCTGATAGAATAAATTGGATACTGGGCTGGGAAAGATTACCGTGGCAGAATTGAATTGAATGACGAGCTGAGTTTCTATATTTACTTTCCGGTAGTTTTAATGATTGTCTCTGGCATTTCTCCAGACTGATGCATTTTTTTTGATAAATCGTTAAGCTTAAGGATGTTGGAAGATAAGCTTAAATCACTTGAGATTAGACCTCTTCCAGAACATCAAGGAGCGCATTGACACGATGGGGGTAAAATTCAACTTAGGCGGGAGCACAAAGTGGGCGGCAGCGGCAGTTATACACCCTACCCAGTTTTCCTTTCATAGAAACATAGACATAGAAGATAGGAGCAGGAGTAGGCCATTCGGCCCTCGAGCCTGCTCTGCCATTCAATGCAATCATGGCTGATCATCCAAATTCAGTACCCTGTCCCTGCTTTCTCCCCATATCCCTTGATCCCCTTAGCCTTAAGAAATATATCTAACTCCTTCTTGAATATATTTAATTAATTGGCCTCAACTGCCTTCTGTGGTAGAGAATTCCACGGGTTCACCACTCTCTGGGTGAAGAAATTCCTCCTCATCTCAGTCCTAAATGGCTTACCCCTTATCCTTAGACTGTGACCCCTGGTTCTGGACTCCCCGACCATCAGGAACAGCCTTCCTGCATCTAGTCTGTCTAGTCCTGTTAGAATTTTATAAGTTTCAATGAGATCCCCTCTCATTCTTCTAAACTCTAGCGAATATAAGCCTAATCGACCCAATCTCTCTCCATACGTCATTCCTGCCATCCCAGGTATCAGCCTGGTGAATCTTCACTGCACTCCCTCCATGGCAAGAACATCCTTCCTCAGATAAGGCGACCAAAACTGCACACAATACTCAAGGTGTGGTCTCACCAAGGCCCTGTACAACTGCAGCAAGACATCCTTGCTCCTGTACTTCTGTTTCCTTTGTAGTCCATGTATAACAGGCGGCTGAACCTCTCCTGCCAGTGTTTCCCCCCCTGCCGAAACCCCCTATAACTGTAGTGTTGATGCGAAGCAGCTTTACTTCACACAGTTAAAACGTTAATGCAGCCTTAAGCAGACTGATATAGGCCCGTATTTTCCGATGCCTACGGGTGTGTACGAGCTGTGTACAGACCCGTAGGGACATCGGAAATGCCGGTTTCAGGCATGCGAAGCACATGCGCTGAAAACCGGCATTTCCGATCTGTCTAAAATGCTCTTTTACCAGCATAAGATTTGAAAAAAAAATTTCACTCATTTATAATTGAAAAATACTTTTAAAAAAGGTAAGTTTATTTTTAGCCCCGTAAAAACTTTATTTTTTTTCAAAAAATTACATTTTTGTTTAAAATATTTATTGTAATTTCAACTCATTTTAAAAATGTGATTTAAAAAATTTATTTAATGTTTTACAGTGTTTTGGGGGTGATCTCCATTCATATATTTGACAGGTCTATCTGTCAAGTGTACGAAGGGAGATTCCCTTCTTCTATTGGCTCCCCATGGCCCACGTGATCCCAGGGACGCTTGCGAACCGCATGTGCCTCTGGGATACGTGGGCCCTGCGCATTTCGAGTTGGAGAGGCCCAGGAGCGGAAGTGTCTGGACCTCGGGAGCCCTCAGGTAAGTCCGTAGACTTTTTCCAGATCGGAGGCCTCTGCACGTGGGAAGCCTCCAATCGGAAAATACAGCCCATAGTATTAATATGTTGCATGCTTATTTTAGCAGTGAGGTACTGTACCGGTTATTCGATAACTTGTATATATTACAGTTTATAGCACTCAGTGACCAGAAGAGCATAAGAATGAGGTAGATGCATTTTATGGAGCTGTTGGGAACTGATCTGACACTCCAATGAAGCTTTGCTTCAGAGTGAATTCAGGCCTTTGCACCCAGTTTACATGCGAAATTCAGCATCGGTGCGAAGCAGTTTTGGCTTTGCCTTGGCGTTAAACCTTTGGCATGTGAATGTACCGTAGGCTTCTGCCCGTTGTGTATCAAGTTGAAAAACAATTCTTTCACTAAAGTGCAGAGATTTGTAATAGTTCACCCCTGTGCTCGCCAACCTACATTGGCTCCCGATCAGGCAATGTCTTGATTTTTAAATTCCCATCCTCGTGTTCATCCCCAACTCATTGCCAAGTGCCCAGTAAAGGAATTGTATCCCCAAAATGCCAAACATTATCTATTGTTTAGTATTTTACCGTAAGTACTTTGCACCCCAGGATAACAGTTTGATTCCTACAATTGGCATCAAGGGGACAATAGGCACAGGGCAGGGGGTAGAATTCAGCTCGGAATGTAGCACAAAACACCAGCACCTCCAAGTTCTAACTAACTTTACATATAGAGTAAAATGCACCTATCAAATATATGTAGAACTATCAATGGAGAGACTTCATATACATCGTGAGGCTGCATTTACTGAACAATTTTGGATGTGCTTGATTAAATTGTGGCAAAAAAATCAATTTTAAAATAATGATTATACTAAATATTGCTTTCAATTGAATTTATCTTTGGCATCTGCAGCCATCAGAAAATGAGTGAGTAGGCTCAAAGTCAGTAACATACAGTCCATGAGATAAATCTCATCATTGGTTCAGAGGCTACATCCCTCACCAGATCTCCATAAGCCCAATTCCCCGAGCTGCTGAGTCAGATAAAGGCCGCGATTTTGCCGGCGCTCAGAGGGCGGGTTTGGAGGCGGGTCAGAGGTTAAAGTCGTTTTGATTGATGGCGGGTTCCGCACCCGCCGTCATTCCGCCTCCACACAACCTTCCCAAGTGTCGGGTCCCCGATTTGCGAATGGACCCGACACCTATCGGCGGGAAACGGATTAAAGGCAATTAACTGCCTATTAACAGGCACTTGTGAGCAGTTTTCAGGGTCTTTTACGATTTTCCAGCTTCTGGGTCAGGTTTTACGATGTCCGGACAACACGCCAGGTAAGTGTGGCGTGTTGTGAGTCTGGTCTGATGTTTGTGAAAAGATGACAGCTGCAGAAGTGGTGTCAAGGATGCCATGTTGCACATGGTGAGTTTCAGAGCAAAGAAAATGTAGGTTACTGCATTTTTAATACAAATACAGATTTCTTTAGCGTACAAGTTTTTAAATCCAACGGTATGTCCAGTGCCACCTCATTGTGAGAACCTCTCTCACCAGTGACAGATCGCTTCTGTCATCTCACCTGCAGCTGCCATCTATTCCAGCAACATCGGAGCCAATGAAACAATCAGACCTTGGTCCTCCGAATCCTTCCACAATCATCCCCAACACCAACATCACCAACCTTCGCCGCCATCACCTGATGCTGCACAAGACACAGGGCATCAGCCCCTGACAAAATTACTGGCCAGGAGGCCAACGATGACATCACCATGGCCAGACTTTCTTCACTTGATGCTGTAAACCCTGGCTGCCACATGATGCACCAGGTTGACACCATCCCACACCAGCACCATGAAGCATCCCTTTAATGTCCAAGCCATTCCATGCACACACATCACTATAGCGGGGGGCGGGGCGCGCGGTGGTGAGTTATGACTGAACAATCACTGGAACTCAGTAAGACACTTCTCAATGTGCGCTCAGATCTGTCCAATAAGGGGCACTTTTTGAAAAAGAGATTTCATTGTATGACAACACATTTCCAGAAACTTCACATGGACATTGGCTAAACCTCTCAAGTGCCCACCCTTGTGTGTTGTTAGTTGCTATGCTTGCAGTAGAATGAGGATGAGTGTGAGGGGTGGCTAGTGAAATGGGGAAGTGATAAAGTAGATAGAGAGGGTTGGGTGGAGATGCAAGGTAAGTTGGTGTCCTGGGGAGGTCTCTTCCACCCTTGGAAGGGAAGAGAACCTCCCTGCGTACTGTGACTCCCTCCATAAGCATTGGAGAGTCTGGGTGCAAGAATTCATCTTTGTGCAGTGATTGTCATTGTCTTCAGCACCTCAATGCTGTCAAACACTGAAAAACCAACTGTCAAAATAAAATTGTGCATGGTCCCTTTAAGGAAACGGGCAGATGACGCGTCATCAAATGGCGTCATCAGACCCGCTTCCTGTTAATTGGCCGGGGCGGGCTTAACAAGGCCAATCAAGGGATAATCACGTCCGCAGAGTGGAGGCAGCTGGGAGCGGGACTGGAACCTGGAAACCAGCTGACCCGCCCCCATCCCGAGACCGATGAGAAATTCGTGGCCAAAGTCTCTGATTAGCTCGCTTACCTGGGCCACCGGTGACCAGGATCCTCGCTGCCTGCAGCTTTCGCTGGCTGGTTCCAGACTGTGCGGGCCTTAGCTGGGCTCATGGTTAAAATGATGTGCAGGTCCCGATGATGTCATGGGGCGCGGCTCTGCCATTGAAATTAGGCCCCTACTCCTCTGGGTCGGGTGGCCTCCCTGTGCATGAATTCGGGCATGTTAAAATTGTTGGGGGGGGGGGGGCGGAATGCGGCCCGAACCCTCCCCCACCATCTTAATCCCGCCTGCCTGCCCCATTCCTGCTGGACGGAGGAACGGGGAATTAAAATGGATCCTTTAAACTCATTGGCCCAAAAATTCGGCCTAATACGGGAGAGTACGCACTGTGTACTCACCCGTATTAGATCCCGAAGTGCCGGTTTCCTGCATGCACTGTGCATGTGCGAGAAACCGGCACTTCCGGTATGGCGAAGGGGGTGGTTCCTAGGTGAACCGCGTGTGCACTACAGGCTGTGCGCACGCAGCACACTTAGGTTTTTTTTCAGGTTTCAACGCGAGGGTAAGTATGGAAGATTTTACACATGTAAAAAGGAGGCGTAAGACCTCTTTTGAACAAGGTAAGTAGTTAATTAAGTATAATTTTTAATTTTTTTCAACAGGTTTATCTTTTTTAGAGACTTTAAAGAAAGGTAAGTTTATTTTTATAACTTTAAATTTTTTTAAAATTTTTTCAAAAATTTAAATTTTTGTTTAAAGTGGTTAATTTATTTAACTATAGTTATTTTATTAATGTAATGTTTTTTTTAAATTTATTTGAGGTTTAGCTGTTCTTTTGGGGTCTCTTTCAATTCACAGATTTGACAGGTCTCCTGTCAAAACTATGAATGAAAGATGGTGTGCTGCCATTGGCTCTCCATGGCCCACGCGATCCCAGAGGTCGCATCGCACTAACTGCGCCCCTGGGGCACGCACACACTGCGCGCCGGCACCAGGGAGAGGCCCAGGAGCTGAAGTTCCTGTGGGCCCAAAACACAACGGCCGGCGCGGAGTGTGATATCGCGCGCGATCCTTACCCCCGCGGCAAGCCTCCGAGTCAAATTTCTGGGCCATTGATCTGAGGCTATGTTTACTTGACAACCTTAAAGTGACTTTAAAGTAGGACTGCTCCACCTTAGCAGTAGCATAATATATTGTGCATTATGTGGTGTAATGATCCTGTCCTTCTAAATAGCATGTCTTTAGATTTACTTTAAGGAACACCATGGGAGGCCTGCCAATAGTACAGGAATGCACATATTTCATGTCCATTGCATTAGAATTCTTCAGTCCCATTTCCTCTATTACACATAAGCAAATTCTTAGCGAAATGTCCTTATTATCAGTATTTCTTTTCTTGCAGCTAATGAACTTATAAGCACATTTCTTAACTTTCATAAATCACTTGGGCATCACCACTGGCAATAGCAAAGAGGTAGCAAAAACCCAAATTAATAGGTAAAGGTAACAGTTTCAAAATTATAAATACTACTAGCATTTATAACATAAACCAGTAAAAAGAATGATGCATCTTACATCAAATCCTTAATCTTTCTCATAAACTTACCTCTACAGTGTTCTAATTCCTTAGGGGAAAAAAAAACATTCTGTGAGGCCTGTTTATTCTTGACAACCTCAGCCTCAATTTAATTCCATTTCCTGCCCTTCCCTGGTCCTGTGAATACTTTTCTGTCACTTCCATTCCTTCCCTGCCACCCCTACTCTTTCTTCTCCCTGTTAATATCTGCCAGCTCTTGACTTCAACCTGCCTGCCACAAAACCATTATTTATTTACAATTTCCAGTCCCTGTAAAGTCACACTTCAGTGCTCCGCATCTCGAAGGGGCAGGGCCCAGTGCAATGGCAGCTGACGCCACAGACCTTCAATCGATCAAAGGAAGCACATATATCTCCCGAGCCCCAGTCGCGCAAATGCTTCATCAAACACTTTCCTTGCATCTCTCCAGCCCCACTCCTTCTTTACGGTGCGGATTCCAGTCAATAACAACAACTTACATTTATCTAGCACCTTTAACATAGTAAAAATGTCCCAAGGCACTTCACAGGAGTGTTATCAGTCAGAATTTGGCACTGAGCCACTTAGAGATATTAGGACAGGTGACCAAAAGCTTGGTCAAAGAGGTAGGTTTTAAGTCCAGTTTTTTTTTTCAATTTTACATCATTTAATTTATTTTTTAACAAATATTTGCTCTATCCCCAACAGCAGTAAAATAGAGCAATTATCATCTAGTTGCTCTTAAAATGTGGCTATTTACCATAATTATAACGTGTACTCTTTAAGGGACAGGTCAGGGCTACACACAGCTCCAGTTTAGCAACAGAATCAAACATGCTGCATCACATGCTATAATTCTTCTGTTCTTATAAAACTAAGTATCCTCTAACTGTGAGTTCTACCATGGGGCTACACCAGCAACACAGGAAACCTCACTGGAGATGAACTAGTAGCATTAACTAAAGCGTGCAACGATCCGTATTTCAGTGAAGAACACATATTGCTACCGTCTTGAGTCTGGGGATAAAAATGTTGAAATTCTTTTGACTTTGTTCATGTCAGTACATGGCATGGAGTCATACTGGAAACTAGGGGATATGGATGTTACCTACATCCAGATTCCTTAATAATAATCAGTAACATTAACTATTATTCACAGGGTGATACTCTAGCAAGGTTAACAATGTGCAGGCTTAAAGTGCCTTTGATGTAAAGGCTGCTGCCCTATTTCTGGATGTTTTGAGAAGGATCAGTTATTTACTATGTATATATATTCTCTGCTGGAAAGTGTGAGGCGTGGGAATCGGTGAATGTTACAGTTGAAGTTGTTCATATTCCCAAGCTGCGATGAAAGTACATTACTGCGAAAAGTGTTATTTCCAAAAAAAGTGGCACAATGGTTCTCAAGAAATGGTCACTGTTATCCAGCTTAACTTGTTGGTACTCAAAAAAAATTTTTCTAAAATGAAACGCCTTCCATTCAACGCAAAGGAATTTAAACATGGCTTTGCCTTCCTCGTCCACACATTATAACTATTTTCAAGGCCACAGTTTATGATTTAAATATATTATTACTGTTGTAACTGTTATTTTATTATCAAATGGTCTTCCTCCTCCCTGTATACCCAGGGTCTTGAAATCAAGACTTATCACTCCATCTCCCACTCTTTCTTATTCTTTGCCCAGGACCTCGAGAGCTATGTGACTCTTCTACCTTCTTCAGTCTTCCCTTTGTCTTACAATCTGCAGGTTTCTAAAACTCATGTTTGCTGTCATCTAACGGCTGCTCTTGATTTACCTCATGTTCTTTCCGACTCATTCACATCTGGTCCTGTCCTGCGCTATGGATCTTCACCTAGGTTTGTCAAAAAGATTTGGCAAGTTATTTCTCAATGAACTTGGAGTAATGACAGCACAAATAGTTAATTCTACCATGTGATTATCAGCAATGGTTAACGGAGTACATCGATTATGGTTATCAAGGCTGAGGAGCACTGCTGACAGAAAACCACCACATACATTTTACAATATACGTACACAGAGTTTAAGAAACAGAAGCAGCTAGCCTGAAGGCAATAATCTGATGTTGGGCATCAGATGCTAGTCATAAATCACTCAACCTTCTGCAGTAAAATTACGTCAAAGTACAACAATAAAACATGCCAGTGCTGGGTTGTGATGGTGCAAAATTGAGTTTGCGCGACGGTGCGGTGTACAAATGTAGTTTTGTGATGCACACATGATGTTTCCTTACTCTCCTCCCCACATGCATGGTGATGCATGATCACTGGAGTTCACTGTGGCCTTGTCAGCTGTCACTTTGGTTTGCAACAGCAAAGGATGGTGGTTGCGTGTCAATGATCCGTGTTTCACACTGCCCGTCAGCCCTGTCAGTGGGAGCGCTTTTACAAATTTCCCCAGAATGGCACAGAACATTGGCCCAGATCTTGCTGGAGCGGGGCATCTCGTGGCGTGCGCTGTTAGTTAGACTTTTTCCCTCACTCTTCGGCTCAAAACAATTTTGCCCTGAAAATTGCTGCAAGTGTGAGCTGATAATGGGCAATGGGGCATCTGGGACCTTAGTGAACGACGGGACCAACAGTCTATCCCCTTAACCAATGAGATTTAAGGATAGAGAAAGAAACAGAGGAACAACAGAAAAGGAAACGGGGCGAATTTAGAGTCAAATCAGGTACAGAAAGAGGAACAGAGGGAAAGAAAGATTGGATTAAGAGGGAGAGAAAAAAGAGACAAAGGAAAAGTCAAAAAAATTAAAACTGTTTAAACTTAAAATTTTAAAAACCTCTATGAACAATTCACTACTTACAGGAATGAGACTCCACAGTTTCAGTTGCTCCCTTTCTGGGTCATAGAGATTGAGCGGCATTGCAGGAACATAAATCTTGTCATTACAAGGATCCTTATGTTGTTAAGTACCAGCCTTAACTTTCTGCGATGAGTTTAATTTCTATTTACGCGCAAATCCAGCAATTTCTTGTAACTCACAGGGAGATCGACAGCGAGGTCCCAATTTCGCGAGGCTAACGGCAATTTGTGGCGATTCGCAACTCGTGGCGTATCTCATCCTTGCCACAAATTGCTGTGCTTTTAACGCACTAACAACGGCATGCACCATGAACTCACCGTTACTTTCTCAGCAAATTCAGGGCCAATATATATGAGCTGTGGCATTCTCTTGAAATAAATTACTGTTTAAATTATATGATTTTAGTGTCGAAAGCTATCTGTAAATCACTGACGTGACACATCCCCTGTCAAAAATTGTAAATAATAGTAGCATCATACATGCTAACTGCCAGTCTTTCTTCAGATCTGTCAATGTACCAGTGGAAACTCATTGATATCACTGGCTCATAAGTTGGTTCTTCAGGTTGCTGTGTATAACAGACTGATACTTTGAAGGCACGTACAGGCAATCAGAAAGGAACAGGCTGCATTTTGTTCTTGTACAAAATGTGTCGGACAGGTTGTGGCTTTACACGAGATCGCAGGACATTGTAAGGCTTGGGGAACCTCACCTACACTCCTTTCAGTGGCCCTCATAAAGCTTTCAACTTTGTGCCTCAGGCAGCCCTCCGAGAGGAACTGGAGGCTGTGAGAATAACATCCAAATCTCAGATTTCAGCGGGATGTGTAAACCCAAGATCTGTAAAGGAACCTTTCTCTCTTAACAGAGGTGTGAGGCAAGATTGTCCACTGTCACCCATCCTGCTCCAGGTCTTCACCAATGATACGTGGGCTGGTCTCATAAGGGATTGTCTATTCCGGGCATTTCTAAAATGCGCTTCTTTTCACATATGGTATTGTATTGTTTTCGGTCTCAACAAGTGCACACTGCTCAGCAACGTTTTGGGCTTCAAAAGCAGAATTACACTAAACTGAAAAATGCTGGAAATGTGCCAAAAAGTACAAACCTTACATTTTTGTGTCCTTTGCTTTTTCCCCTTTAATACAACTGATGGGATATTGGGTACAACAGCAGCTAAAGTCATGATAAACTTGTGTCCCACTGTACTCCCATTGGAGCTACTTCTTTTCATAAGTTACAGCTGAAACCATTGGGGTTATTTCCATAGGCAACAGAAATGGCAGAATGTCACCCCAAAACTCTAAGAAAAGTATTGCAACCCAATGCAAAAATGTATCAGAGTGACCTCTTTGTGAGTATTAGTTAGATGGTGCAAATTTGTTCTGAATATGAAGTTTCAGCACAAGCTGCACTTTTTTGTTGCCTGTATGTTATATGAGGGAGTTCAGGTGATATTTGGTCGGATATGACGTTTAACTCCAGTTATGTTATAGCCCTGGTGCAATCACCAGTCCAATGGTTGTTCAGTTTTTATTGCTATATTCTATCTGATAAGGTTTGGGACTATGATTCCTGACCATATAACTTGGTATTTTTGTGTCTCTTTTGTTTTTCTGATCATCATAGTACACATTGGGCTGTATTTTCTGACCCCCACGAGTGCGTACGCGCCCGTAGGTGCCGCGCAAGTGCCGGTTTCAGGCATGCCCAAGAAAAGTGCCTCTGCGGGTGGAGAGCTGCGCTTTTTGCACAACTTCCGCCCGCTGAATGACTGTCAAATTCTTAAGCCTGATAAAAGTGGGCATAAGGCCTGCTTTTCCCAGCATAAGAGTTTAAAAAAATAGAAAAATAAAATTTGATCACTAATTTATAAATTAAAAATACTCTTAAAAAGGGTAAGTTTATTTTTAGCCCCGTAAAACATTCAATTATTTTTTTCAAAATAATAAATTTTTGTTTAAAATATTCAATTAAATGGCATTTTAATTAATTTTAAATATGTAATGTTTAAAAAAATTTATTTAATGTTTTAGTGTGTTTTAAAATGTGATCCCCATTCATACTTTTGATAGTTCTGTCCGTACGGAACTGTCAAAAGTATGAAGGGGGATTCCCTTCTTTCATTGGTTGGGCTGGCCCACGTGATCCCAGGGGCGCTTGTGAACCGCCTGCACCCCTGTGATATCTTGGCCTCTGCGCATTTCGAAGAGGAGAGGCCCAGGATCGCAAGCCTCGGGATCTACGGAACCAGCAGGTAAGTTCGTAGATTTCTTTCCGATTGGAGGCATCCGCCTGCAGGAAGCCTCCGATCAGAAATTCAGGGCCATTATATAAGTGTAACAACACCAATTTATACCTGTATTTACTCGACAGAAACGTGCCCAGCAAAGGTGCTCCTGTTTGCAGAGTCAGCAGTCTGAGGATGGGCATCCAATTTGTTTTCAGCTGTGTTCAGCAGGGAAAATGTGCAAAGTGACAGCATGCCAGTTGTATACTTAAACTGTATTTTTGATTTATATTATAATGGTGAGGAAAATGAATGGCCCGTATTTTGTTGTCAGCGCTCATCGTTATTACTGGGTAAATCTAACAGCAACTTCTGGCGTCCGCACTTGCGCAGTTAAACACGGAAATCCGGAAGTTGCTGTCAGTGATACCCTGCTCCTCCACAGGCTGCACTGTTGCAGTCATCGCCGATGGAATCTGCACAGCGATCACTGTCATGGCGTGAACTTAGGCTAATCACCCACTATAATCGCACTAAAGACCGATGAAAATCTTAAGCCTTGTTCAATCAGGAGTAGCTGAGATTTTAACGGCGTAATAAGTCATAATTACTGCTGAACAACCTCTCTGGTCCTGAAGAATTAATTTTACAAGTCTCATTCCCTCAGAAGAAAACTAATGTTGCAGATTTTTTTTAAATTAAAATTAAAATGTTTTTATATATAGTTTTTGTGTTTTGCTCTTTATGTCTTTCACGTAATCCCATGTGTATGACCCAATCTTTATTTTGCTTCCTGTACAATGATTTAAATGTAATTTATATTCCTGTTTTTTGCTTCCTGCTTTGCCATCTGTGAGGATTCTTCAATCTGATTGGTTGAACAGCTTCCCTGCTGCTTGACCAGCTCACAGATGCCACAGATCCCCTGTAGAGGGCACAGAATTCAAACAGACTGGAAATCTGCGCTGACAAGCCCGCTAAGGGTCTGTGGGCAGCTGTACACGAGGTGAACGGCGAAAGCCGTTCCTTCGCTCACAGCAAAATCCGGGCCAATATAAAAGTGAGAGGAATGTCACATTGGTGTTGTAGAGCAAGTGTGTCCAATCTTTTGTTTTCATGTGCCCCACAGGTGCGGCAAATATCGGGGAAAATCTTCTGCTTGCCGCCTGGGTGTAAATCTGGCGTTGCGGATCACCTGGGCGGTTTCTAGAACGTCACCTTTACCTATTCACTTCCTCAAAAAAATTCTAATTCACAAACACGACCAGGCTTAAACAAATCCATGATCTGGTAATATTTTCTCATTATTTATTTCAGCTAAGCCTTCCAGTTCTGCTCCAACAACTTTATTAATCATGCTGTACCTCTCTCGTCCATCGCCTCAGCTTTTCCCACACCCATGCCATACTAGTTTGAATTCTTCTGCAGTGCTCTCTTTACTCTTTCCACAAAAACATTTTGACAGAGGTGGAGGCTGTCCATTTGGTATATTCTTACCTTGATCCAGAACTTGCCCCCCACCCCAAGAATGTGAACCTCTCCCTCCTGTGCCAGACGTGCAACCTTGCATTGACCTGCCTAATGTTTCGCTCTTTAACCTGTGCAGCACGTGTCACGGGAAGCGATCTGGAGGTTACTATCCTCGAGGTCTTGTTTTTCAATCAAGCGCCTAACTCTTTAAACTCTCGCTGCAAGGCCACAATGTGTTAATATGTCATTGATTCTGCCATGTATCACAACTTTTTGACGGCTCTGCATACCTTCCTAGAATCTGTAATATCCTTAATCCTGGCACAAGGGAGGCAAGGCCGTTCAGGGCTCCTGAATGGGACTTCCATATTTCTGAATGGATGCTGTATATTATAGCGTGATATGGGCTTATCAATAACAAGTCAAAGTGAATTGAACAGAGGCAGCAAAGCCAGTGCACTGAACTCTGCCATATCCAGGGAGAAACAATTGAACAGCAGCAAATTCGACCAACACATTTCCCAACCTTTCCTCTTAGTGTTACTACATAATTTAACAGAACAGAAAGTACATGTCAGATGAAATAACTCCATGGTACTAAAGACACTGCCTGAAGCTGCTTCCTGTATGTAGGAGGAATGTGTTTCATGTCTCCATTGCATGAGCTCTACCAGTGCTTTAAAGCCCTAGTTTAACCATTGGCAAAACTAACTCATATCAGTAAGATTTTCCCTTTCTACGGTGATCCATTTGCTTCATAATTCTATTAAGATTCTGAGCACTGAACACCAATTGTAATTTTTAATAAAAATGTTTTCTGCCACATAACATTTGTAAAAATGATTTTCTGTACATTTCTACAGGGCAGAATGTTAATACAAAGCACAGCTCGACAAACCAAATAATTGAACAAATGAATAAATGGAGACGTTGTAATTTAGTTCACGTGCTTTTTCCTTTGAGCAATTTTGCAAGATAATTTCTCCAGGATTGCAGCACCAACAAGATCTGGCATCTTAGTAGGTTATTGTGCTTAAATCTCACAATAATAGGTACATAAAAAGCTGAAAGGTATTTAGTATACAGTAAACATACAGCTCGACTCCTATTTTTATTAATCTCTGTAGAAATATGTTTTTGGATCCAGTTTTATTGCCACATTCTTACCCGATAATTAACATTTTTTTCATGTTTAGTTGTACAAAAAATTACAGTTATGGTAGATTATAGAGTAACAAAATACATCCTCCTTATCATCTTACAGTGTCAGCTGTGGCTCAGTGGGTAGCACTCTCGCCTCTGAGTCAGAAGGTTGTGGGTTCAAGTCACACTCCAGGGACTTGAGCACAAAAATCTAGGCTGACACTCCAGTGCAGTGCTGAGGGACTGCTGCACTGGCGGATGAGACGTTAAACCGAGGCCCCGTCTGCTCTCTCAGACGGACGTAAAAGATCCCATGGCACTATTTCGAAGGGTAGTTACCCTCGGTGTCCCATAAATATTTATCCCTCAATCAACATCACAAGAACAGATTATCTGGTCATTATCACACTGCTGTTTGTGGGAGCTTGCTGTGCACAAATTGTGTGCCGCATTTCCTACATTACAACAGTAACTACACTTCACAAAGTACTTCATTGGCTGTAAAGTGCTTTGGGACGTCCGGTGGTCATGAAAGGCGCTATATAAATGCAAGACTTTCTTTATAAATTACATGGTACGTGCAGATTGTACATTGAGCTGCTTATACAGCTATACAGTTCTTCACATTTGAGTGGTGTTACTTGTTGATCATACTAGAGTTCGTCCTCGGCAGGTACTTCAGTTCACCTGTAGGGAGGGCTCCTGTTAGGCAGTGGGTTAAGGCAGCACCTGGTACTTGTCAGAGGTGAGGAAGCCATGCTCCCTAATGAACAAATTAAAATTATATTAACCATCAGAGAATTGACAGCATTATTCAGCTGCCAGTTCTCTCTCCCTTCTCCTCACACATGATAAATATATATATGCAAAGCAATTGGCTCATGTTAGTTCATTGGCACAATAAGACCCTACAGTCCCCCATCACAGCTTCCAGTAACATGAAGATTGTCATAACAGTCGATCTATAGGGCCCGATTTTTCCTATCGATGCGGCTTAGGGGCGGGACAGCTGCCTTCCGGGTTTCAGTCCCGCCCCCAACGACATCAGACACACAGACGCGATTTTGCGTCAATTGGCCTTGTTAAGCCCGCCCTGCGGGCTTGCCGGCCAATTAAGAGGAAGCCGGTGTCAGATGACGTCAGTTGATGATGCCTTATCTGCTGGTTTTCTTAAAGGGGCCATGCACAATTTTTTTTAAACATGATTTTTCAGTGTTTGACAGCATTGAGGTGCTGCAAACACTGACAATCACTATACAAAGGTGAGCCCTTTCACCCAGGCTCTCCAGTGACTCCCTCGTTAGGCTAGAACAGATGGCAGCTGCAGGTAAGGTTTCAGAAGCGATCTGTCACTGGTTAGAGAGGGTCTCCCAATGAGGTGGGACTACACACACAATCCAAAAATTGTTACCTACAGAAAAGTGTAAATGCATTAAAAATGATTTTCCCAACATTTTCTTACCTCTGAAACTCACCAGTGTACCATTGGATCCTTCACACCACTTCTGCAGCTGTCATCACTGCAGAAACATTACAGTAGACACACAGCACGCCACACTTACTTGTCGTGGTGTCCGGACGTCAGGAAGCCCGCAGTAGACCTGTCAAAATTGCAAAAAGCCTCTTAACTGCCTGTTAACAACCTGTTAACAAGCAGTTAAGTGCCTATAATCCTCTTCCAGCCGCTAGGTGTTGGGTCCATGCGCAAATCCGGGACCCGACACCTGGGAAGATCGTTTGAAGGCGGGTTTCTGACCCGCTGTCAATCTTTGCGATTTTGCCGGATGTCCCACCTCCAAACCCGCCCCCTGAGCACTGGCAAAATTCCGGCCATAGATTATCATAAATTAAATATATATCTCTAAGTAATTGGACAGTGATTTCAGCTCCATGGACAGCAATAATGTTGCACTAACACTACAGCTGGTAGCAGAGACCCATAGAAAGTACAGCCTCCTTTTACTACTCTGCATCACACAAACACCACCTCTAAATATTATTATATAATTACTCCCTTCCCTTCTTTCATGCACTTTGTTTTCACACCTGTCTTTGGGTGTCCCACAGAAATATAGTTTTCATACATAATAACATTGACTGCACTTAACAAAGTAATCCATTGCTTGTAAAGTGTCCTTAAGTTGTGATATGACATTATATAAATGCAATTACTTCTTCTACACTTGGTAGCATTATTATTTCTGAGTCTGAAGGTTGAGGGTCAAGGCCCATTTCATGATTTGAGCACATAATCTAGGCTGAAACTCCAGTGCGTACTGAGGGAGTGCTACATTGTTGGACGTGCCATTCTTTGGAAGAGATGTTAAACTAGTAGTTCAAGTAGGGGTCAATGATCCCATGGCACTATTTGAAGAAGAGCAAGAATTCTCCTACTGTCCTGGTCAAATTTCCTCCTTGAACCAACACCTGCAAAAGAAAAAAAGATGGGTCATTCATCTTATTGTTGTTTGTAGGATCTTGCTTGGTGCAACATGGCTACCATGTTGCCCTACATAATCTCAGTCATTGTCAAAGTAAAGTCTTTGAGACATTTCTGAAAGAGGCGCTAAAGCAAAATGTCAATGCAAGACGACGCGTTCTTTCTTTCTTGAACGAGTTGATGGGCAGGACATCCGCTCTAGACCTCTGACAATTATGCTCTTGAGTCAGACACTGGAGAGCACGCGTGAATGACCTGGAGTGCCTCTCTTGCTCTTTCATATTTTTGTTAACAAACCTTTTTTTGTTGTTGTATTGTATCCTGTCTATGAGAAGCCCCAGGCTTCCATTCTACCCTTGCCCCTCAAAGCACAGCAGAGTTCAGGAACCTGACAAGAATTTCAGATTTCAATCTTTGCCCTGGCCCTCCATGGCACAGCACCTTAAAGAACCAACTCTAGCTCTTTATTTTGTCAAATTATTTATACACATACACTTGGCATATGTTTCTGTTAAACAGGGAAACATGGCTGAGCAGTACTGCTCAGAATCTGCAATTTATAGCTCCAAAAAACCCAACTTTTCAGAAGTTTATCCATAGCTTTAAGATATCAGACTATTAATGGTAGGGTTGGGGATAGTTATTAAAATTTAATATGAAGATTATCCCGGTTTCTGGCTCATGCCAACTGTTAAACTTCTACTTGACTGGATTTTCCTTTGTAATATAATCTAATCGGCTTTAGGATTTAATTAAACAGCTGTCGCTGCACTTCTTAACTCTGCTTCGATGCTGAATTAGGTTTTAAGTTAGTCATGGATGGCTGACGAGCACCTTCCCATGCACACATTGGAAGCTGTGATCGGAACAATGGGGAACATGTCATCCAGGACAATCAAATATTGTTTGTGTTTGTTGCCAGACATTGCAGGGATTTATTCTTCTAATAGTCCTTTTGGTGTGAAGAAACTTGCTAAGCACCTTCTAATCGTTTTTGGAAAATGTGTTGTCACTCTGCCATATTTTGAATACTGGGGAACTGTCTCAAATCCCTGGCTGAATCTGAATGCTAATTATTGGATTGAACAGCAAGTGTTGTAGGCAAGGATTATCAACAAAATATACAGTTTCTGCTCATGAATTAAAACAAAAAAGTTAATTATACTTCCCTAGGATTTTTTTTGTGTGAATTTTTATGATTTTTAACAATATATTTTATTAGAAACCTCCCCTGTGTTTTATTTGATTGGCCATTTCTTTCACAGCAGGATTTTATTGTACATCACAGATTTATTTTTATAATTTATGTCTCCTATGTTCAATGTGGCACTTTTTATTGATCAATCTCATTACGGAGTGAAGATAAAATTAATATTTCTCAAAACCTATACTGGCTAAAGGTTGCAGTGAAATTAATGGTGCACACTGTGACATTTAAATATATACCTGTTAAAAATGCTCCCATTTAGGGTTATCCTTTATTTAACTGGCCTGAAAATCATGCATGGTGTGTGCTTGAATTCCTGATGAGCACTGCTGGCAGAAAAGGCCACAAGGCCAGGAACATGGGGCTCGATTTTCCCGTTTCCCACCCGCATGGTGCGGGGGGGTAGGTGGGAGGGACCCGGGAGATGGCGGGGAACCCGGAGGTTTGGGTTTCCCGGCACAATGTGCGTGTGAGGTAAAGGGAAGCCAGCCTGATTCACGATCCCGGTGGAGGATCCGATCCCTGACCCCGGGGCTGAGTCTCGATCCCGGGGGAGGGTCCGATCCCGGGGGTCCAAACCTCGGCCCCAGTGGGTGCAGGCTGCTGGTGGGGGAGCTTGGGGGGCCGGGAAAAGCACTCCTGCTCCTCCCGGCCCACAAGGATTGTGCTCCCTGAGGCTGTGCTCACCTCGTTGCAGCCACCGGGATTCCCGAGCCCCGGGATCCCCGGCCATCTGCAGTTAAACCTGCAAAGCAGGTTAAAGTAGAGGCATCAGGTCTCATAATATTGCCAACCTGCCTCTTGGCAGCAGGCTGGCTGCCAACACCCACCCGCCTGAGTAAAAAGTGAAAGTGGGCAGGTTGGGGTCGGGTTTAGATTTTTACAACTTTCACTTCCCCCACCTCCCCGCCTCCAACCCACCCGTTTTTTTCCTGTGAAAAATCTGGAATGGAGTCAGATGTTTACTGCTTAGCCTCGATTTTTCTCATCAGCATTATTTTGACACCAGCATTAACCCATTGTAAAAGGATTAATGCTGACGTTAAAATAATGCCAATTGAAATATCTAGGCCTCTCTCCCTCATCACAGAATCAGGAATTTCAGCAGAGAGGAAGCCATTCATCCCGTCATGCCTGTAGCAGTGGTGGATGTGCATCAGAGCTTTCTATCGTAACCTCATGCCCTCGTTCCTTCCCTATATTCTTTAATATCTTCCTCTTCCAGTGTTTATCTGATTCCCGTCTCATAATGTTCTAGATTAGTTGAAGTGTGTGAAAGGTGGAGGCTGGGTGATCTTTCTTAGAAAATCAATTCTTGAAGGGATTAGAGCACGGGTGAAGATTTCAGCTGTGATGGGGGAGGAGGAGAGGCAGGGCCTTAACAGGGCAAGTTTTTGGAGATGGAGGAGTGCGATTTTATCTGTTCCCCAGCTCTGTGTCCATCTCTCTCAAAACTCTTGTATTCAAATCCCTCCTTCCATCCTGCTCACAGCATCAAAAGTCACAAGTGGCATCCTATCCTATTGACTGTGTATTCTATTATTTCGTCCTGTCCTCCTTGACCTCTCTACAGCATTTAAAACTGTAGTCCATGCCATCCTCTTCTGTTGTCCTTCTCGATGGGACTACCCTTATGTGGTTCCACTCTTTTCTATCTTAACGCCGCTAATGCATCTCCATTGCATCTCTTCTTGCCCCATCACTGTCACTTCCAGAGTCCCCCAAGGGTCTCTCCTCAGGTCCCCTCCTCTTTCTTGGTGGGCTCCCATCCTCCATCTTCCACAAACTCCAACTTGTCCAAAACTCAGCCGTTCTAAGTCCCACTCCCATCCTCTCTGATCTACATTGTTTCCCTGTCCCCCAACATATTACATTTGAATTACTCATTCTTGTCTTCAAATATTTCCATGGCCTCATCCCACCCTACCTCTGCAAACTCTTTCAGCCTTGTATCTCCTCTTGCCCTTTGATCTTCCGACTCTGTAAGCTTTTTATTTCGACTGGCATTAAATTGACAGCAAGACCAATTCTTTTGAAACAATTTGGAATAAGTTTATTAAACACACACACTCATGCACATCAAAACAATAGCCTACTGGTATTTATGGACTCTACTCGATTACAACATGTAAGGTAATGGGTTAGATTTACACAGACTTGTACTTCCCTGAGTCAAGCAATGCACGCGGCCTTTTTCCTTGCTTCTTGATCTGGTCTGTAGAGGGGGGGCTTCTTGTTTTTCTGCGCGGTCGTCCAGAGAGAGTGAGAGAGAGAGAGAGCCTTTTGGGTTCCTTGTTTTATATCTTTTTAAGTCCATTGTCTCTAGTCTAAATTGCTAAGACCCCATGATTGGGTCTTAGATTCATGGCAGTTCTTGATTGGCTTTCCTTTGAACATGTGTCTGTCTGCAGTGGCCAGGTGCCATTTCTTGCTCAAGTTAATCTATATCCTCTATCTCCCCATCAATTGCAGCGTCCTTGGCTGCTCTGTCTGATCTGGAATTTCCCTCACTATGTGGACCCCCTTTTCTATGGGCTGCTACCTTTCCTATGAAGCAGGGCTGGGATCGCTGTTTAAGATATGACCAAAGCAGGCTTAACCAGGGCCCATGGACCAGGGCCTTACCGTCTATTGTACGGTAGTCATTTTTGTGGTATAGGGGCAAGGAGAGCATGGTGTTTATAACAGAGGCACTATCGGACCAAATATTCACAGGTCTTTCTGAGGTTTCTTTCACTGCGATTAGAAGTGTGGCGATTTCTGCATCTTGTGAGGACTGTCGGTTGCATTGTTGCTGGATGGTTCTCTCTGGCAATACCACAGCATCCCAACTGAAGTTCAGAGGCCTTCCCTGTATAAGCGGTGGTTTTATCACCATTAAACCCTTTAAGGGCCATACAACCCTTGCCCGCCGCTGCATGGCGTTCAGGGTATGGGGTGTGGGTGATGGTAACGGCTGAGCCAGTGTCTATAAGCATAATCTGCTGTCGGCCCCCTTTTAAGACAACAAGGATTACTGGTCTCCCGCTACCATCACATCGGAACCCCACTTCTGACCAATCTTTGGGGGCCAAACCCCGTCATAGGGTGGATCCTTGGAGGGGTCCCTCCAATGGGTGTGCATTGACGATAGGATTTTGCATTCCCAATGGCTGTGCACTGGCGATTGCGTGCACTGGTAAATGATTTTGCATCTCCCCCATGACAATTTGGGCTTTCATGAGGGTTATCAACTGGTCCAATTGTTGATCTGTCCCAGAGGGCTTGGATTCGTCCTTTTTTAGAAGCGTAACTAACTGAGCCAATTGTTGTTCCATCCCAGAGGGTTCAGGTTCATCCCTCGGGAGGTATCTATGTGTTGCATCGTGGTCCGGTGCCTGTCTGGGTCTCCTGCAGTGTTTTGCTAGGTGACCTTCCTTCTTACAATTAAAGCACTGTCCCCTAAAGGGGTAGTACCTAGATCCCTCCACCGCTGACACTGCTTTCTTTGCGGTGGGTGGTGACTTCACCTTTAACTGGTCTTTTACCATCTCCCAGGCTCTTTGAACGTTAGTCTCTATATCTGTCCACTGATCGGCGGGCCTCACGGCTATGCCCAGGGTGGTTTTAACTAAAGAGTGGAGTTGGGTCAGGAACATTGTTTTGAATTGTTCCTGGTCCTTTCCTGCTGCAGCATGTGCGGGAACGTTCATAGATATCGTACAGCCGATTACTGAAGGCTCTCGGGGTCTCATCTGGGCGCTGTTTGGTCTGACTAAGCATAGCCACTAAGTTTAAGTTTTGGATCCCTAAATAGTTTAGGATCTCGGTCACGACAGCATCGGTCGCTGTGCCACGCTGGAGGATCGCGTCTGGCAGATTATTCTTTAAAGAAGTGGAACAGGCCAAGAGGAGGACTCGTGTTAAGTCTCCCTCTTCTAACTCGGGGTGACCCCTCCTGAAATCTGCCCACCTCCTATTAACTACCAGTGGGTCGTCCCCATCATTAATGGGCCCCAACTCGTGGCTACACACCGTGGCGTCATCACCAGATATGGGCCGCGAGTCGGTATGGTTACTAGTGATGTGACCATGCACATTACGCCGTAAAGAGGTGGTCGCTACTGCTACGGTTGGCCCTTGTGTCTCCAATGTATCCCATCCTTCACTGCCCTCCTGGGGATTATACTGACTGCCTTCCTCTTCCCAAACTGTCTCCCCCTCGTCCCCTTCTGTTGTCTCTGTTATGGCTCCCCGTGTTACTGCGGATACTAGAGCCTGTTACAAAACATATATTTTTATTCTTACGCTCTGGCCTTTTGTGCATCCCACCTTCCTTCACCACATCATTGATGACAGATCCTCGAGCTGCCTCAGCCCCATTCTCTTCAACACCTTCCCTAAACCCCTCTGCCTTCCCTCTCTCCTTTCTCTTATTTTAAAATGTCTCAAAACCCATCTTTTCAAAGAAACTTTTGGTTACCCTTCCTAAGCTTTCCCTCCTTGGCTCGGTGTCCATTTTCCTGACCATTTCTATTTGAGGTGTTATCACATTTATTCACTATATAAATGCAAGTTTAATATAACATTCTCCCATGTGTAAGGCACACCTCCCACATAACTAAGACCGCCTACTTCCACCTCCGTATCATCGCCCATCTCCGCCCTTGCCTCAGCTCATCCGCTGCTGAAACCCTCATCCATGCCTTTGTAACCTCTAGACTTGACTATTCCAACGCACTCCTCGCTGGCCTCCCACATTCTACCCTACGTAAACTCGGTGTCATCCAAAACTCGGCTGCCCCTGTCCTAACTCGCACCAAGTCTCAGTTCACCCATCACCCCTGTGCTCGCTCACCTACATTGGCTTCCGGTTAAGCAACGCCTCGATTTCAAAATTCTCATCCTTGTTTTCAAATCCCTCCAAGGCCTCACCCCTCCCTATCTCTGTAATCTCCTCCAGCCCCACAACCCCCCGAGATATCTGCGCTCCTCTAATTCTGCCTTCCTAAGCATCCCTGATTATAATCACTCAACCATTGGTGCCTTCTGTTGCCTAGGCACTAAGCTCTGGAATTCCCTGCCTAAACCTCTCCGCCTCGCTACCTCTCTTTCTTCCTTTAAGACGCTCCTTAAAATCTCCCTCTTTGATCAAGCTTTTGGTCACCTGCCCTAATTTCTCCTTATGTGGCTCGGTGTCAAATTTTTTTGTCGTCCTATAATACTCCTGTGAAGCACCTTGGGACGTTTTACTACGTTAAAGGCGCTATATAAATACAAGTTGCTGTTGTTAAGCTCTTACAAGAGCTACATAGCAGAGAGTAGCATGTGTAGTATGGCAGTGAGACTGCTGGGCATAAGTTCTTGCTGAATGAAGCTAGCATTTAGGTGTTACAAATATTCAAATACTGGAGCATATTCCTAGATAATAATGCCTAGATGCAGCTAATCAGCCATTTTTCAAGAGTTGGAAGGAAGCTGGGAGGCATGGGTCATTGAGACTCCGCAAGAAGTTGTCGTCAGCATAATCAAATTCAGCATTCAAACAATAGCCCTGGCTACAATAATAGGCATACGGTTTAAAACGTCCAGGGGCTGGAGGAATAGATTCCTGTGGCGACATGACCTGTCTGTGAGCTGGCACATAACGTATCGTGCAGCACCATCCTGCTGACTTCAACACGCTACCTGCACAATTTCAACAATTCAGATTAGAGCAGTGCAGAAAACACAATTGCAAACGGCCCTGCACTGTGAATGCAGCTCAGAGCCCACTCGCATTCAGCGTGTAGCACCAATGAAGCAATGCTGCAAAAGGTGCCAAATCAAATTCTATCAGCACTACAAGCCATGAAAAGTCATGGTTCACTGTCGTGCTCACTTCAACCCCAATTCTTGTATTTCTAAGGAAAGTACTGCCCAAAGCAAAAGGTCTGAGGTGCAGTCATGTGAGAGCACATCCTACAGATGGATCAGTTTGGCCCTCATACTGAATTAGATTTATTTTATTTTTTTCCTCGGGATGCGGGTGATGCTGGCAAAAGCGCATTTACTGCTCGTCCGCAGTTGCCCTCAGAAGGTGGTGGTGATGGTGGGCCTTCTCCTTGAACCATTGTGGTCCTTGTGGAGTTGCTGGTCCCTGGACTCTGGGCTGATGGCTAATACGAAGGGCAGCATTTTCCGCCATTCACCCATTTTTGAGCGTTACCGGGGTGAGGGGGGATAATGGCAGATCTTCGCTAATTTTTTCAGCCATCCTGATCTTCTGGCGTCACCTCTTTCTTTTTATTCGTTCACGGGATGTGGGCGTCACTGGCAAGGCCAGCATTTATTGCCCATCCCAAATTGCCCTCGAGAAGGTGGCAGTAAGCCACCTTTTTGAACCACAGAGGGGCAGTTAAGAGTCAACCACATTGCTGTGGGTCTGTAGTCACGTATAGGCCAGACCAGGTAAGGACGGCAGATTTACTTCCCTAAAGGACATTAGTGAACCAGATGGGTTTTTAACGACAATCCAGTAGTTTCATGGTCACCTAGCTTTTTTAATTCCAGATTTATTTAATTAATTGAATTTAAATTCCCCAGCTGCCTGTGGTGGGATTTGAACTCACGTTTCCGGATCATTAATCAGACCTCTGGATTATTAGTCCAGTAACATAACCACTATGCTACCGTACCCATTTGGGAACGCCTCTTCCCCAAAATACAGGCATGCGTATTTAAAGGAGGCAGTAATAGTGGTGTGACATTACATGTTGTATTTCCCACAGTTGCCACTTCAGTGACGTTGACATAACTTAAGCCTGTGTACAACAGGCATCCAGTGTTGCTAGGCAATGGGAAACAGCAAAGATGATGTAAAGCCCCAGTATCGTTAGAAAACCAGCGTAAACAGAAAGGAAAATCTTGCCCACCCTGTAACCTTACTGTAGGTGCTTGATGTGTACTTCTGTAGAGCACGACCCTTGTATTAATATTCCCAACTACCATTGATTGCATACCTGAAATGATTGTGTTTTAGAGGGGGGGGGGGGGGGCGCAGAGGGTCGAGAGGTAACTCAATGACTGTTTCACAAATGAATGAAGCTCTTGTATTTCTTTCTACACTAAGCATGGCACACTGGCAATTACTTCTGTGCTGCATCTATGACAGGCCGCCCTCTTTAAAATGCGAGTGTGTTCTTGGCATCAATAGCACAACCTGAAGTCCCATTCTTTCTCCTCAGCCATCTGGTAACCTTCATCTTCCTGCACAATACTTCTCAAAATGAAGCTACTGTACATCCTTTTCAGCACTTATGCAAAGTACGATGAATTACAAACCTTGACACTCTATAGCCAGGGTCACACGGCTCCCACTTTTCAAAACAGAAAGCTTTGAAGTCTTCAATTTAATGCTCCGCAAGACAAATCTGAAAATGCTGCAGCAATAGAAGATCATTTATACACTCACTTAGGAGATCATTTATGTCACAGTGGAATAAATTATCTTTTTTATATGCCTCGACAATGATTACAGTTGGTTTATCAACATATTCTGAAAACAAGGAGAGATGTTTCAGTGTACTTGATGTCTTTGTTCATGTTTAAACTGGAGTAAACAGCCATTATGGTGTACTCTACAAATGACTTGCATTGTCTGTGTAAAATAAGCTCATCGCACCAGCAAATGGTTCTGCTCAGCTTAGAATTTGGCCTTTTTTCCCGGTGATGCATGAGTGATTTTTGGCATCACGTTTTATCGAGCTGTTAATCCTTGTTCTAGTATTTCTAACCTAGATGTGCAAACTGAGTGAGATAGCAGTTATACTAACGTACAGGCATGAGAACGGTACATGTTTGGACGCAACAAAATAATCTGATCTGGGAGCGGGTTTAGATTTACACTTGTAATAGAAATAGTGCTCATGACCCAGCAACAGACAGATAGTTTATTTACAATGGTGTTTTTGCAGGTGTATTGTGAACTTTAGGAGTCCGTTCCTGAGCAGAGGTCAATTATATAAAAAAGTGGAAGACAGTGGGTTTGAATCATTGTCTACTCGTACCTAGCCTTACATAGAATCATAGAATAGTACAGCACGGAAGGAGGCCATTCGGCCCATCGAGTCTGCACCGGCTCTTTCGAAGAGCAATCCACTTAGTCCCACTCCCCCGCTCTTTCCCCATATCCTGCAATTTTTTCTCCTTCAAATATTTATCCAATTCCCTTTATCCAATTCCCTCTGCCTCCACCACCCTATCAGGCAGTGCATTCCAAATCCTAACCACTCCTTGCATAAAAAAGTTTTCCCTCGTGTCACCTCTGGTTCTTTTGCCAATCACCTTAAATCTGTGCCCTCTTGTTATCCACCCTTCAGCCATTGGAAACAGTTTTTCTTTATTTACTCTATCTAAATCCTTCAGGATTTTAAACACCTCTATCAAATCTCCTCTTAGCCTTTTCTGCTTTAAGGAGAACAACCCCAGCTTCTCCAGTCTATCCACGTAACTATATTCCCTCATCCCTGGAACCATTCTAGTAAATCGCTTCTGTACCCTCTCCAAAGCCTTCATGTCCTTCCTAAAGTGTGGTGCCCAGAATTGGACACAATACTCCAGCTGGGGCCGAACTAGGTTTAGCATAACTTCCTGGCCTTTGTACTCTATGGCCGGAATGTTGCCGGCGCTCAGGGGCCGGGTTTGGAGGCAGGACATCCGGTAAAATCGCAAAGATTGACAGCGGGCAGGAAACCCGCCTCCAATCAATCTTCCCAAGTGTCGGGTCCCCGATTTGCGCATGGACCCGACACCTAGCGGCGGGAAGAGGATTATAGCCACTTAACTGCCTGTTAAAGTTTGGATTTCTCGGGGGAGAAATTCAGTATCACCCCGTTTGGGGGTGCTATTTTTGAAAACTGGGAAACTTAGCGGCAGGCGCTAATGATTCCCAGCTTTTGCACAATTCGGTGTTAGCACTCCAGGAAGGAAGTGGAGCGCTACATCAAGCGCTCCACTTCATTCCTGGAGCGCTAAAGGCCGCAGGCGGGGCGGTAGTGGTACAGCGCTGCACAATGTCCCATGCAGCGCTGCCGTGATCCGAGCCGCCTTCCCTCCCTTAAAGGGAAGGGCCATCGCTGTCGGCTCTGCATTGGTCACCGACGGCAGCCGCAATCCGGCGCGATCAGCCCCGTGCACTGCAGCAGAGCGCCGGGCTGATCGATCGCAGCCCAGGAGGAATCGAAAAAAATCAGTAGCAACGTTGTTAAAATTTTTCTCCTACCCGAGTCAACATCCCCTTTTATTTGCGCCTCCAAAGCTCCCGGCCTCCCGAACAACGCCTCCTGCAGCTGTCGGGGTTTTCGCCCGGTGATGCTGCAGGGGGCGGAACCGAAGTTCAGGTCCGGGGCGATGCTCACGGTAATGACGTCACGATCTCCGGGCGCAGGAGATGGTGGCGCTAGTGGTTACCGCCGCCGCAAACTTCCATGTCAAATTCGCGGGCGTCGGGACTATCGCCGCGCCCGGTCGCAAGGCCTGTAGCGCCTCGTTAGCGCCTCCGGAGGCGTTAATGGGAGGTGCTATGGTCATAGTCAAAGAGTTATACAGCACAGAATGAGGCCCTTCGGCCCATCGTGTCCGCACCGGCCATCAAGCCCTGTCTATTCTAATCTCATTTTCCAGCACTTGGTCCGTAGCCTTGTATGCTATGACATTTCAAGTGCTCATCTGAATGCTTCTTGAATGTTGTGAGGGTTCCTGCCTCTACCATCCTTTCAGGCAGTGAGTTGCAGATTCCAACCACCCTCTGGGTGAAATAGATTTTCCTCAAATCCCCTCTAAACCTCCTGCCCCTTACCTTGAAACTATGCCCCCTGGTTATTGACCCCTCTACTAAGGGGAAAAGTTCCTTTCTATCTACCCTATCTATGCCCCTCATAATTTTGTACACCTCAATCAGGTCCCCCCTCGGCCTTCTCTGCTCTAAGGAAAACAACCCCAGCCTGTCCAGTCTCTCTTCACAGCTGAAACGCTCCAGCCCAGGTAACATCCTGGTGAATCTCCTCTGCACCCTCTCTAATGCAATCACATCCTTCCTATAGTGTGGCAACCAGAACTGCACACAGTATTTCAGCTGTGGCCTAACTAGCGTTTTGTACAGCTCCATCATAACCTCCCTGCTCTTATATTCTATGCCTCGGCTAATGAAAGCAAGTATCCCATATGCCTTCTTAACCACCTTATCTACCTGTCCTGCTGCCTTCAGGGATCTATGTACGTGCACACCAAGGTCCCTCTGATCCTCTGTCCTTCCTAGGGTCCTACCATTCATTGTGTATTCCCTTGCCTTGTTAGTCCTCCCAAAATGCATCCCCTCACACTTTTCAGGGTTAAATTCCATTTGCCACTGTTCTGCCCATCTGACAAGCCCGACTATATCGTCCTGTAGCCTGAGGCTTCCCTCCTCACTATTTACCACTCCACCAATTTTCGTGTCATCTGCGAACTTACTGATCATACCTCCTACATTCATATCTAAATCATTAATGTACACTACAAACAGCAAGGGACCCAGCACCGATCCCTGCGGTACACCACTGGACACAGGCTTCCAGTCACAAAAACATCCTTCGACCATCACCCTCTACCTCATGCCACTAAGCTAATTTTGGATCCAATGTGCCAAATTGCCCTGGATCCCATGGGCTCTTACCTTCTTGACCAGTCTCCCATGCGGGACTTTGTCAAAAGCCTTACTGAAGTCCATGTAGACTACATCAACTGCACTACCCTCGTCCACACACCTAGTCACCCCCTCGAAAAATTCAATCAAATTGGTTAGACATGATCTCCCCCTGACAAAGCCATGCTGACTATCCTTGATTAATCCTTGCCTCTCCAAGTGGAGACTAATTCTGTCCCTCAGAATTTTTTCCAATAATTTCCCTACCACTGATGTTAGGCTCACTGGCCTGTAATTCCCTGGTTTATCCCTACTACCTTTCTTGAATAATGGTACTATGTTAGCTGTCCTCCAGTCCTCTGGCACCTCCCCTGTGGCCAGAGAGGTTCTGAAAATTTGTGTCAGAGCCCCTGCAATCTCCTCCCTTGCCTCACACAGCAGCCTGGGATACATCTCGTCTGGGCCTGGGGATTTATCCACTTTTAAGCTGGCTAAAACCATTAGTACCTCCTCCCTCTCAATACTAATTTGTTCAAGTATATCACAATCCCCCTGCCTGATTTCTATGCCTACATCGTCCTTCTCCATAGTGAACACAGATGCAAAATATTCATTTAAAACCTCACCTACATCTTCCGGCTCTACACACAGATTGCCACTTTGGTCCCTAATGGGCCCTACTATTTCCCTGGTTATCCTCTTGCCCTTAATATACTTATAAAACACCTTGGGATTTTCCTTTATTTTGCCCGCCAGTGTTATTTCATGCCCCCTCTTCGCTCTCCTAATTTCTTTTTTAAGTACCCCGCTGCACTTTCTATACTCCTCTAGGGCTTCCACTGTTTTTAGTCCTTTGTATCTGCTAAAAGCCTCCCTTTTTTTCCTAATCCATTCTTGTATATCACTTGACATCCAGGATTCCCTGGACTTGTTGGTCCCACCCTTGACCTTTACGGGAACATGTTGGCGCTGTACTCTCTCTATTTCCTTTATGAATGACTCCCACTGTTCTGATGTGGATTTTCCTACAAGTAGCTGATCCCAGTCCACTTTGGCCAGATCCTGCCTTATCATATTAAAATCGGCCTTCCCCCAATTTAGAACCTTTATTTCCGGTCCATCTTTGTCCTTTTCCATGACTACCTTAAATCTCACCGAATTATGGTCACTGTCACCAAAATGCTCTCCTACTGACACTTCTACCACTTGCCCGGCTACATTCCCTAGAATTAGGTCCAGTACCACTCCCTCTCTTGTAGGACTTTCTACATGCTGGCTCAAAAAGCTCTCCTGGATACACTTTAACAATTCCGCACCCTCTAAGCCTTTCACACTCTGACTATCCCAGTTAATATTGGAGAAGTTGAAATCCCCTACTATTATTACCCAATTATTTCTACACTTCTCTGAGATTTGCCTACATATCTGTTCCTCTATATCCCCCTGACTGTTTGGGGACCTATAGTACACTCCCAGCAAAGTGCTTGCCCCCTTTTTATTTTTAAGTTCTATCCATATGGCCTCATTAGAGGAACCTGCTAAGATATCATCCCTCCTTACTGCAGTAATTGACTCCTTGATTAATATTGCGACACCCCCTCCTCTTTTACACCCCCCTCTGTCTCGCCTGAAGATTCTATATCCTGGAATATTGAGCTGCCAGTCCTGCCCCTCCCTCAACCATGTCTCTGTGATAGCAACAATATCATACTCCCATGTGTTCATCAACACCTTCAATTCATCTGCCTTACTCGTAAGACTCCTTGCATTAAAATAAATGCCATCCAGCCTTGCCATACTCCCTTGTGCCGTTACATATTTGCTCTGCCTTCCAGACTGACTTGTTTTTTCCTCTATATTTGGCTGTGCATCACCCCCTACTATAGCTCCACTCCGTATCCCATCCCCCTGCCAAGTTAGTTTAAACCCCCCCCCCCCCCCCCAACAGCACTAGCAAACCTCCCCGCAAGGATGTTGGTCCCGTTCCGGTTCAGGTGCAACCCGTCCGACTTGTACAGGTCCCACCTTCCCCAGAAACAGACCCAGTGATCCAGGAAACTAAAGCCCTCCCTCCTGCACCAACTCTTTAGCCACGCATTCATCTGCTCTATCCTCCTATTCCTATACTCACTAGCATGTGGCACCGGGAGTAATCCAGAGATTACAACCTTTGAGGTCCTGCTTTTTAGTCTGCTACCTAGTTCCCTAAATTCTTGTTGCAGGACCTCCTCCCTCTTTCTACCTATGTCGTTGGTACCGAATTTCTCCCCCTTTAACTCTAAACCCAGAAATTCCACCATGCAGTATGATGCTAATGTGCAGTATGAAATTACTTTGTCCCCTATTTAAGTGGCAGCATTAAAATAAACTTGTTAATGTGTCTGTTCAATAGCGGACAAATAATTTAATTACAGCTATACACCAGCACAGTAATATTTGCAGTGACATTTATTGGCTATAGATATGTCTTTGCACACAGTAAAAAGGCGTATTTTCTGTTATATTTCTAGCGTTGACTACTGTTGCAGCTGTCATTCTGACTTGGTGATCAGTTATTCAGGCAATAGTACAGGACATTAGATGGCCACTTTAGAATCTCTTTGTTTATTGACCTCTTGTTATTTTCTTAATGTTCATTAAGATCAAACAAGCTAGAATTTTCTGTTCTTAATAACTTTTGATCATTAAGAAATGCATCTATTAGCTTACCTTGAAAGTTAAGTACACTGGCTGTTTTCAAGCAGGCAGGGTCTGAAAATGGTAGCATATTAGACAGTAATTAATCACATTAATTTCCATGCTTAACATCAAATGCAGATTCCATTAATGGATTCATTAAAGCAGCACATCTGACAATTTGGCAAGGAGAGGGAAGAAAGCTCAAAGCATCTTAATTGCAACCAAAAAGGCTACGCAATATTTATGCCTCCACTGTTTTGTGAAGGTCGTTGGGAAAGCTTGTGTTCTTGTAACCTTTTGTTTCAGGTGATTTATGTCACACTCGCTCATGCATCATAACTAACTGCAGTCGTCCATAAGGGACTGAAATAGAGCAACAGAAGCTGGCATCCTGCCAAGTATCATCCCAATACAACTTGAGATTTAAAACCTTCGCTGCATAATATTAAACGCCACAGAGGGAGTAGGCAAGTCTCGCAATGTTCAGTTTTCCCAATTACTCACTTGAACTTTGCAACATGTTTACTTCAGCAGACTTTTTTCAACAGTAGGAGAAATCAGATGTTCATTTCGTTTTCAAAGAAAGAACTTGCAATTATATAGTGCCTTATCACATTCCCAAAATGTTTCGCATCCGATCAATGACTTTTTTCAGGGCAGTCCCTGTTGTTATTATAGGCAAATGCGGAACTCTATTTGCTCACAACAAGGTCCCAATGGACAGCAATGGAATGAATAATCAGATAATCTGTGTTGGATGAGGGATTAATGCTGGCCAGGCCAACAGGAGAACTTCCCACCCTTTTCAAATAGTGTAATAGGATCTCTTACACATTTCTAAACAGTACCTCCAACAATCTAGCACTCCATCAATACTGCACTGAAGTATCAGCCTAGATTATGCATTGAAGTCCTGGGGTGGGGCTTGAACCTTCAAACTTCTGACTCAGAGGCGAGAGTGTTACCATTAAAGTCAAGTATAACAAAGACAGGCATCATATGTTTGGCTTGTTTGTTGTTGGGAGCACAGAATGAATGATTGGACAAATTGTAGTGGAGCATCTACAGGCAAAGCAGATGTTCTTCAGCCTA
The DNA here is from genome assembly GCA_030390025.1 of Squalus acanthias. NCBI lineage: Eukaryota > Metazoa > Chordata > Chondrichthyes > Squaliformes > Squalidae > Squalus > Squalus acanthias. Next base: position 71,035,826 of record CM059437.1, read on the forward strand.
ATGCAAGCTACAGCAACCCTAGATCAAACGAACGACAGCGAACTCTGCATTGGAACTTCTGCATGCAACAGGCGAAGAACAGGCAACCATAGCAGAGGCAGAGAGTGTGGCGTCACTGCGAGTATGGATAAACCTTGAGAATTAATTTTGTGTTGTATCAGTGGAATTCAGTAAATTAGTCAGAAAATAGATATATTTAATTTCTTATTGCTGTTTTAGCAACTTCTTTCCTGTACTCTGTTTCTGCCTTGACTTATCTTTTCGTACCTGTCTGTGTCTGTCTCTATCTAACTCGCTTTCTCTCATATGTCTATATATACTTGCTCTCAATCTTTTAAGAAAGAAAGACTTTTTTTTTATTCGTTTATGGGATGTGGGCGTCTCTGGCAAGGCCAGCATTTATTGCCCATCCCTAATTGCCCTTGAGAAGGTGGTGGTGAGCCGCCTTCTTGAACCGCTGCAGTCCGTGTGGTGAAGGTACTCCCACAGCGCTGTTAGGGAGGGAGCTCCAGGATTTTGACCCAGCGACGATGAAGGATCGGCGATATATTTCTCAGTCAGGATGGTGTGTGACTTGCAGGGGAACTTGGAGGTGGTGGTGTTCCCATGCGCCTGCTGCCCTTGTCCTTCTAGGTGGTAGAGGTCGCGGGTTTGGGAGGCGCTGCCGAAGAAGCCTTGGCGAGTTGCTGCAGTGCATCTTGTAGGAATACAGTATCTATATCTACACATCTATATTTATACAGCGCCTTTCACGACCACCAAAGCACTCCACAGCCAACGAAGCACTCCCCCGAAGCGCAGCCACTGCTGCAGTGCAGGAAAGAATGCAAACTAAAGCAATTGTGTCTGATAAGGGCACCTGTAAAATCCTGGCAATCTGTCTGGAGGCTGCCCCTTGGGAGCATTTTACAAGCACAGTAGAAACTTCATTCCCAGGAACAGCGCACATGTAACCGAGGCTTCCATAGATCAACTGCCCTTCATGTTATTTCTTCCCCCAAATTTTATTAACTAAAAATTACAGTCAAGCAGTGAAATATTTATCAATCTGTTAATAAGTCCCTAATTCAATGCCATGGTTGATATTCCTAAAACATGATGAGATATAGATAAACAGAAAATTACATTTAATTAAAAATACAAATACAAGGCTTGACACAGTCATTTGAAAGGGTTATTTCATAAGTGATATAATTGAATGCTCATATCAAATGTAAATCCCTTTAAGTGTCACTAATTAAATGAGAGTAATATTAATGAATCTGCTTTACACAGGAAGATTGAATCAGTGGGGACCTAGTTTACCCAGTGTTCTTAGTAGGCCTCCTTGTCATAGCAATGCAGATGAACATATTACGTGCGGACAGCGTGCTTTGTCCAGAGTAATAGCTACTAGTTAAAGAACATACACAGATTGTGAGAAAAGTGAATGTAGAAAAAGAATTTACTACTGGAGGTCAATAGCCTTTAAAACTATAGATATAGTTACAAATCATCTTGACACCTTCAATAACATGTTGAGTTGAAGGTAGTTCTTGCTCATCATGGTCAATATTTATTCCTCAACTAACATCATTAAACAGATTATCTGGTTATCTATTTCAGTGCTATTTGTGGGACCTTGATGTGTGCAAATTGGCTGCCACGTTTCCCACATTAAACAGTGACTACGCTTTTTTTTAAATTCGCTTATGGGATCTGGGCGTCGCTGGCAAGGCCAGCATTTATTGCCCATCCCTAGTTGCCCTTGAGAAGGTGGTGGTGAGCCACCTTCTTGAACCGCTGCAGTCCGTGTGGTGATGGTACTCCCACAGTGCTGTTAGGGAGGGAGTTCCAGGATTTTGACCCAGTGACGATGAAGGATCAGCGATATACTTCTAAGTCAGGATGGTATGTGACTTGGAGGAGAACTTGGAGGTGGTGGTGTTCCCATGCACCTGCTGCCCTTGTCCTTCTAGGTGGAAGAGGTCGCGGGTTTGGGAGGTGCTGCCGAAGAAGCCTTGGTGAGTTGCTGCAGTGCATCTTGTAGATGGTACACAATGCAGCCACGGTACGCCGGTGGTGGAGGGAGTGAATGTTTAAGGTGGTGGATGGGGTGCCAATCAAGCGGGCTGCTTTGTCCTGGATGGTGTCGAGCCTCTTGAGTGTTGTTGGAGCTGCACTCATCCAGGCAAGTGGAGAGCATTCCATCACACTCCTTACTTGTACCTTGTAGATGGTGGAAAGGCTTTGGGGAGTCAGGAGGTGAGACACTCGCCGCAGAATACCTAGCCTCTGACCTGCTCTTGTTGCCACAGTATTTATGTGGCTGGTCCAGTTAAGTTTCTTGTCAATCGTGACCCCCAGGATGTTGATGGTGGGGGTTTCGGCGATGGTAATACCATTGATTGTCAAGGGGCGGTGGTTAGACTCTCGCTTGTTGGAGATAGTCATTGCCTGGCACTTCTGTGGCGCGAATGTTACCTGCCACTTATCAGCCCAAGCCTGAACGTCATCCAGGTCTTGTTGCATGCAGGCATGAACTGCTTCATTATCTGAGGAGTTGTGAATGGTGCCGAACACTGTGCAGTCATCAGCAAACATCCCCATTTTATGCCTTATGTTGGAGGGAAGGTCATTGATGAAGCAGGTGAAGATGGTTGGGCCGAGGACACTGCCCTGAGAAACTCCTGCAGCGATGTCCTGGGGCTGTGATGATTGACCTTCAACCACCACAACCATCTTCCTTTGTGCTAGGTATGACTCCAGCCTGTAGAGCGTTTCCCCCCCGATTCCCATTGACTTCAGTTTTACTAGGGTTCCTTGATGCCACACTCGGTCAAATGCTGCCTTGATGTCAAGGGCAGTCACTCTCACCTCACCTCTGGAATTCAGCTCCTTTGTCCATGTTTGGACCAAGGCTGTAATGAGGTCGGAAGCCAAGTGGTCTTGGCGGATCCCAAACTGGGCATCAGTGAGCAGGTTATTGGTGAGTAAGTGCCGCTTGATAGCATTGTCGATGACACCTTCCATCACTTTGCTGATGATTGAGATAGGCTGATGGGGCGGTAATTGGCCGGGTTGGATTTGTCCTGCTTTTTGTGGACAGGACATACTTGGGCAGTTTTCCATATTGTCGGATAGATGCCAGTGTTGTAGCTGTACTGGAACAGCTTGGCTAGATGTGCGGCTAGTTCTGAAGCACAAGTCTTCAGCACGATAGCCAGGATGTTGTTGGGGCCCATAGCCTTTGCTGTATCCAGTGCACTCAGCCGTTTCTTGATATCACGTGGAGTGAATCAAATTGGCTGAAAACTGGCTTCTGTGATGGCGGGGACCTCAGGAGGATGCCGATTCTTTTGGAAGGTAACCTGATGGAGAGTTTCAGTAACATTTGAACCTGATGAAATCTACTTCAAAAACAGTAGCCTAGAATTTCGGTTGTGCAGGACCCAATATGTCGTGTGGCCTGCACGGGCTCAGTCTGTACCGGAAGTGTGCTGCATGCCATATTGGTAACAGCGCCCGGGGCACCTGCCTGAAACTGGCATTAGGGCCATTGTTTATCCAAATCGGGCCCCTAACACCTGTTTCAGGCCTGTTTGTAAAATTCCTTTATGACTGACTGCAGCATGCCACCCAGAGGGTAAGTTCAAAGTTTTTCACTTTGTAATTTGGGCGTGATTCAATCTCTAAGCCCATATTTCTATTAACAAAAGAGGATTTATAATGCCCATTCCAGTAGGTTGCTCATGGCATTGCTAATAGTGAGTCGAAGGGTACAGTAGTATCTGTATCTGGAGAAGGGTGACCCAAGAGTTTGTCAGCATTGGTGTGGGCCCTGGCGATTAGCAGCACTGGGTAGGGGGGAATGTTAATGTTTAGTAACACTCCAGGGTGGGGGGGGGGGGGGGGGTGGGATTGAGTGGTTTGGCGGCAATGCCGACGTGCCTTGGGAGGTTGTACTACATTATGTAAATCAAGTTGTTGTTGTTGTTGGGGAGATGTTGGAATTTTTCAAATACAGTGGGGAGGAGATCCTGAGGGGCAGCATTTCATAGAATCATAGAAAGTTACAGCACGGAAGGAGGCCATTTCGGCCCATTGTGTCCGCGCCGGCCAACAAAGAGCCATGCAGCCTAATCCCACTTCCCAGCTCTTGGTCCGTAGCCCTGCAGGTTAGAGCATCCCAAGTGCGCATCCATTTGAGGAAGGGTTGTGGGATTTGACAGCCTTGAACAAAGAAGGTCTTGGAGTTTAGCATAAGTGCCATGGGGGAGACCTCGGGGTTTGGTAGCAGTGGGGAGGGAGAGGTCTTGGGGCTGCATATTATTAAATTGGAACATAGGAACGTTAGGAACAGGAGTATGACATTCAGCCCCTCGGGTATGCTGCACCATTCACTTACATCATGGCTGATCTGCACCTCACCTCCACTTTCCTGCCTTTGCTCCGTATCCCTTGATACCCTTACCTAACAAAAATCTATCGATCTCAGTCTTTTAGTCTCCAATTGTTCTAGCATCCACAGCCTTTTGGTGGAGAGAGTTCCAAATTAACCTTTGTGTGAAAAAGTGCTTCCTGATTTTGCGCATGAATGGCCAAGCTCTAATTTAAGATTATGTCCCCTTGTTCTTGATTCCCCAGCAGAGGAATTAGTTTCACTGTATCTACCCTATCAAATCTCTCAGCATTTTAAACACCTCGATCAGATTGCCCCTCAATCGCCTATACTCAAAGGAATGCAAGCCAAGTTTATGTGACCTGTCCTCATAATTTAACCCTCCAAGCCCCAGTATCATTCAGCGAGCACAGCTTCATAATTAGATCTTTACATAAACAACTGTTTACAATGTTTCAGTATGCACAAGAAAGCACAGGTCCTACAATTAATTCCTTTGTTGTCGTCTTTGAGTTATGCTCCCTGAAGTAAATAACAAGTGACAACAAATCTGAAACTTTACCCGAAAAGAGCTTTTTTAAATTAAATCTTCAAGCATTTGGAAAAGTGAAGAAACTCATAAATTCTGTTCCGTGTTGAGGAAAGATACACTGAGAGTTGCAGTGAGACTGGCAGAGCCCCCAGAGAGTAGGCGTCAATGGCTGAACGCAGCCGATTATGTTGCTTCTCTTGGGGTTTTGCCAGTTTCCAACCATATCTATGGCAGGAAACCAGAAGAACCCCCATGGAATACAAGGCCATTTTCTGTAAACAATAATTATGTCTGATTCCTCAAAACAAATTAAACAAAAGCCTGCAGGATACGAAGACCTCCTCTAGCTGAATTTTGGCAAAGCTAAGGCCACCCTCTTCTGCTCTCATCAGCCTCTGTGCCTCTCATCTCGATTCCATCAACCTCCCTGGCTGCCATCTCAAGCTGAATCAAGGTGCAGAGCCTTAGCATCCTGCTCGACCTCAAACTCAGCTTCCTTCCTGACATCCCTTCAGTTACTAAAACTGCTTTCTTCCACCTCCCACTATTGCCTGCTGCAATCCTATCTTTCCCTTTCCACTGGTGAAATCCTACTCCGTGTCCTCGTCACTTTAAGGCTTGGCGTCTCTAACCTCCTTATCTTTCTGACTTCCCCATCTCAACCCTCAACAAGCTTCAATTCATTCAAAATGCTTTGTCACCTGCACTAAGCCTCAAGTTTCCATGCCCCGGCAGCTGATTTCAAAATTTTCATCATCGTTTTAAAATCTCCCCATTGTCTCAGACAACCCTAATTCATGACCTCCTTTTGCCTTTCATCCGAGGCCATATGTTCTACTTTTCCAATACCAAACGCCTCCTCACCCCTTATTGCCTCCGCTCTTCCATTGGTGTTGCTCATTCAGCTACTATGCTCCTGCCCTCTGGAATTCTGCACTCAGTTCCCTCTACCTTTCCATTTCCTTCCCTGTTTCTGAAAACTCGACTCTTCAACCAGGCCTTTGGTTTCCCCATCCTAACATCTCCAATTTTTCCCTTTCCCCATGCTCGGTGTCTACCATATTATTGTAAAGTGCTCTGAGGCATCTTCTTCCAGATGAGGAGTTCTATATAAATGCATGTAATTATTATCATTGTAATCACCCTTTTTAATTCTCTGCACTTAGCTTTCTTTCTGATGTAAAAATCAAGCTTAACCTGCAAAAGGCTCTTCAAAGACTATTCGCCAGCTTGTTTTGAAATCATTTGGAAAACAAAGAAACTCATAAAGTGTAGTATAGCATTAAGGGACGCGTACTCCAGTTGCACTGCAGAAATAATACTGATGCATCCTGAGAAACATAGAAACATAGAAACTAGGAGCAGGAGTAGGCCATTCGGCCCGTCGAGCCTGCTCCACCATTCAATACGATCATGGCTGATCATCCAAATCCAGTACCCTGTCCCTGCTTTCCCACACAGAATCCCCATCGAGCCTGCACCGACACATATCCCACCCTATCCCCGTAACCCCACGTATTTAATTCCCCCTAACATATCCCATCCTATCCCCGTAACCCCACATATTTAATCCCCCCCCCTAACACTAAGGGTCAATTTATCATAGCCAAATCAACCTAACCCGCACATTTTTGTTGCATATTACTGTATCATCAGACACTGGCATTCTAGAAATTACAGCTGAAAGAGTGAAGGCTTTGGCAAAAAATATTAAATTAATATTGAAGTAATTTGAGAGAGGCTGAGGCCTCCAAGTAAAAACATTAGTAAAGGTATGCAAAGACATAGTAAGCTTAATCATATGTAATTTTTAAATATTTTTATTATGTTAGAAATCTTATTTTGAGCCTGCAGCCTGGGGGAGAAAACGATGGAGGGACAATTGTCAATAAGTATTCTGAGTGATTTGCCTTTCCTTTCTTTTATTGGTAGGTTCTCCTGATTGGTCATTCAAGATTGGTTGGCCTCTTAAGCCCTGCTTTCCTTCCTTTTCATTTATACTTTCCCCAGCTGCTCAGTTCCGAGTCTTTGTTGTTTTACATTGCCCAATCAAAATGTGTTACACCAGTGCGTGATGCCAGAGTGTGACATAAAGGACATGGAATAATGTGCTATCCTACCATTTTTAATAATATATAATAATCATAGAAAATATTAAAAGAAACCTTTATTTTAAAATGAGACCAGATTAATTTCACTAGCGTCCAAATTCTGGTTTTGGCCACCATTTTACATAAATCCAGTTCGACAAAGAAGTGCTGATGAAATTGAGAATCTGGGAATTTTTCTGCCGTAGTGACATGTCCCCGTAACATTCTTAGGTGTTACATAACATTTCTCAGTGTAAAAACTGAGAACCTTGTGCAGAAGAGTATTGTCAATAATTACAACATTGATACTTGGAGAGTTTATCAACTTCCTGAAAGAAAACAACTACCAGCTAATCCCAAGAATCCCGAACTCCATTTGATTTGATGTTCTACATCGACAGTAAAATTGGAAAGTTCAGTCCTCAGTGTGGACTTGTATCGTTTTGTCTTGTAGATTCAATTAGTCACATGCTGAAGTAAAAGAGTTGCAGAAAATCATTGAGGTATAACCCACTACTGCAGAGTCTGAAGCACCACTGCCAGAAAATAATTAATGTGGGATTCAGTATAACTCCAGCCTGGACCATTTAGCATCCCAAAGTGAAGCAAATCAGTGAAAATATTAATAGCATCTAACTGAATAAGTCGCCTCTGCTCTTTACTGTGTTTCAATGAAATACCTGTAGTAATTCTAACTTGAATAATTAAAAAGCCAATTGGGGTTCAGGCTTTTCATTGCAATATTGTCTTGACACCTTTGACTACCTCCTTTCAGAAAGCTGGTATTTTTTTAATGGTGGTTTAAACATTTCTGTTAAATCAAAACCAGGAGGGTTGTTAAAATTTATCAGCCTAGAAATTGCTGTGTGTGATATCAGTGCACAAAAGCTTATTGTGTTTGTATGACATTGCCTCTTCTGCTATTTTAACAAAAGGCATTCAACCATTTATTTTAAATAGGTTAATTCCTCCATTAAAATAGCAGACATGCATTGTGTTACAAAGGCATTAATTGTATATTTCACACATAATTTCAAGCTGCTGCCTTCAGAGATTTTGCCTTTGCTTTCAGAATAAACAGTTTACAGAGCTGCACAGTCCTGTGGAGTATAACACTGTGGCATTTTAGTGTGAGTGTGATTGTGTCTGTGTGTGTGAGAGAAGAGAGATCAAGGTGGGAGAATATTGTCTTAAAGATCTAGATAGAGAGTAGATAAGGGATGTCAATGCTGATGAAGATTTCATACTTTTGGTATCCAGTATCAGTAGCAGGTACTCCTGGGCCATGTATAACATTGGTTAGATGCAGAGTGCCCAGCACTCTCCCTCTGCAACATTCCATTTTCCACACTAGAGTCTAAAAAACAAGGACTTGCATCTATATAGCTCCTTTCACAACTTCAGGACATCCCACAGTGCTTTACGGCCAAAGAAGTACTTTTGAAGTGTAGTCACTGGTGTAATGTAGGGAAAGGCAGCAGCCAATTTGCAATGAGATAAATGACACGATCATCTGTTTTTGTTTCTAATGGCCAGGACACTCAACTGCTCTTCTTTGAATAGTGTCAGAGGATCTTTTATGTCCACCTGAGAGGGCAGACATTGGTTTAATGTCTCATCTGAAAGCTGACCCCCTCCGACTCCCTCAATACTGCACTGAGCCTGGATTATGTGCTCCAGTTTCTGCATTGGGGCTTGAACCTATAACCTTCTGAGTCAGAGGCGGGGAGTGCTGCTCATCCTGCAAATAATGTTCAATTATACCATGTGTACTGTGGACATTTGTCTACCAAGACCCATATTGAGACTGTGCATATAATTTTACTTACGACCTTACAACCACCAGTAACTCGGCTTTTATTCAATCAGTTGCTCAATTTCTACTACTCTTCTAAAGTAATCTGATCTGTAACCCTCTGAGATAAAGTTGAAGGTACCTTGACGTTAGTTGAGCTATACTGAACTGAATTCAATTCTGTGCTCTATATGGCAGTGACATTCTGTGTTTAACAGTGAGTGGGAGAAGGTCTGCTTCTGTCCGTAATTAACAGCCTGCTAACAAAACCACGTTCTCAGAAATAGTATGCAATGCCTTCTCACAATTTTGGTAGTGGATTATGAATTACAAAGATATCATTAAAGGAAGAATGTCACCCCCTGCCCCATGTAATTAGTAAAGTGTATATGGGACCCGAGCATGATATTAGTGGTCACGGTTAATTTGCTCGTGGTTGAGTCTACAGTATCAAACTGCGAGTCTACATTATCAAACTGCGTAGACTTTGCCAGTTAATTTTATCTTTAAAACAATTCTCTTCCCTTTCTTTCACTTTTTCTATCTGCCTTTTCCTTTTCCCAGTACTGTTTTGCCTATCCTCTACACCCTTTCTAAAATGTATGATCTTAATTGCCAACCTCTTTTAGATCGCCTTCCTGTGGAGGGTTTCAATACAACAGGGTAGATTTTTGGCTCTAGGTACCCACTTTGCCTGTCTTTCCTGTCCTGGGCACTTGCCTGGCCTGGGGGAATTGGCACAGACCTGCTAGTTGGGCCTTGCACCTCCGAGATGGGAGTAAATGGGAGTGCGGTTCTGGAGCCATGGAGATCAGCAGCCAGAAGGTCCCGTGTGCTTCGAAACATTGTGTGGGTTTGCTTGGAAACAGTTTCTGACATTATCTTCAGCACAACCACAGACTCTCCGGTCAGTGGGGATCCAAAGGCAGGCCATAGCGCCCAGTTTCTGGGGTGCCCTTTGAGTGGATCCTAAGGAAGGTGAGACTGAAGGCCCGGCCCACCTCATTAAAACACTAACACTGGGCCTACCTCTACATTATTAGAAGGAGCCCTAGGAAATCGCAGGGCCGTGCTGTTGAGGATGGAGATCTTAAATAAGAGGGCAATTTCAACCCAACCCGCCGTCGGGAAACTGACGCGATCGGGTGGAACGCTGGTTTTGCACCTCGCTTAATTTTAATATTGGGCGGGGCGTAAAATCCGCGTTCCACCCAATCCCGTGGGTTTCCCACCTGCCGAGTTAGGTTAAAGGTACCCCCGATGTGTCTCTGTCCTTTTCTCCTCTGTCCTGCACCTGGGGAGTGCTGATTGCTCACATGGATCAAATTTATCTGTTCAACTTTGTGGGTTATCCTACCTTTCCTTGTATTAAACATATTTTTGCTACATCACCTCAAATGAGAACAGAAATAACAATGGTCCTGATATTTACCGGGTGGGTGCGGGGGGAAGCGGGGGCTCGTGTTTATGGGGAGGACCTGCCGAATTTAATGGCAGGACCTCATTTCGCATGTTTTTACTCCATCTCCGGTCAGACTGAGAGGCTGGCCAGCTGCCAGGCGGGAAAGCCTGTGGTAGAAGGCCGCAGCCGGCGCTGGGGACGGTCCTCTGAAATTGCAAAAGGTCAGGGCACGGTGGGAGGCTCGGAGTGCGGCAGCAAGGAGGGAGGGAGGGAAAGATCGGGTCATCGTGGAGGGGGGTCGGTAAATCACGTAGGAGTCTGAAGATCGCCCTGGGGTCGGAAGATCATGGCAGCAGGTTTGCTTGAGGGGCCGGGAAAGCACTTCTGCTCCTCCTGGCCCACAAGCAGTGCTTTTAAAAACCACTTACCTGCTGCAGCCGGCAACTCCCGCCATCCTTCAGCTGCCAGGTTCACCGAGCCCTGGGAAACCGGCCGGCCTGCCCGCCAGCTTTGAATTTAAATGGCTGCCAAAATCTGAGGAACGCAGCCTTATTTAACTGTTATAATCACGGGCCCGCCTCTCCAGAGTGGGTCATTCAGACGCCCCCAAACTCGCTCCGGTTAAACGGGAAGTTGGCGTGTTGGGGTCGGGTTTCACATATTTACCGATTTAACCCCCCCCCAGCCTCTCCTACCCATCATCGCGTGGGAGGGTAAATTACCCCTAGTGGATGTGTAAGCTTGGAAGACCCAGGTGAAAGAGGATCAGGAAAAAAATGTGTTGATTAAAGAAAAACATCAAACAAGTGGCGTTGAATGTGAATGTGTTTACTGAGCATTAATCTGACTTATAAATATGGGCTAACCTAACTAGCTATGCCACTAAGTTATTGTTGGAGTAAAATGGTTGTGGTATCAATGTTGGTCCAAACTGTCAGCCTTGGTTCAGTAGCAACACGCACGCCTCTGAGTCAGAAGATCTTGGGTTCAAGGCTATCGAATCTAGGTGGACACTCCAGTGCAGTACTGAGGGAGTGCTGTACTGCGGAGGGTGCCGTCTTTTGAATGAGATGTTAAATCAAGGCCCCATTTGCCCCTCTCGCGTGGATGTAAAAGATCCCATTGAAGGTGAGCAGGGAAGTTCTCCCGGTGTCCTGGCCAACATTTATCCATCAACCAACATTGCTGGAACAGATTAACTGGTCATTTATCTCGTTTCTGTTTGTGGGACCTTGCTGTGCATACATTAGCTGTTGCATTTCCCTGTATTAGACTGCACTTCAAAGGGTACTTCGTTGGCTGTGAAGTGCTTTGGGATGTCTTATCATTGTGAAAGGCACAATAGAAATGCAAGTTCTTTCTTCTAGCATAATTATACTAATAAACTGGATAATCCATCAGTAGCTCAAACGGATTTATTCATTGATCCACTGTTTTGCTGGACAGGAGTTCAGGTTGAACATGGTGCTAAAGCACTCTAGCCCCGATGATCCAACCTGTATTTCCATGTGGGGGTGGGTCAGTGCTGGGAGCGCTGCTGTTATTCTTACAAGCCTTGATTTTTTTTTGCATTAGTGTCAACGCCTGCACTTGCCTTCATATTCGTTTTTAATTGGATTGTATTTCTACCAACAATATTGTTGTTGACTCTCGAGGGTGAAGTGCTGGAGCTGTTAATGAGCTCCCAAATAAAATAAATTACTGAGCAGACAAAGGAATGAAACTACAGATTTTTCCCTTCATTAGTGAGATGTAGTTACGATATCATCGGCTCCAGCTGAGAAAATGAGCTCTTAAAGGTCAAAGTGTAAGGCTACAACTTAGTATAATGTTGAATAAGAAAATTAATTTGCTTCCCTAAATGATTAGAGTGTATGTGCCCTAATTTTCTAATACGCTTTCACACAAAATATAAACACTTAGGCCTAGAAATTGGCCTCCTTAGCGCCTCCTGTTAGCGACTCTGGGGGGCGATAATGGGGCATTAACGACTTACCGCCTGGGCGCGGCAGAATGAACGACTCCCGCTAAATTGGCCGAGAGGTTTGTGGCGGTGGTAACACTTTGCGTCACCAACCTCCTGCCCCCGGAGATCGTGACGTCATTATCCTGCGCATCGCCCCGGTAGCGCCCCGGACCCGAACTTCGGCTCCGCCCCCTGCAGCATCGGCGAGCGAAAACACCGACAGCTGCAGGAGGCGTTGTTCGGGAGGCCGGGCGCTTCGGGGGCACAAGTTAAAGGGGACGTTGGCACGGTCAGTATAAAAATTGTTGCAATGCATTATTTCAAGTTTTTCCATTTTTGTTGGGCCGCGATCGATCAGCCCGGCGCTCTGCTGCGGTGCATGGGGCTGATCGGGCCGGATCGCAGCTGCCGTCAGGGACCAGCTCACTGGTCCCAATGCAGAGCCTGCAGCGATGGCCCTTCCCTTTAAGGGAGGGAAGGCGGCTCGGATCACGGCAGTGCTGCACGGGACATTGTGCAGCGCTGCACCACTACCGCCCCGCCTGCGTCCTTTAGCGCTCCAGGAAGGAAATGAAGCGCTTGATTTAGCACTCCACTTCCTTCCTGGAGCGCTAACACCAAATTTAGAGAAAGCTGAGAATCATTAGTGCCTGAGGCTAATTTTTCCAGCTTTCAAAAGTCAACGCCCCAAACGGGGCGCTCCCGAATTTCTCCCCCGTAATGGGAGTTCCCTTGGTGGTCCATATCAACACGGGCAATATTATTGCACAGTATAATGTTTCAATGATTCATGGAGGTACTTTGATGTGGGTTGAAATGACCTTCGAGAGATTTGCTCCCACATTCTGTGGCAGGGAGGAAAGAAGGCGCAGATACTGCATGTATACTGTCTTTAACATCAAAAAGAAAACACAGCAGTTTAATGAATTGATTTAAAATAGTTTTGACATACACCATGCAGATTGAGGAGATCCATGTTTCAATCCCTGATCAGCGCTGATTTAGTTAATAATGCCCAGGGCAGTGGTGGGATTACCACTATTGGCCTCAGCATACCCAGGCAAGAGAGGGTTTCCACTCCTGATCACGATCCAGTGACTCCTGCTGCAAGTTGACATGTGTGGATGTCAGCATGAGAACAGGACCAGGCTCACCTGTGGCACCCTCCATGGTTGAATAGCCTGTTAACACTCATAGACCAAGGTCAGTGATGAACAGTTACCAGGGTGAGGGGGGTTGGAGGGTTGCTGGCACCCATGGAAGTGGATCCCAGTCTGAGCCTCTATCTTCAAGAGAAGGGGAGAAATATATCAAATAATTTAATAAGTATAATTACCAGTATGTAACCCCCCTCAAGTGAACCATCCGCTGTTTCACTGATGTGCAACACTGAATTGCCATGGAAACATAACGCCTTCTACATGAGTCAGCGCTCAGCTCGTTGAAAGTATCTTTTGATGTACACGAATCCCGTTATGACTCTTAAGCGACCCATAATATGATCTTTATTGCCATAGCACTGCTGCACTTCAGGAACTGCCTCCTCATATTATGGAATGCTGAAGGCTGAGGCCTTCTTAGCCCACCGTGTGATCAGAAAGTGCCTATTGGCACTGAGAACCTTCGCACCAGTTGTACGCGAGGCTCATTAAGGGCCTAAAACTATTTTAAATATACAAGGCCCCATAACGCAGCTGCAGCATGTGAACAGCATTCCAGTTGTTCAATGGCTGTATAAACAGACAATGCAAGGGAGGCCTGATTCCACCATCACGCACCTTGGGCCTTTGCTCTTTAAAAGGCCTGATTTGCTTGGAGTTGATCTGAGTACCTGCTGTGCATTTTCCCACCTCTTTTAGAGCAGTTCAGCTACTTTGCTGTTTTGCCACAAACTTACCGTCCGCTTCTGAAAGCTGCTCTACATCTGCTGGTTCTGTTTGTTTCCCTCGGGATATTTCATTGTGTACTGCCTGTATGAATATCTCTCTGGGCATCCTTTGTACGTACAGGGCTTGGAGAAGGAGACAACGAAATGATGTATTGCCAGATCGGTGGGTTTGCATCTTAGACATGGGAATGTATAGGATCAGAAAAGTTCCGGAGTTTTCAAGAACAGAATCATTTGGGACCTGTCCTAGGCCGCCACCCATGGATATCTGGACATGGCTGAAGGCACCTGCACACACAGACTTAGGGGGTCATTCTAACCTAACCCACCCCTCGGGAAAGTGATCATGTGCAACGCTGGTTTTACACCTCGCCCGATTTTTTTTTTCTCCATTGAAGGTAATATTGGGCGAGGTGTCAAACCGGCTTTCCACCCAATCTCATGGGTTTCCCGCCCAGCGAGTTAGGTTAAAATTACCCCCCATGATTCTCAAAGACGGCCATTAGAGAACTGTGCAAAATCCTGCAACCAGACTTGCAAACCACAGCGCTGGCAAAGGCTGTGAAGGTAAAGCTGCACTGAACTCTCTTATGCCTGGGTCCTTGAAAACAACCGCAGGAGATATCTGGCAACCTGTAGAGCACAATTACTTCTTGCAGGCCACAGATGAATTCTTTTCCCAGCCAGTGAATGCATTAATTTCCCCATGCAGCAACATGATAGGGTCCTGTACTTTTATCGTCTGGCGGGATTCCCCGAAATGCAAGTCATTTTTTTTTTGTTTGTTCTCAGGATGTGAACAATACTGGCAAAGCTACATTTATTGTCCATCCCTAGTTACCCTGACAACTGAATAGCTTGTTAGGCCACTTCAGAGAGCATTAAGAGTCAACCACACTGTGCCAACTAGCGTCACATGTAGGCTAGACTGTTAGAGGTGGTTAGAGAAATGCAGGGAACAGCACCAACCGCTGTACATGACCTTCTTTGACCTCACAAAGGCCTTCGACCACCGTGAAGAATTATGGAGTGTCCTCCTCAAATTCGGCTGCCCTCAAAAGTTTGTCACCATCTTCCGCCTGCTTCACGACGACATGCAAGCCGTGATCCTTACCAACGGATCCACCACAGACCCAATTCACGTATGGACCGGGGTCAAGCAAGGCTGTGTCATCGCACCAACGCTCTTCTCGATCTTCCTGGCTGCAATGCTCCATCTCACCTTCAGTAAGCTCCCCGCTGGAGTGGAGCTAATCTACAGAACAAACGGGAAACTGTTCAACCTCCGTCGCCTCCAATCCAGATCCAAGGTTGTCCCATCCTCTGTCATCAAATTACAGTATGCAGACGACGCTTGCATCTGCGCACACTCTGAGGCCGAACTCCAAACCATTGTCAACACATTCACCGAAGTGTACGAGAGCATAGGCCTTACACTAAACATCTGTAAGACAAAGGTCCTCTACCAACCTACCCCTGCCACACAGTACTGCCCCCCGATTATCAAAATCCACGGTGAGGCCTTGGACAACGTGGACCACTTTCCATACCTCGGGAGCCTACTGTCAACAAGGGCAGACGTCGATGACGAAGTCCAACACCGCTTTCAGTGTGCCAGTGCAGCCTTCGGTCGCCTGAGGAAGAGAGTGTTTGAAGACCAGGACCTCAAACCCAGCACCAAGCTCATGGTCTACAGAGCAGTAGTGATACCTGCCCTCCTGTATGCTTCAGAGACATGGACCATGTACAGCAGGCACCTCAAAGCACTGGAGAGGTACCACCAATGCTGCCTCCGCAAGATCCTGCAAATCCATTGGCAGAATAGGCGCACCAACATCAGTGTTCTCGCTCAGGCCAACATCCCCAGCATCGAAGCTTTGACCACGCTCGATCAGCTCCGATGGATGGGTCACATCGTCCGCATGCTCCCAAAACAAACGCTCTACTCGGAGCTCCGACACGGCAAGAGAGCCCCAGGTGGGCAGAGGAAACGCTTCAAGGACACCCTCAAAGCCTCCTTGAAAAAGTGCAACATTCCCACCGACACCTGGGAATCCCTGGCCCAAGACTGCACAAAGTGAAGGAGAAGCATCCGGGAAGGCGCCGAACACCTCGAGTCTCTTCGCCAGGAGCAAGCGGAAGCTAAGCACAAGGAGCAGAAGGAGCGCACGTCAACCCAAGCAGCCCCACCCAACCGCCCCTTCAACCACCGTCTGCCCCACCTGTGACAGAGATTGTGGGCTGGATTTTCATTGACCTGTGGAGGTGGGTTTGGAGGCGTGTGGGGGGTTAAAATTGCGAAAACTGGCGGGCGGGCATGAGCCCGCCTCCATCCCGCCTCCACGCAATTTTCATTAAATTGTGTCTGCTGGTCCCGACTCCGTCCCGCCTCCAAGAGGCGGGATAGGCTGTTAAGGCCCTTAACAAGCACTAAATTGCCTCTATAATGCCATTTTGAAAGGCCTTTGTGATTTTAACCCTTTTTCTACGTGAAGCACACCTGTTCTGAACCACAAATGTGAAACCTGGCGGGAGCACATTTGGATAGCTGACTATCAGCTGCAGGTCCACTATTACAACGGAGATGTGTAGGAGGAGGAGGAGGAGGAGACAACATATCTGGGAGTGGTGGTGGTGGTGCAAAAATAACTGGGAGCAGACTTAGGGCTGCTGATACTCATTTTGCCTCCAGGTCCTCTCACAGCAAAGGCCAGGCAGTCTTTGCAGACCTTCAATGCAGCAGCAATGATGACATCATCAGAGGCGACTTTCAGACTGAAAACACTAATTGGTTCATGGGTTCCCACATGCTGGAACTTAATTTCCCAATTAGGTGAAAATCGCATCAATCTCCCACATCCAATTGCAGTCGGGTGGATAACACGAAAAGTGGATAACACGACCCCAGTATCAAAATCCAGCCCTGTCGGTCCTGCATTGGACTCATCAGTCACCTGAGAACTCATTTTTAGTGTGGCAGCATGTCATCCTCGGTTCCGAGGGACTGCCTAAGAAGAAGAAGAAGGTTCCCTTCCCTAAAGGACATTTGTGAACCAGTTGGAATTTTAGAAAAGTCCAGCAGTTTTCATGGTCATTTTTCTGGTGCAGCCATCAATTACCAGCTTTAATGACTTCGATTTCATAATTTGCAATAATACGATTTGAACTCGTGACCTTCAGATTGCTAGTCTGGTACCATAAGCACAACACTATCCGACCCTTAGATTAGTGATGGCATGTATGTGAAGAGGAAAGGGATCTTAATATGACTTTAAGTGTAAAACGTTAATGAAGGGTATGCACTTTTGGGTAAGGACTTACTAGTTTACTCTACTGGCTGACCTTGTTTTAAATGGATCGCATATATTTCTATTCACTGTAGGACGAAGTACTTAATTTTGTGAGTAGCTGTATTTTCATTCCGTACAGTTCACCTTTGGGAAATCTATGGTGCTATTTTGGGAGAATAGTTTTAAAAGAAAATTAATAGGACCATTTTACTTACTCTGTGGAACCTGGGATAATTTTCAATTGCATACCTTCGCTGCCTTTTTCATAGCAGCCTGTGTACTTTGTGACACATCAGTAGTCATTTCAGCGGGGCATGTAAATGATACAGATGTGACCGAGAGTCTTCATCATCATCAGTAGTGGCTCCTGCCATCCCCTTGCTGCGGGACACTCCCTCAGTAAGGACAGGAATCCATGTGGAAGCAAACCAGTGGTCACAATAATGTTGTTGAATCCCTGCGTTACCTGGTTCTCCAATACTGTGGATCCAGACAAGACAATCTGCTTTACATTGGAGCCCGGTCATGCCACTTGTTAATGACGCTATGGCTGAGCTTAGGACCTTGGTCAAGGAGGGCTCTGCTGCAGAGCACCCTGGTGGAATGGCCATGCTCTCCGTGGTGATCTGCAGCTTGTTCAAGCAGGGATGCACAACTGCTCTGACTTGCATTTATACAGCACCTTACACAACCTCAGGACGTCCCAAAGTGCTTTACAGCCATTTCTCTTTTGAAGTGTAGTCACTGTTGTAATGTAGGAAACACGGCAGCCAATTTGTGCACAGCAAGGTCCCGCGAACAGCAAAGTGACGAAGACCAGATTATCTGTTTTAGTGATGTTGGTTGAGCTCTTCTTTGAATAGTGCCGTGGGATCTCTTATGAGAGGGCAGAAAGGGTTGATAGGAGAAAGAAAAGCAAAGGATGATTCTGGCCATAAGCTAGGGGGAGGCCTCCAACCTCACTCTCCCCAACTCCCCATATTGCATCCATGCTCATCGTCTCCCAGGACCTACTGCTCATAATGATTCAAGGGTAGTAGCTGACCCCCGGTCTGCGTGTGTTGGCACTGGTTATACACGGCCTTCTCCTGAAAGCAGAATGGAAAGTAACATATGCTGGAATGAGGACTATCAGAGAAGATGTGTTTGACATGTGCCCAGACCAGCAGCCACCTCATGTGAGTGCAACCTGGCAGCATGCAGGTACCATGTGTGCATTGTGCTTGGTGTTGTTGCGTGACACGTTTCGTGTTGTGCCAGGCCATGTGCCAGCAGCAATGTGGAGTGTGCTGGTATTGCATTTCCCTTTGTGTGTTGAGGGTAGAAAAGGGTCCTCCCAGCACAGATTGCTGCTGCCCAATAAGTCACTTGATTGCTCAGTTCAGTAGATAAACTGATGTTGTTGAAATAATACGCAGGGTTCTTGGTTCCCCCCTAACAGTATTAACTTAAGAAACGTTTTTATTTCTAGAACACCGAAATCCTCAACACTGCAATTCTAACTGGCAAAACGGTGGCAGTTCCTGTAAAAGTCATCGTGGTGGAAGAGGACAGCACTGTGACAGATGTGTCTGAGTTTGTGGCGTGTAAATCATCAGATCAAGACGTGCTAAAGGTATGTTGAAGTAACGCTGTGATTCTCCTATTCAGTTCTGATAAAACAACAGTGCAGAATGCAGTCTACACCTTTGTCCTCTTTTGTGTGATCTTGATGTAAATACAATTAATCACTGGGTTGAGGAAGTAGCATCAGAATGAGATGTTTCTCCTTGGGTCCTAATTTCAAGCGACAGGAAATCTTTGGTGTGCATTTGGGTGTATTTCAGAAGTCAGGTTTGCATAACATAGCTTTGAAGGCATTTTTAATCAGAATTTTTTGAATCTTACAAATCATTTCGACATGTTTTAAACTCGGCACCGATGCTTGCGATGGTGTTCGAGGTTTTCTGTTCACCATGTTGTGCAGCCTGTCATGTAGCCATGCAACGGTTAGCTAGAAAGCTGCTGGTTTGTGGATGGCCAAGAAGTGCAGCACATTAGAACACCAACAATTTGGAGAACACGGACTTGGGAAAGAGCCCTCGTGTATTAAGGTCCTTATCTCACCTGTGGCACCATAAGGAAGCACCGTGTAGAAGCAGGGCACTTCCCTACAGGGAGGGAGTGTAGCATCCATGTGACCACTCTACCGCATCTCTGACAGCTGGAGCAGTGGAGAAAGCCTGGGAGCTGGTTGCTCACCCATAACCCCTGCTGTGGATAGTACCTGGCACAGAGGCACTTAGAAAGGGGAAGATTGAAAGAACACCTTCAAATACATTTTAAAATGTATGTGCACAAAGAGTGGCCGCTGGTTTGGTTCATGGAGTGATGCCATGGTTAAACTCAGTATTTAACTCCTATTTATTTGCTCACTTCAGAATTTAGAAAAGATAATGGGGCTGAAATTCCACCGGGGTTCCACCGGTCTCCCACTGGAATTACAGCAGGAGACTGGTGGCAGTCCCATGGAATTTCAGCCTCAATTGATAAGCGTTTTTTGTCAACTTATGGGGACTTCAACCAACTAGCTAAGGTAGCTTAAGGCAATCGCTGTTTACATCTCAGAGCAATCTTTCTGTAGATATCAGTTAATCACTGACCCTGCACATTATAAATAGTTGGATCACATAAGAAGCCCTTTGGCATCCAGCTTAACTGCTCATCCACAATGGAGAATGATTTGCCAAGGTGCTCTTTATGCTGCCAGCTGAAAATGTGTTTTTTTGGAAGATTAATAATTGAAGAAACGCTTAAGCCTCCAAACAACTTCTACTTAATACACACAACAACTGCCCAAAATCCGGTTCCAAACACCAATTCATTTTTAGCATTTTAGGAGCTCAGGAAAAACATATATTGTGAATGTTTTACACATAACTGAGATTTGCTTTGGGGGAATTTGTTTTTAACCCTTTGTCAGCAGAAGTTTCATGTGGTAGCGTTTCCTAAGATAGACGGAGAAACAAGAAACATGAACATCAACCTTTTTTTGGTTAGGAGATTTCATAAAACAGGCTTTTGCCAGTGATTGAGCAGGAATAGGAGTTTGTGTGCTAATGACTATTGTGCCCTCTGGTGAAAGAAGAAAAAACTCGAAACACCCAGAAATAAATTTCCCTGTAATATCAGCCAGTAGTCAGCAGTGCGACATTGTGATCTGGTGACTAAAAGCCTGCTAATGACCTCAAGGTGATCAATAGCCGCTCTTTGTTAGTGAAAAGACATTCACTTTGAAACTCATTTTTACACTGCACATGAAACAAATTTGCTTTAGCAGCTGGTTGGTGGATGATTGTTCTCTTTATTAAACAGAAGTATTTTGCATTCTGGAGCTCCTCTTTAAAGTAAAACCCAGCCTCATTTTCTATGCTGAGGGGCCGGGCGCTTGCCTTTTAACTATGGGATTTGGGTTTGAACCTGGTCCAGGTTGATCGGATGAAAGTCCCCTCTGTCTACCGGCAGTAAGATTCCAGTGTGAAATGAGTTTGGGCAGTATCAAGCCAGCACAAAATTGCCTGTAATTTGCCAGTCTCACTCGGATGCGACGAAGACTGCTGGTGTGGGGAGTGGAGAGATCGCACAGGCTCAGAAGTGGTTGTTTGTTCTGGGGTTGGGGTTAGTGTATGTTCTTGGAAATCTGAGAGTGCTGGTGCTGACACTGTGTCTGAAATAGGAAAGTCTTCCACTTCCTCGTGCTCACGTTCCTTCTCCTTGACGAACGTAAAATCCCCAACCCAACTGCACCCCCACCCAATAAAATGAATGATGTTTCCCACCCTGAAACTTAAAAAGGTAGTTAGGTTCGAAGGTTACTTTAAAAGCATACACGGAGCGATCTTCCGATGGTGTGCACCGCCGGTGATGGTATGGATTTGGTGGGTGGGAACAGGCCTGAAGTCACGGCACTTGGCAGAACTCGGCCCAGAATGTGAACACCGTACAGCCTCCTTCGGCGAGAAAAAAGAAGTGGAAACCTCATAGTGCTGGAATTTAAATGTATGGGAAATGAACATGCACGCAATTTTGCCTGGGATTTGTTTGCCTGCGAATGTGCTGTGTGTACAGGCAACCTATATAAAGCGGCCATTGAAGGCTGTGTGCTGACAGGAAGTCAACGTTTAAAGGGAAGCTGAGATTTATTAAGTTCGATTCTTGGAGCCCACAAGAGAAGACCATTGCAGCTCCTTTTGGTTTAGCGAGTTACTTTGGCCCCACTTCATTTCTGCACTGTTTGTGCCAAGAATGAGCATGAAAAGCCATGCATATCATCTGGTGACTGCATGTGTATTTCAACTCAACTGCATCTCCCAGTAACCAACATTTGAAATGGCCAGCCATCGCTCATAAATGAATATTTAAAAAAAAACATAGAGACATTCTTATAATTTGAAATGCGATGGATCTCCCTATCTGTCTTGCTGATCTCCAGCCAAACCCCAACATTGACTGCCAAGATTACCACAGCACTCAGAATTTACACCGCAGGCTCATTCCAGAGTGCCACAGGGAACATCAGTCAATCAGCCATTCACAGATGTAACAAGAAGGTGACTGATGCCTTGCTTGCTAGAGAAAGCAATTGCATCACTTTCCCTTTGGACAACCAACAGTAGCATGATAGATAATGCTGCAGTTTTACCAAATGAAAAGGTCTGCAAGTGCAAAGCATCACTGAAAGCACACGTGGCCCATTGGCTCCTACATACAATGCATTCACGAAACACAGAGCTATCGTTCCATCAACGCTGAGCTCATCTTTGACCATCGGCTCAGGATCATGCAGGTCAATGCTCTCTCCCCAGGCAGCAGTCATGATCCTCCTTCTTCTCTCTTCTTATTCTTAGGCAGTCCCTCGGAACCGAGGATGACTTGCTTCCTCACTAAAAATGAGTTCTCAGGTGACTGATGAGTCCAATGCGGGACCTACAGTCTCTGTCACAGGTGGAGCAGACGGTGGTTGAAGGGGCGGGTGGGTGGGGCACTTGGGTTGACGTGCGCTGCTTGCGCGTGGCTTCCGCTTGCTCCCGGCAAAGAGACTCGAGGTGTTCGGCGCCTTCCCGGATGCTTCTTCTCCACTTTGTGCGGTTTTGGGCCAGGGATTCCCAGGTGTCGGTGGGGATGTTGCACTTTTTCAAGGAGGCTTTGAGGGTGTCCTTGAAGCGTTTCCTCTGCCCACCTGGGGCTCTCTTGCCGTGTCAGAGCTCCGAGTAGAGCGCTTGTTTTGGGAGTCTCGTATCGGGCATGCGGACGATGCGACCCGTCCATCGGAGCTGATCGAGTGTGGTCACAGCTTCGATGCTGGGGATGTTGGCCTGAGCGAGAACACTGACGTTGGTGCGCCTATCCTGCCAATGGATTTGCAGGATCTTGCGGAGGCAGTGTTGGTGGTACCTCTCCATGACCCATCTATTTAAAGGCACTCCACTGTGCCCCCATTATTTGACCCACAAAGAAAAGTGCAATGTTGGCTCCGAGAAGGCAAAGGATACCCTGTTGTGCCCTGGCTCAGGAAAGTCACAGGCACCTGCCAAGCACAGGTACACTGAGGTGTATGAAGCTTTCAGGATCATTAATGAACACACCAGCGGCATAGAATCATAGAAACTTACAGCACAGGAGGAGGCCATTCGGCCCTGTCGTGCCTGTGCTGGCTCTTTGAAAGAGCAGTCGTGCTTAGTCCCACATCCCCACTTTTTGTCCATGACCCTATAAGTTCCTCATTCTCAAGTACCTGACCAACTCCCTTTTAAAATTATTTATGGAATCAGCTTCCACCACCTATTCAGGTCGAGCGTTCCCGATCTCGACAACTCTCTGAGTGAAGAAACTTATCCTCCTTTCCCTTCTAGATCTTTTGCCAATGATTTTAAATCTATGACCTCTGGTTATTGACCCACTCGCCAGAGGGAATAGTTTTTCTCTATCGACTCTGTCAAAACATTTCATCATCTTGAAAACCTCTATTAGGTCACCTCTTATCCTTCTCTGTTCCAAGGAGAACAATCCTAACGTTTCCAACCTCTCCTCATAACTGGAGTCCCTCATCCCTTGGTAACATCCTGGTAAACCTCCTCTGCTCCGTTTCTAAGGCCTTTACATCATTCCTGAAGTGTGGTGCCCAGAATTGTCCACAATACTCCAGCTGAGGCCTAACCAGTGATTTATAAAGTTCTAGCATGATCTCTGCTTTTATATTCTATTCCTCCTCTATTTATAAACCCAAGTAACCCATTTGATTTTTTTAACCACCTTATCAACTTGCCCTGCCACCTTTAAGGATTTGTGTATATGGACACCAAGGTCTCTCTGCTCATCCACACTTTTCAAGATCGTGCTATTTATTGAAGCAACCTCAGTAGTGCCTGATCCATGACTCCAGGACGCTACACAACTTTGTGAACCAACTGGGCATATACAGCACCTAGAGGAGGATAACAAATCACAGCCAGGAGATAAAGAGGATGAACCGTAGGAGGCAGAAAATCCTGTTGCAGTCCCTTTTTAGGCTGTTAGAACCGATCTCCAGGCTCTTATTGATGTGACTTTCTCCTCAGTCCTCCAAGCACCCATTGTCTAAACAGACCGATGTCCACCTTAGCCATTCCAATAACAAAGACACCTTCACCCACATTGCCTTTGCTGTAAATAAACTACCGAGGGTCCCATTGCTGACACTGATGATCCATTATTCAACACCATGCCAAGCACATTCTCTGGACAAAGCTTAAATTCAGTGCCACAACATTTTAAATCAATAACAGTAATGTCTGTCTGTGTGAATTGAATGGTGGAACAGGCTCGAGGGGCTGAATGGCCTACTCCTGTTCCTATGTGTGTACCTAGTGTTTAGCACTCCGGTGAGTCACCTTTGGCGCTAGCTCTAGACCCTAACCCACTGTTCCTTCTATGTGCTCCGCTCTCGGCAGGAGTCAGAGTGCCTGAGTGCTGTGTGTCAGTGTGTGGCACTCTACTTTCTTGACCTGGGTCATTGAATGGCCCAGTTACTGGCTCTGCAACATCCACAACAGCAGGGACTAGAACTATAAGTTACAATATAGTCATCATGACTACCTTTGAAATATAGCTTACATCAGAAAAAGCCACACGGTATGTGCTTCATTGTATGCTTTGGTGCCAGTGAGTGAGTAGAATGAGAAGGAAGAACAAGAGAAAGATAGTATTAACCCCGGCGGGAGACTTTCAACTTCACCAGCCGCTATTTCCTCCATGCCCTGTTGGCCATTGATCTGGAGGGAGACCTCTACAAAGTCACTCAACAAGTTATATGGCCCTCTTCCTACGCACGACTGGTGCCTCCTGTTATGTGAGGCCTTCTCCTGCAAACAGAGAAGCAGAGGTGAGAAGTTCAAACTGCCAGGAGGATGTAGTCATAATTAAGTGTCTTGTGCAGCCTATCGTGGGTGTGATTGCATGTGCAAGTATCATTCAGCTACATTCAGATGCAAGGATTTGTTTTTGGGTGAATTCCTTTAAGGATCTGACTGAAGGAACACTTAGAAGTGTAAGTGGTTGGTGCAAAGTATAGTCTGCTGCATAATGGCCATGCAGGATGATCCTTCGAAGTACTGTTCAATAGTATGAGTGGAAGGAAGCTCTACGTGCCATGCATAATTTGAACAACTAAATAATATAAGGAGATGCTGGGTAGTCTTACTGATGAGGTCAACAAACTTCTTGCTCACCTGCTGTCAGCTCCTCTGGGTACAAGACCCTGTATTGGCTCTCCTTGCTGCCTGCCTATACGGATGGTGCCCTGGGGTGCCAAACAGTACCATCCTCCTCTACTGCACTTGCTCCAGCAAATCGAGGGGCTCGAATGCTCTCTAGGGGTCGAAAACGAGGGTTCACAGTCTCAGGATACGGGGTAGGACATTTAGGACTGAGATGAGGAGAAATTTCTTCACTCAGAGGGTGGTGAACCTGTGGAATTCTCTACCACAGAAGGCTGTGGAGGCCAAGTCACTGAATATATTTAAGAAGGAGATAGATAGATTTCTAGACACAAAGGACATCAAGGGGTATGGGGAGAGCGCGGGAATAAGATATTGAGATAGAGGATCAGCCATGATCATATTGAATGGCCTACTCCTGCCTCTATTTTTCTATGTTTCTATGTTTTCCAGCTGCCATTATTCTCTGAAATGTTGCCACCAAAACCACCCCTCCCCTTACGTTGCTGCTGCAGGCCTCGCAAGCCTTCAGCAGCACGAGGATCTTGTCTCGCGAGCAGCAGGCTCCCAGTGGACAGACATAACTCATACCAAGAGCTTGCTGACTTTGTGATCGTTAGGCTGACCCCAGACATTCCAGAAGGCCAGTTCTCCCTGAATTCACGGATGTAAAACCCGCTGCGTCTAGGGTTGGCAACTCTGAGTGGACATATTCCTGGAGATTTCATCGCGTGACCCCCCGCCGCCAAGCGCCTCGTCCAGTCAAACAGCCTTTTTTCCCCATCACCAATATTTTTATAATTAATAAACGAAAGTGTTCAAAGAAAATGAAAAAAAAAATCGCACAATTCTTTTAAGGGCGCTACGACTTTTCTTGCGGGTTGCTTGCAGCACTGTCCTGGAGAGTAATCTTTAATTCCGGGAGACTCCAGGACAGTCCAGGAGGATTGGCAACCCTAGCTGTGTCCCCATCCTGCTTAGTCCGTGCACAGATCCAATAATCAACACTGCCATGTTCGGAGAATGTTCTATGAAGCAAGTCGGGCTGTCAGAATAGCTGAAGGTCTGTCAGATCACTTCATGAAATTCGATGAAGCAACACCTACCTCCAGTGCCCTCCTGCAGTGAGAGTGAGGATAATGATGCAAATTGCAAATGATCGGTCATTTGGTTTTTGGAAAATGAGAAAGTCATTGTGGCTCTGGTTCTATTACACTGGAAGGATTTAAAGGAGCGCTTCTGACAACCTGAAAAGATTAAAGGGATTCTAAAATCTGTCAAAGGCTGTGAACACTATGCTGCATTGACCCCTTGTCGCTAGTGAGCTTTCCCAGTTTAATTTGCAATGCTGTGCTACTGGGATCCATTCATCTCTAGATTTATCAATTCTGGACCCTGTTGGCTTGAGAAGTATCATGCTTTGTAGATGGCTTGTCACAATGAGGTGTGATTACAGTTTTAATCCATTCCGTAGCACAGGGTTAGGTTGGGTTTGTGTTTTTTCCTAATAAGCCTTGACATGACCTCTAACATGAAGCCAGGTAATACGGTTCCAATGTAGAATTAATAAAGCATGAGAAAATGACCTGCATTTCCTTGGGGCTGAATCTTTAATAATCCTTAACTGCACAAGCTGTGGCAAAATCACTGTTCAGAAAAATTAATTTAATCACTCAACACTTTCATTTGTATGTATGAATAAATTAAATGGCTGCAGTTCATAGTATCAGATGATTAATATGCTGCTCTGGTTATTGCCATGTGTTAGCACAGTTTAATTAATTAAAAATGGCCCAAATTGTGCAAATGGTATTTCCGGAAAATGTAGCTGTTCCTTGGGGACGAGGAAAGGTAGCTTCTCGGGGACTACAGTTACATGTTACAAGTGGGAATCAGCTCTGACAGCTTCAATCATGTGGAAAATACAATGCTCTAATTGAAAGGGGCAGGGGACAAAGCAAGTTTCTTGAGCTTGCTTTTCTGAAGCTGGTGAAGAGATTATAGGAGGTAATTCCGTGATCCCACACTCCCAGTGGAGAGTCGCACCCACAGGGAGCGCAGGTCGGAGAATCGGAGGTACAATGTTGCAGCTTTCTCTCCAACCTGTTCTCCCTTCCAGTCCAGCTTACCTGCTGGGCGTGTTATATTACCCATTACATTGCTGTGGGTACGTGCCATTTGTTGAGTGATACCATCTTGTATGAAAGCATGTGACAGTGCAGGCAGGGATTTCTTTTTGTAGAACTGCATATTTGAAAGTGATAAGCACTGAAAGATCAGGGGGTGAAAATTGGCTCGCGTCCCCTTTGGGGCGATAACTTTGCCAGGGCGCTACTTTTAAGTTAGCGCTCCCGCGCCCAAAATTCAATGGTAGCGCCCCAAGCCACGGTATTGCAGGCCTCCCTCCCCTGATTAAAGGGGAGGGGCCTAGCGTAGCGCACACTGCTGGACCACTGGGGAGCGGGGCGCTAACGGAAGGCGCAAAGCAACCGAATTTTTCCCCCCCAGGAGTTGGAATTATTTTTGGAAAAGTTAAGGTTATTTTAAGGAAATTTGAAAAGGGAAACCAGGAATTCTGCAAGGCGGATAAATGAAGTTAAGATACAGTTAGGCCATGATCTGGTTGAATGGCGGAACTGTCTCGAAGTAACTGAGTGGCCTACTCCTGCTCCTATGTACAAACCTAAAATAAAATCAGAAAATACTGGAAATACACCAAAGACCAGTAAACATCCGAAAAGAGAAAAATAGGTTAATGTTTCTAATGGGTCCTTTTATCAGAGCTTGAAGGCCCCAACCTGAAATGTTAACCAATCTCTCATATTCAAATGGGGTCTGATCTACTGTGTATTTCCAGAATTTTTTGATTTTATTTTTTGAATTTCATTTTAAGGAGAGTGTGGAATGCACCCAGCTCTGAATAATTCCTGAAACCTACTTGTCGCTAGTTTAAGTTCAGTTAGTTTGCAGCTTCTAGTTAAATCTAACTATCAGATCATCCATGCAGAAAGACCCTAAAGTCCAGAGGTACTTTTTCCATACTCTTTACCATCTTATGTAGCTCTATAAGATCACACCTCAGCCACTTCCTTTCAAAGCTGAAAAGCCCAAATTTCTACATGTTTCTCCTCATAACTCAGCCCTCTAGCAATCGGGATCTGTCTCCTGGCTCCACACTGCACTGTCTCCAGCGCTTAAATGTCTCCCTTATGTCTCGCTGACCAGAACTGGACACAGTACTCAAGCATGGTCGTGCAGTCATTTGTTTAAGGGTTTGGAAAAAGCAGTTCAAATTAGGGGAGTTAATGAAACAAAAAAACGTACCTGCCTATTTTGGCGGAGGCCTCTAGTGGCCACTTTAAGAAGCACTGTTTAAGCCACTGTAGATCTTGTCCAACTAGTCGGAGCGTGCACAGTGCAAGCTCCGACTTGTTTAAATGAATTGAACAAACGGGTTCTAAAATGGGCGTAGAACCCTCATTTTAATATTGGAATGAGGCCTGCATTCATCTCAGGAAGGCGCTAGGACTTCCTAAAACAGGCCCTGACGAATTTACCAGTGGCCGGAATGCACGCGGAAATCAGCTGTGTGCCATCGCTCCGCTAAATTCGTTAACATTGCGCCAGTTTTATACCTGTATGCCCCATCGTGTTCTAATTTGTGAACTAAAACCTTTTATAACACACATTTGCACCAGGGCAGATCCTCCTGATTTCAAAAAAAGCAACTTTCTGTGCCAGTTAAACTGTGGCTTCATCTCATTCTCCACAACATGGGACCCTCCTGCACCAGAGCATGCTTAGAGAAGAGCAGCATCCAACAATATAAAGAAAGTGCATTCTGAGCCTCTAATGGTATCTGAACCAGGCTATTCCTGGGTCCCAAGAGCAGTCGTGGAAGGCAGGGAAATCCACTGGCCTGCTTCCTATTAATTCTTAAATGGGGAAAAGAGCAGAGAGCTTTTAGATCACGGCTCTCTGCTTCAACACTGCCATCTTAGCACCCTAGTGGCAATATAAAAGTACCATTGAAGATGAAAGCAGAATGTTCTGACTCGCTGCACCTCCCAGTCTCTAGTTGATGTATGCACTGATCATCGTTGAGGGATAACACTCGGCTAATTCTTTTCAGATCTATGTAACATGCCTCTTACTACACCATGCTCTTATGAAGTTATTAAAGGCAGCCTGATAGAGAGGGCCCATTGTATGAAAGCTTTTTGGTGGCTCGCTCTTACCTGGCTGCTTGTGCGAAATCCTTCAGTAAATAGTTAAGACTAAATGCCGTGGAACGTTTTAATCAGCACCAGTCCTGTTGTTCTCTGCTTAAGCCTGTCTCAGAGACTTAAATAAGCCTTGAAAGAAATCCAGACTTTTTAAATGCAGGCTTTTCTCTCAGCGTTCCAATGCACTTCGCAGATTGCTTCACTCCAGGTAATTTAATCCTGGCTTTGCTCATGGGATTCAACACTGGGCCACAATAAACCAGAAGTAATAATGTCACTCTGAGACAGTGGTACGAAACCATTAATGGGCTGAAGTCATGTTTAAATTAGATATCCTATTTATCTGTAACTGTGAAATTTTTTAATGCCTTCTGCACAAATCAGTGCCAAAGGTTTTTTTCTTCAATATTAAACGAGGAGGTCAGAATCCCAGACTATTAATAGAAATGAGCGGCTGTCAAATCCTCATTTATACGATGGGTGTTGAAATGAGTTCGTTGAGGAAAATTGATTTTATCCCCTAAAGTGTGATCTGAATGTGATCGCACAGCATCATAACTGGACCTACTTCTTCCTCTCCGCCTACTGCCATAAATCGGACATATTTGGACTGCACGTGTCTTGTGGCCATCTGTACAGAACTGAATCAGTAATTTCAGAACATCTTCTGTACAGCAGCCAATGGTAAATTTGCTAATATATTCAGATATATTTATATGGAGCCGTGGATAAATATTCATACAGCCTTCGTAACCCTTTGTTGAAAGCAGATATATCCGGCTCAGTAAATTCAGGGGTGATTTCCGGAAGCACTTCTCCACATAAAGGGTAGTGGAAATCTGGAACTCTACCCCCGCCACCCCCCCACCACCACCCCCCACCCACCCCCCACCCCCAAAAAAAAAGCTGTTGAGGCTGGGGGTCAATTGAAAATTAAAAACTGAGACTGATAGATTTTTGTTAAGCAACGGTATTAAGGGTTACAGAACTGAGGCGGGTAAAGATACAAATCAGGCACGATCTAATTGAATGGCGGAACAGGGTCGAGGCGCTGAATGGCCTACTCCTGTTCCTATCTTCATTCATCCCGTGCTAAGGGGGTAAGCAAGATGGTAGAAAGTTGTGTCTGGAGGGAGATCCATAAGAGTATTAAAGGACCTTCTGCATTTTTAACAATTCTTGTTAAAGTGTATATGTTATGTGGCAATTGGAGTTACTGCAGGCCAGATACAAAGCTATAGTGCACCAGCTTGTTGTGTTGCTATGCCACCAGATTGCTTTAAGGGATACAACCACAGTGGGGCTTGGTCCACACTAGGTTTAGGTAATTTTAGAGTTATCTCAGGAAATAGTAGTGTCAGCATTGTTATCGGCAGCAATGGGGAGGCAAAACAATGACAACTCTATAACGAAACCTCATAACTTGGTCCACCGACATCTGCTCACATTCCTGTTGCTATCCTTCCAGCCCTGACCTTCCACACATTGACCTCTAATCACCTGTACACATCAGTCGACAATACTCAAATTGGAGCTGTCTTTTGGACAGGTTTTCCATTTTTCTTTTAAACAGTTGTGGCCATTTTTACACAATTTTGTCTTGTTGAATAAAGAAGGTTTGACATGACTCAACTGCAGTCACTTGGTTGCTGCTGCTGCTCAGTGAGGTTATGTCTGCTGTTTAACAATATCAAATATAAAGGTAGCAAAGAAGTGGAAATAGTATAAACTTTTCCATTTCTTTTAATGACTTAAGACGCATAATTCTTATCTTTATTCTAATTAAGTAACCTATTAAGTAAATTATGTGAATGGCACTTAATTTGCATTTGGAAACTAGGTTAATTAGATAATACAGTTCCCTTATTACTCAAATGTAGATTCTCTATGAAACTTGAATGGTGTATTTGTTTTGCTAAAAGACAGCATATTGCTGAAGTACACTAATTTGATTACATTTGCATATGTTAATTAGATAATACACTTTCCTTAATAACTTGAGTATCACAGGCAACATTAATTATGCTGTTGCTAAGTACGTTGCCGAGCTCGGCTGCAGTCTATTTAATTCAGCTTTACGAGGCTCTGGCAAATTTATACAACAGTTAGATTTAGATTTCTGGTGTGCTATTACGCCACTGTGCCAATGGAGCACTGGGAAACAATGGTCACAAACCTCCCAAGCCCACCACCGACACACGTGTGCACACACGCCTTTCCCGACTGCTATCTTCAAATTGCTGTAAAAGCTGCTTGGAGACTCCATTCCAATCAGTGTCAGGCACTGTTACTGTTTTGAACATTTTATTTTATGCAAAATGGCTGAATGTAGTAGTGCCTCATAGGCCACGTTAAAAAGAAAGAACAGACTTGCATTGATTTAGCGCCTGTCACATCCCCATAATATCCCAAATCGCTTCGCAGCCAATGAATTACTTTTGACGTGTAGCCACTGTTGTTTTGTAGGGAAACACGGCAGCCAATTGGTGCACAGCAAGGTAGTTACCAGGCAGTTAAGAGGATTATCCCCTTTTTTCCACCAGAGGCGCGGGCTTCCCCATTTTACCCCTTCAAGTGCAGGCTTCCCGACGTCGGGAAACCCCGCCAGGGTCACCGAGGCGAGCAGTGGGTCTGCGGGGTGGGAGGGGTCCAAAAGTGCGCTGTGGAGGTAAGTGATGGGTGCAAGTGTGGAGAGGTAAGTATGTGAGGTGAGTGAAAAGTGCTAGAAAATGTTTACTTACCTTTGTTTCTTCCTGCAGGCTTCAACAATTGGGGAACTGGAGACTCTCGCATCTCACCGGCAGAGATGACAGATGGCTGCTGCATTCTCCGATGAAACAGCCAGCTGATTTCTGCTCACAAAAGAGGTTTGATGAGTCTTGAATACAAGAACTCATCAAACAACAGAGAATGTCAGTGTTTGACAGCTTCACAGAGCTGTCAAACGATGAAAATTCATCTGTCAAAAATTTGACACATGAAACGTCATATGCTGATGTTCTCTGTAACCAGCTTCCCCTTAATTGGCCTGCTAAGCCTGCTGGGCGGGCTTAACAAGGTCAATCAAGGGAAAATAACGTGGATTGGCCACAAGTCGATGGAGGCGGGACTGAAACCCGACAAGCAGCAGTTCCGCCTCCAACGCGCCCCCATTGACAAAATCACCCCCTATATTACTGCATCTGAAAATGTTAACAAAAAACTTTTTAAATCCTACCTGTTACACAGTTCACAGGCCTGTCCCTGGAGTGACAGCCACAGTCCCGCTCCGCAGCTCACGGTCTGCCCTATAGGCTGTTTACCATTCCCATCACAGCACCAACAGCTGCCTGTGCCGTCTTCAATGAACGAAGTAATACTTTGTAAGATGCTCACTGACCTGCTGCACATGCTCAGTATTTCCTGAGCGCCTCAGCCCACGTGCTCCGAAGCTACAGAATAAGTTCGACAAAGCCGCCAAGGAGTTCCTGAAACAGTCCAATGTGGTGAGCTCCCAATTATTATAGTTATGTATTTCTACCATTTTTGATTCACATTCCCGACGTTCACAGTGTCTCATTTCATCTCTGAACTAGTGGCAGTTCCCACTTGCATGATCTCACTCCTGATAATGCTTTCAGCCCTTGAAGCACACTCTTTCAATATTTGAATTGAAGTGCTCTGGGAAAGCAGCCCACCACGTGTGTTTTTTAAAAATGTATAGATAAAGCAGTTAGGGGGAAAAATTTGGTGGCGAAGCTTTGGGGACGTAGCGCCGCGGTATGACAGGCCTCCCTCCCCTGATTAAAGGGGAGGGGCCTTGCGCAGCGTGCACCGGGGCCCTGCTGGACCACCGAGGAGCGGGGGGCCGGGAAAAGAACCCGGCACTTAAGAGGAGTGCCGGGCTGACCGATCGCGACCGGCACCCTGCATGAGGAGGCGAGAGGGGGCAGGTGCTGGCAGGCAGCCCAAAAAAAAGGCCGCTCGGCACCTGCCCATTAATTAGCCCCGCCGCGGCCGCAAAAACACCACCCTGACCCTGTGGGACATATCGTCCGGCGGTAGGTCAGGGGGCACGACCGAAGTTTGTGGCCGGGGCGCTGTGCACGACAATGACGTCATCGCCGGAGGCGCAGCGTTGCGGGGTGCTACCGGCTCCCGCTGCCGCTATCCTCCCACTGAATTTCGAGGGAGGTGTTAGCGGCGCCGCGCCCAGGCGCTAACGGGAGGCACAAAGCAACCCAATTTTTCCCCCGTAGTGTGTCAGTGGTGACCGTGTCTCACTAATAAGTCTAAAACTTGAGAGTGACAGTTCAGATGATAAATATGTTTAGATATCTAGGGCCAGAAATTAGGCACTTGCCGGGTGAGTACGCGCTGTGTACTCACCCGTAAGGCCTCCTGAAGTGACGGTTTCCTGCATGCACTGCGCATGCGCGGGAAACCGGAACTTCCGGTTTCGTGAAGGGAGGGGTTCAGAGGTGAACCGCGTGCGCAGGAGAGGCTGCGCGCACGCAGCGAACTTAGGGTTTTTTTCAGGTTTCTCCGGGAAGGTAAGTATGGAAGAAGCTGCGCTTTTAAAAAGGAGGCGCAGGACCCGTTTTTAACAAGGTAAGTGGTTAATTACTTACAATTTAAAAAAATTTTCAACAGGTTTATCTTTTTTAGATACTTTAAAGAAAGGTAAGTTTATTTTTAGCACTGTTTAAAAAGTATTTTAATTTTGTCAAAAATTTAAATTTTTGTTTAAAGTAGTTAATTTATTTAACTTATAGTTATTTTAAAAATGTGATGGTTTTTTTTTAATTTATTTGAAGTTTGGGTGTTGTTTTGGGGCCGATTTCAATTCATAGATTTGACAGGTTCCTGTCAAATCTATGAATGAAAGATGGTCTGCTGCCATTGGCTCTCCATTGCCCACGTGATCCCAGGGGACGCATCGCACTAACTGCACCCCTGGGATACACAAGCACTGCGCGCCGGCAGCTGCAGGAGGCCCAGGAGCTGATGTCCCCGTGGGCCCAGAGGTCAATGGCAGGCGCGGTAGGTAGGTGCGCGCGCGATCATTGCACCCGCGGGAAGCCAGGGAGCCTAATTTCTGGGCCCTAATATTTCAAGACCAAAACAGGTATGTTTGCAGCATTCTTGCAGATGTTTTGCTTATTTAATATGGAGTACCTGATGTATCTCACTCATGTTTATGGTATTAAATCAAGACATAATTATATAATTGTTTTAACGTGATATAAAGCGTCATTTTGCTTGATTTGCTTGTTTCCTTTTGCACACTAACCTTGTTTTTTTTGAAAAGGCAAAATGTATTTTTGGATTCACCTGTATCAGTTGTTGAATGTGCGCTGCTATCACAGTGCAGAAGGCATGCACGTTGCATTGTATTCCTAAATAGGACAACTGTGCCACTGTCCAATAGCGTAGCTCAAAATAAAAAAGGAAGAGCTCGTGTAGCAGGGAAACCCAGCGCTCGCGCTCCGTCTGTGGCAGCTCGGGGTGGGGACGAGGGAGAGCGCGTCAAGACCGAGAGAAAGGTCGGGGGGTGGGGGGCCGAGAGAGAGCGCGGCGCGTAATCCTCTTGCCTCCACTCTGCCTGCGGCCGGGTCCCCAGCGGCGCGAGCCACGAGTCAGGGTGCACACGAAAAGAGTGCTGGGTGCATGCGCGCAGGAATGGAACACTCACTACCCTAAAGGTTCTAATCCCATTTCAGTTCCAATTCCAATCCCGGGAAAGTTCCAATCTCCACGGCCAATGCTGAGCGCCGCTGCCGCGCACTGACCAGTCGGAGTACTCCCATGCTATTGGACTCCCGCCCAGCGTCATTCCCCAAGAAAAAAAAGCGAGATTTTGCTGTTGGAATGCGAGATCGCGAGTTGGGTTAAATTTTAATTAAAAATCACGTATTACTGGCTAAGGGGTATGGAAGTAGGGGAAGAGTAGTAAATTTGATTAAAACTGGTTAGCAGAGAGGAAACACAGAATAGGAGTTAAAGGGAATTTCTGAGTGGTTATGTTCTGATGCGGTTTCTGTTCATTGTGTACATTAGTGATTTATATAGAGGACTAGAGGGAGTGGTGTCCAGATTTGCTGACAATGCTAAAACAGAAGGTACAGTAAATCATTCTGAGATCAAAAGGAAGTTACAAGAGGATATTGATAAGATGGTGGAATGGGCAAAAAAGTGGCAGATCAAATTCAATGTGAGGTGGTACATTTTGGTAAAAAAATAAAAGCAATAAATATACTTTAAATGGGGGAAGGTTGGGTAATGTGGAGGAGCAGAGGGATTTGGTGGTACCCATTAAAAGCAGCACATCAAGTGGAGAAGGCCATAAACAAAGCTAATGGAACATTGGGTTTTATAGCAAGAGGTGTGGAATATAGGAGTCGAGATCTACGGGTGAATCTATATTAAACTTTAGTAAGACCACAGACGAATTACTGTGTGCAGTTTTGGACTCCATGCAATAGGAAGGATTTTGAGGCAATTGAGAGGGTACGGCACAAATTTATTACAATGCTGCCTGGTATGAGGAAATATAAATACCTAGAAAGACTTAAAAAATTGGGCTTCTTTTATTAGAACAAAGGAGATTAAGGTGATTTGATAGAGGCGCTGAAAACAATGAAAGGATAGAACCAAAGGGGTCGATTTTAAATCTCAACAGGAGCGTCAAAACAAGCGGCGTGCCCGCCTGGGAGTGGCAGCTGACAGGCTCGGTCAATTTTAATGGCTAGGCCTCATTAACAATTAGCTTGCCAACCAAAAGGGCCAGGAAGTTGGGTGGAAGCAGCTACCTGGCTGTTAAAATCGGATGGCAGGAGACCGCCACCAGGGACAGACGGGAATGGTCCCCGTCACAAAGTAGTTGTTCCAGGAGGGGAATCCTGGTCAGGTAATGGCGTGGGGAAGCCCGGGGCAGGGGAGTCCCAAGGTTTCCTTGTGGGGTCCGGAGAAGCATTCCTGCTTCTCCTGGGCCCACAAGGAAACTTTACAAATAAAATTAAAGAGCTTTCATTGCTGGGCCCCTTCTAGTCCTGGCTACTGTTCCCGGCAGGTTTGGTCTGGTAGAGAAGCTATCTCTGCTCACCATCCGGCCTCAAGTTAAAATAGCAAATTGGGCCCCAACAATGTCATTGGAATAAAAACAGAAAATGCTGCAGATACTCAGCAGGTCAGGCAGCATCTGTGAAGAGAGAAACAGAGTTAACGTTTCAGGTCGATGACCTTTCGTCAGAACTGGAAAAAAGCAGGAAATGGAACAGATTTTTAAGCAAGTGTAGGAGCTGGGAAATGGGGGAGGGGATGAAAGAACAAAAGGGAAGGTCTGTGATAGGATAGAAGGCAGGAGAATTAAAGAGACATTAAGAGATATTCAAGGCAAAAGGAGATGGTAATGGGACAGGTTAAGAAACAAAGAATGGCTCTGGATGAAGTGTAAATTGCGCTGGCAGAATGAAAGACAGCTGCCATGTGGGAGAGAAGAACAGAAGGCACAAACAAAAAGTGTGGATAAAAAATATATATACGATAGGGACCAGGTTATGATCTGAAATTG
The DNA here is from genome assembly GCA_030390025.1 of Squalus acanthias. NCBI lineage: Eukaryota > Metazoa > Chordata > Chondrichthyes > Squaliformes > Squalidae > Squalus > Squalus acanthias. The sequence goes on from CM059437.1 coordinate 71,072,681, forward strand.
TTGAACTCTATGTTGAGTCCAGCAGGCTGTAAAGTGCCTAATCGAAAGATGAGGTGCTGTTCCTCGAGCTTACGCTGAGCTTCCGTGGAACAATGCAAGAGGCCGAGGACAGTGAGGTCTGAGTGGGAGTGGAGCGGAGAATTAAAGTGACAGGCGACCGGAGGCTCGGGGGTCCCCCTTACGGACTGAACGGAGGTGTTCTGCAAAGCCATTGGAGCCTGATCTGCATATTTATAGAGAACTGCGTCGGCTTTGAGCAGGTATCCTTGCAGCCTGCAATTTAGTATTGCAGTCGGCCAGATCAAGGCAGAAAAAGAGTGGGTAAATCCCCCGTTCCATTTAACTTCGAGCCCCCCACCCCGGCCTGCTTTATGCCAGCTGGGAAAGCTAAATTTCGCCCCCCAGACTGTTTGGAGGTCTAGAACAAAATGACATAAACATAGTATTTAATGTAAGTGATTTAGGACAGAGAGCAGAGAAACATTTTACACAAAGAGTGGTGAGGCTGTGGAATGCAATACAAGTGTTAGTGATTGAAGCAGAGACATTTAAGGAGAGGTTAAACAGGTGGTTGAAGGAAAGCGGAATAAAGGGATATGTGGAAGGTAAACACCAACACAGACTGATTGGGCCGAATGACCTGTTTTCGTGTTGTAATTTCTATGTAATTGTGTGCTTCGGTTAGCTCTGATTGGGAGGGCGTGTTCCTCATGTTCACCCTAACGAATACTTTTGAGGAAATAATCATTCCGAATATTATTTATGCTCATCCTCAGTTTTGAGCCTGTTTGCGTCTGTTATATGTCTCGCCTCTACTCTGACTAACTTCTTACTGTCGTGGTACTGAAAGAATATTGTTACCATTATATTGTTTGTCGAGGTCTCCCTTTACCATTCGGATCAACCTTTTAAGTTGTTTCCACAGGCAGTAGGCATCGTTCAACAGCCAAAATATATTTCAAATGTAGATGGACAGAAACCTGCTGTGACAGTAGTGACTGTTGAGCTTAACCACAGTCGTAGTATCAGCTCCCCCCCTTCATTCAATTTAGGATATTTTTGTGATCACATTAAATTAAAAAATCTCCCCTCCTTTTTGATCGCCATGTGGTCCATTGGGGGTGGAGAGAGGGAGAAGGTAACATCAGTGCTTTTGGTGGGGGGGGGATTGCTAGCACCTCCTTTTGAGGAGGTAGAAGGAAGCGGGGGAAGGGGTAGAGAAGCCTATCGCAGTTGGAGGGGGAGAGAGAAGCTAGCAACTTCAGTACTGTAGTATACTATGGTGGAATAGCAGTCCAGTGGTCATGAGTTTAAATCCCACCATGGCAAGTTGTAACATTGAATTCAATAAATCTGATAATTTTGTGGACTGTTAATAGCAAACAGTGACCACAAAAGCTGCTGGATTGTTGTAATAACCTTACTGATCCAACAAACGTCCATTAGGGAAGGGAACCTGCCACCACTAGCTGGTCTGGCTAACATGTGACTCCTGTCCCTTACTATGGGGTAGATTTTAACTTTCCCTGCTAGGCGGTAAACGTGGCGTTGCGGGTTGGCCGCCCATGATACACCTCACTTAGTGTCAGCTGTGGCTCAGTGGTAGCCCTCTCGTCTCTCAGTCAGTAGGTTATGGGTTCAAGTCCCACTCCAGGGACTTGAGCACAAAATCTAAGCTCACACTTCAGTGCAATACTGAGGGAGTGCTATACAGTCAGAAGTGCCGTTTTTTGGATAAGACGATAAACCAAGGCCCCGCCTACCCTTTCGGGGACGTAAAAGATTCCATGGGACTATTTCAAAGAAGAGCAGGGGAGTTTTCCCAAGTGTCCTGGACGATATTTATCCCTCAACCAGCCACTAAAGCAGATTATCTGGTCATTATCACGTTATGCTGTTTGTGGGACCTCGCTCAGCGCAACTTGGCAGGCAACGCTTCCCTACATTACAACAGGGATTCTTAAGCCCTCTGAAGTGGCCTAACAATCCACCCATTTCAGAGCAACCAAGAATAAGCAATAAATGCTGCCTTACCAGCATCACCCACATTCCAAAAAGAAAAAAAAAACATTGCGGGGAGAGAAGCAGCACTTGGTGGGTGAGAGGAAAAAGCAATGGATTTGCTTTTTGGGGGTCAGAAGTTATGCACCCCCAGAAGATGTTGATTTACGACACTATTTGATGTATTTTCCAGTATTTTAGAATCTACAATGAACATCTCATTTGTCCATCTGAAACGAAAGGGACTTTTGCTTGATTTTATCGAAAGCCAATCTTATGCTGCTATTTTTGGGAAGCGACACCCTATCCCGTTTCGGACTTTCATGTACTTAAAGTGAACCCATGTTGGGTATAGCTACAGCTTAAATTGCAAGCCCATGTCCCATCGCAATTTCACTGTAATTACTTGCTTTCACATATCATAGGCTTTTATTCAGGGCTGATTTTGAATTGGTACTTTTTTTGGAGGCTGTGTACATTTCTTTTGTTGAAGCAGTTGGTCAGCTTTTGCTAGTTTTCTAGGTTGCCATGTTTATCTATCATAGAATTTTACAGCACCGAAGGAAGCCATTTGGCCCATTATGCCTGCAACCCCTCCCTAAAAGAGTTAACCACAGTCCCATTCCCTTGTCCCTTCTCTGTAACCTTTCAAATATTTATTTTTCAAATATCTATCCAGTTCGATCCAGATTTACTAGAACAGTACCGGGGATGAGGGACTTCAGTTATGTGGCGAGACTGGAGAAGCTGGGTTGTTCTCCTCAGAGCAGAGAAGGTTAAGAGGAGATTTGACAGCGGTGTTCAAAATCATGTATGGTTTTGATAGAGTAAATAAGGAGAAACTGTTTAAGATTTAAGGTGATTGGCAAAAGAACCAGAGGCAACATGAGGAAACAGTTTTTTTACACAGCGAGTTGTTGTGATCTGGAATGCACCACCTGAAAGGGCGGTGGAAGCAGATTCAATAGTAACATTCAAAGGAGAATTGGATAAATACTTGAAGAGAAAAAGTTTACAGGGCTATGGGGAAAGGGCAGGGGAGTGGGATTAATTGGATACCAAAGAGCTGGCATAGGCACAATGGGCTGAATGGCCTCCTTTTGTGCTGTATCATTCTATGATTCCCTCTTAAAAGCTGTTATGAATTATGCTTCCACTGCTGCTTTTGGTGGGGCATGCCAGGTCCTACCAACCCTCTGCTTTAAAACACATTCTTCTAACCTCTCTCTTTGTCCTTTTGGCAATGATAAATTTATGGCCTCTAGTTACGGAAATATTTTTTCCGATTTAGCTTATAAAAATAAGCCAACATTTTTGGACATCTTTATCAGATCTCCTCTTAACATTCTTTGTTCTAATGAAAGGAGCTCTAGTTTTGGCTCATAACTAAAGCCTCTCATCCCCAGTGTCCTTTAATGAATTTCTTCTGAAATCTCTTCACACTCATGTCCTGGTATTCTGTGGTGCAACTCATTATTAATATGTCTTAAACCTTTTTATAGTAACCAAATCAGGTCACTGTTCAGTAGCTAACATTTTGTGAAATTCCTCTACCAAAATTTGGCAGTTGTCAATCATAATTAATCCCTACCTTGCTTGACAGGTTTGGCACTTGGCTATAATCGTCCATCAAACACAGTCTGATAGACTGAGAATATGACACAACGTTGAAGTAAGATTTAGTATTTAAAAAAATAAGCAGCCTCTTGCTTCAAATGCTAAACATGTTTGTCACCCAGCTCAATCTTTTTCCTAACTAAGTTTTTCCTCTCCTTTTTATTAGCCGGTGATTTCCTTCCACTATCATGTATTGTCATCTCAGGAACTGACATTTCATGAATCATCTGTCATATTCAAAATGATCTGAACAAACCAAAAAAAAAGGCCATTTCAATCAAAGTGATGAATACATATACAATAATTAAAGTAGTAAACCTCAACAGAATAAAGTGATGATGTGGTCTGTCAACACAGAAAGCAAGATTGCTGAATTCTGTTTTGGAGCCGTGGATGGTTCAATGAGTAAATTTAACCTTAAACTTATACTCTGTACATTTGTGAGCAAGCTGCTGGTGTAATTCCACACAGACAGTAAAATAATATGTACAGCTTGGAAAATTACAAGTAGTAAAACTACTCCTTCTGAGATGGTCCCTCCATGCACTAACTATAAATATAGACGTTTACAAGCCCCGCTAAAGCTTGATACTTTTATTTCTTCATAAAGTCACTATTGGAGTGGCTTTCAATTTTATTGCTCTTGTCAACACCAGCTTCTTTGAAAAGCTCCCAAGATGCTCCCTTACTTTCAGGCTAATTTTATTTGGTGCCTGAACTCATCTTCTTTGATCTGTTTAAAGAAATGTCAGTATTTAGCCTTCCAAGGTATCCGGCCCTGTGGGATGGAAAAACTGCTGAGCGGCTAAGCCTGGCATTAGCTTGCTTTTACTAGCTTGTTATGTTCCTGTCAGTTGTCTGGTTCCCGAAGCAAAGCTAATTACTGGAACAATTGTCGAGTCAGGGACTCTAAAGCTATGAGGCACCTGAGGCCTTGAATGCCCAGAGTATAACTGCAAGTAGAAGAACTGCATAGGTTAATGCAAACAATCTGACAACAATTTAATGGATGCCAAAAGAGGACACTAATTTGAAATGATCGATAGCAGACTGTGTAGCTCGGTAGTATCTGAAAAATAATCTCATTACCTAGAGCACTTCCTGTTTGGCAGAGACTGCTGATAATAGAGTGAATTAACTAGCTTGTGATTTAGATAAGCCCAGTTTGAACTGACAACAGCCTGTGGAACTCATACCCCCTTCAGCGGCTCCCCCATCTCTTACTCCCTGCTGACAAATTCAACTTGTTGGTATCCCCACCCCCGCCACCCCGAACCACTGCTACAAAGTGCTCCCTTTAATAGTCTACAGAGAACTGCTTAAGCTCACCCACTGTGACAACTGACCTTGAATAACAGTTATGGCTGATATTCGAGCCCAGGGATCTCTTAAGTGGCAGCAAAGTGCTTCCACTGCTAGAGCTACTGGGCCATTTTATTTATAGAACAAGTTTTATTTTTGGAATTGTTTCCCTCTACGTGTTCGTCGTTTCATCCACAATTTCTTCTTCGATATGGAAATTGACCTATCCTGGAATTATTTCCAGCAGACACCAGCTCCCAAAGGGCATCCTTAGGGCAAATGCTGTTTTGGGTCTCTGAGTTGACAGCCACTTACCCCCTGCCCTTTAAGACATCAACTGACTGAATCTCTACTGTTGTTATAATAATAACTCAGGCCTACAGTGTCATTAGATTCACAGCATATTGGAATTTAATGCGTATATCACTCTGGTTTACTCCAAAGTAATTTAGTTACTTTTCTAATAGCGATACAACTGTTGTCTGAGCTATAATACCATCCACAGACGCAGTTAAAGCATCTCAAACGCATTACGTGATTCTTCAGTATTAATTACTCTGCACAGTACTTTGGGGCTTCTGCCTTCCTTGTATCCGGCTTTGTGTAGCCGCAGCAGCCAGAGTTTTGTTGTAATGTAGCAGTATAGTTTGAATGTTTCTCACAGGTCATATTTGTCTAAACACATTTTAATGGTCGGTTCATTTCTTCTGCTATTTCTGAAAGTCTCTGTCTTGCATCAGTAAGATTAAGAAAAATATTGATGAAACATTACGTGTATTTTCAATATGGTGCTGCATTGCTACTGCCCTGGTTCTTGGTGGTTGGGTGCCTAACAATATACTCACAGTTATAGTGCAGGTACACAGTGTGTGTGTGTGTGTGTGTGTGTGTGTGTGTGTATAGATACGAGCATACGAACAATGACGGACAGGTAAAGACCCTCTGGTCCATCCAGCCTGTCCCACACTATTGTGATACCTTGTGTACAACAATATATATACACTACACCCCACCCGAAACCATGTGATCTCCTGGGAGAGATGAAAAACCAGATACAAACCCAGGCCAATTTGGGGGGGGCAAAAAATCTGGGAAATTCCTTTCTGACTGATATGTCGATATATGTATATGTGTGTGTATGTATGTGTGGCAATACCATTACAATTGCAACGGGTTAAGTAGCTAACTCTAAGGGGGGAATTTTGCCAGCCCTGGGGAGGCGGATTTGGAGGCGGGACTGCTGGGAAAATGGCAGAAACTGGGAGCGGGTACCAACCCCGCTCCCAACCCGCCTCCGTGCCATCTTCCCGGGAGGTGGGTCCCCGAGTCGTGCAGGGATCCATCTCCTCGAGGCGGGAAGGGGATTACAGCCAAACAGGCAGTTAAGAGGATTATCCCCATTTTACCAACACAAGTGCGGGCTTCCTGACGTCGGGAAACCCCGCCAGGGTCAGCGAGGCGAGCAGTGGGTCTGCAGGGGTCAGAGGGGTCGAAAAGTGTGCTGTGGAGGTGAGTGATGGGTGCAAGTGTGGACAGGTAAGTATGAGAGGTGAGTGAAAAGTGTTGGACAAAGTTTACTTTGTTTCTTCATGCAGGCTTCAGCCCTTGGGGATCCGGAGGCTCCTCATTTCCACGGCAGAGATGACAGAATGGCTGCTGTATTCTCCGATGTAGCAGCCATCTGATTTGTGCTAAGGAGAGAGGTTTGGTGAGCCTTCAGTACAAGGACTCACCAAAGAACAGAGATTGTCAGTGTTTGACAGCTTCTCAATTTTTGACAGATGAAACGTCATACACTGACGTCCTCTGTCACCGGCTTTCCCTTAATTGGTCGGCTAAGCCCACAGGGCAGGCTTAACAAGGTCAATCAAGGGAAAATAGCGTGGGTTGGCCGGACGTTGTTGGGGGCGGGACTGAAACCCGACAACTAGCAGTCCCGCCCCCAACGCGCCCCCATTGAGAAAGTCCAGCCCTAAGCCTCAGTTGAGCTGTTTCCTGTCTGTTGTGGATGCTGGTTAGTTCCAGATGAATTTATGTAGGTTTATTGGACCGAGTGAGTCTCTAGTACTTGAATTCCCGCTCCTCCAGGTCATCCACTTTTTGAAACTGCATTTGGTACAATGTTGTTGTGGGAGTTCCAAATCGACATTAAAGGGAAATTCAGTTTTTTAATGTTACGTCGGTTTTATGGCTCCGTTACAGGCAGAATCCATTGTTTACTGTTCTGAACAGCATCTCTGAGCTGGATGGTGGAGAAAATCAACTTTTAATACTATATTTATTTTTAAAACACTAGAAGCACCAACTAGAAAGAAAAGAAAGAAAGACTTGCATTTCTGTAGCGCCTTTCACGACCACCGGATGTCCCAAAGTGCTTTACAGCCAATGAAGTATTTTTTGAAGTGGAGTCACTGTTGTAATGTCGGAAACGCGGCAGCCAATTAGCGCTCCCACAAACAGCAATCTGACAATGACCAGATAATCTGTTTTTAGTGATGTTGATTGAGGGATAAATATTGACCAGGACACCGGGGAGAACTCCCCTCCTCTTCTTCGAAATAGTGCCACTCGCAATCCTTTACCCATTGAGCTGTGTTTGAAAGTTCTGTTGCATTCGCAGTGAATAATTAATATGGCACCTGGAACAATTGTATCTGGAAAAACCTATCTACAGTACTGTGCAATCAACCTTGAGCAGAATGGGGGCAAGTCGCTGCGACTGAGATGATGAAAACTATTCAGTGTTACAAGCTGAATGTCTCTGCATCACAGCCGCACCCAATTAATGACACCAGGCACAGAATTCTGTGCGTGATCAAACTTTTTTTTAACGGGATTGATTTTCATCTTTAAGATCATTCCGACCCCTGCACGGATGGTAAATATTTGCTAACGTGGACCATTCAGGTGCCCTGCACCGTCAGCTGATGTTTGCGAGCGGACTCCAAGGTTTATTGTAGCTGATTTGGCACAGTGCCATTTTTTTTTATTAAACGTACATCTCCTTCAGCTTGTGTAATTCTTCTCATAACTTCAGTAATAACAGCCAGGAATAATCCCTCTGTTACATTGCATGTAGAAATTATTACCATTTCCACAGGGTCAGTAGAAGAATAAAGACGGAAGAGATTTAGGACGAGAAATTCGACCTCGCAGCGCCTGTTTTCAAGCGCTAAGTGGCCCCCTAAGCCTCCAATATGTAGGGCAGGAAGCGCACGCTCATTACGAGCCGGAAATGTGCCGCCCACCATATTGTTGTCGGCAAAAAAAGTAGGCGTCCATGGCCCACGCCTGAGACAAGCGTTAAGCCCCTTTGCATATTCAAAAAAGGGGCCTGCCACTTGTTTGAAACCCCCTCTGCAATATTTAGTTGTCCTGAACGCAGCCAGCGCCGGGCCGGCTGAGTTCAGGAAAACCAGGCCTCTATGCGGCCTAACAGGCAGTCCATAAAGGGTCTGTTGCAGGCCGTAACGAACAAGGTAAGTGTTTCAAAGATACTTACCAGAATGTGGAGCCGGGTGAAGGAGGAGTGCTCCTCTCGTCCCCACATTAAAACCACGTGGGCCGCAGCCAGCCACCGGTCCCCCCACGACGACCACTGCTACCCTTCCCCCACCCCGATCCCGGCCTCCACCCTCCCCGATCATCCCAGCCTCTGCACTGCCCAAATGCCACCGACCTCTAACCATGCTTCCCGATCCTGATCATCGCTATCCACCCGCACCCCCCCACCTCCGGCCTCCACTACCCTCTCTCCCGATCGCCACATTATCTGTCACCTTTCATGACTTATTCCTTGGGCCACCATGATCTTCGAATCCTCTTTTACTGCGAGCTACCTGGGGATGCTCATTAGATGTCCACTGCTCACCAGCTCGATTATACGGCCCGAGGCCCAATATTACTTGCACCTCGGGCCTATCCATTCAGGCATGGGGATCATTTCTTGCCCGTTTTTGGGCATTCTCGAACTTCTAGGCCTTAATGTGATGAAAAAACGGGACTGTCTTTAACTGGCATGAGGCTGGGGTATAAACAAGAAATACATATTTCCTTCCAAATGTAGCCACTACACACTAGTGCACACAAGAAGGTCCAGGGCCGTACTACCACAGAACAATTTGAAATGTATTTTTAAAATTGTACCTTCTTGTTAATTTGAAGTGAAATTCCAAATTCAACATGGATCCAATCCCAAAATCATGTGTTACATATTGGATATTTTCTTCCATTGACTCCTTTGATCTATTATTGTATCATGCAGGATCATTGGTTATGTGCCCCAGTAGGTTATATCCTCTATATGTACTTTTGTTCATCCTATGTATATACTTTTTTAAGTTAGCATAATTTTCCCTTAGATATTACCTCACAAAGATTACTTAGCTCATAATTAGAAAAAAAATCATTCTGGTGCACGTTTCTGTTTAATACCCTTCACAGGTCAATCCCTATTTAGCATTGATGGTCGTAGAATTGCTAATATTGTGATTCTGCTACCAATCTACCAATTAATTAAAAATACCCTTTAGAGAGATGAGTAATATGGTATGTTACTCCAGAAAGATAACTTAAAAATAAAACCAAAAGATTATCATAATCCTAATATCATGCTAAATTAAAAACCCTACTTAAAAAAATGAATGATGTGGAGATGCCGGCGTTGGACTGGGGTGGACAAAAATGAGAAGTCGCACAACACCAGGTTATAGTCCAACAGATTTATTTAATTTTACAAGCTTTCGGAGCAGTTCGCTCCTTCGTCAGGTAAGTTTAGCAGTGAGAGAATCTCCCAGAATTCACAATTTAAACACAGACAAAATATATTCAAATCTTTCCCACATCAAAGAGCATAGCCAAGACAATGAGATGTGTCCCAGGGGGTCCAACGTGTCAAACCACCTGCTGGCTGCATATCCTGTCAATCTGTGTAGGTTCTTGTGTTAGCCTTTTTTAAAAAAAAACACCTGGGAAGACCGGCCATGATGTCAAGTCACGTTCTGTATCGTGACATGAACCCGATATCGCGATTGAGGCCCTCCTCATGAGTGCGGAACTTGGCTATCAGTTTCTGCTCTATGATTTTGCGCTGTCGTGTATTTCGAAGGCCGCCTTGGAGAACGCTTACCCGCATATCCGAGGCTGAATGCCCCTGGCTGCTGAAGTGTTCCCCGACTGGGAATGAAGTGTTCTATTAAATAAAACTTTTCAATAATTGAAATGGAGAAATGTAGAGAGCCCATCTAGTGAAGTCACTGTCGCTTCTGAGGAAATTCTTCAGCTGCAGAAATTAAAGCCGAGAGGTTCCTCATAAAATGGGAATCTTGCTGTGGTAGGGCAAGACGAGACACCTTTTTTTTAATTCGTTCATGGGATGTGGGCGTTGCTGGCAAGGCCAGCATTTATTGCCCATTCCTAATTGGCCTTGAGAAGATGTGGTGAGCCGCCTTCTTGAACCGCTGCAGTCCGTGTGGTGAAGGTACTCCCACAGTGCTGTTAGGGAGGGAGTTCCAGGATTTTGACCCAGCGACGATGAAGGATCGGCGATATACTTCTAAGTCAGGATGGTGTGTGACTCGGAGGGGAACTTGCCCATGGTTCCTAACACTGACCCTATTAACATTAACTGTGGCAGGGTAAGGCTACACACCCGCCCATGGTTCCTGACACTGACCCCATTGTGTTTTATGGGGTCAGTGCCATTAATATATTTTTGCTGTGTTCCCAGCAGGATTTCTGGTGGCTCTGGGAAGCTTGCCTCTGCGTGCCTTGGGTGCTAAGGCATTAATAAGGGGAAATATGTCAGACGATGTAGTTTCTTCATCAGCATGCAGTTTGAATGCACTGGCCAAATATGGATAGACATAGTCAGCATGCACCGTTACTTCCAAAGGAAAACTCGAAAATGGCGGATATCCACATAACAGCTTCTGGCCGATTTCCCTCCCTTATCTATTCCAGTACCAACTGAAAATAGGCAGCTAAGAGGACAACTCTGTCACAAAAAGCCAGTATCTTTCAGAAACAATCTGCTTGCCTTCATCTCCACTGCTTAACTATGTAATCCTGATCCTCTCTGCCCCTTGTAAGCCTTTCCTTGATTCCGCTGCATTAAGGCTCTGTAACCTTTCCGTCACCATCCACTTTTTTCCCCACCGTGGATTGGGTGGCATTCCAGGTGAAAATTCATTTGATTCCTGCCCTGATAAAGACACTTCTGGTTACACTTTTCTCCTTTGTGCTTCGTGATCTAAAGCAACATCACTGAACTCCTGACATACATTTTAGATGGGCTGTGTTTTTTATGCTCAAGATATGTTTTCAAAATTACGTGAATAACTAAAAACAAGATTGTAAGTGATTTAGTTGAGTGAAATCTGTGAATAAAAGAAGATGCAGGTTTAAATCTCACCAAGGACGAAAATAATGAGAACAGTAAAAGATTATTCCATTTCTAGTTTTGTCGTGGTTCAGATTTGAAACTGTGAACGCTTTTGAGAGATAAAATCTGAAGGGATGTTTTATCATTCGGGTGGAGTGTGGCACTAAACACATCACCACCCTTGTGTGGGCTGAATAAACAAGAATTTGTTGTGTTTTGTTCATTCAATGCTTATCCTCGGTGCATGGGAAGTTCGAGACAGAAGGAATTCATAGGGATGGCTGCTTAGAGTTGGCATTTATGCCTTCCAAATTCATTCAGTCCTGTGGAAGAAAAGCATAATGAGATAGACTGATCAAGGAGAACTGTAATAGGAGAGGGCCTTTGCCAAGATTCGAATATTCTGCAAGTGCCTTCACCAAGTTGGTGTTTGTCTAGTATAGTCCTCAAAAGGTTTATCACATCATTTTGACCATTTGTGTCTTCCATAATTTCAACAATCACCACTTATTATGGGATTCTGATTGAGTGTACAATGGAGAAATGAAACTATTTCTGTAATTGGGCTGCTGAACGAGTATCTGCTATGGGTGCTTAAGTTCCTGAAGCAGCCAGTGAAATAAGTGCAGGTCTGTGGGCCTCTATATTGTGTGGGCTGCTTAAGCTTCCACACCCCGAGGGGAGGGGGACAGAGGACACAATGAACATGATCTCCCGGGTATTGCTTCAGTTACAGGGCTGTCTATTTTTTAAGCCCGATTAAGCTGGCATTAAAGGGATAATGCTGCGCTTTTGTTTAAATGCCAGCTCCAATTACAAGACTAAGAACCACAAATGAAACCATGCTCAGAAGGGACAGGAGCCCGCTGCTTTGTATTGGCACTGAGACGCTATGCTTGATTACTAGTGCTGCAGTCCCTAAATGGGAGAAGCCCTTTAAGGTTTCGATTTCAAGTGTTCCCTTTCCCCCCGTCTGCAAACTGCATAATGGTACAAGTAGAATCGTGTTTTCATACAATTAGAAGCAAGTAATGGCTGATAATCCCTGTGTATGGCACTATCAAGTGGCAGCCGTTTCCGTAGACAGACTGTGCCACAATCCAGACATGATCCAACTGTAGCAGTGCGCCCACCACCTCCAAAAAATATATTAGAGTGGAAGCTTAACTCTTAATCTTGTAACTAGGTTCCTGCTCAGTGAATCAGAGTTGAGTACAGATGGGTTTGGGAATACAGACACGAGATTTTTGGATGTAATCAATGTGCCAGCTTTGTGAACTGTCATAAGAATAAGCATTAATGCACATTTTTGTTATAGATCATAAATGTGAGGTGACAGGCCACAGATTAGGTATTGGGATTTATAAAGAAATTTTATTACTTAACCACAAAAAGAATAATACAGGAAATTGAGAATACAGGAGTAGGTGTGTAATAGAATTGTGCATTGACATAAATATAAATCATCAGTGAAGATTGTTATAACACAAGATATGAAATTCAGCAGCAAAAAAATTGCTGTATAGATTAACAACTCGTGAAGATTCATGAAAGGCAATTTGTGAAAGGTTGTCCCTTTGTGACATTATCAAAACAGGGCAGTAGGAGTTGTGGAGAGCAGAATGGTTTTGCCCGCTGGAATGTGTGTTGGTCTGGAGAAAGGGATTTGTTAACCAAAGTTGTGGTTTGCAATTTTTTTTGGAACAATACAGGGAATTCTGTGTTGAGAAGGTCAGGAATGACAGAGGTCAGAGGGGGAATCAAAGTTGTGAGGCATATTTGTGGACAGAATGGAGTTGTTCAGCAAAGTGATCACCCAATCTGTGCCGGGTTTCTCCAACGTAGAGGAGACCACACCTTGAGGAGCGAATATAATATACTAGATTAGAGGAAGTACATGAAAATTGTTGTCTCACGTGGAAGGAGTGTTTGGGCCCTGGACAACGATATGGGAGGAGTTGAATGGACAGGTGTTGCAAATCTTGGGCAGGAGTTTCCACTAGGTTGCGCTGTTTTTTTTCAATTCGTCCAAAATCAGCCAAACCAGCGCAAAAGATCGCGGAATTTCAAGCGCAAGTTATGTCCAGAGCAAATCGAGTATTGGTGATCTTTTGTGCTGGTTTAAAAAACATTGCGCTGGAAGCTGGCCGCGCCCAAAAAATTGGCCATGTCACCATTACGAGTTTCCACTAATTGCGCCCATTTGCGGGCCTTCGAGGAGGCTCTTAAAATTGAGCTTTTTTTAGGCGCATGGACACTAATAGGCACATTTTAAATATATATACTTTTTTTAGTTGACTAAGAAACTAACTACTTTACAACAACAACAACAACTTGTATTTATATAGCGCCTTTAGCTTAGTAAAACATCCCAAGGCGCTTCACAGGGGTATTAAAAGACAAAACATTTGACACCGAGCCACATAAGGAGAAATTCGGGCAGGTGACCAAAAGCTTGGTCAAAGAGGTAGGTTTTAAGGAGCGTCTTAAAGGAGGTTTACACCAATATACCTCGCAAATGGTTCTGTATAGATTTTTAAAGTCATTTTCAGTTATTTAAAAATGGGCTACTCACAGGTGGTGGACTAGACACTCCGATTAAAGATGCTTATTTTTTGTGTGAAACCCATTTTCAGCTGTATTAATAAGGTTACCACTCAAATATATCAAGGAATATTTTTTCATGCAAATTTTTTTTAAATTACGTTCAAAAACGCTACTTGATTGTACTGTCTCATGGAAGACTTTACGTTCGGCGATAGGCAAATGAGTTTGAGCGGAAACTTGAGCAAAACAAAACTTCTTGAAACTAGTGCAATTTTGAGCGCAATTTGCGCCCGGATCACCGATTGCGGCCAAAGTGGAAACTCATTACCTCTGTGTTTGGACGGGAATGCGCCAGATGCAGGGCAGCTGGAAGTAGGGGTGTTTGAAGAGAGAAGCAGAATGTCATGGAGGGAATGGTCGCTCCGGGAAGTGGAGAAGGAATGTGACGGGGAGGAAATTTGGTGGTGGGATTGTGTTGTAGGTGACAGAAATGGCAGAGGATCATCTGATGAATCCAGAGATTGGTGGATTGGAAAGTGAGGATCTGGGAGGGCTCTGTCATGGTTATGAGATGGGGGGATGGGGTGTAAGGCAGATCACGGGAAATGGGACAGACCTAATCGAGGACCCTGTTGACCAAAGCAATGGGGAATCCTCAGCTGAGGAAAATGGAGGACATTTCAGAAGCTCTGGCCTGGACAGTAGAATCATCAGAGCAGATTACGAGATGGAGAAGCGTAGCAAGGGAATGGTGTCTTTGCAGGACACAGGGAGGGAAGACGTATACTCTAAGTAGTTGCGGAAGTTGCTGGGCTTGTAATTGATGTCAGTGGATATCCCATTGCCAGAAAAAGATAGGGAAATTCAGAAAAGAAAGGCAGGAGTCAGAGATAGACCGTGTGAAAGTGAGGGGTGGAAACATAGTCAATGACATTCTCAGATCAGAGCGAGAGCAAGAACCATTTGAATGGTCACTTGAAATATTTCTTAGTAAGGTATGTGGTGTTGCAACATTGAGCTTTTTTGATGCAATATATAAGCTCACAAATGTAAAGAGCATTCTAAACCACAAATTTAACCAACTATTGCCCTCCCATCTCATTGTTTCCTACCTACTGCATGCTTCATATGCTACTGGGCCAGTATTGTGGCTTCTTACAGCTCATAATCATAATCTCTCTCTTAAATTTTGCATAAAATCCCTTCTTTATCCTGCTGAGCAATTTGTTTCATTGTTTTAAAAACGCGGATCCCATCTCTTGATAATCTTTAACTCCAAAGGGATAGCTGTAACTTTTTCATCCTATCTTCAAGGTTCAGTGATCTAAAACCTGAAATCACTTTTGTTACCTTGTCTGATTCCTTTACACTGTTCCTATTTTCATGGAATCATAGAATAGTACATCCCATCGCGTCTGCGCCGGCTCTTTCAAAGAGCAATCCAGTTAGTCCCACTCCCCTGCTCCTTTCCCATATCCCTGCAATTTTTTCTCCTTCAAGTATTTATCCAATTCCCATTTGAAGGCTACTATTGAATCTGTATCCATCACCCTATCAGGCAGCGCATTCCAAATCCTAACCACTCCGTGCGTAAAAAAGTTTTCCCTCATGTCGCCTCTGGTTCTTTTGCCAGTCACTTTAAATCTGTGCCCTTTGGTTATCGACCCTTCAGCCATTGGAAACAGTTTCTGTTTATTTACTCTATCTAAACTCTTCATAATTTTAAACACCTCTATCAGATCTCCCCTTAGCCGCCTTTGCTCTAAGGAGAACAACCCCCACTTCTCCAGTCTATCCACGTAACTGTAATCCCTCATCCCTGGAACCATAAATTATTGGTTCATAAGTTATTAACAGCGGTACAATTCCTCACAAAGCATGACCCTTTTCCCATTGCCCAATTGAGATGGAGGGCTGAAATGGTCAAATAAAACAGAAGGTGTTTCTTAAGATGTAGAAGCAAGTTCGCAGTCAGTATAGCGGACCATGAGACGTACCAGAATCGGCCACAAAATAAACCAATTGGTTTTAAGGTCTCTACCAGCAGCCTCCATTATCCATATAGCTAAGCAAGATTAAGTGAATGCATCAACCTAAATGCATTTTCTTGCATTTTGTAGAGGCTGTCTATGTATAGTTGCACATCAGTACACCTGATAATAATACATTTTCCGTACACTGAGAGATAAAAGGAGAAAAGAGCAAACCAGCTGCATTTATATAATGATGCCTGTACTGCACTGTCGTAGACAGGGGAATGTCTATGGATGTAGTTTATATGGACTTCCAGAAGGCATTTGATAAAGTCCTTCATAAGAGACTGTTAGCTAAAATTAATGCTCATGGAATTGAAGGCAAATTAATGACCTGGTTAGGAGATTGGTTAGACAGTAGAAGACAGGATCCACAAGGATCGGTGCTGGGATATCAATTATTCACTATATTTATTAATGACTTATAACACAATAGAGAGCCATATATCCAAGTTTGCCGATGACACAAAGATTGGTGGTGCAGTAAGTAGTGTAGACGGGAGCATAAAATTACAAAGAGATATTGATAGATTGTGAGTGGGCAAAACTGTGGCGGATGGATTTCATCACAGTTAAGTGTGAGGTCATCCATTTTGGACCAAAAAAGGATAGATCCGAGTATTATTTAAATGGTGAAAAGCTAGAAACAGAGGAGGTCCAAAGAGATTTAGGGGTCCACGTACACAGATCACTAAAATGTAGTGGTCAGGTACAAAAAATAATCAAAAAGGATAATAGAATGTCAGCCTTTATAACTTGAGAACTAGAATATAAAGGGGAGGAAGTTTTGCTACAGCTATACGAAGCCCTAGTTAGACCACATCTGGAGCACTGTGTACAGTTCTGGGCACCGCACCTTAGAAAGAATAGATTGGCCTTGGAAGGAGTGCAGCGCAGATTCACCAGAATGTTACCAGGGCTCCAGAGGTTAGATTATGAGGAGAGATTACATAAACTAGGTTTGTATTCCCTGGAATATAGAAGGTTAAGGGGTGTTTTGATTGAGGTTTTTAGGATTTTGAAAGGAATTGATAGCGTAGATAGAGAGAA
The DNA here is from genome assembly GCA_030390025.1 of Squalus acanthias. Classification (NCBI taxonomy): domain Eukaryota; kingdom Metazoa; phylum Chordata; class Chondrichthyes; order Squaliformes; family Squalidae; genus Squalus; species Squalus acanthias. Next base: position 71,089,613 of record CM059437.1, read on the forward strand.
ACTTTTTCCGCTGGTGCAGGAGTCTAGGACAAGGGGACATAACCTTAAAATCAGAGCCAGGCCATTCAGGTGAGAAGTTAGGAACCATTTCCTCATGCAAAGGGTGGTAGAAGTGCAGAACTCTCTCCCACAAAAAGCAGTAGATACGAGCTGAATTAATAATGTTAAATCTGAGATCGATAGATTTTTGCTAGGCAAGGGTATTAAAGGATATGGAACCTAGGCCGGTGGAAGGAGTTAAGATACAGATCAGCCATGATCTACGGTTGAATGGCCCACGCTTGTTCCTACATTCCTATGTCAATCAAATGCCACCAGGACAGTCCAGAGCATGTTTTTTTTTCATCATAGGGCCTCCTCTTCACGGTCCACAGCTTATATAGCTTTCAGACATCCCTAGGCTGTTTTTGAACTGGCTTTGTAGCCTCATTGTGAACTGCAGGACTGTAGCATTGCCTGCTTATGACCCACATTCACATCTCATTACCTGACATTCCCACATACGTGACTGGTGTGGTCAGCACCTATTTCCAGAGGTTAACTGTGTGATATCCCTGCCTGGACCAATTGGGATTGCAACTTTCTTTCAACCCAAACATATTTTTTTCTTCACCGTATTGCCTTTCTCGAATCCTTACTATCTCCCATGCATCATACCATTACAATCTCAATTATGCTTTATAATAATGTGTCAGCAATCGGAAAATAGCCAACAGGATTGATGTGGAACTAAGCCCAGTGAGTCCATGGTTTGGTAAAAACTGCAGCTGGCTTGGGTTTTGAAAAAGTGGAATTGATTCAAAGCATCACATTGAACTATTGTTCTCTTTGCCTTTAACAGATCCCCTGTGCCTCCCCAAATGAGTTGTGCTGGAGTTCCCACGACATTATGTGGACAGTGACCAGTTCTGGGATGTGATTACAAGGCAGCAATCAGATTTAGGGGTTTGGATGATGCCATACATTCTGAGAAGATAGCATGACTGATTTATAAATATCTTCTGAATCCCTGAATGTGATTGCTCCCTTAAAATCATAGATTTTTATAGCATAGAAGGAGGCCATTCAGCCCATCACACCTGTGTTGGCTCTCTTAGTCCTAGTCACCTGCCCCTCTTTCCCCTCTCTCTCCTTAACTCCTCTCTCTCCTTTCTCCTCACCTCTTCTCTCCCACCTCTCTCCATCTCAAGTTTCAGAATGCCACAGATAAGCAAAGAGGTTAGAAACAAATGACATTTGTAGAAGACGGAATATGTGATTTGTCGGTATTGTGAAAATGATAAAAGAGAGAATACAAGAAAATAACAAAAGAGGTTCAGAAAGTGATAAGGAAAGCAAGGAGCAAGTATGAGGAGGGAGTCTCAAAAATATTAAAAAGCACAGTGAAGTATTCCACAAGTACATCAGTTAAAAAAGAGAATTGTTAAATGAGGTTTAAGATAAAGATTGAGAAGAACAGAAGTAAGACAAAGACCAAAGTAATAAATTGGAAAAAAGCTGATTTTAAGGGGATGAGAATGGAACTCGGGAAAATAAACTGGAAACATTTACTGACAAACAAAGAAATAGAACAACAGTGGGAAACATTTAAAATGGTGTTCAATAGAGCCCAGGAGACGGAGATCCCAGTAAATAGCAAGAACAAACCATCCAGTAGTGACACACCATGGATGAATAAAGAAATAAGGGCAAAATTGAAACTAGGCCTACACTAAGTACATAGACAATAAAGGAGAGGATTACAAAAAGGTTAGGAAAGAAGTCAAACAAACAATTAGGAAGGCAAAGAGAAACTACAAAATTAAATTATCAAGGAATATAAAAAGAAATAATGAAGTATTCTGCAGGCACATAAATAACAAAAGGAAAATCAGGAAAGGGATTGGGCCACTAAGGAATACACACGATAAAGTCACAGGTAATGACAGTGAAATGGCAGAAATATTAAATAATTACTTTGCCTCGGTATTTACCAGGGAGACTAACATAGTGGACATAACATTAGAAGAAGAGATCAAAAAGGATATAAAGACATTTAAGATAGAAAGGGGGGAGATAATTGATAAACTAATCAAACTTAGAGAGGATAAAACCCCTGGATTGCATCCGCGCATATTAAAAGAAGGTAGGGAAGAGATAGCAGGGGCACTATTACATATATCTAAAAAAATCATTAGAAAAGGGAATAGTGCCAGAGGGCTGGCAGACAGCTAATGTCATTCCTATATATAAAAACGGAGATAGAACAAGTCCAGCAAACTATAGATCAATTAGCTTAACGTCAGTGGTAGGAAAGATAATGGAATGCTTAATCAAAGATGTAACAGAAAAACATCTAGAAATTGAAAATATAATAAAGAGTAGTCAGCACGGATTCCAAAAGGAATGTCATGCTTGACCAACCTTATTGAATTCTTTGAAGAAGCAACAGAAAGAGTAGATAACGGTAATGCAATAGACGTAATGGCCGGAAGTTTCCCATAAAAAAAACAGGTGGGTTTGGAGTGTGGGGGCAGTTAAATTGTTAAAATTGGGATTCCTGACCTGATCCTGCCTCCAACCCGCCCACTTCCGGTTTTGGCGGAGGCAGGGCAGGGCGGGCGACCAACCCGCTCCCAGGGGGCGTTACCGTAATTTAAATATTATAATGAAGCTGGAAGCCTCTATTTTCCCCCTCCATTTTGAATTTAACTCTCTGTGGACGGGTTTCACACAATTCGTGAAACCCGGCAGTTAAACCTAGGTGGGGACTGCTGGTAAGTGGATTTATACCTACCGTCTGGCTCCAGGGTCCCTACCATACCCACCCCCGGCGATTGGAGACCCCCCTCACGAAGCCTCCGATCACATTCCCAGGCCTCCCCCCCCCATGCTGATGATGAGGCCGGCCACAATCCTCCGGTAGCTGGCCCCGATCCTCCGGCCCCCCTGCCGATCCTCTGCCCCCGCCCCCCAATACCTGGCCGACCCTCCCAGCGATCCCCGATCCCCCCCGACCTCCCCCCCCCCCCACCCCATCGCCTGCCCATCACCGACCTCCCTGATACCCGGCCGATACTGCAACCCCCTCCCCGCCGATCCTCTCTCCCCCTCCCGATTCCCGATGCCGACCCCCTTCCCCGATCCCACCCCCAGACTGACCCTACGCAACTGAGGCCTACCCGCCCGCAGCCAGCCTCGCAATCTGGCTGGCTGCGAGCGGGAATCCGAGGCTTCACATTCAAATTTGGCCCCGCCGGTAAAGTCGGCAGGGCCTGCGGGAAACCCAGCTTCCCCGGTTTCCCGCCCGCTGTGAAGCCCCCCCTCCCCCCCCCACCCCCAACCTGCCTCCCCAAAGAAAATTCCGGCCAATATATTTGGATTTCCAAAAAGCCTTTGATAAGGGACTGCATAGTAGACTTATGACTAAGGGGACAAGTAGCAGAATAGAGTGCAAGCTGGCTACAAAACAGAAAACCGAGAGTAGGGGTTAAAGGTAATTACTCAGATTGACAAAAGGTGGGAAGTGATGTTCCGCAAGGATCGGTGCTGGGACCACTGTTGTTCACCATTTCCATAAACGATTTGGACTCGGGAATCGGAAGTATAATTTCAAAATTTGCAGATGACACCAAATTGGGGGGGTCTAGTCAATGTTCCCTTTAATATTTTTCTGGGCTGCGCAACCCATTCAAAATTCAGTGCATGCGAATTTTTCCCTTTAAAAGCCGGTGAGCCGGCTGCGCGGGACCTCCAGAGTGATGCGCGGCTCCATGGCCACGCAGCTTCAAGAGAACATTGCATGTAGTTAACACAGAGGAGGACTGCGACAAAATACAGGAAGACATTAATGAACTTGCTGAATGGGCGTGTAATTGGCAAATGAACTTCAGTATAGATAAGTGCGAGACAATACATTTTGGTAGGAAGAATAAGGAGGCCGCATACTCCTTGGAAAATAAGTGTCGAAATGAGGCATTACAACTATCTGGGACAGGCTAGATGGTCTTTTCCCGTCCATCATTTTTGTACGGTAATAACGACAAGTACAATACAAACAACAAAAGACACATGTTTTATTCACCAAAGAAGATGAAATATAAGCAACAAGAAAGGCTGTGCAATGAGGGAACTTCTCCAAGGATTTGTTCTGCAATAATTCTGGTGTTTAATGAAAATTCCACTGTATCCTTGAACCAGCAAAGCCGGGATATTTATGTTTTGGAAGACTTGTAATGCCTCAGCCTTATTAATTTGGTTACTGCATCGTGATCATTGTGAACCGTTCTCTTTTTAAATTTTCATCACACTATTTATTAATCCTTTTTTGAAATTATTCCAAAGAAATCAATACGACACAATGGAACTAAAAAAACCTTCAGACCACCCACAAAGAAAGCGGCTACGTGTCAGTGGGAAGGGCGCAGCAGTGAGCGACGTTCTTTCTGATTTACGGGACCATCTGCAGATCTGACTCTGCTCCGCAGGTGTCCACTCACTCTGTAAAGTAGGGTGCTGTGTCCGACTGACCAGCAAACAGTAACGCAGGTGGTCCTCGGCCACGTGCTCACTAAACCCGAACCATTGTGCTTTCCCATGGGTTCCCGTGACGGAAGCCCGACCGCTCGAAACATTGTCGAACCTGTTTACGGTATATACCCTGGAATCACCTGTCTGTATCATGTCCAGGGAGAAGACAGATTTGTGTTCCAGACTGCTCAAGCTGCTGAACAGGCAATTACAATGTTGATATTTTAATTAATGCCTCTGCTAAGAACCAGGGAACTGATTGATTCCCATGTGCAAAGCAGAGGAAGCTCAGCCCTATAACCTTCCAGTTGCACTTGGTTTCCTAGGCTGGAAAATTGCACACACTGGACGTGATCAAACTGACAGAATGATAAGCTGTGGTGAGGCTAAAACCTTCAAATGCAATGTTAATGAAAGTACGCAAGATCCAAAGGACCATTGTACATGTACGTTTAATCCTGTCCGTTGTGAAGTCATGTTTTTATTATGTTAGAAGCTTTGTTTTAAGCTTCTGGATGTGAAAATACCTCTGCACCCACATCTGATGTACACCAGGTGCACATATTGGAGAATTGCACGCTCCCAGCCTGCTCCCACCACCCCTGCCCCCACCCCCACCTCCGCGGAGTTCCTGGAAAACTTTAAAGAACTCACACTAGGAACTTAATAGGAGACCGCTGGCTCCGAGAGCCCAGGCACTTTCAGATCTAAGAGGTCAGATACACAAATCTATTGAAGTGAGAGAACAAGTTGACAAAGCTTTAAAAATAAAAAGCAAATGGGGTTCCAAGTGGTATGAAGTACAAAAGTAAATGGGCCTATATTCTCTGGAGTTTAGAAGAGTGAGAGGTGATCTCATTGAAACGTATAAAATTCTTCGAGGGCTTGACCGGGTAGATGCTGAGAGTCTATTTCCCCTGGCTGGAGAGCCTAGAACTAGGGGTCATAGTCTCAGGTTAAGGGGTCGGCCATTTAGGACTGAGATGAGGGTTGTGAATCTTTGGAATTCTCTACCCCAGAGGGCTATGGATGCTCAGTCGTTGAGTATATTCAAGACTGAGATCGATAGATTTTTGGACACTTAAGGGAATCAAGGGATATGGGAATGGGGCAGGAAAGTAGAGTTGAGGTTGAAGATCAGCCATGATCTTCTTCAATGGCGAAGCAGGCTCGAGGGGCCCTGCTCCTATTTCTTATGTTTATAAAGAGGTAATGCTAAACCTATACAAATCATTGCTGCAGTGAGAATATTATGCCCAGTTTTGGCTGCCTTACTTTAGGAGAGGGCCTGGAAGAAATTCAGTAAGATGATGCCGCCTGATACCATGATGTGGAGATGCCGGTGTTGGACTGGGGTGGACAAATGTGAGAAGTCGCACAACACCAGGTTATAGTCCAACAGCTTTATTTGAAATCACAAGCTTTCGGAGCGCTGCTCCTTCGTCAGGTGAAGTGAAGAGATGCATATAGGCACAGCATATATAGTCAGAGAACACTGCCAGATGATTACAGTTAAATCTTTCCAACTGCCCTTTATCACACCTCGGCAGAGAGATAATCACGGCAATCAAAGGTGTGGATGGTGTCCAAACAGGTCAGTCAGGAAAACATTACATCAAAGACAATGTGGCAGATGCTGGGGTCAGTATGGAAAACAAAAAACTTTTTTTGCTGGAAATCACAGCAGGTCCGGCCGCATCTGTGTAGAGAGAACAAGCCAACGACGACTCGAGTCTGGATGACTCTACGTCAGGTGGGGTTACATGTAGCGTGACATGAACCCAAGATCCCGGTTGAGGCCGTCCTCATGGGTGCGAACTTGGCTATCAGTTTCTGCTCGACGATTTTGCGTTGTCTCACGACTGATACCATGGATGAGGAGGTTTAATTCTGAAGAGAGACTAGAAAAAATGAGGCTATTTTCCTAAGAACACAAGTTAAGAGGAAGTTTAATCATTTACTAGCTGTGTTCAGAACTATGAGAGCTTTTGATAAAACAGGAAAAACTATTTTGACACTTGGATGAGTTAGTAATGAGAGGACTTGTATTGAAGAATATCACCAAGAGATAAAGCGAGAGGTAGGAGAATTATTTTTTTTACACACAAACTGTTCTGGAAGCTGAAGACACAATAGCTTTTAAAAGGGAAATGCATAGATATTTGAAGAAGAAAGATTTAACAGGATATGGGGAAAGGGCAGGGGAATAGGACTAAGTGGTTAGCTCGTTCAGAGAGCTGGCACAAGCACAGTAGATCAAATGGCTTTCTTCTGTGCTGTCAAATTCTATGGTTCGATAGAAATGTTGCAGAAACTGAATGTTACCCTTACAAGCAGTGCGTGCTCTACCGAGACTTCATTACAACAGTGAAAACACTCCAAAAGTACTTCATTGGCTGTAAAGCGCTTTGAGACGTCCGGTGGTCGTGAAAGGCGCTATATAAATACAAGTCTTTTTTTCTAATATAGTCTAGATAGGTAAATTGTATATGGCCCAGATATTCTGCTCCTTTTTTGGGGCCGGGGCAATTCTGATGCAGTCAAGGTAGTGGCACTGGCATTTTGGGACGAAATGTGGATACACTGGATTTCGATCCCTTCATGTCACGAACAGCAAATTCTGACGAAGGAGGCGACGCTTCTGCTGCCCCCAATATGTCCAAATAGTTTGGGAATGTGTCTGGGGAGCGTTCCAGGCCACACCAAGACTCCCGCCAGATATGCCTCCGATAAGCTCAGTGGTACCTATGCCTGCTCGGGTCACTCTGGGCTGAATGTGGGCCCCATCACTCAGGAATTGAATGGCAGTCGATTCCAGAGGGATTCTAGGCCTCTGCGAGCATTGGATCACGCCAGGAGAAGGAAAATTCACCCGTTGTCTACAGCCCGCACAGGCTTGTGGCTGCCCCTCTTGGAGTGGCAGGACGCTACTCGGAGATTCCACTGGGCACGCTCGGTAGGTGCCCCAGTTGCCCCACTACTGATGCGGGCACCTGTTCTCAATATGTTAACGACCCCATTCCTGGGATCTGGGACAGGGTCATGAAGGCAGCAGAGTGGCGGGTCGAAGTTCACCCCGCTGCACATCTGTGGTGCGGGAAGTTTTACTGTTGTATATTTAAATTGGTTAGTGCCTGAACACCAACTTGCTAATGCCCCTACTCTGTATGCTTTAAGAATCTTCGTTAGTTCGCTGCAAAAATGTAAGATGGCACTTTCATAACTTCAACAGACTGCCACATGTTGATCTTCCAACTGCTTTCTTACAGAATCTCCATGGTGCTGTCTTTCTAAAGATTCTGACCCACGGCAGCAACTGAATTACTTGTTAATACAGCCAAGCACACAACACAGAAAGACCACATTACATGCTTGGCTTGTTTTTTCTCAAGTACAGTTTATATGCTCCAAAATCTAGTGATGTGGAATAAATAATCTTGTACAACAAGCACATTTAGGTTTTTCCTCTGATGACTGCTTTGACACTTGCTAGCTACAATGTCGCATGTTTCACGATAATGCTCAGGACCCAGCACCAGAAGTACAAGTCCAGCATGTTGAATAACGCATAATTATCCCGCTAACATTGTGTTCACATAATGTAATGTTTATCAGGTGAATCCAAATTACTATACAAATTACCACAGCAATACAAATTACCACAGCATTTTATTTACTCAGTGTGAATTATTCCCACTAAAACGTAAGTATTTGTTTATATTCAGTAATGAGTGCCTGGCTTTTAGCAGGAGTAGAGAGGCGTGGGGAATATAAATGAACTGTAATCTTCAGTTTAACAGGATGTATTAAGATGGAAAGCCCAGTATTTATTGCGGTGCCCTAACAGCACCGTGTGTGTAACTAGGCTTGAAAAAAGAGAAAGATATGTGATCTATACCTATAAATATATATTTTTATTATGTTTTATATATATGTGTAAAATCAGGATAACATTTATTTCTATAATAAAATACTTGTTTACGGTGCTTAACCAACTTGAAGCCAGTTCCAGTCACCACTGGGAATATGGCTTTTCTATCTGTAGAGGCTGATATCCCACATTAGCTGGCAAGCAGGGCTTATACAAGCACGGGTTGTTCAATTAATATTACAAGCTCTTCCATCTCGCTTCTGAGGAAGCCTTTTGCTTTTTTTAAGTTTCTGGCGGAGGGAGAAGAAGTATTTTCCTTCACCCCAGTTCTTGCTGCCTCGCTCACATCACTCGTTCACAATCCCACCATATTTTTCTTGCACTGGGGAGCATAGGCAGGCTGAGCAGTCCGTGCCCACATGAAGCAAGACCTGGACAACATCCAGGCTTGGGCTGATAAGTGGCAAGTAACATTGGCACCGCACAAGTGCCAGGCAATGTCCATCTCTGACAAGAGAAAGTCTAACCTCCCGTTGACATTCAATGGTATTCCCATCATCGAATCCCCCACCATCAACATCCTGGGGGTCACCATTGACCAGAAATTTAACTGGACCAGCCACATCAATATTGGTGCTACAAGAGCAGGTCAGAGGCTAGATATTCTGTGGCGAGTGTCTCACCTCCTGACTCCCCAAAGCCTTTCACCATCTACAAGGCACAAGTCAGGAGTGTGATGGAATACTCTCCACTTGCCTGGATGAGTGCAGCTCCAACAACACTCAAGAAGCTCGACACCATCCAGGACAAAGCAGCCCGCTTGATTGGCACCCCATCCACCACCTTAAACATTTGCTCCCTCCACCACCAGTGCACCGTGGGTGCAGTGTGCACCATCTACAAGATGCACTGCAGCAACTCGCCAAGGCTTCTTCGACAGGACCTCCCAAACCCGTGACCTCTACCACCTAGAAGGACAAGGGCAGCAGGCGCATGGGAACACCATTACCTCCAAGAACCCCTCCAAGTCACACACCATCCTGACTTGGAAATATATCAGTGTTCCTTCATCACATTGGGTTAAAATCCTGGACCTCCCTCCCAACAGCACTGTGGGAGTACCTTTACCACACAGGCTGCAGCGGTTCAAGAAGGTCACCTTCTCGGACAGTTAGGGATGGACAATAAATGCTGGCCTTGCCAGTGATGCCCACATCCTGTGAATTAATTTTTTTTCTAAGAAACACAAGGACATTGGGGGGTGGGGAAGCGGGGGGGGGGGGAATCAATCAGAAGCCACAAGAGATGGCAAATAGGACATCAGAGCATTGCAACCTTCAGCCAGAAGCAGTGAAGGGAGCATTGGCAGATCGCAGCTGGTGGGTGGGCATTGAGAGACTGGGCCCATGACATTGGAGGATCAGCTAGAGGCCACGAAAGGTGGCGAAGAGAAGCAGGCAGTCACTAGGTAAGAAGAGGGGGGAGATGTGGGGGATGAAAAGGCCACAGATAGTAGGGGTGGGTGGGAAAGGCCTTTACATGCGCACGGTCCGGGAGAGACTCGGAAGAGGAGCAAGGAGCTAGGCAGAGGTGGTGGAGAGGCTAAGGTAAAATGAAGCAGCAAAAGAAAATGGCGAACTGAGCCAGGTGATTCATGGCATCACTGGTGGGAGATTGAAAGGCAATGAAAGGAAAGTATAACGGTAATTTTAGCATGTGTTACAACATAAAGACGGACGGACGAATGGGCGAGAAAAGCGAGCAGGACACCCGCAGGATGGCAGTGAGGTCCTATTTTAAATATGCAGATTGGGTTCCAATGATGTCATCGGGTCCGACTGCAATATTAGTCGGAGGCCTGAGTAGGAGAGCAATGGTTACTTCCCCATCAGGCCAAACCTGCTGGGAGCTGGATTGTGCACCCAAACAGGCACAGGCAGGTAAGTTTAAATTTTTTTTTTTGAGGTTTCCTTGTGGGCCTGAAGGAGCAGGAAACCTTGGGCCTCCCTTGCTCTGGGCCTCTCCCAATTGCGATCACTGCCCCCCCCCCGCCCCCGGCCCCACCACTTACCTGGCTGCCGGGGGACCATTCCCACGGGTCTCCAGCGGAGGCCTCCTGCCGCACAAATTCCCGCACCCGCCCGTCCGGCCAGGTGGTGGATCTGGCTGGGTTCGAGCAGGAGTCCGCCGAAATTTATGGAAATGAGGCCCAGCTATTGAAATCATTGAGGCTTCGCCGTCCCTGTGGTTTCCAGGTGCGCATCGCCCACTTCGGGGCTCGTATGCTCCATTGAAATCGGGGCCGGGGTTGCTAGAACATGCATTAAACGTTGGGAATTCTGTAACTTGCCCATTGGCACCTCGGTACAAATTTTCCAAGTCTTTCTGGATGCCTCAGCAGCCAGCAGAGTCAGACTTATGAGCTATCTACCCTTGTTCAGTTGGCACTGTGTACAACCTGTAGTTACATCGTCTTAAATTTCTGGCCTGAGAGTGCTTTCTGAATGAAGTCGCATGGATTGAGAATTGGTTAACAGACAGAAAACAAAGAGTAGGGATAAACGGGTCTTTTTCAGGGTGGCAGGCTGTGACTAGTGGGGTACCACAAGGATCGGTGCTTGGGCCCCAGCTATTCATAATCTATATCAATGATTTGGATGAGGGGACTAAATGTAACATTTCCAAATTTGCTGATGACACAAAGCTAGGTGGCAGTGTCAGTTGCGAAGAGGATGTGAAGAGGCTTCAAGGGGATCTCGACAGGCTCAGTGAGTGGGCGAGAACATGGCAGATGGATTATAATGTGGATAAATGTGAAGTTATCCACTTTGGTAGAAAAAACAGAAAAGCAGAGTATTTCCTAAATGGTGAAAGATTGGGGAATGCAGATGCTCAAAGGGACCTGGGTGTCCTTGTGCATGAGTCACTGAAAGTGAATGTGCAGGTGCAGCAAGCCATTGGGAAGGCAAATGGTATGCTGGCCTTCATTACAAGAGGATTTGAGTACAGGAGTAAAGAAGTCTTACTCCAATTATATAGGGCCTTGGTGAGACCACACCTGGAGTACTGTGTACAATTTTGGTCTCCTTACCTAAGGAAGGATATACTTGCCATAGAGGGAGTGCAACGAAGGTTCACAAGATTGATTCCTGGGATGGCGGGACTGTCGTATGAGAAGAGATTGAGTAAACTAGGCCTGTAATCTCTTGAATTCAGAAGAATGAGAGGGGATCTCATTGAAGCATACAAAATTATTACAGGGCTTGATGGGGTGGATGCTGGGAGAATGTTTCCCTTGGCTGGGGAGTCTAGAACCAGGGGCCACAGCCTCAGGATAAATGCTAGGCCATTCAGGACTGAGATGAGAAGAAATTTCTTCACACAGAGGGTGGTGAATCTTTGGAATTCTCTACCCCAGAGGGCTGTGGAGGCTCAGTCATTGGGTATATTCAAAACAGAAGTTGATAGATTTCTGACTAGTAAGGGCATCAAGGGATATAAGGCCGGTGAATGGAATTGAGGCAGAAGATCAGCCATGATCTCATTGAATGGCGGAGCAGGCTCGAAGGGCCGAATGGCCTACTCCTGCTCCTATTTCTTATGTTCTTATTACGTTCTTATTAAAAAATATGCATTGCTGGAGATGGGGCTGGGGAATAATTGCAGGCGAAAGCATATCTGTCAGATATCTTTAACAGTATTGTAACCTGTTGTAACCTATTTTTATCTGCCGAGCTATCATGAGGCTTTAATCTATCGAGCTTGTGCCAGTAAAAATCATTCTTTGCACCTGAAAGAGGATGTGTTCAGCGTTTACACTGACTGAGTGATTCCGTTAGAGAAAAAGGTCAACTATAGTTGCATTTATAAATAAATCAATTCAAACAAATTACATATCAGTGTTCAAATCAGAAATTCTGAAGAAAAATGTATTCATGGAAAGGTTATTAAACTGGTCCTCGGTGAATCAATTCAATCAGAATGGGAGGAACAAAATCCTTAGTGGATTCTACAAAATGGAACATCAGAACGATCGACGTTTGTTATTTACCATCTGTTTAAAAAAAGCTCATTCTCATTTGAATGAGGCAATCTTCAGGGTTTTAAAGGGTTGATACTAATAATTCTGAAAAATATAACAGGCAGATAAATTGTAATTGGCTGCGGTTATATTGCGCTCCTGACTCTGCAGTTACAGGGTTAATATGGTAAAGCTCCACCCCAGCCCCGAGCAAGCCTCAGAAGATGAACCCATTTTGCCATGCTGATTTAGCTATAGGTGAGGGAAAAGTCTTAGTATAAGTCCATATTAAAACTATTGCTGGGCTCTAATAGATGAAGGATTATACAATGTCGACTTCGCTGATTATTCACTGAGGATGAATACCACCCTGTATGCAGACTTGAAATGGCGTGAATGGGCCATTTTGTGTTCTTTCTTGCCCACACTCACTTTCCCCATGTCGGATCATTTTAGATTGGCCTGATTATTTTAGAGATGACAGCGCAGCGGTGTCACAGAGTGGAGGGTCGTAGGTCGTGACTCCCTCTGTGATGAGTTTCAGATTCCAGCCATGAAATGATGAGTCGGCGCTGAATGAAGAAGCCTTGGACTGGCCCACAAGCAAGGGTTAATCACTGGGTCAGTCAACCTGGGCTAATGCTTTTGAGTCTCTGCATCAGCTGTATTGTGAGAAGCGTGGAAGCCATTCTCAAGCTTGTCTTCTCAGCGGAGTTCTGGCTAGTTGCATGTTGCAGGATGATTCCAAAGGGAAAAGAGATAAGGAAAAATTATCCACAAGAAAAAATGACAGCCTTGTATGGTTTGCAGACAAATGGTTGCTGTCTTTGACTAGATTCACTGCAGCAACTTTCTTTCACCTTAAATATATTCAAAAAATTTTTCTATTCGTTCACGGGATGTGGGCATCGCTGGAAAGGCCGGCATTTATTGCCCGTCCCTAGTTGCCCTGGAGAAGGTGGTGGTGGTGAGCAACCTTCTTGAACCGCTGCAGTCCGTGTGGTGAAGGTACTCCCACAGTGCTGTTAGGGAGGGAGTTCCAGGATTTTGACCCAGCAACGATGAAGGAACGGTGATATATTTCCAAGTCAGGATGGTTTGTGACTTGGAGGGGAACTTGGGGGTGATAGTGTGCCTGCTGCCCTTGTCCTTCTAGGTGGTAGAGGTTGTGGGTTTGGGAGGTGCTGTTGAAGAAGCCTTGGCAAGTTGCTACAGTGTATCTTGCAGATGGTACACACTGCAGCTACGGTGCGCCAGTGGTGGAGGGAGTGAATGCTTAAGGTGGTGGATGGGGTGCCAATCAAATGGGTTGCTTTGTCCTGGATGGTGTCGAGCTTCTTGAGTGTTGTTGGAGCTGCACTCATCCAGGCAAGTGGAGAGTATTCTATCACACTCCTGACTTGTGCCTTGTAGATGGTGGAAAGGCTTTGGGGAGTCAGGAGTTGAGACACTTGCCACAGAATACCCAGCCTCTGACTTGCTCTTGTAGCCACAGTATTTATGTGGCTGGTCCAGTTAAGTTTCTGGTCAGCGGTGAGACCCAGGATGTTGATGGTGGGGGATTCAGTGGTGGTAATGCCATTGAATGTCAAGGGGCAGTGGTTCGACACTCTCTTGTTGAATCATAGAATCATAGAAAGTTACAGCACGGAAGGAGGCCATTTCGGCCCATCGTGTCCACGCCGGCCAACAAAGAGCTATCCAGCCTAATCCCACTTCCCAGCTCTTGGCCTGTAGCCCTGCAGGTTAGAGCATCCCAAGTGCACATCCAAGTACTTTTTAAATGTGGTTCGGGTTCCTGCCTCTACCACCCTTTCAGGCAGTGAGTTCCAGATCCCCACAACCCTCTGGGTGAAGAAATTTCCCCTCAAATCCCCTCTAAACCTTCCCCCAATTACTTTAAATCTGTGCCCCCTGGTTTTTGACCCCTCTGCTAAGGGAAATAGGTCCTCTGTATCCACTTTATCTATGCCCCTCATAATTTTATACACCTCAATAAGGTCTCCCCTCAGCCTCCTCTGTTCCATGGAAAACAGACCCAGGCTATCCAGTCTTTCCTCCTAGCTAAGATTCTCTACTCCCGGCAACATCCTTGTAAATCTCCTCTGTACCCTCTCCAGTGCAATCACATCTTTCCTGTAATGTGGTGACCAGAACTGCACACAGTACTCTAGCTGAGGCCTAACTAGTGTTTTATACAGTTGAAGCATAACCCCCCCTGCTCTTGTATTCTGTGCCACGGCTAATAAAGGCAAGCATTCCGTATGCCTTCTTAACCACCTTATCTACTTGGCCTGCTACCTTCAGGGATCTGTGGACATGCACTCCAAGGTCCCTTTGTTCCTCGACACGACTCAGTGTCCTACTATTTAATGTGTATTCCCTTTCCTTGTTAGCCCTCCCCAAATGCATTACCTCACCCTTCTCCAGATTGAATTCCATTTGCCACTGTTCTGCCCACCTGACCAATTTATTGATATCTTCCTGCAGTCTGCAGCTTCCTTCTTCAGTATCAACCACACAGCCGATTTTAGTATCATCTGCAAACTTCTTAATCATACCCCTATATTCAAATCAAGATCATTGATATATACCACAAAAAGCAAGGGACCGAGTACTGAGCCCTGCGGAACCCCACTGGAAACAGCCTTCCAGTCACAAAAACACCCATCAACCATTACCCTCTGCTTCCTGTCTCCAAGCCAGTTTTGAATCCAACTTGACACTTTGCCTTGGATCCCATGGGCTTTTAACTTCGTGACCAGTCTGCCATGTGGAACCTTATCAAAAGCCTTGCTAAAGTCCATATACACTACATTAAACGCACTACCCTCATCTACCCTCCTTGTTACCTCCTCAAAAAAATCAATCAAGTTTGTCAGACACGACCTTCCCTTAACAAATCCGTGCTGACTATCCTTGATTAATCCGTGTCTTTCTAAATGAAGATTTATCCTGTCCTTCAGAATTCTTTCCAATAATTTTCCCACCACCGAGGTTAGGCTGACTGGCCTGTAATTATTCGGTCTATCCTTTTCACCCTTTTTAAACAAGGGTACCACATTAGCAGTCCTCCAGTCCTCTGGCACCACACCTGAAGCCAGAGAGGATTGAAAAATGACGGTCAGGGCCTCTGCTATTTCCTCTTTTGCTTCACTTAACAGCCTGGGATACATTTCATCCGGGCCTGGGGATTTATTCACTTTTAAAGCTGCTAAACCCCTTAATACTTCCTCTCTCACTATGTTTATTTCATCTAATATTTCACACTCCTCCCCCCCCGATAGCAATGTCTGCTTCGACCCTCTCCTTTGTGAAAACAGACGCAAAGTATTCATTAAGAACCCTACCGACGTCTCCCGCCTCCACACACAGATTACCCTCATGATCTCTAATAGGCCCTACCCTTTCTTTAGTTATCCTCTTACTCTTAATATATTTATAAAACCTCTTTGGGTTTTCCTTGATTTTACTTGCCAAGAATTTTTCATGCTCTCTCTTTGCTTTCCTAATATCCTTTTTAATTGCACCCCTGCACTTTCTGTACTCCTCTAAAGATTCTGGAGTATTTAGCCCTCGGTATCTGTCATACGCCTCCCTTTTTTTCTTTATCCTACCCTGTATGTCTCTAGACATCCAGGGGGCTCTAGATTTGTTAGTCCCACCTTTTTTTTTTAAGGGCACATATTTGGTCAGAACCCTCCGGATCTCCTCCTTGAATGCCTCCCACTGCTCTGACACTGATTTACCTTCAAGTAGCTGTTTCCAGTCCACTATGGCTAAATCCCCTCTGAGCTTAGCAAAATTTGCTTTTCCCCAATTTAGAATTTTTATTCCTGGTCCTTTTCCATAACTACCTTAAATCTAACAGAATTATGGTCACTAGCACCAAAATGCTCCCCCACTGATACGCCGTCTACCTGCCCAGCTTCATTCCCTTAAACTAAGTCCAGAACCACCCCCTCCCTTGTTGGGCTTGCTACATACTGGCTAAAAAAGTTCTCCTGGATACATTTTAGGAATTCTGCACCTTCTATACCCTTCACACTAATTTCATCCCAGTTAATATTGGGGTAGTTGAAGTCCCCTACTATTACTGCCCTATAGTTTTTGCACTTCTCAGAAATTTGTCTACATATTTGTTCTTCTATCTCCCTCTCACTGTTTGAGGGTCTGTAGTACACTCCCAGCAGTGTGATCGTCCCTTTTTTGTTTTTCAATTCTACCCATATGGCCTCGTTTGAAGAAAGTAATTGTCTGGCACTTGTGTAGCGCGAATGTTATATGCCACTTATCAGCCCAAGCCTGAATGTCATCCAGGTCTTGCTGCATTCGGGCATGGACTGATTCATTATCTGAGGAGTTGCGAATGGCACTGAACACTGTGCAGTCATCAGCGAACATCCCCATTTCTGACCTTGTGTTGGAGGGAAGGTTATTAATGAAGCAGCTGAAGATGGTTGGGCCTAGGACACTGCCCTGAGGAACTCCTGCAGCGATGTCCTGGGGCTGTGATGATTGACCTCCAACAACCACAACCATCTTCCTTTGTGTTAAGTAGTCCGGCAGCAGATGAGACTCTGTTTTTCACTGTGTTATAGTGGAGAGTGTGTGTAGGGGGAGGAATGCACCAACGTTACCTGGCAATCAAACGAGGCTCAGCATGACTGACAGCAGAGCCTCAGCTTCGAGCGTGAAACGCTCTGAATTTCGGAACCCCTGAAATAGAAATAGAAGGAATTCAAAATTTGCATCTTTGCTGTTCGGCAGTTTGAAAACCAAGAGCTGCTCATTGAATTGAAGGAATAGAAAGAATCTGTATCCACGCACTGAATAACTTCTTTACTACATTTTGTGGCTTGAAATTGAAGAAATTTTAAGATCTGGAGGGGAATCTTTAGAACAGTGTGGGTTGTTAAGCGGAATATACTAAGGGAAATGTACATTTAGTAGTGAGACTCTTTGAATTACTCTTTCGATGTGTTCCTTACCAAAAATATATAATTTTTCATGAATAGCAGATGTACAGTCAGTGCACAAAGCCATGATGTGATTCTAAGCCACTGTAAGTGAGGGTTGTAAGAAAAGTGTCAATCTTCCTCTCCGCAGATACATTCCCCTAATTACGAACTGTAATTTTAAAATAATACGAAATGTCTCTAGTGGGTTTGTGTAACCAAAAAAACAACACATTACATAGTCTGTAAAGCCCACGACTGTTTTGCTGCTTTGATTAATCAGCAAATCAGTAATGGATAGATAATCAGCTTAGAAAATCGCTGACCTATTGATTGCCGGAGCCTGTCACCCTCTGGCAACACCATTCAGTATTTATAGTTTTTTCCTTGATGGATGTACAGGCACGGATGACAAACAGAATTGCATTAGTTCGGCCTGTTATTCCCAGGATTTCGGTTCTAACAACCAGTTGTCTTTTAACAAGCAGTGTCTGGGGTTTGTACTACCTGCCGCAAAGCTGCTGGGAAATTTTAATATCAACGCAACTCTTGCAATCACCAGCTGTCAGGTTCTTGTTGCTGGAGCAGGGTAATTAGAGCTGACACAATGTGCATCGTTGGCTTTCAAGACTTGCCGAAGATGAAGAGAACCTCCTCAGAATGACTGTATACTTGCCAGGTGTCCAGATTTTTAGTCACAGTGAAAAACAAAATGTTCATATCACCTGCCAGCTGGGTTCTGCTTCTTCCCATAATTACAGCCAACAACTTAAAAAAAGAAAATATACCGTTAACCTTGGAATAATATTAGACTTTCAGGTCCTTTCAGTTTTAATTGGAAATGTGTGGTCTGTAAAGCTGACATAAGGTGCTATTGGTTATGTAAAAATGTCGATTTTTTTTTTTGATTTTGATGGTATTTTGCACCATATCTAGAAACTGGATAAAAGGACTTGACGTGGGAGGGAGTTAGAGCACCACTTTGAGAGCTTGGTGGTTGCAGGTGGGGGGTGGGGTTGGTCAAATCCAGCCAGCCAGATGGGATGATGGCTAATGGCTTTTTAAAGTTCTACAGTAAGTTAGTCAAAGACTAATTAACTCCCCAGTGAATATGAGTCTTCAGCACACAACAGCTTTGATCTCAGCATCTGGCTTGACAATGTTGTTATAGTGAGACGTGGGACTGAGCTCGGTGATATTTTAATTTAGGTGGAGAAATTTCCTCTGAGGTAGGGGGGGTGCGTATAGCGGGCGGGAGATACGATACTCCCTGTTTTGCGTCCCTGCCAAAGTCAAATGTCACCCTCGCTGTCTTTTGTAACATTTGCTATTAAAATTGATACAGTATGCCCTGGATAAATAATTGTAATAGATATTCATTACTTTTAAGTGGATGCACCCATCTCTGCAATTGCAAAACCGAACTGCAGCAACTCTCCTGGTTACTGAAACACAGAGAAAGCCATAAGCAATGTTTGCCCATAATGGAGAGCTTTTGTTCATTGGGCTAAGTTCCTGGAACAGTGACAAATAGCCCACCTGAAAATTCCCACTGAAAGCTCACGTGTTGGCCCTGCTATAAGTTCATAGGACAGCAGATGCTTCATCTTAAGTGCAGTAAACTTGTACCATTTTTTTTTAGCTTTTTGTTGAAGAAAACATATTTTCTCGAAGTAATGTCATCACTGATTTACATTTACTTTCGAGCCCTCGGGGTAGACCCTGTCTTTGTGCGATAGTGTAAAACGGGCGATAGTGAGTCAGTAGCCCGCTTCACATCTCTCCTGAAACCCCGAAAATCGGGCAAGATGTAAAGCGGGCAGCAGACTCGCTATCAGCCATTTTAGACTATCGCAAGATCTACTCCCTCGTTACTAAGCAACAATGCCCCATCAAAGAGCTCTGGTTAGGTTTGCTATCATTAGAACAATCACACTCTTATTTGGGGCAGCACAAAATGTTTAGAAAACATTAGATTCAATTTTCAAAAGATCCTATTTTTTCTACAATTTATCCTGGGACTTGTACGTACAATATAAACAAGATGGAGGCTGGGGGTCTGGAGATTGTTCTGCAATATAATTACGTTGTTTATTCTTCCTTCCAGATACAGCATTCTGACAGGAGAGTTTCAGTGATTCACAGTGCAATAAATTAAATCTACACCGGACAAAATTGGTATTTTCTAACATTATATAACCCAGGTCTAAAACATGTACATGTTCTGTGGACATATTACCTGACTCGGACTCAATTACTAATAAAGTAATGAAAAATAAAATACAATAAATTATTAATTTTCTGCCCATTGGCCATTCTATGCCCCCATCCTGTCTAAGTGATGTATAATATTTGTATAAACTAATCATTGAGTGCACACCACACCACATCAAGTCAGAAAAATGGTCTTGGAACCTCAATCTTTCAAAATTGTTAAAAAAAACCAGAATAATTAACAATAAGATTAAGATCCTTTTTACTGTTATCTCCTCCCAATCTTCTTTGTTGAAGAAGTGTTCAGTCTGTCAGTCTCTCCTTATACCAGTACTTCGTTATCAGGAAACAAACAGATTGTAGTCACCTCGCACACTGCACACAATGCTAGGAGTACATATCAAGGGGAAAATAGGTGTTTCGTATGAATTCTGTAATGCAGTTTGTCCTGACCAACAACTGTGCTATCTTGGCAGTAACCGTATTTGGCGGATACTCAGATTAACCACAGTGAAGATTTTACCCAGGGTCCATGCTGGGAATCAAAACTAATAACGTGCTACACATTTGGACATTCAAAAACTCGGTGGATTTGTAGTGTTACACTTTTTAAAACAGCACATCAGTGTCAAAACACTGACAGCAAGAACTAATAAATGCTGTAAGATTCTATGAATTGGAATAGCACGATATTATGGCAAAGTTTCCACGCTATTAACTTTGTGTTTCGGCCTGGTATTCAACCAGGAACCTTTTGCATGATAAGGGAATGTGATAACTGCGACACTACAGAAACAAGTAGGTAAGGTTTCCAAAGAAGAATATTAGAGGCCAACAATCGTATCTGGAGTATTGTTATCAAAAAAGCAACTTTTCCAGCAGGAACTGAAGCTATTGCCCCATGTACAGATTACTTATAGTTATCTGTCTAAACACTGAGCTAATTCTGTACCTATAATAATCCTGTACCTGTAAGAGTGGATAGGAAGGACCTATTTCCGTTAGGAGAGAGGTTAATAACCAGGGGGCATAGATTTAAAGTAATTGGTGGAAGGATTAGAAGGGAGTTGAGGAGAACTTCTTTCACCCAGAGGGTGGGGGTCTGGAACTCACTGAAAGGGTGGTAGAGGCAGAAACCCTCATCACATTTAAAAAGTACTTGGATATGCACTTGAAGTGCCGTAACCTACAGGGCTACGGACCAAGAGCTGGAAAGTGGGATTAGGCTGGAGAGCTCTTTTGGCCAGCACAGATACGATGGGCCGAATGGCTTCCTCCTGTGCCGTAAACTCTATGAATTTTCCGGGGGGTCAGCGGGCAGGATTGGTGGCGGGTCGGGTGGGAAATTTGATTTTTTTGACAATGTGCTGGGAACCCGCTGTCATCCCGCCGCAATGCGTCTTTCCCAGTGGCGCGTCTGTGATGTCGGATTGGACCCGACCCGCAGAGGTGGGCGACCTAATTAAAGCAATTATTGGCTGGTTGACAGACCCTTAATAATGGTTTTAACCTTACCTTTTAACTTTAACTGCTCACCCACGGGGTCCACGCTGCTCATGGACCACGTCTGTGAACCTGAGGTGGAAGTTGAATGGCCATTCAATCAACTGATTAGTTGACAGCTTGAAATGTACTATAAAAGCTCCCACCTAACAGCTGATCACTTTCCAACAAGCTCAGAAGCTGTTGCTTATTCTTTTTGGAATGCAGATTGAGCTTTATGCAGGCTGCAAGTGTTTGGAGCAAACTCTCAGTCCAGTGTCACCTCATTGGAACAACCTCTCTCACCATTGAAAGATTGCTTCTGTCATCTCTACTTCACCTGCCATCCATTCCATCAACATTGGTACCGTTTATACTGTTTCATCTTGGTCCTCAGAATGCCACCACAATCAGCCCCAACACCAGCAGCACCAGGCACACCAGCAGCACCAACAACAACACCAACCTTCTCCGCAATCACCTGATGCTGCACAGGACAGAGGGCATCAGCACCTGACCACACTGCTGCCCGGGAGGCCAGGGATGGCCTCACCATGGCCACATTTACTTCACTTAATGCTGTACACCCTGGCTGCCACATGATGTGCCAGGTTGGCACCACCCCACACCAACACCATGAAGCATCCCTACAATGCCCAAGCCATTCCTTTCACACTCATCACCATTGCAGGGGGTACCGTTATGTCTCACCATTCACTGCAACTCACTGCAAACCACTTCCAAAGGTGCACACAAATCTGTCCAAGAACACAAAGTGTTGAAAATAAAGGTTTCAATGTTTGAAAGCACATTAACAGAAACTTTACATGAACATTGGATAAAACACCCAAGTGCCTACCCTTGTGTGTTGTTAGTTGGTATGAAGGCACGAGGATGAGGGTGAGTGTGAGGGGTTGCTAGTGAGATGGGGAAGTGATAATGTCGATAGAGAGGGATGGGTGGAGGTGCAAGGTAAGTTGGTGTGAGTAAAGATGTGCAGGTGTAGGGTAGGAAAGGCAGAGTGATGTGGATGTGATGAGTGCCACAGCAGGATGAGGTTGAGTGTGGCTTGGCAGTAACGTTTGCACTACTGCATCCAGGTCCTCCGGACGACATCCCTGCTTGTGCCCTCCTGTGCAATGTGCAACCAGGCTGCGTTGATCTCCTGGGGAGGTCTCTTCCGCCCATGGGAAGGGAAGAGGACCTCCCTGGGTGCTCTGACTCCTTCCATAACCAAGTCATGGGAGAGCCTGGGTGCAGCCCTGTACCTCTGTGCAGTGATTGTCAGTGTTTGCAGCACCTCAATGCTGTAGAACACTGACAGCACAAATGGCAAAAGTAAGGTGGACAAAATTGAGAGGTCGCACAACACCAGGTTATAGTCCAACAGTTTTATTTGAAATCACAAGCTTTCGGAGCTATCGATTGCCCCTTCCTCAGGTGAAGTAAATTAGATACAGAATCGCCAAAGCATATATAGATAGAGAACAAAGCATGTGTATCTTACAATTGCAGACCACTAAATTAAATCATCCTGACTATCTGCCGAGGTGTGATAAAGTTAATCAAGTCAGCCAGGAAGGTACCACATCAAAGACATAGCAAGATACAACTGAGACAATGAGGTGTAGTCGCAGGGGTTCTAACGTGTACTTCACCTGAGGAAGGGGCAATCGATAGCTCCGAAAGCTTGTGATTTCAAATAAAACTGTTGGACTATAACCTGGTGTTGTGCGACCTCTCAATTTTGTCCACCCCAGTCCAACACCGGCATCTCCGCATCAAAAGTAAGGTGGCCAGGGTCCCTTTAAGGAAACCGGCTCAAGACGCGTCATGAATGATGTCACCAGACCCGCTCTATCTAATTGGGTGGGGAAACGTGCTGGGAGGGCTTAACAAGCCACATTGAGGTAAGTTCATTTTAGGTAGCGGGATGGAGCCAGCAGCAGGGCCGCGACCCGCCACCGACACCGGCCACACCGGACCCACCGAGGTGAGCAAAATCTCGGCCTGTGATTCTATAACAGCATCATTTCTTTGGTTTCTCCAGTCTTGTACAAGACACATCCATTTATATATAGGCACAAATACAGCATTGTGTGTATATCTTGCTGACGAAAGAGATATTTACAGTCTGTGTATTTACTTATCATTCAAATATCTGGTACGAGGAGACATTGATAAAACTGAACTTGTTTTCATCAAAGAAGATTGAGAGGAGTCACGATTGTGTAAGCAGGCAAATTGTAATCGGAGAAACAAAAAAACACCAGTACAAAATTGTCAGGCTGCAAATGAGACTTGACTGGAGAAATGTTTCTCTATAAAGTAGTAAAATATGGAAATGACACAAAGCCATATAATGCTGTGTTAATTAACTCCTTACAAAAGAGCTGGATGTAGTTCCAGTTAAGAATCGGCTACAAATTATACCAATGATCTGAACAATACAAATACAGACTTGTCTGTAATGAACTTCTTAATACTCAATTTCCATCACATCACATAGTGAAATCTGTGTTAAGCAATTATTGAAAAGTGAATATAGGAACATAGAAAGGAGTAGGCCATTCAGCCCCTCGAGCCTATTCTACCATTCAATTAGATCATGGTGGATCTGTACCTCCACTCCATTTACCCGCTTTTGCTCCCTATTCCTTGATACCTTTACCCAACAAAAATCTATCGATCTCAGGTTTGAAAATTTCAATTGACCCAGCATCCACAGCCTTTTGGGGGAGCAAGTTCCAGATTTCCACTACCTTTTGTGTGGAAAAAGTGCTTCCTCATTTCACTCCTAAAAGGCCTAGCTCTAATTTTAAGATTATGCCCTCTTGTTCTGGATTTCTCTATCAGAGTAAATAATTTCTCTATCTATCCCTATCAAATCCCGTCATAATTTTAAACACCTCGATTAGATCACCCCTCAATCTTCTAAATTCAAGGAAATACAAGCCAGGTTTATGCAACCTATCCTCATAATTTAATCCTTTAAGCCCTGGGATCATTCTGGTGAATCTGTGCTGTATCCCTCCCACGGCCAGTATATCTTTCCTGAGGTGCGGTGCCAGAACTGAACGCAGTGCTCCAGATAGGATCTGACCAGGGCTCTGTACAACTGAAGCATCACTTCCTCACTTTTGAATTCCAAACCCTTGAGATAAAGGCCAACATTTCATTAATACAGAATGGGTCCATTGGTATGCTGGAAAGGTTGGGCTAAACGGCTTTTTCTTCTTTTGTAATTTCTTATGTTTCTGTGATCTAAGCCGACAGAAATGAAACAGAATTCCAGAGCACCTTTCTTGCTAAACCTCATAAATTTCTGAAAATATATTGTCATCATAAATCTGTTTTAAGAAGACATTGCAGCAAGAATATAAGTTCCAGGTGCATTTACTTTCTTCCAATTATTGAAAATTGGGACCGTCGTACCTTGTTGTCCCATCAGAAATCTCATCCTGAATATAACTACTCAACAAATGCACTCTATATTCACTTTTCAATAACTCCTTAAAGCAGATTCCACTTTATGACATGATGGAAGTATGTTTGCAGATTGCAAGCTGTGATGGAAATGGAGTATTCAGAAGATAAATTCTATATTTGTACTGTTCAGATTATCGGCTTTACTTAGCCGTCTCGAGATAGTCCTCCTGAGAACTAATAATGGCAATGGCTGGTAAATAAACACTTATTCAGAAACCATCTGATAGGCACTTTCATTCACACAATACACTTGCTTCTTTTCATCATTTATTTTTTAGCTATAATAGAAGCTTTTCATTAACCGAGGGAATGTAATTGGTATAACTAGCACCGTTTCATCAAAGTGCTATGTATTAGCAACAACAAAGCCACTGCTTTAGTTTTTATGTGATCAATGTGTAGAATATTTGAATGCTTTGGCTTTACAGTTTTACTGTATTCCAACTGGTGAAGTTACAGTTTTTCAAAGCTCAATACTTGGGACATGTTTTTTGGGGATAAACACAGTGGGCGGGGGGGGGGGGGGGGGTTAATTTTCACCTTCACCACTTGGGCGGTAAACTGGCAAAGGCAGAGTTCCCGTCCATTACCAAACCAGAAATCTGTCAATAGAAATGAATATCGGGCAGGTTCTGTAATGGGCAGCGATCCACTCCGCCAGTTTACCACCCAAAATTACCCCCCATATTTCACGAACAATAGAAATGTTGAATTGAATGTCCCCTTAGAGCTTCTATTTACCTAAATTATATCCCCCCGCCTTTCCCTGAGTGAAGTATTAGGTGAGTACTCTGCAGTTAACTGCCAACTCAGAATGAAAGATCTTTGTCAAATCAGCACTCGTGATCCAAATATCAAATAATGATTTCTCACAGTTGGCTTATTACAATGTATTTCTGATTAAGTTCAAGACAAAGAAACTTGTGTCACAGCTACATAGTGAAATACATACACTCTGCCTTTAGATTACTTATTCTAATGCTACAATGCATTATATTATAAAGAGTTTACTGGGAAGAATATCCCAATTCTATATGCGACTTTGAAGCTCAAAACAAAGGACCTTACATTCTGACAACCCATAACGTTTGTTAAGGGTGCTTATGATTAAGACGCAAAGGGGCTAAGGTTCCTGCTGTCGGTAATTTTACCAAGAAAGTTGGCATGATTACAAGAATTGATATTAATCATGCATAAAATACACAATTAAATCTAGTCATATTTTAATCTCTCTTGCTGGGTATAACATGAACCATCCCAAATGGTGAAAAAAAATCAGCATGAGTACAAAATGTATTTTCCATGTCTTGTTGAGATGCAAGTCCTTTTACTTTGAATTTGAATTTGAATGGTTAAAGATCAGGGATATAAATGCATGGCTAAAGCAGTGATGCCAGGAAGAGGGATGCCAGTTTGTTGGGCATTGGCACCAATTCTGGGACAAATGGGAGCTATTCCACAAGGATGTGGCTACATCTGAGTAGGGAGGCTGCTAATATATTGGCAAAATGGTCAAATAGGGAAGTGATGAGGTATTTAAATAATGGGGCGGGGAGGCGCTGGGAATATAAAACCAACCAGGATCAGCTAATAGTGAATAGATTAGGATAAATCAGAAAACAATTTAGCAAGAGGGATATAGAGTAGAAGTATAAAATCAAATGGACTGGTTGTAAACGGGGAAAAGACTGAAGTAAAGGTAAGGGGTAGCTTCGACAAAAAAAGCGAAAAAAGGTTAAAATGCATGTATTGCAATGCACAGAGTGTGGGAAATAAATTAAGGGGACTGGAAGCAAATTTTTTACAGGAAGATCTAGGCATAATAGCATTATCAGAATCCTGTGGCTGCAAACTGGACAAAAATGGAAAATAACCAGATCAGGATACATGTTATCCTCCCATTGTTGATGTGTAATAGAATATATTTAGGTGGGATAGAAAAGATAAGAGAGGAGGCGGAGTTGCAATATTGGTAAAAGAGGGAATATATGCTGTAGAGAGAGTTGATGTAGACAAGGAAGGGGAGCAGACAGAGTCAATATGGCTGGAGCTCAAAGATTTTTTTTTATTCGTTCATGGGATGTGGGCGTCGCTGGCAAGGTCAGCATTTATTGGCCATCCCTAATTGCCCTTGAGAAGGTGGTGATGAGCCGCCTTCTTGAACAACTGAGTAACTTGCTAGGCCATTTCAGAGGGCAGTTAAGAGTCAACCACATTGCTGTGGGTCTGGAGTCACATATAGGCCAGACCAGGTAAGGACGGCAGATTTCCTTCCCTGAAGGACATTAGTGAACTAGATAGGTTTTTACGACAATCCGATAGTTCCATGGTCACCATTACTGATACTAGCTTTTTATTCCAGATTTATATAATTAACTGAATTTAAATTCCCCAGCTGCCGTGTTGGGATTTGAACTCACGTCTCTGGATCATTAGTCCGGGCCTCTGTATTACTAGTCCAGTAATATAACCACTATGCTACTGTTCCTGGTAAAATGGTAAAAAGATAAAATGTCTTGTTGTATTAGTAGGGATGTATTACACACCTACAAATTGTGGGAAGAAAATGGAAGGGGAAATCCGTAGTCAGATTGTAAAGATAAGTAAGAATAGCAAAATTATTGTTCTGGGATATTTTAATTATTCATTTATCGATTGGGAGTAAGCAGATAAAAGGGAATGGAATTCCTAAAATGTGTACAGGACTCCTTCCTCAAGCATTATGTTACTTAGTCTACAAGGGCAGAGGCATTGCTAGACCTGGTTACAAGTAATGAAATCAAACCGGTAGATGAGCTAAATGTGGGTGAGCACCTTTGGGGTATGACCACAATATGATGAGGTTTAAAATCCAACTAGAAAGGGAAAATGTCACTGCACAAACTAAACAACCAGAATAGATTAGGCAAGTTTTTAGAAAGATGAGGAGTGATCTCGCTGACATAAGATAGAAGGAGGCTCAGAGGTCTGTAGAGTAACAGTGGGATTTTTTTTTTAAAAGAGATTGCAAAGGTACAAAATAAGTATATTCCTTTCAAAATGAGAAGCAGTTTCAGGATGACTTGAATAAAGCGGTTTGAAACCAATTAAAAATCTAAGAAGAGGGCCTGTGAGAACGGTCAATTTGCAGATGATAGAAAGTGGCAGAGGTCTTTACTAAAAAGGATATTGGAAATGATTGAATCCTGAAGTGGTTGAGAGTGAAATGACTCCCCCGTTGTCCGGAGCCCCCGCCCTGCTACTTACCTCGAAGCCAATAGGCAGCCAAAGGTTGCCTGACCTTCACCTGCGGGCAGCCGCTCTGTGTCCTGTTCCCGTCCATGCCCAATGGGAAGTGGACCAGTGGCATTTAAATGAGGCCTGGAGTTAAAGTACACCGGGCCTTAACCTTAGACCAGTGAGTGTGTTTCACAACTGACCCAAAAACTGCACCATGTTAAAATAAACCCTGCAAAGTTTGAAAGGAGGTCGATCCAAGTCTTCAAATTATGTAAATGTGAGAATATACTTAAGCTGCAGTCACAAAACAAGTGAACATGGATTTTGAGTTAAAAAACCTCAAGGAAAATTAGAAATTTGATGATTTTTTTTCTCCCACAGTAGATATGCGGAATAGACTCCCAGCAAAATCACTTGATGCTGAATTGGTTAACTGGTTCAATAAACATATGGTTGAAAACAGGGTTGTAGGTTATAGGGACAGGTATAGACTGAAATGATCAAATACCACATCGGACACAATTGCCCTCCACTCCTGCGGTTGGTGGGGGAAGGGGGAGGTGTCCGTGGAGGGCAGCAGGACAAGGTTGGATAAACAAATATGCTGAAGTTTTATTGATTTACTTTTGTGAATTGGAGAATATTTATACAGAACTTTCTCTTGTCGTTAAATGGACAGGGGAGAGTCTGTGATTGGGTAGATTGTACATGGGCTATAGAAGGAGAGTCTGTGGTTGGGTAGATTGTACATGGGCTATAGGAGAGTCTGTGGTTGGGTAGATTGTACATGGGCTATAGAAGGAGAGTCTGTGGTTGGGTAGATTGTACATGGGCTATAGAAGGAGAGTCTGTGATTGGGTAGATTGTACATGGGCTATAGAAGGAGAGTCTGTGGTTGGGTAGATTGTACATGGGCTATAGAAGGAGAGTCTGTGGTTGGGTAGATTGTACATGGGCTATAGAAGGAGAGTCTGTGGTTGGGTAGATTGTACATGGGCTATAGAAGGAGAGTCTGTGGTTGGGTAGATTGTACATGGGCTATAGAAGGAGAATGCTTCATGACTTTTTATTGTTCCTTATGTTCTGATGTGCTTGAGTAACAGCCATACACATGTATTTTGAAGCAGGGGTCATTAGATGGTGATTAAGACCTTATTATTTTCCCTTCTCCAACCATGAGTCATTAATCCCAGTTGTAGTGTCTATGGATTAAACCTGGGATCTCCTGGGCTGCAGATCTAATTACACTGAACTGTTGAGAGATCCCTGATTACAATTTTGGCAATATAAGTGATAATTCTTTAAATATCACAGAATTTGCTTTGCAACAGTATATTTTGAGCACACTGCAACATTATGAAAACTAAAGCTCAATTTGAAAAGTAATTTAGGTGATTTCCACAGTTAATTATCACAGATAATTGTGATAGAATTAAATGACGAGCACAAGAAAATAGTTGAATTTGTTCCTAAGTACTGTACTGGTAAAGCTAGTTGGGATAAGTGTTCATATATATTCAGATGACTGATTCTTTTAATCTAAAACTCAAATTTCAAATAGGACATTGTATGGCAGTATCTAACTGAGCTGACTGTAATGTAGAATGATATACATGCCTGAGCTCACTGTCAGTCTAGTGTCAACTGTCAGGGTAGCAGACTACAAGGCTGAATTATCAGTGCAATTGCTAGATGTCCAAATTACATGTTAATCTAATGAGTATGTGCTTGAGTTATTTGTACTTTTGCAGGCTAAGTGCTCTAGTTCCCTGTCACTCTAGTGGAGTCTGTGCCCAAGTTCCCTGGCACCCTTGTGGAGTCTGTGCCCAAGTTCACTGTCACCCTAGTGGAGTCTGTGCCCAAGTTCACTGTCACCCTAGTGGAGTCTGTGCCCAAGTTCCCTGTCACCCTAGTGGAGTCTGTGCCCAAGAGTCCTGTCACCCTAGTGGATTCTGTGCCCAAGTTCACTGTCACTCTAGTGGATTCTGTGCCCAAGTTCCCTGTCACCCTAGTGGAGTCTGTGCCCAAGAGTCCTGTCACCCTAGTGGATTCTGTGCCCAAGTTCCCTGTCACCCTAGTGGAGTCTGTGCCCAAGTTCACTGTCACCCTAGTGGAGTCTGTGCCCAAGAGCCCTGTCACCCTAGTGGAGTCTGTGCCCAAGTTCCCTGTCACCCTAGTGGAGTCTGTGCCCAAGAGCCCTGTCACCCTAGTGGAGTCTGTGCCCAAGTTCACTGGTGCCCTAGTGGAGTCTGTGCCCAAGAGCCCTGTCACTCTAGTGGAGTCTGTGCCCAAGAGCCCTGTCACCCTAGAGGAGTCTGTGCCCAAGTTCCCTGTCACCCTAGTGGATTCTGTGCCCAAGTTCCCTGTCACCCTAGTGGATTCTGTGCCCAAGTTCCCTGTCACCCTAGTGGAGTCTGTGCCCAAGTTCACTGTCACCCTAGTGGAGTCTGTGCCCAAGTTCCCTGTCACCCTAGTGGAGTCTGTGCCCAAGAGCCCTGTCACCCTAGTGGAGTCTGTGCCCAAGTTCACTGTCACTCTAGTGGATTCTGTGCCCAAGTTCCCTGTCACCCTAGTGGAGTCTGTGCCCAAGAGTCCTGTCACCCTAGTGGATTCTGTGCCCAAGTTCACTGTCACTCTAGTGGATTCTGTGCCCAAGTTCCCTGTCACCCTAGTGGAGTCTGTGCCCAAGTTCCCTGTCACCCTAGTGGAGTCTGTGCCCAAGTTCCCTGTCACCCTAGTGGAGTCTGTGCCCAAGAGCCCTGTCACCCTAGTGGAGTCTGTGCCCAAGTTCCCTGTCACCCTAGTGGAGTCTGTGCCCAAGAGCCCTGTCACCCTAGTGGAGTCTGTGCCCAAGAGTCCTGTCACCCTAGTGGATTCTGTGCCCAAGTTCCCTGTCACCCTAGTGGAGTCTGTGCCCAAGTTCACTGTCACCCTAGTGGAGTCTGTGCCCAAGAGCCCTGTCACCCTAGTGGAGTCTGTGCCCAAGTTCCCTGTCACCCTAGTGGAGTCTGTGCCCAAGAGCCCTGTCACCCTAGTGGAGTCTGTGCCCAAGTTCACTGGTGCCCTAGTGGAGTCTGTGCCCAGGTGCCCTAGTGGAGTCTGTGCCCAAGAGCCCTGTCACTCTAGTGGAGTCTGTGCCCAAGAGCCCTGTCACCCTAGAGGAGTCTGTGCCCAAGTTCCCTGTCACCCGAGTGGATTCTGTGCCCAAGTTCCCTGTCAACCTAGTGGATTCTGTGCCCAAGTTCCCTGTCACCCTAGTGGAGTCTGTGCCCAAGAGCCCTGTCACCCTAGTGGAGTCTGTGCCCAAGTTCCCTGTCACCCTAGTGGAGTCTGTGCCCAAGAGCCCTGTCACCCTAGTGGAGTCTGTGCCCAAGTTCACTGTCACCCTAGTGGAGTCTGTGCCCAAGAGCCCTGTCACCCTAGTGGAGTCTGTGCCCAAGTTCCCTGTCACCCTAGTGGATTCTGTGCCCAAGTTCCCTGTCACTCTAGTGGAGTCTGTGCCCAAGTTCACTGTCACCCTAGTGGAGTCTGTGCCCAAGTTCACTGTCACCCTAGTGGAGCCTGTGCCCAAGTTCCCTGTCACTCTAGTGGAGTCTGTGCCCAAGTTCCCTGTCACTCTAGTGGATTCTGTGCCCAAGTTCCCTGTCACTCTAGTGGAGTCTGTGCCCAAGAGCCCTGTCACCCTAGTGGATTCTGTGCCCAAGTTCACTGTCACCCTAGTGGATTCTGTGCCCAAGTTCCCTGTCACCCTAGTGGAGTCTGTGCCCAAGTTCACTGTCACCCTAGTGGATTCTGTGCCCAAGAGTCCTGTCACCCTAGTGGAGTCTGTGCCCAAGTTCACTGTCACCCTAGTGGAGTCTGTGCCCAAGTTCCCTGTCACCCTAGTGGAGTCTGTGCCCAAGTTCCCTGTCACTCTAGTGGAGTCTGTGCCCAAGTTCCCTGTCACCCTAGTGGATTCTGTGCCCAAGAGTCCTGTCACCCTAGTGGAGTCTGTGCCCAAGTTCCCTGTCACCCTAGTGGAGTCTGTGCCCAAGTTCCCTGTCACTCTAGTGGAGTCTGTGCCCAAGTTCCCTGTCACTCTGGTGGATTCTGTGCCCAAGTTCACTGTCACCCTAGTGGAGTCTGTGCCCAAGTTCCCTGTCACCCTAGTGGAGTCTGTGCCCAAGTTCCCTGTCACCCTAGTGAAGTCTGTGCCCAAGTTCCCTGTCACTCTAGTGGATTCTGTGCCCAAGTTCACTGTCACCCTAGTGGAGTTTGTGCCCAAGTTCCCTGTCACCCTAGTGGAGTCTGTGCCCAAGTTCCCTGTCACCCTAGTGGAGTCTGGGCCCAAGTTCCCTGTCACCCTAGTGGAGTCTGGGCCCAAGTTCCCTGTCACTCTAGTGGAGTCTGTGCCCAAGTTTACTGTCACCCTAGTGGATTCTGTGCCCAAGTTCACTGTCACTCTAGTGGAGTCTGTGCCCAAGTTCACTGTCACTCTAGTGGAGTCTGTGCCCAAGTTCCCTGTCACCCTAGTGGAGTCTGTGCCCTAGTTCACTGTCACCCTAGTGGAGTCTGTGCCCAAGTTTCCTGTCACCCTAGTGGAGTCTGTGCCCAAGTTCACTGGTGCCCTAGTGGAGTCTGTGCCCAAGTTCACTGTCGCCCTAGTGGAGTCTGTGCCCAAGTTCCCTGTCACTCTAGTGGATTCTGTGCCCAAGTTCACTGTCACTCTAGTGGAGTCTGAGTCCAAGTTCCCTGTCACCCTAGTGGAGTCTGTGCCCAAGTTCCCTGTCACCCTAGTGGAGTCTGTGCCCAAGTTCCCTGTCACCCTAGTGGAGCCTGTGCCCAAGTTCCCTGTCACCCTAGTGGAGTCTGTGCCCAAGTTCCCTGTCACCCTAGTGGAGTCTGTGCCCAAGTTCACTGGTGCCCTAGTGGAGTCTGTGCCCAAGTTCACTGTCGCCCTAGTGGATTATGTGGCATATTCTTTCTCAGTCTAGTGAGGCATGAGCCTTGCCGGTCTGTAAAGGTATGTTCGCAGGTTTCCTGTGAGTCTAGAGGGATATATGCCCAACTTTCCTATTGGCCTAGCAGAGTACATGTTGGGTTCCTTGTGATGGAATGGGGTAGGTGACCCTGTGTTCACAGCTAAACTAGTGGAGTATGTGCTTTAATTCTCTGCCAATTTAATGAATTATGGGCCCAAGTTCTTTGTTAGCCGAGTGGAATGTGATCCTAATTCCCTATTGTTTTAATGAGCTGCAAACCCAAACTCATTGGTGCATCTGTTCCCAGGAAGGCATCTCCCTCCAGTATTTGTAACAGAAATTCAATTTATACAAGCTGAATTCTTGATTGGGGAATATAAACCCTGACAAAAAACCGAATGTTTATTCTTAGTACACAAGATAGATGATTCAAAGGCAATCTTTGGCGCATTTTAAATCAAATGGGTTTTCTTTCTTTTGTGTCTTCATATAAATCTTTCTAGTTTAGCATTTTTATTGTTTCATTTATTTGGTCCTCGGGGCATGGGATGTAAATGTTTATTCTGCTTGCAGTTTATTGTCTTTTTCTGGAAAGATAGGAAAGCACAGCTTTGAGAATCGTTGAGAGCTTCCATATTGCTCATGGTTTTAAGGCAAAGTTTTTTTGTGGGACTTGCACATTTCAGCATTCCTGATGAATAGCACTGAGGGACGACATTTTAAGTTCATTTTACTTTCTTGATCACTAATAACAGTCATGATCATCAGATTTTTAGACTTGCATATACAGCTGGAAGCATCAATAAGATGATAATTGAGAGGTAAGCTTGCAGACTGAAGTCTACAATGTAAAAGATCCTTTTTTTCTTCTTGCGAACAAAATATTAACCTTAAAAGCTGAAAATGCTGCATCGTCCAGAATTGGGGAAATAGGATTTTGATAATAACACCTATACATTTTCATTCAAAAGCATAGCTGCCTGGCAAATAATTCTTTGGTATTTTGTGTCATGAGTTTTAAGTGACAAGGTTGCTGATATTATAGCTGCTGATTCTCTTCCAACACTATCCTTTAAGCCTGTAATGCAGTTTATTCTGCAAACAGATTACCACGAGGGCAATGCTGTATTTTCAGAACAATAAAGGGAATTGGTGTGCATTAGTTCTGTTTTGCACATACCTGTATTAAACCCATTTCTTTTTGGATGCCAAAAGCATTTTAGGCTTTGAAGCCCAATACCACCCAGTGTTTCGCAGTGATTAACCCAGAATATACATTCCTAAACTCACACACAAGGAAGTTCCCTCACGTGAGGGAGCAGTTCTGTCAGCGTCCACAGAACTGTATCCCAGTAAGTGTCAG
Organism: Squalus acanthias; assembly: GCA_030390025.1. NCBI lineage: Eukaryota > Metazoa > Chordata > Chondrichthyes > Squaliformes > Squalidae > Squalus > Squalus acanthias. The sequence continues at coordinate 71,123,700 of CM059437.1, forward strand.
CGCCTTCAGAAGTAGAGAAAAGGAAGGAAAATGGTGCGGCGGAAGCTGCTTCGAGTTGCTGCTGAAACCGATTTTTTTTTTAACACCAATGTAAATAATGCATTGTTGATTGGATAGGACAGTACGGGTTGGAAACGCAGTGTGCTGCTAATGATGTATTACTGATTGACACAGTTAGCAGCACTGTAAATACTGGCATGAATTAACGGGGTAGAAATTGAACTTGTGCAGTAGCATGAATCGGGCGGTATCACCAGCATAGACCAGTTGGGCCGAATGGCCTGTTTCCATGCTGTAAATTCTGTGTAATTCCGATGCACGTCCGGCGAAATAATGCTGGCGGAGATAGAGCAGCTCCGAGGAATTTCCCTGCCATTGTGTGAGGATTCACAGAAGCAAGTTCATATCTAACCTCTAGGGAGAGTAGCGTGTCGGATAGCCTTGCCATTCATGTTTAATTCTCTCCCTCTAACTCTGGCGGCAGTACACTGCTTAAAACAAACAAAAAAGGGCTTGCTTTGGAAAAACAACTCCAGACCATATGAAGCATCGTGCCAAGTTAATGCAAAGGCTGAGGCGTTCTCTGTTCTCAGTCTGGGTGCGACAGACCCTGAAGAAACCATCTCCAGCATGAAAATGCCTCGTGAGCCAGAGATACTGCCAGGGCTGGGGGAGACATCTCTATGGCAGGCAGGAATCCTGAGCTCCAGCCAGAGATGCCCTCCAATCGGCAAGCCTAGGCCAGAATATCTAGCAAACCGGATTCAAAGTCACGTGAGCACCAATAATCCGAAGCAAAATTTAAAAGAAAATATTTTCTGAATCTCTTGTAATGGGTTAACTACCACACCAAAAAATAATAAATATACAAGTATGTTTCTTGTTTGTGGTTACAACTCTTGGTCACAGAGTAATGGTAAGCCAGGAATTCAGGAAGGCAGGCTGATAAACACTTCAGGATTGTTGCTCCTACCAAGCCAAATGCTTTCACATAAATGCTACAGAATTACTAGGAAGTGTCACTGTGTGACTTATTTTCACGTATAGACTGTTTTGGAAGAAATGCCACTGATTATTTTTCTTGCCAGGATTCACTGCTTTCTCACCCCTCCCCCTCCAACTCCAATATTACTTTCCCACTAATGTTAGCAAAGAAGTTTCACAGCTTTTAAATTTGAACGGGAACGAGTTGTTTGGAGTTGAATGAATCTGTTGAATAAACAAATGGCAATCCCCGATGAGTAGCCTGGCTTGTGTAACAGGAACAGAAAATGAAGCCCTGTCTACTTAACCAGCAGAATTAATTGTGCCGCCTCATGTATCATTCATCAACTGAAAATTGCAGCTTCTTTTTTTGTTGTTTTAACTCTGGCAGAAAATCTGAAGTGGATGTTAAAATGGTGCCAAGGCTGTTGACATTAGCTGTGACAAGCTTTTATGTTCCAAACAACTTTACATCATACTTATTGAAGACATTTTCAAATGACAGCCCACAGGCCGGCAAGATACTCATTACTGACATCATTCGGCTTGTATGCCTGAGGTGCCTGTAAATTATTCGAATAATGAGTGCAAAAGCTGATTTCCTTTTAAATATTAAGACACCATAGGGTAAAAAGGGAGAGCCTGTTTTGCTGTCACGCCAGCTGTCACTCACCTTAGAAATCGGAGGATAATAACTTTCCCGTATAATAGAATCATCTTTTTTCAACTGTTGGCATATTAACCAGGTTGCCCAGACTATCTGTCGCCATTTTCTCACCGCAGCAGTTTTTTTTTTAGTTTTTCATTTTCTTTTGTAAGTTCTGTGCACTTGGAGAATGGAACACTTCCATTTCAAGGCATTCCTTGGCCAGGTTATTGTAGGCAGGTGTTGAGTGGACACTGTTGGACATGATTAAGTGGCTGGCCTTCTCTTTAGACCAAGAACATGGGCTTGACATGGGGGGAAAACCCCAGAAAGAAGGGAGCTATTTGAAGAAAAATTCTTACTTGAACGGAAAAACAAAATAGTGAGATTTAATCTGAGAACAATTTAATCTGGTTGTGAATTATGTGTAACCAAATAACTTTGAAACAGCTGAAAATTGGAAACCGTTTACCGAGATATTTTCACAGGCGATATAAAATATGACCAAAAAAGCCTCGCTCATTGCTCTTTAATATGCATAAATCCAATATTACCATTTTAAATTGTTCTTGGCACTTCTTTGTACTATATATCGCTGTAATGAATAAATTAGTAAATTAGCGTTTAGTAATTCATCAGCTTTTCCCTGCACTTGACTCTGGAGTCATTTGAATTAAAAGCACTAGTGAATGTCATATCCCTCAAGGTTCTCTGGATATTAAGCTGATTTATTCTGGCTGCAGATACATTTGCCTGGCGTGGATTTCTCTTCCACTTTGGAAAGTTGCCTGCAACTTCATGTTATTGTCCTGAAAAAATATATATATTAAAACTGTATTCACCATTGAGAGCTTTGCTTGGTTCATTTCCATCTTCTGTCTGTGGGGAAAGACAGCAGGGTTACCGTTCATATTTTACTTAAATAGTGGTTTTTGTCTTCTCAAGAATTAGTTCCAAGAAGCTGTCGCTGGGGATGCAGACACTATTGTTCTTGTGGTAATCGTTGTGCTATAAGGGATATATGAAAACCAGCAAGACATTACATTGGGCTGGATTTTCTCAGCCCCGAGGAGGCGGGCACGGAGGCGGAACTGCCGGTAAAGTAGCAGAAAGTGGGGGCGGATGACAATCCCGCCCCCATCCCGCCTCCGTGCCCCTTTGCCAGGAGGCGGGAAGACGTGCTGCTTCGGGTCCCATCTCCTCGAGGCGGAAAAGGCATTTAATCCTTTTAACTGCCTGTTAACAGGTAGTTAACAGGCAGAAAAAAGGATTAATGCCATTTTACCTTCTCAGGTGAAGGCTTCCCGACCTCGGAGAACCCCGCCGGGTTGGAGGAGACATGAAGGAGGTCTGCGGGGGTCGGAGGCACCTGGAAGTAAGATGTAGAGGTGAGTGATGGGTGCAAGTGTGGAGTAGTAAGTATGGAAGGTGAGTGATAAGTGTTAAAAAATGTTCATTTACCTTGTTTTCTGCCGACAGCCTTCATCCACCCTGGATCGGGAGACCCGACATCTTCCTTGTCGATTTCACAGATTGGCTGTTGGATCCTCCGAACCAACAGCCATCTGAAATCTACAAAGTTGAAAGGTTTGATGAGTCCTGAATACAAGGACTCATCAAACTACAGAGAATGTCAGTGTTTGACAGCTTCACAGAGCTGTCAAACGCTGACATTTCTTCTTTCAAGAAGTCTTGACAGATAGCACGTCAGACGTTGACGTGCTCTGTCAGTGACTTCCTCCCTAATTGGCCTGCTGAGCCCGCAGGGCGGGCTTAGCAAGGTCAATCAGGGGAAAATCCCTCTGGTTGGCCAGAAGATGATGGAGGCGGGACATTGACCCGACAAGCAGCAGTCCCGCCTCCAACTCGTCTCCATTGAGAAAATCCAGCCCAATGCCTTTGTAATGCAGCTATAAGGCTCAATCAGAAATGTTTCTTTAAAAATAATGAAAACCCTTACCTGCTCCTAATCATCTTCATTACGCAATAGCTATGTGGAAGTTTTTGGTCTCTAGCAGATTTCCCATGGCATAACTCATAGTATGTGGAGGATTTGCTGTTATATAATGAGGAATATTTATGCCATGTAATGCACATGTAATGTCGTATTATTTAAGGAGGGAAGTTGTTTATGTCTTGCTAGCCCGTTACTGCCTTGAGGAAAGTTGTCTGCTGGAAGGTGGACCTGTGCTTAGCCTGGCCCTTATAGAGTCTTATTGGGCCAGAAATCTGATCGACCTCTTTGGTTATTCTCTGTAGGATAGTGCTGTGAATAGAGACATTCTGAGGCTAATTAGAGGCTAATTGCTGTTGGTCAGGGAGGTTTGTAAAAAAATAACTGTGTGAAGCAGCAATTCCTGTACTTTGCCTGAAACCGAGTAGAAGGGAACGGTCTTCCGTTGCTGTAGATTGATAACTGCAGGTAAATCTGGTTCCTCCTCTTCAGGAGAGCTCAAATAATCAAGTTGGGGAAAAAAAAGCGCAAAATTACTGTTTTTATTTAATCCTTCTTTTAAGATGCAACTTGTTCATTGGTAGGTTTCTATCTCTTCAGTTTTGACTTGTTTCTTTTTTTAAGAAACCTAAGAAATAGGAGCAGGAGTAGGCCATTCGGCCCCTCGAGCCTGCTCCGCCATTCAATAAGATCATGGCTGATCTTCTACCTCATCTCTATTTTCCCACCAGATCCCCATTATAAATACGGTATTTGAGCCAATTAGGTGGCAGTGAGATGTATGTTGTTTGTGTGACTCTTTCAAGGATGACACTTTGAAGTAGGACACACGTGCTAGATGCATGACTTATTATATGTATTTAAATGTATAACTTCTTTGGCCTGTTCAGGCCTGCTAAATTTAACAGGATTACACTGTATTGGGCGGTAATCTGATTTCAATGGGATGAAAATCGAGCAGGTCCTCCAACAGACGGGTGTCCTACTCCGCCAGATTACTGCCCAGGTGGAGAAGGTGAAGATTACCCCCTCCCATGAGTAACACTACATGATCAGTGACAACTAGAAGCACAGACACATTAGATGACACTGCTGAAAGAATAGTGGTCATATTCTATCGGGAAGTTCAAATTTAACTGTGTTTGCAAATGAGGAGTGAAATGGCTCATTCAAATCCAGATTGTTAGAATTTTTGGGGGCTTAGTAGACAGAGGCTTCTCTGACCCAATGGAACAAAGACATTCAGGGCAGTATATATGGTCTGTGTTAATTATTGATCTAGTTCATGTAATTTTCCATTTAACATCGAAAACCTTTTTAGTGATAGCTCACAGAGGTCAACATCATGACTCATTCTGGATTAAATTAAGAAAAATGTTGCCATTGTGAAGGGCTGGATGTTATCCCAGAAGGTCTTTGACAACTAAAATGTGAACACTTTCAGCTACAATGAAATAAGGTCGACACAGGTACTCAGGGGTGTGTAATCTCTGAATATGTTGAACATTCTTCCCTATGTTTTCTCTTTCACGATCACTTGTACTTTGTGAGGACACCACCATCTTTGCAGATTGATTGAATTGGAAGGAAGTGAAGGTGTTTAGTGTATTCAGTTGGAGTATATTGCAAATCATTAAAAGCTGGTCAAAGTGATTTTGCTTAAAATACATATAATGTGAGCCATTGTGACAGAAATTGAGCCAAGATCCTGTCACTCATAGCAACATTTCCATTGTTAGACAAGGCAGAATTTAAAAGAGCAGTTCCACTGTACCTGCAATTATTTCTAATTCCTAACAAAGTAAAATTCAAGGTTGTTATATGCAATTTTCCATCATAAAAATTTACTGTACGTTTGTATGCTAATGACGCCCAGCTCTACTACCTCTGACAAACCCGCCACTGCCTCTGTGTTATCTTGTCCGATGAGTCTCAATTTCCTCTAGCTAACCATTGGGAAAATCAAAGTCATTGCCTTCGGCCACCCAACCACAAAATCCATACCTTTGCCACTGATTCCATCCCCCTACCATCTCAGGCTGAACCAGACTGTCCCATTCAACTCTGAGCTGAACTGCTGACCTCTCATCCTCTCCATCACATAGACTGTTTATTTGCACCTCCTTAGCATTGCACGCCTTTGCCCCAACCTCAGCTCATCCACCACTAAAAACCTCATCCATGCCTTTTACTATACCAAGGCTCTCCTTGTCAGCCTCCCATCTTCCACACTCCACAAACTTCAGTTCATCCAAGGTTCTGCTGCTTATATCCTATCCTGCACCTTGTCCCACTTGTCCATTATCCCAGTCCTTATTGACCTTCATTGACTCCTGGTCCCCCAATGCCGCACATTTAAAATGATCATATTTGTATATAATTCCCCTCCATAGCCTTACCGCTTCCCTATCCCTTTAACCTCTTCCAATACTACAACCCCCCCCCGAAACATTTCATTCCAATGACTGCAGCCTCTTGTGCATCGGTCAACACTCCACCATTGATGGCCATGGCTTCAGCCGCCGAGGCCCCATTCTCTGGAATTCTTTCCCTAAACCCCTCCACCTAACCATTTCCCTTTCCTCATTTAAGATTGTCTTGAAGCCCAACTCTTTGGCGCAACTTTTGGTCACCCCTTCTAATATATCCTTCATTGATTCTGTGTCCATGTTTTCCTTACACCTATATGAAGTACCTTGTGATGTTTTTCTATGTTAAAGGCACTACATAAATGCAAGTGGTTGTGTGTGTTTTAGTTTGTACATTTGGTTTCACACTATTACAAATGATATGGATGTAGAGATGTCTTCCCTCCTCTCTCCCCTTCCCGTCTGATTCCTCTTCCTGCCTCCTTCCTCAAAATTGAACACTCTTCCAAAATTTAAGAAATGGACGATAACACAAAAGATCATGGGGGAAAATTGGGTTGCTTTGCGCCTCCCGTTAGCGCCCTAAGAGGGCGCTAACGGGGCGCAAAGCAACTAGGACGCGGCGTGGCACCGCCCACGCCTCCCGCTAAATTCAGCGGGAGGTTAGCGGTGGCGCTATCCGGTAGCGCCCCGCGGCGCTGCGCCGCCTGCAATGACGTCATTGCCATGCACCGCACCCTGCTCGCGCCCCGGCCGCGATCTTTGGGAGCGCCCCTTGACTTACCACCGGACGCTATGTCCGACGGGGTCAGGGGGGCCTACCTGTGGCCGGGGAGGTGCAGTTTAAAGGCAAGGTGCAGGGCGGCCATTTTTGTTGCTGGCCGCCTGCCAGCACCTGCCTGCGCTCCCGTCCCCAGCCTCCTGAACGCCCCCCCCCCGGCAGAGTACCGGCTGCGCTCCAAGAGCCCGGCACTTCTCTTGAGTGCCGGGCTCTTTTGCTGGCACTCCCGATCCCCGGAAGCCCAGCTAGGCTCCAGGTCGCGCTGCGCAAGGCCCCTCCCCTTTAAGAAGGGGAGGAAGACAGCAATACCACGGCGCGATGTGCCACGATATTGACTCGCAGCGCCCCAAGAAGGATGCGGGGCGCTTTCAGTAGTGCCTCGCTTCCCTCTTGGGGCGCAACCACCCAATTTCTGACGCGGGGGTGCTAATTATTCCGGGGCGCTAAAGTAGCGCCCCGGCGAAGTTAGCGCCCCATGCTACTGAATTTTTGCCCCGTAACTTATACTTTTAAGATAACGGACCCCTTGGGTGGGATCTGGACCTGTCACCACAACAGTGCAAGTTCAGCATGTTCATGATTTTGCAAGCAACTGATATGCTGGACAAGTGAAGGATAACCCTTAAGGTCGTGTCCATCATTCTTCCTGTCTTGCCTCAAGTTAAGAGATGTGTCCAAAACTAGATTTCTTGATTAGTCCTCGCATCAACTTTTTCAATAGTTATTGGCAAGAGAACTTTCACACCATTAGTTCCATATTTTGAAATGTGTTTACGAAAAATTCTGGTATTAATGCAGCCTCAGCCAGGACCTTGAGCCGAATGCACTGTTGCATCATGGTGACGTGCAGTATCAAGTCATCAAGGTACCCTCAGTTAACCTGAAAGGGAGAAATACATTTGTGGGGCAGTATTTTTTGATTGAAGTAGTTCCCCATCTGATTTTTAAAAATTGAACATGACATTTTCTACTTGCTGGGAAATATCCAGTAGCCTTATTATTATAGTCAGTTTGGCATGGAGACCTGCCATTTTGGTCTCCTCTTACATCCTGAATTGCTCTGGTGAGTTTTTAGGAGCACCAGGAACACATCCTTGAGGAGAAGTTCCATTTATTTTTGTGGGAGCTGGTGCTTCAGACCAACCTGAGGGCTGATCGGGAAGTATCCTAGTTATGGGAATATCTAGTGCTGGTTGAACATGCAGCAGAACTCAGCCGGGTCGACCTTTTTTCTGGTTTAGATACTTCCAGCTCAGTCTCCTTGGTAACAAGACATGTGCGGTGTCCTGTCCCCCCAGTAAGGCATGTCATTGGAGCAGATCAGGACGCCAATGGCACTCTGAATGCCAAAAAGGCAGGCAAGAAGCAGTAATAAAAAAAAAATATCTTTTTATGTAGTTAACGATTGGAAATGTCTCATTCAGTTTTTAAAATAAAGCAGAAAATGGAATACCGTGTACAGAAATTGCTGCCAAAAATGTCCTTCTCCTTTGAGTATTTGCAATTAATACTGATGATACTTTCCACATGGTGCGTGAACTGAATTTTTAATTGCTGAGTGTGGGGATTCGTGGTATTTTGCATAATGAGAACTAGTTTGTATCAATTAACATATACTGGTCACCAAAGTTCACTGATTTACAAGTTAGTGTATATGTCCACCAAAGTCCCCTGTAATTTTTTATGGCGCCGTGTGGGCCATTCAACATACTGCGCATGCGCTTTTTTTGCATTCAAAAGCCGGCAAACCAGCTGCGCGGGATCCCTGGAGCGCCACGCAGCTTACAGGGAGCATTGATGTCCACCCATCTGTTGTGTTCTGCCCCCAGGGTAATTCCTAACTCAAGTCTCACACATTAGATTCTTGAGCACTTACTGAAGAAGCGGAGATTAGATGGTTTCCCGCTGCCTTCATCGCAGTTTTTATCTTCAGAGTACCTTCTCCTATACGAGCTATAACCAGAGATTAAGAGCCCCACCGACACATTACGATCAGGGATTGGGTTGGGTGGGGCAGTGGTGGTGGTCACCTGCACCCATCGGACATAAGCTGCATGTCAACCCAGTATTCAGAGCCGGCACTCTGGACTGGGGCCCGAACCCAACTCTTCTGAATCAGAGGCAGGAATACTATCACTGAGCCAGTGGTCACTTTGTCCGGACACGAGTTCCCTGCTGGATGTCAACCCAGTATTTAGAGACCATATTCTAGTCTCCACTCTCTGGGGCTGTCTGTGGGGTTCGAACACTTCAGATTCTGACTCAGAGGCAGGAATGCTACCACTAAGCCGAAGGCTGTCAGTGCATACATAATAGTCATAAGAACATAAGATATCGGAGCAGGAGTAGCCCATACGGCCCCTCGAGCCTGCTCCGCAATTCAATAAAATCATGGCTGATCTTCTACCTCAAATTCACTTTCCCGCCCCATCCCCATATCCCTTGATTCCCTTAGTGTCCAAAAATCTATCAATCTCATTCTTGAATATACTCAATGACTGAGCATTTATAGCCCTTTGGGGTAGAGAATTCCAAAGATTCACAACCCTCTGAGTGAAGAAATTTCTCCTCATCTCAGTCTTAAATGGCTGACCCCTTGTCCTGAGATTATGCCCCCTCGTTCTAGACTCTCCAGCCAGGGAAAACGACCTCTCAGCATCTACCCTGTCAAGCCCTCTAAGAATCATATACATTTCAATGAGATCACCTCTCATTCTTCTAAACTCCAGAGAGTATAGACCCATTCTACTCAATCCCTCCTAATACGACAACTCTCTCATCCCAGGAATCAATCTAGTGAACCTTTGTTGCACTCCTCCAAAGCAAGTATATCCTTCCTTGGGTAAAGAGACCAAAACTGTACACAGTACTCCAGGTGTAGTCTCACCAAAGCCCTATATAATTGCAGTAAAACGTCTTTACTCTTATACTCCAACCCCCTTGCAATAAAGGCTAACATACCATTTGCTGTCCTGTCATAATTGCTTGCTGTACCTGAATATTAACTTACTGTGATTCATGTACAAGATCACCCAAATCCCTCAGAGTACCAACATTTACTAGTCTATCTTTTAAAAAATATTCTGCTTTTCTATTTTATTCTTCCTACCAAAGTGGAAAATGTCACATTTCCCCACATTATACTCCATCTGCCACCTTCTTACCCAATCACTTAACAGGTCTATATCTCTTTTCAGCCTCTTTGCATCCTCCTCACACTTACTTTCCCACCTAGCTTTGTATCGTCAGCAAACTCGGATATTTTACACTTGGTCCCCTCATCTAAGTCATTCATATAGATTGTAAATAGCTGAGGCCCAAGCACTTGCAGCATACCATTTGTTACAGCCTGCCAACCTGAAAATGATCGGTTTATTCCTACTCTCTGTTTTCTGTCTGTTAACCAATCCTCTATCTATGCTAATATATTGACCCGAAAATTAGACCTAATACGCGAGAGTACGCACTGTGTACTCTCGCGTATTAGGTCCCGAATTGCCAGTTTCCTGCATGAACTGCGCATGCGCGGGAAACCGGCACTTCGTGTATTGCAAAGGGGGCGGTTCCTAAGTGAACCGCGTGTGCACTACAGGTTGTGCGCACGCAGTGCACTTAGTTTTTTTTTCAGGTTTGAACGCGCAGGTAAGTGGTGAAGATTTTACACATAAAGAAAGCAGGCGTAGGACCCCCTTTTAACAAGGTAAGTAGTTAATTAAGTGTTATTTTAAATTTTTTTCAACAGGTTTATCTTTTTTAGAGACTTTAAAGAAAGGTAAGTTTATTTTTATAACTTTTAAAAAGATTTTAAATTTTTTCAAAAATTTAATTTTTTGTTTAAAGTGGTTAATTTACTTAACTATAGTTATTTTATTAATGTGATGGCTTTTTTTTAAATTTAATTGAGGTTTAGCTGTTCTTTTGGGGGCTTGTTGTATTCATAGCTTTGACAGCCCTTGCTGTCAAAACTATGAATGAAAGATGGTGTGCTGCCATTGGCTCTAACTGAATCACGTGATCCCAGAGCTCGCACAAACTAATTGCGCCTCTGGGACACGCAAGCACTGCACGCTGGCAACAGGGAGAGGCCCTGAAACTGAAGTTCGTGTGGGCCCGAAACAAAAAGGTAGGCGCGGAGTGCGATATCGCGGGGAATCCTTACCCCCGCGGGAACCATCGATGTTTAATTTCTGGGCCATTACCCCCAATCTCTTGAGCCCTGATCTTGTGTAACAACCCCTTGTGTGGCACCTTATCAAATGCCTTCTGAAAATCCAAATACACTACATCCACCGGTTCCCCCTTATCTACCTTGTCAGTTACACGCTCAAAAAAAACTCGAACAGATTTGTCAAACACGATTTCCCTTTCATAAAACCATGTTCACTCTCCCTAATCACACTATGATTTTTTAAGTACCCTGTTACTACATCCCTAATAATAGATTCTAGCATTTTTCCTACTATTGATGTCAGGCTAACTGGTCAATAGTTCTCTGTTTCTCCCTCCTTTCTTGAACAGCGGGATTATATTTGCTACCTTCCAATCCACGGGGACTGTTCTAGAAACTAGGGAATTCTGAAAGATCAAAACCAGTGCATCCACTATCTCTGCAGCCACCTCTTTTAAAACCCTAGGATGTAGGCCATCCTAAACTTTATTTATTAGTCATTAAACTTTACTATTTACTAGATTAGTGTACATGTTCTAGTCACAAAACTGAAGTACAAATTTGAGTACATTTGCTGGACACTACAATTTACTGATCTGCAAATTGGCATTGTACAACAAATTGAAATTATGGAAACTTCCAGATGTGCCTGTTTAACTCAAGATGGGGTAAATCCGATAATCTTCATTTAATTAATTGATAGCACTTGTGTGGTGCCTGGACCACCTGTCAGTAATGTGGATTGCTTTTGGAATATAGAGCCATTCAATAAATAAGCAGATGGCTGCTGATGCCAGCTATAGAATGATTTTTCAGTCCCACTTATTGCCTTTAGTATCACAGGCTTTTTCCACTCTCTGCCCTTTGGCTGATATAACCAGGTGGTCTTTTACTGACGGCCCCTGCTGACCTGGCCACGGGCAACACCTTTTCCTTTGTTCGCTTGATGGATTCGGCCTGAATTTCCTCGGATTTTCTGCATAAAGGGGGTTTCCGCCACACTGCCAGGACAGTCTGAGGAAATTCACGCCATCAGATGGGACCATCTGTCAAATTTCATTCTGCCCCCGTGGACAGCCTGAGATGGACATAGCCAAAGATCTGTTCCTGGCGTCACCTTAACTTGCTGAATTTTTTTTGTTCTCATGGGGAAAATCTGTATTTCCTTTTTTAGAATTCAGTGGTGTAGGGTTTTTAACTCTAGCGTATGAGAGATAAGAATCGACCGAGACTGAAACACTTTACAGTGGTTTTAAACACTCTAAATAATTTCATTGACATTAAGACGCGGCAGTTCGCCAGATAAAGGTGCCACACACCCTTATCCGGGGAGTGCAACTCGAAACTCAGAATGATCAGTTCCTCTGATTCAGGAGATGAAGGGCTAAAAATTGAGTCGCGCCCCAAACTTCGCTGGGGTGCTACGATGACGTCATCGCCGACGGCGCAGCAACACAGGGTGCTACCGGTTACCGCCGCCACTAATCACCTGCTGAATTTCGTGGGCGGCGCCACGCCCGGGCGCTAGTTGCTTTGCCCCTCCTGTTAGGGCACTAACGGGAGGCGCAAAGCAACCGAATTTTTCCCCCGAAGGGTTTAAGTTGTCATTGACGACTTCTCCTTTGATTGTTTCTTGTGATCTCCCAAAAATCAATGTCAGCCCGACTTTTGTATCTTTTTCTCCAAGTTTGTTGCTGGGCACAACAGGCTGGTGTTTTTTTTTCATATAGTTCGTATAGTTCAGCAGAGCCGTTGCCCTTTGTTATTCTTTGCTTATCCATTGCTGTCCTTATTTATTTCATTGTTAGCAGTCAGCGTCCTTCGAAAGTACACAGTCTTTCTCGGGCAGTCTCAAGCAGTAACAAGCACATGATACCTGTTTAACTTGGTCAAACGATCCATTCCTCGGTAATCTATCAATCCCAAAATTAGTCTACCTGTAATATTGTCTCAATTGTATTGACTGCACAAGAGTCATCCTCATTTGCTGTTCATACTTTTATCCATTGTGCTCTTTTGCCATGTATTAACCTTGCTAATCCAGGGTTTCAAGCCCATTCCCTTATCCATCTCATGGCATTGCCCTGACAGCTCCTGCTCCACAAACCTTACTTAATCCTGCTTGAAAGAGCAGGCACCAAAAGGTCCACATCAAAAAAGGCCAAAATCTTTAAGTGGCAATTTAGCAGATTTCAGCAAGCAGATATATCAAGTATCCAGAATGTATGATTTTTAAGTATTGATGGTCTTGCAAAGCTACTTGTGGAAATATTTCTATATCTGCTCAAAGATCCTGCCTCCCTCCAGATCAGCTGTGGTGACAGGTCCGATGGAGAACCCTATTTCACCAGTCCTACTGTGGGCCACCTGTGAAACTGGCCCAGTTTGTGGATGGGTCTGTGCAGCAGCAGCAGCTTGCTCTGAACCACAAGGGCACTTCTTGATGAGTAATTAAAATAACTTAAAACATAGACACCGATTAATCTCCCACAGTGTTGCCCAGGGACAAAAATAAAAATCGAGTAAGGGGATTTTAACCATACCCGCTCAGCGGAAACAAGGCGGCTGGGCGGTTAAAATGCCCCGGGTTACCTACCTGCCGGAAAGCTGCCCAGATCCCGCCATTTCCAGTTGTGCATGACACTTCTGGACAGGTGGCTAAGCCACCCACCCAGTGTCACGTTGGCTAATCAGGGTCTGATGGCAGCAATTTTAACTTTGGCCTGAGTAGGGAAGCCGCTGGGGTTTCCTAACCAGGCAAACACCAGCGTGAAGAGGATTGGGAAGCTGACGATGCCCTGGGCTTTCTCTTGAGGAGACAGGAGGAGCTGGTAAATTATGGCTTTCATGAATTATTGAGCAGTTTAAAATTAGATGCCGATAATATTTAAGTCAGAATTTAAATGAAATAAAGAAAGGAAGCAGAGCCCTTGATATAGCCGTAAGTCGCCCCTTTCTAATGAATAGCCACCAGGTTAACCAAGGCAGGTGGATGGAGT